>CM053593.1:380299628-380326087 GCA_028646575.1 Pseudocheirus occidentalis
CTATCTATCTATCTCTCATCTATCTATCTCTCATCTGCCTATCTATCTATCTCTCATCTGTCTATCTATCTATCTATCAATCATCTATCTATCTCTCATCTGTCTATCTATCTATCATCTATCTATCTATCTGTCCGTCTATCTATCATCTATCTATCTGTCCGTCTGTCTATCTATCATCTATCTATCTTTCCATCTGTCTATCTATCTATCTGTCCGTCTATCTATCTATCTATCATCTATCTATCTGTCCGTCTGTCTATCTATCATCTATCTATCTGTCTGTCTGTCTGTCTGTCTATCTATCTATCTATCTATCTGTCCGTCTGTCTATCTATCTATCTATCTATCTATCCATCTATCTGTCCGTCTGCCTATCTATCTATCTGTCCGTCTATCTATCATCTATCTATCTATCTCTCATCTGTCTGTCTATCTATCTATCATCTATCTCTCATCTGTCTGTCTATCTATCTATCTATCTATCTATCTATCTATCTATCTATCATCTATCTATCTGTCCGTCTGTCTGTCTATCTATCTATCTATCTATCTATCATCTTATCATCTCTCTCTCTCTCCATCTCTGTCTGGGTCTCTCTGTCTCTGTCTGTCTGTCCCCTTCTCTCCAGCTATCACTCTATGTATCCATCTTTTATGCACTCATCATCTGTGTGGCCTTTATCATTGAGCTGTCTCCCTAGCTGCCTCAGACCCACCCCCTGCTCTGATCCCCCCACACCCCTAGCCAGATCAATGATTGGCAGCCTGCCAAAGTGGGTGGGGCAGGGCACTTCAGACTAGAGGTCATCTTAGAGGTCATGAGTTCATCTCCCCCAGACCCATTTTACATATGAGGAAACTGAGGTTCTAAGAATGTAAGTGGCTTGCCCAAGATTGCAATAATAATAGATATTAAGTAATGGTGGGAGAAGGCCTTCTATAGCAGGTAGGATTTGGACTGAGACTTGAAGGAAGCCAGGAAACAGAGATGAAGAAGGGGTGCCCAAAGGCAGGAGGTATTGTCAGAGGACTTGTCCAGAGCTGAGAAAAGGGCACCTTCTTACTAGAGCAGCAAGGAGCAGATTCATTGTTACTGTGTGTGAACAAGTACATAGTGGGGAGGCAAGGCTAGAAGGATGTGTGTGTGTGTGTGTGTGTGTGTGTGTGCGATGTGTGTGGAGGGGTGTGTGGGGGAGTGTGGAGGTGTGGGTGTGGGGAGTGTGTGTGTAGGTATGTGTGTGGGATGTGTGTGGGGTGTGTGTGATGTGTGTGTGTGTGTGATGTGTGTGTGTAGAGGTGTGTGTGTGTGTGTGTGTGTGTGTGTGTGTGTGTGTCTAAGGAGGGCAATAGTACTTGGCTGTGAAGGGCTTTGAATACCAAACAAAGGACTTTGTCTTGGATCCTGGAAGTGAGAGGGAACCACTGAAGCTTCTAGAGGAAGGAGTGTCAGGGCCAGGATCTGTCTAGTGCACTCTAGACCGATGGTCAGTTATGGAGAAGGGAGGCTAATCTTCAGGGCAGAGCAAGTAGCCTCACCAAGAGTTCCCTCTCCCAAGATCTATGGTCCCAACCCTTTACCCCAAATGTGTGAGCCCTTGTATTCATTCATTCCACTTATAGAGGCTGTGTTTACTTAAACTGAGTCATATGTGCTAAATAAACAGCAACGTGCTTGTGCTTTGTGTCCACAGGGGCTCAGGGACCTTTGGCATCACCCCCAAGTTTCAGGGGTCCAGTATGACAAAGCTCCCTGGTTGTCAATTTCTGGATCTGGAAGATGCATTCAGCCATGCTGCTGCTGCCCTCTGCTGGCCAACATCAGGCCTTCTGTTGTGCAGTGGAGGGTTCTGCTGGGTTTGGTCTTTGTGGTTCTAACAACCCAGTCCCCTAGACAACCTCTAGACTCCCCTGCAGGGCTGGGGGCAAGGCCTTACTTGGAAAGATTGCCCCTTCTTGCAAGAAAACCTTTCCCTTCAGGTCTGGCATGATTTCTGCCAAGAACACCCGCCCCATCTGGTCCCTCTTTAGGAGCAGGCCCACGCCCTTCCATCCAGGGTGCTCCAGTATCCCGCCCCACTAAGGCAAACAAGCCTCTGACTTCCTGATGCCATAACTGTGGTTATTGTGGGACAGTGAACAAAAGGGAGCTGGGTATGGCCTTTTGTGTAGACAGAATCTGGGTCCCAAGAAGAGCTCTGTCCCTTCACTTCTCTAGGCCCCAGTTTCCTCATAAAGTTCCTCTAAAGTTCCTTCCAGCTCTAAATCTAAGTCTGTGTTCAGATCCTGGCTCTGCCATTACTACCTGGGTGACCTTGGGATGGTCATTTACCCTAAGCTCTCTGGGCCTGGCTCCTCACCTATAAAATGAGAGAGTTTGCCTAGGTGATCTCAAAGGTCTCTTTCTGCCCTAAATCTGGCTTGTTGTGATCTGGAGATCTTCAGCCAAGCAACTTCTCTCCGACTTTCTGAACCTGGGTTTTCTCATAAGCAGTGTGACCTTGCCCTCTCAGTGACTACAGTTCCTCATAACTTTGCCTGTGATATCCTGATTTCTCTAAATGAAGGCCCTGGTCAATTTGGGGAAGTTCATGCATGCTGCCCTTATCTCATGAGAACAGACACCCCTGAACCCCAAGTCATACCAACTAGGAAATAGGATTGGGGGATGGGGCGTGCACCTGCCCCCTGCTATGTACATTACACCAAGTTAGAGAAAAGAAGACCCTGAACCCCCACTATAGTGTTTGGACAGAATGCATGCTTTCTTGAGCGGTATCAAATGTTGATGGCCAGTGAGTACTGCACAGAAGTCCTTCTCTGCAGCTTCCTGGTGGCCAGGAAGGGATCCCAAGGTCCTGAAGATTATGGCTGCAGAGCATATGGGAGAAAGTGGGGCACAGTGGCAAGTAGACTGGAATTACAACCGGGGTTTGGATTCAAATCCTGACTCTGCTACTTACCATCTGGGGAACTGTGGGCAGGTTACTGAACTTCTAGAAAACTCTGTTTCCTCATCTGTAAAAGGAGAGAAGTGAGACAAGAGGGTCTCTGAGCTCCTTTCCAGTTCTAGAATAAGAGTCTAGAAATTCAAGAAGGTTCTGCAGAGCAGAAAAGGCCTGGAAATAGGCTTTGCATCTGGTGTCTGAAGAATAGCCTGACTAAATTCTGAGAGGTGCAATTGTATCAATGCAATCATACTGTATATCATATATACAATGTGGTGACATATACAATGTGTACATGTATATCATGTGGTGATATTGTATAAATATAGATTTTTATGTCATATATACAACATGGCAAAGTACATACAATATGTGTATGTATATATGTATATATACAGTGATATTGTATAAATACAGTGATATTGTATAAATACAGTGATATTCCATATCATATAGACAACACAGAGTGATATATACAATGTCTACATATATATTATGGTGATATTGTATAAACACTGTGATATTGTGTTAAAGTGCTATTGTATAAATGCTCAGGGTTACCTATCATTCTTTGCTATTACAAAAGCAGCTGCTCTAAAGGGGTTAAATAAGGTAGAAGCCTTCCAGATAAGATCAGGGATAAAGGAAGGATGCTCACTATCAACATTATTATTTAATACTGTACTAGAAATGCTTGATGACAATAAGACAAGAAAAAGAAATTGAAGGAACAAGCACAGGCAATGAGGAACCAAAACTATCACTTTTTGTAGATGAAAGAGAGCCCTATGAGAGTATACTTAGAGAACCTTAGAGTCCATTAAAAAACTAGTCAAAACCATAAACAACTTTAGCAAAGTTGTAGGACGTAAAATAAAACCACCCAAATCATCAGGATTTCTATATACTATTAATAAAACCCAGCAGGAAAAGATAGAAAGGTAAGTTCCATTTAAAATGGCTGTAGATTGTTTTAATATTTGGGACTCTATGTGCCAAGCACACATAGGAATCATGTGAACATAATTACAAAAACATTTTTTACATAAATAAGAACAGACCTAAATAATTCAAGAAAATTAATTGCTCATGGTGGATGGAGTCGATATAATAAAAATGACAATATTACCTGTTAATTTACTTATTTAGTGCCATGTCAATTAAATTACCAAAGAATTATTTTATAGAGCTAGAAAGAAACAACAAAATTCATCTGGAGGAGTAAAAAGTCAAGACTATCAAGGAAATCAATGAAAAAAACTGTGAAGGAAGATAGTCTAGAAGTACCAAATCTCAAACAAAGCACAAATCATCAAAACAAATTTGGTACTGAATAAGAAATAGAATGGTTGATTAATGGAATATATTAGGTACACAATATACAGAAGGAAATGACCACGGTAATTGAGTGTTTGATGACCCCAAAGATCCTACCTGCTGGGGCAAGAACTCACTATCTGATAAAAAAATCGCTAGGAAAACTGGAAAGCAGTCTGACAGAAAATAGATATAGACCGTCATCTCACACCATAAACCAAGATAAACTCAAAATGGATACATGATTTAGACATAAAGGGTGATATCATAAACAAATTTGGAGCATGGAAAAAATTTACTTGTAGGGTTTTTAGATAGGGGAAAAGTTCAAGGCCAAGCAAGGGATAAAGAAGATGATCCAGGCAATATGGATAATTTTGACTTTATTAAATTTAAAAGGTTTTGCAAACAAAAGATCACAGCCAATATTAGAAGGAAAGCAAGGACCAGGGCAGAGGGGAGGGAAGGGAGATTTGCAGCAAGTTTCTCTGATAAAGGCCTCATTTCTCAAATACATAGGGAACTGAACCAAATTTGTAAAAAATTAAGAGCCATTCCCCAAAGATAAATGGTCAAAGGATATGAACAGACAGTTTTCAAAAGAAGAAATCAAATTCATCAATAGTTACTTTAAAAATGCTCTAAATCACTAATAATTAGAAAAATACAAATTAAAACAACTCTGAGGTACCAGCTCATACCCACCAAATTGGCTACGATGAGAGATAAGGAAAATGACATATTCTGGAGAATATATGGGAAAACAGACACACTAATGCACTCTTGGTAGAGATGTGTGGTTTGGAACTATACCCAAGGGTTTATAAAGTTGGACATATCTTTGACCCAGCAATACCACTACTAGTTCTATACCCCCAAAGAGAGAAAAGAAAAAGGGAAAGGATCCATAGGTGCAAAAGTATAGCAACTCTTTTTGTGGTGGCAAATAATTGGAGACTGAGGGGAAGTAATCAACTGGAGAATGGACAAACAAGTTAAGGAATACCATTGTGCTAAAAGGAATAATGAAAGAAATGGTTTCGAAAAAAAACCAAGAAGACTTCTAAGAACTGATGCAAAGTGAAGTGAACAGAACCATAAAAACAATGTACACAGTAATAGCAATATTGTAATAATAATAATTATGAGTGAACAACTTAGAAACTCTGATCAATACAATGAGCTGAGGGAATTAATTCTTGATTCTGTATTTTATATTTGATTTTACTCTGATTTTATTCTGTAACCATATTCTGTATGCTGTGTAACAAAACTAGGCCTCTTTTTGTACTAAAGTTCAGCTTCCCCTTCTCTCTAGTTAGACAACAAAAGTTCTCAAACCATCAAAAAATTCTCATGATTGCTGCTAGTTAAATGATCTCACAAAACAGTATCTTAGCATTTCCTTTGAGGTTTTTGGGAGTCCCTGAGAAGCCAGGACATCCTGACTTTGTCCCATCTTTAACAATTAAGATGGCCTTGTCTAATTCTCTACTCACCAGCCCTTCTGCCCTTCTCAGTGACCTCACGATGCAGCTAGGACCTGTAAATTTACAAAGGCATTCCTTAGAGTTAGAGGTGATCCTCATGACATGTGGAGGTGATGCCCACTTCCTTTGATGCAACCAATAATGATCTATCATCTCTGCAATGCTGGCCAGTTAGATGATTTCTGTTCTGTTCTTTGTTCTATGCTTATAAAAATGTGTTGCACCCTCAATTCAGGGTCTTCTAGTAAGAAGCAGGACCATTTGAAATAATCACCAGGCCATATGCCCCATTAATAAATGATATTTTGCTGGGAAAATAATCTCAGGTTACTTTTTTGTTAAATTGTGTTCACAGTTGATCCATGATGATTCCAAAGGGCTCATAATAAAAAATGCTATCTATCTCCAAATAGAGACCTAATCGACTCTGAGAACAGAATGAAACATATTTTTCCCCCTTCATTTTTTGGATTTTTAAATAACATGGTTAATGTAGAAATATGTTTTACATGACTTCATGTGTATAAGAGATGTCATGTTTCTTCTAAGCAGGTAGGGGAGGGAGTGGAAGAAGGGAAAGAATTTGAAACTGAAAATAAAAATTAAAAAACAAAGTACTCTCTAACTTCATTTTTTTTAAAAAATGAAAGGACCTTCTGCATGAATGAAGACTATTCCCCCAACCCCCAGAGAAATTGCCCTTCAGTAACAGAGAGTACTTGCCATATTTAGGAATATAGCCAACTGGGTGGCTCTGACCTGTCAGGATAAAAGACCTCAGTCATCAAAACAGCTGCTTACCCTGATGACTTCTTATTTATCAACACTGAAACTAGGACAGAGATCATCAGATTTGGTGTTGAAATCCACCTGAACTATTATCCCAGTTGGGATCATAGGATCGTGACTCTGGAGCTGGAAGGAACCTCAGAGAGACCATCTGGTCCAACTCCCTCATTTTACACAGGAGAAAGTTAAGTGACTAAGGTTCCTAAATCTAGAGCTTGAGGGGTCTCATGAATCATGCAGTCCAGCCTGTTCATTTTACATTGGAGGAAACTGGTGCTATGTGGCTTGCCCAAGGTCACACAAGTAGTAGGCATTAGAGGGAATATTTGAACCTAGGTTTGACTCCAGAGATGAGACTCCTTTCACTTTTCATACTGTCTTCAGGACACTAGCTTTGCAATATGCCAATTGCAATGACCTTGAGCAATTCACTTAATGTCTCTGAATCTTGCTTTGCTCATCTGTCATATGGGAATCATAATAATAGTTGATTTGTCTACCTCATAGGGCTGTTGAGATCATAAAGTCATATCTGTGGAAATGTTTTACAAATTACAAATATCAATATCCATGCTAAGCTAAACTTAGCCCAGGGCCTGGAACACAGTAGGATCTTAATAAATGTTTGATGATTGACTGGCTGAAGTTATTATTATATTATCATCCACAGAGGGTGATAAGAATCATACAGCATGGGGCGGCTAGGTGGCACAGTGAATAGAGCACTGACCCTGGAGTCAGGAGCACCTGAGTTCAAATCCGACCTCAGACACTTGATACCATCCATGTGACCTTGGTCACTTAATCCCAATTGCCTTGCCTGCCCCCTCCTCCCAAAAAAAGAACCATACAGATTTAGCAACTAAATGGCTGATTATCTCAATGTGAGACCCTAATCCCATTCCCATGGAATTGAATCTTACTGGGGAAAGTAAACCATAGTAGCACTGATGTCACAATATCATTGAATCTAAAAGACATGGGGAAGTTGCGGACAAAGGGAAGAGGGTGTGTGTGTCAAAGATCCTCTTTGGAAAATCAAATAAAGTTGGCAGTGGGCTTCATCATGAGGCCGAAGGGAACAAAAATCATTTCCTGGAACATTTGGCCTTCCATCTTGTCTTATAGAATGTATCATTAGCATAAATAAGTAGACCATGGGGATGACAAATATGGCTTTTGTGCCAACATTTGCTGCAGAAGATGAAGAGTCTGGGAAAGTCCATCAAGAGTGTGACGCTAGGAGGGCACAGCCAAGATGGCAGAGTAGAAACAAGAGTTTGTCGCTATCTTCTAAACCAAGTCAACATCCAGATTTATACTCAATGACTTCAATGCAAAGAGAAGATATTAGAAAACATGGTTGGGAAGCTTGTAAGCTCAGAGTAAAATATAAGCTTAGAAGTATAAGCTCAGAAGCCTCCAACTTTCTTCTAGAAGACAGTCAGAAGATACTGGATAGGATGAAAAGTGAACCTCATTGCCTCTTCCCCCAAATGATTGATTATATCTTACCAGACAAGAGATACCAGATACCAGTATGGTGGTTGTTTTGTAGAGCATAATTTAAAAATTAATAGCAAATCAAAAGAAAGGATGAACATGAGAAGACATTGGGTAGAATTGCAGCATTTCTAACCGTACCTATTCCAAAAACATCTATTGTTATAAAAAAATGGGAAATGGACAAAGAAAAAACCACATAGAACTATTACCATGTCCTATAACTCGTCCAAAGCAATCATAACAACAAGGAGGTCAAAAGGTCCCAGTGAACAAACCAGCCAGCAAGAAGTACTCGCTCTCTTTGCCAAGGACAAAATGGGTTTGGAATGATAAAACTCATTGGTAGAACATGAGAAAAAAACAACAGTGGAAGACTGTGAGCAGGTCAGTTCACAACACAAGTAGCAAGGCCGGTCAATGAATGGAAAGTTTGACGTAAGACTCACCTAAGCCAGATTATTTGCAGAAGCTGGTGGATCTCTTGCCAGGATATTGCAGAATGGATTCTTAGTTGGGTAGGAAGTTAAACTAACTGTACTCTGAGTTCAAATCCCAACTTAAGATTCCAGGCTTCCCTGACTTTATAGCCACACTTTTTATGGAACTGTCAAGTACATAGAGGAGTACTTGAGTACTTCTTCCAAGTACACTTGGAGGAAGGAGAAAAGGAATAAGTAGAAATAAATAGATAGACAGAGAGATAGACAGATAGATAGACAGATAGAGAGATAGACAGATAGATGATAGAGAGATAGATGATAGACAGACAGACAGATAGATAGAGAGATAGACAGATAGATAGGTAGGTAGATGATAGATAGATGGATGAATGAATGAATGAATAAAACCTACTCTGTTCTAGTCACTGTGCTAAGCACTTTTTACAAATATTTCATTGGGTCCTCATAGCAACCTTTCAAGGTAGGTGCTATTATTATCCCCATTTACAGTTGAGGAAACTGAGGCAAACAGACTCAGGAATGGACTTGAATTCAGTTCTTCCTGACTCCAGGCTCAGTGTTGTATTCATTGTGCCATCATTTGGTCGTAATCCAATAACCATATAACCCTCAACCAAACTGCTTTGTGCCCTGATTTCCCAGCTTCCTGTTGGCTTCTGAGTTGCAGACACAGGGTGAGGCATTCTTTTGGTGACACTCTCAAGCCACCAAGTTTACTTGCCAATGAGAAGGCAAGTGTGACCTGACACCAGTAGCATTCAAAGTCAGGCCCTGAGGTGTGGCTTTTCCTCTTATCTCTACTGTGCCCCTGCCCCCTGGCGAGCAAACCCCCGGAGCAACTCTGAGAGGAGGAGGATGGGGGAGAGGCAGTGCTACAAGCAGGGATTCCTCCTCTGCCTGACTCTCTGTGTTCTACTTCAAGGTAAGACAGGAGCAGGGGTAGGGGAGGGAGCAGAGCCAGCTTCCCAGAAGCACCCTAAGCCCTGCATTTTATTTTCCCCCCATCATACCTATCTCTTCACTAGAAACTTAATTATGCTGGGCCTTGACCCTTCCTGACCGCCTGCCTCTGCTTCTCTGTAGCCCCCCTCATCTCTGCTGCCCACTTCTCTAATTCTCTTTCATTCCAAATAAAGCCCCCATACCCACAGTGCCCACTGACATCAAACTCATGCCATCTCTCAGTCTCTGAAGACAAGTGATATGGGTTAAGTGATACTGAAATATATTTTTAAAAAAACATTTTATTCATGTATTTTGTTTTTACATCACCTGTATTTCCAAATGTAGTCATCCCTCTAGAGGGGCAGCTACGTGACATAGTGGATAGAGCACCAGGCCTAGAGTCAGGAAGACTCATCTTCCTGAGTTTATATCTGAACGTAGATACTTACTAGTTGTATGACCTTGGGCAAGTCACTTAGCCCTATTTTCCTCAGTTCTTCATCTATAAAATGAGCTGGAGAAGGAAATGGCAAAACCACTCCAGTATCTTTGCCAAGAAAACCCCCGAAATGGAGTCATGAAGAGTTGGACACAACTGCAAATGACTGAACAGCAACAACCCGTCTCTCTCTTTGCTGTCCCAGAAAGTGACCCTTCATAACAAAGGAGAAAAAAGGGAGGGCGGGGGGAGGGGGATCATCAATATTAATCAGCATGCAGCAAAAAGCATGACAATGTATGCAGCGCTCCACACCCATAGCTCCCTACCTATAGAAAGAAGTATATGGGGGAAGGGAGGGGCCTTCTCATAGCTCTTCTTTGCCACTGAGGTTGGTCATTGTAATCTCGCAGTTGTAGTTATTCTTTCTATTTACATTGTTATAGTCTGGGGATGTTTATTTTTTTGGTTCTGTGTATTTTACTGTATCACATTACATAGCTCTTCCCATACTTCTTTGTATCCATCATAGTGATGATTTCTTGAAACACAGTAACATTTCTCTACATTCTTGTGCCATAGGTTATTCAAACATTCCCCCAATCAAAGAATATCTATTTTGTTTCCAGTTCTTGGATCCTTCAAAGAGGGTTGTTACAAATACTTTGGTTTATAAATTTGTTACTATTATTTACAAATTAATTTATCATATTTATTATGCATTTAATGAAAGGCAGTATGACATAAAGGATAGAGAGCTACCCTCAGACCTCGGAACTGACTGTGCGACCCTAGGCAA
Source organism: Pseudocheirus occidentalis (assembly GCA_028646575.1). Lineage (NCBI taxonomy): Eukaryota > Metazoa > Chordata > Mammalia > Diprotodontia > Pseudocheiridae > Pseudocheirus > Pseudocheirus occidentalis. Next base: position 380,310,323 of record CM053593.1, read on the forward strand.
GTCACAAACTCTCAACATTCCCAGCAACTGTCAGAGACCCTAAGTCGCAGAGCAGATATTGATCTGCATTAAGTTTCCCCTCAACTGGCAGTTCCCTTTACCGAATAAATGACAAGCCCAGTCCTATCTCTATCTCCAAGCACTCTGTGCTTTACAAAGTGCTTTACTCACAACAGCCTTGTATGGCTGACCATTTGGGTCTCATATCAGAAAATTAAAATGCAGAAAATTCTAACAAATGATGGCGAAGGTCACACAGCTTACAAGCCAAGCGAGGAAATGGAGTCCCCCAACCAGGTCTTCCTACCTCTGCTCTGAATGGGACTAGAATCCCATTGTGTTCATTGGGATCTTTTTTGCCATTTATATAACAAGGGGATAGGGGGACGAGGCGTGAGGAGGGTCAAAAACAATATTAAATGGGAAATGGTAACAGAGACCACTAGAAGACGCTCCCTGGGTACACTACCCAAGAAGAGGGTAGACCTGCAGTTCATCTGATGGGATCCATCTATGTAGCAGAATGTGAACTCCCGGAGGGAGGGATTGTTTCATTTTTGTCTCCATAAGCCCAGCACCCAACACAGCACCTGGCACAGAGTAGGTGCTTAATGAGTTTCATTGACTTGGACGCTGAATAACCAGTCAGTGAGGACTCCAGATGTTCATGATGGTGGCTCAAGGGCCCCAGATGTTGATGATGGTGACTTTCATTGTTCCTTGCCGGGGGGATGGCTGAGTCTAGGAACCCTACAGAGTAAAGTCTCTAAAGGGGTGACCAAAGCTTTCCCTTTGGCACTCTCTTCACCATCTTTACAGAGGACTACATGAAGGACTAGATAACATATTTATTAAATTCATAGATAAAATGGTACTAGGGGTACTGGGCTCCCCAAAATCTTGATGGGTTAGAAGGAGGAACAAGTCTAATTAGAAAAAAAAAACATTTAATTGGAATAAATGTCAAATACTACTCCTAGACTCAAAATACCAACTTCACAGTGTAGAACATGGGAGCTGTGGCAAGAAAACAATTCATGTGAAGAAGAGCTGGGGGTCTAGTGGGATGTAAGAGCAATAGTATGTCACAAATGAAAGCTAACACAAGCCAAGGCTATGTGAAGAGAGGCTCCAGGGTCAGAACACAGGAAGTGACAGCCTGGCCAGCTCACCTCCATGAGTGCTGGATTCAGTTCTGGCTCCCTCATTTTAGAAAGAGCAAAGCCATGACAGAATGCACTCTGAGGAGGGCAACCAAGATCAACCAAGATAAGGGAAGGACCTGGAGACTCTGCCATTCAAGGGGCAGATAAAAGAAGCAGAGACAACCTGAAGAAGAAAGGATGGAGTTTGAGGAGCTAGTTTCAAATCCCGACTGTGCCCATCTTGAGCAAATTTTTGTTGAGTTGTTTTTCAGCCACATCCGTTTTATTGGGTTTTCCTGGCAAAGACACTGGAAGGGCTTGCTATTTCCTTCTCCAATTCATCCTGCAGCCGAGGCAGAGGGAAATTACTTGCCAAGTGTCACAGAGCTGTTAAGTGTGGATTTGAACTTGGGTCTTCCTGACTCTGGGTCTGGCCGTCTACCTGCCGCATCACCTAACTACCCTTTTTTTTTTTTTGCTTTTTGGAGGGCAGTTGGGGTTAAGTGACTTGCCCAAGGTCACACGGCTAGTTTTTTGTGTTAAGTGTCTGAGGCCGGATTTGAACTCAGGTACTCCTGACTTCAGGGCCGGTGCTCTATTCACTGCGCCACCTAGCCGCCCCACCTAACTACCCTTTAAGCAAACTATGTCACCTCTTCTCTGGGATTGTTTCCTCATCTGTAAAATGAGGAGGTTGGACTGTATGATCACCTTTCCAAGTCTCATTCTATGATTCTCTGGAGACTTAGGGAGGCCACACGAGCTGGGTTCAAGTATTTGAAAGGCTGTCATGTGGAAGAGGGATTAGATTTGTTTTCTTTGGTCTCTGAGATTAGAAATTGGAGGAAATTACTAGAGAAGGCAGAGCAGAGAATTTAGACTTAGCAGCAGAGAAAAAATTCCAACAGTCAGAGCTTTTGTACAGTGGAATGGGCAACTTCAAAGGAAGGGAAAGGGGTCTTTGGATAGGAGCAAGATAACTATTTGCTAATCAAGATGAAGTGGCACAATGCCTGGAGTGCTGGCTCCGGCATCAAGAGGACCTGAGTTCAAATCCTGCCTCAGACACTTATAGCTACCATCACCCTGGGCAAGTCACTTAACCACTGGCAACCTCAGTTTCCCCATCTGTAAAATGGAGACAATAACAGTACCTGCTTCCCAGGGTTGTGGTGAGGATGTTATCTGAACATCTGAGATAATATCTGAAAAGCAGTTTGCAAAATTTCAAACACTACCAAGATGCAAGTGATTGTGATTATTGTCCTGGGTCAAGAGCTGGGAGGGACCTTGAGGCCCAAAGTCAAGCTTTCCTTTCACAGAGAAGACAATGAAGGCATTTAGAGGTAAAGTGACTTGCCCAGGGTCACACATCCAGTGTGTGTTAGAGATAGGACTAGAACCGAGGTCTCCATGATTCTGATGCTGCTTCTCTATCCATTACACCACGTGGAGTAGACTGGGAATGAGGAAAGCATGGGTTCCAATGTCACTTTAGACGTTTCCTAGTCATGTGACCATGGGCAAACCACTTCACCTTTCTGTCCCTCAAGCAACTGCTCTGTGTCAGTAGAAAGAGTTCTCTGTTCACTGAGGTCACAAGCCTGACATCAAAAAACAAAGAATGTAGAACAGCTTCTGCTTCAGTTATGTCAGAGGGGATGGCCTTTGAGACCCCTTCTCCTTTGGAGATGGGATTCTCTAAGTGTGTGGCCCAGCTAACACCCTAATAACAAATAACCCACAGGACCCTGAATTGTAATAATAATGATAGTATCTAGCTGCCGTAGCTGCCCAGGTATTCCCACCTTTGTTTCTTTGCTTTCTTGCACAAGGTGACAAACCTGTGTGGTGAAGGGAAATAAAAGCTGATGCTTCCTTGCCCTGGATGGAATGTCCGTAGCAAGAGAGAACATCCTAGGGATGGCCTGCGAGGCTGGAGAGCTTGGGGGTGGGACAGTTAAGGGCCTGTCATTGGCCCAGGGTTGACTTTTCAGATAGGTTTTGCATAGCGGCAGGAACCCTACAGGAAGTGAGGTCTCAGAACTGACCACAACAGCTTCCGCCATTTGCCTGTGAGGCAGTCTCATATGCCATGGTCTGAGGGCACTGAGAATCTGGGGTCACTTGGAGCCTGGGGAGAGTTTACATGAGCCCCCTAATATGTCCTTTTAGTCTTCCCTCTGAAAAGATCACCATAAACCAGCACTTGGATCTGTCTTATGTAGGAAGTCTCAGGAGTGGCATTCTCTGTCTTCCAGGTTCCCCATCCCACATGGGCATCAGTGCTGCCTACACCATCAACTGCACAGGGTTTGACCTGTATGGGGTAGACCCTGCTGCCTTCAAGTCGGTGTTCGATAGAAAGGCTTTCCGTCCAGTTATCAACAATAGCGTTCCCACCCAGGTCAACATCTCCTTCACCCTGTCTGCCATTCTGGATGTGGTGAGTCCTGACCCCTGCCATACCTCCCTGGACCCCAAATATGGAGGAAGGATAATGGAAAGAGGGTTGACCTTGATGTCAGAGTGCCCATTCCAGTCTCCTGGCCCTCCTGTTACCTGTGTAATGGTGGAAAAAGTTATTTTCCCATGTAGGTCTAGTACAAGATGACCTTTCTGCAATAAACTTGGTTTCTCTGAAGTTGGATTCTATCAGGAATTTACCACCAGCATCCCAGACCCAATGGTTTCCTTGGGGCAGTAGATAATACACTGGGCTTGGAGTGAGCTGACGACTGAATTAAAATCCTGCCTCTGGCATTTACTAGCTCTGTAGCAATCAGCAAGTCCCTTGAAATCTCTGAGACTCAGTTTTCCTATCTGTAAAATGGGAATTGTTAAGCTATCTACATGAGTGGAGCACTCTATAAGCATTATGTGGACCTCTCTGGCCTGTTTCCCCACCGGTAAAAAGTATGAAACACTTTGTAAAAATGGCATGCATAAAGTGCTTTTCAGACTTTTAACTACTCCAGATATGTCAAGCATTATTGTTGTTACCCCCTGCCCCAAACCCTACTCTCATCTCTGGCGTACTTACCTGCTTGGACTCATCTTTCTTCCCTGGCTTATGGCTGAAAGACATATTTGTCACCTAGGATGGGTAGCCTGGGAATTTAAGAGCAGGAAAGGAGGCTGGCATGGGGTGGTCCTCCTGGGCTCCTCGAGCCTGATGGGAACCTCTTCCCTTAGGATGCCCAAATCCAGCTCCTGACGTCCTTTCTCTGGGTGAATATGGTAAGGCCAACTCCCCCACTGAGTCCCGTTTCTTCTGCTCCTTGGGTCACATTTCCTATGGCTGGTGGGGCCCAGGGAATTAGACAAGGCTGCTCCACATTGAGTTGATTGTCGGTTCCTAGTCCGACTTCTGTGTCCAGTTTGTCTGCCCCGTTAGGATGTTGGTTTCTTGGGGGCAGGGATGGTGTCTGCTTTTTCTTTGGATTTCTAAGGGCTTAGCATGGTGTCTGGTACTGAATATGGGCTTGATCCAAGTTTGTTGATTGGGCAAACAAAGTTTCCTGGGTAGCCAGCCAGCCAAGAAGGCAGAGATGGAAGAAAGGCCCAGGGTGGGTGGGTAACCCAGAAGGGCCCAAAGACAGGAAATGAATACAGGCTCTCAACTCAAGGGCACTAGAAACTCCACTCAAGGTGTCCCTGGAATTGAAGCCACTAGGGAGACAGGTAGGACCTGAGATCAGAGCTTAAGAGGACATGATGAGGGAAAGAGATATTTATTTAGATAGATATCAGGCCATGATCATCTTTACCCATCCCCCACTACTCTGAACTTTAGATTTGGGATAATCCATTCATTAGCTGGAACCCAGAAGAGTGTGGAGGCCTAACAAAGATCAGCGTGGCAGCGAAGAATCTCTGGCTCCCGGACATCTTCATCGTAGAATTGTGGGTATTAGGCCAAGAAGAGGAAGAGGGACCCCTCCCCCATCCCTCAGGGAAGGACCATGTCCTGAAGAGAACACACCAACAGGGTGTGGCCTTCCAGGACTAGGACAGTGGGAGAATAGGGGAGAATTGGGGAGCATGGCATGACCAGAGTTGGATATCTTGGCAAATATAGAAAGGGGGAAGGAACCAGAAGGGAAGTATACAGAGTGATAGAAAAAACAGTGGCTTTGGAGTCAGAAGGCCTGGGTTCAAGTCTCACCTCCAGTGCTTAGGACAAGTCACTTAACTTTCCTGATTCTCAGTTTCCTCATCTGTAAAATTGAAGGGGTTGGACTCTATAGTCTCTGAGGTTCCTCTTCTATCTATAAAGATATGATCCTAAGTCACTTCCCTTCTGGGCCTCAGTTTCCTCATCTGTAAAATGAGGGGGTCTGAGGCCTCATCCAGCCCTAGCTCTAGGATCTGTGGCGTTCCCTTCCCTGCCTCTCCTGTGTAGCATGGATGTGGACCAGACCCCAACCAGTCTCTCCGCATATGTGCAAAGCAATGGCCGGATCAAGTATGATAAACCCATGAAGGTGGCAAGCATCTGTAACCTGGACATCTTCTACTTCCCCTTTGACCAACAGAACTGTACCCTAACCTTCAGCTCTTTCCTGTACACAGGTGAGCATGGTGGGATTTACACAGACACAATATGGTAGGCATTTAATAAATATTTATTGGCTGACTGACTGGTCAAATCTAATGAGATTGTGTGTGTGTGTGTGTGTGTGTGTGTGTTTTGCAAACCTTAAAGCACTATATATGTTAGTTATTATTATTAATTATTATTACTTTTGGTTTAAACTCTACAAATCACAAGGGACAGTAAAGACCCAGAAAGGGTCTCGAAAGATGATGTTGAAAATGAGCTGAAGGGGAGGTGTGGTATTTAGAAGAGAGGAGGAGGAGGAAGGCCCAAAATGGTGCAGGTGAGGGGGTGAGCCAGGGGCAATTCTGGAACCAGAATTGCAGAGTGGGAACCAGGTATCTGTGCACCCTAAAGCGAGGGTGAAATCTGTACCCCGTATTTGTCTCTTTCCACCGGAGGCTTCACTGAAGCATAGGGGACTCTGCTGACCCCCAAATACGTACCAATATGCCATGGCAAATGGCACTTTTGGGGGTGAAGCACATGTACATTTGTAGAAAATGGTATCTGAAAGCACTCCTCGTTGTCTTCCTGAGGACACAGCACCCAGATGCTGGTCTACCTTACTCACCCTTAGTCCCAGCTCTGCTGACAGTTGGGTCTCTTCTGCAGTGGATAACCTGTTGCTGGGCATGGAAAAGGAAGTGTGGGAGATTGCCAACAATTCACGTGATGTCATTCGGACTCAAGGGGAGTGGGAACTCCTGGGCATCAACAAGGCGACTCCAAAGCTGGCCGTGGGTTCCAGCCTTTATGACCAGATCATGTTCTATGTGAGTCCAGAGAGCCTTGCTTTATTCCCTTCCCCCAAGCAATGCCACTGTGACTTGTTCCTGAGCCACCAGCAGAGGGCTAGAAGTCATCTTGGCAGATCCCTGTGAGTTAAGCAGGCTCTCCTTCCCATTGATACTGGAAGATGGGCAGAAAGTGTAGAGAAGGGCCTAAAAGCAGCAGAAATGTCAAGCTGGCCACCTTGATGCTTGAAGGCAGAGGTCCTGGGTTCAAGTCCAGACTTTCTTCCTATATAAGCTGAGGAGAGTTACTGTGGTCTCAGTTTCTTCATGTGTGAAATAAATTTTGAAATCCTTTCTAAATCTATGAAACTAGAAAATTATCACCAAACTAGATGAGCAATAAAAAGGTCTTGTCTGCCCCCAACATCTAAAGAGGCTGTTTTGGAATGACAAGAGAAAAACTGGAGAAGATGCCAAGCATGAAGATCAGATGCCCTTTGCTTCTGAAAGTCTTGTAGCTTTCATCTTGTGAAGAGGACGAGAAGGTTATTGTAAGAGACTGTATTATCCTAAGTGTATGAAATGCTGTGGGGAAAAAGCAGTCTTCCTTCCCTCCCCTACTAGTAAAGTCCAGAATAATTGTTGGGTTAGAGGACAAAACCAGAAGCCATTAGCTAAGTCATCTCTAAGGGACCTAGAATTCTGCCTATCAGCATATTATCACAGACTAGATATCCAATTTAGGAAGCTGGCACATGCAGTCCTGAAGGACTTCTTCCCATATTTAATTTTATAAGCCTGAGGCAGAGGGTAATCCAGGGATTAATTAATCTACATCAACATACCTCTCAAAGAAATGAGCTTAAAGTCCCTACCCCAGTTCATAAAATCAATTGGAGAAACCTTTCCTAATAGTCATTTTCATATGTCTCTAGCAAATTCTTTGATGCCAACAGACAGCATGTCACAGTGGAGAGAGGGCTGGCTGGCTGTGGAGCCAGAAAGACTCAGGTTCAAGTGGCTGAGTGTGGCTGTGTGATCCTAGACAAATCATGTAACTTCTCAGTGTTCTGTCTAGGCAAATCTCTAAGCCTCTAAGTTGAAGAGAAAGTATGATCCTGCATTGATTGTTAGAGGAAGTTTCTTCATCTTGAAATTTCATATGCCAATAAAATCATAGGTCCAATTCCTTTCCTTATCCTATTAATAATATAATTGAATATTGAATTGAACCAAAGACATGGTTCATTATTATTATTATTATTTTGCTTTTTGGAGGGCAGTTGGGATTAAGTGACTTGTCCAAGGTCACACGGCTAGTTTTTGTGTTAAGTGTCTGAGGTCGGATTTGAGCTCAGGTCCTCCTGACTCCAGGGCCAGTGCTCTATTCACTGCGCCACCTAGCCGCCCCATGGTTCATTATTTTTAATCATATAATAATTTAGAATAATTATTTTAACTATAGAAATGAATTGATTGTTAGGAGTTTCTTCATCTTGGAATTTCCTATGCCAATAAAATCACAGGTTACATTCCTATTAATAATGTTATCAATTATAAAACAAAGAGACAATTATTTATAGTATTATAATAATTTGTAATAATGATTTTCACTATGCAAATGATCACAGCTAGAGTCATCTCAAATCATCCCTGTAGCAGCAGATGACTTCTCTTCACTTCTGAAAACATAGTCCCACCTCATCTAGTACACTTAGGATAACAGAGTCTCTACAAGAATCCCCCACACGTTTTTTTTAAATCAGATAAAGGCTCCAATACTATAATGGGTATCTTCATCTTCTTTCTTTGTGTCTTTCTTCTTCAGCTTTTCTCCTGCCATGACAGAAAAACAACCTCTTCGTTTTTTTTCAAGTCCTCACACTCAAGAGTCTCCCTCTATACTTACTCTCCATAAAATTTTGTTTGTAATGTTTCTTCATACAATAAGAGTTAAGACAGTTCTCACAGGAAAGAAGTTCCTCCTCACCTTCTTCTCATCTTCTCTACAAACTCCTCAAAGATCAAAGTCAAAACACAAACTTTTCTTGACTCCATAGGAAAAAGCCCTTCATAGAATGACATTTATAACTATAACTCTTCTTTGCTTCTTAAACACACAATACTGGCTTCTAAAGCCACTGTAGAGGAGGTTTATGATATAGGGATTACATATGTAAGTAAAATACATAAACAATAAATAGAAAGGAATTTTTGGGAGGCTAGTACTAGTGCCTGAGGTGGGGGAGTGTTCAGGACAGTTCACAAGCAGGCAGTAGTCCTTGTACTAAGCCTTGAGGGAGGCTAGGGATCCTATGAGGCAGAAGTGAGGAGGGAGAGGACAGTTGGCACAAAGGCAGAGATCTTAGAGATAAAATTACATAACCAAGGAACAACAAATAGCCCAGCCTGGATACAATACAGAATGGTGAGGGCCAGGAATGGGCGTTAAGCCAGTAGGAAGTAGTTGGAGCCAGGCTGTGTGGCGCTCCTGGATCAGACAGGAGCTTGTGCTTCGACCTCCAGGCCACAGGGAGTCACTGTGGTTGATCAAGCAGGTGCTGGGCATGGTTCCATGCAGACTTTAAATTATCATTGGTGTCTGTGTGGGGGAAGGGCTGGAGGAGAAAGACCAAATAGCAGGGAATGGCAAAAGTAGAGAATAAATTGTTTCTCACCACAATAGAGGTGAGTCGGTCAGTCCTGTAAACCCTTATCAAGCACCTGCTGTGTTCCAGGCACTGTGTTAAGTGCTAATTCATGGAAAATCTGACCCTTTGTGGTGAGTCTGAGATCAGGGACTAGGGCAGTCAGAGAGGGAAGGAAGCTTTCTTGACCATGAAGTTTGGATGAAGACTATCCCTAACTGCTCTCCCCATCAAGCTCAGACACCATTCATTCCCCACTTATTCCTTCTCCCTCCGCTTTCCAGGTGACCATCCGGCGACGGCCCAGACTCTATGTCATAAATCTTCTGGTGCCCAGTGGATTTCTGATAGCAATCGATGCCCTAAGCTTCTTCCTGCCAATTGAGAGTGGCAACCGGGCTCCTTTCAAGATGACCCTGCTGCTGGGATATACTGTCTTCCTGCTCATGATGAATGATTTATTGCCACCCAGTGGTACCCCACTCATCAGTATGGCTCCCACCACTTTTGGGAGGGAGAGAAGTGGGAGGGTCTTGGGGGCAAGGGATCCTGGGAACAAGTATTACAGGATTGGAGTTGGGTTTGGGGAAAGAGGCCACAAAAGGAGGTTGGAGGTCTCTCTGGCCCTTCCTCGCTGAGACCCTTCCCCATATGACCCTCAGGTGTGTACTTTGCTTTGTGCCTGTCCCTCATGGTGGTCAGTCTGCTGGAGGCTATCTTCCTCACCTATCTTCTGAGTCGGGTTACTACACAGCCGCCACCCATGCCCCACTGGCTCCATTCACTGCTGCTGTACTATCTCAGAGCAACAGACTGCTTCAAGAGGTTCCAGAAAGAAACCAAGGGCACTGGCCCCAGTCTCATTCACCTGCCTGGTAACTGGCATCAATACAGCCACATTACTAGTCTTCTTTTGCCCCAACACTCTAAATAATGTTACTTCTCTGTTCCTAATTGTAACATCCTTCCCAACCCAAGACTGGCCCCTGTCCTCAGGTGACAGTAAGCTAAGAACAATGGGCCACTTAAAACAGAGTGAAACTAAGGAGTTTAAATGTAAAGCCCTATGCTTGGGTTCAAAGAAATCAAACGAGCAAGTGCAGGCCTGGGGAGCCACAGCAAAATGATAAATCACATGAAAAAATCTGGGGGTCTTACATGAACACAAATTTCAAATGAATCAACACTAACAAGATTGTCCAAGAAGTGGATGTAATCTGATGCTGCATTAATTCAAGCATAGCATTGCAAACAATGATTGTCCGGTTGACTTCACTCTAGTCAGGGCATGTCAGGGATGTTTTGGTCAATTCCAGGTCCCACACTTTAGGAAGGTCATTCATAAGCACAAGAGTGTTGAGAAGCAACCAGGATAGTGAAGGGACACAAAATCCTGGTTCGGGGGGGAATCAGTTAAAAAAAGTGGCTAGAACTGACACAGCCCTTTAAATTTTACAAAACATCTGAGCTTCACAAATAATCCTTGGAAGCAGGTACTACAGGTAATATTCCCATTTTACAGATGAGGAAAGGAAGGTCCAGAGAGTTCTCTCTCTGTCTCTGTCTCTTTCTCACTCTCTCTGTCTCTGTCTCTCTGTCTCTCTGTCTCTCTCTCTCTCTCTCTCACACACACACACACACACACACACACACACACACACATTGTCAGAAGCAGGATGTGAACCCAGGGTCCAGTACTCTGTCCTCTACATCATGCTGTCTCTCACTTAGTGGGAACATATCAACCATCTCAAATTTTTGATGGCTGGTCCTGTAGCGGACAGAGGAGAATTGTTCTGTTTGACTCTAGAAGGAAGAAGTAGAATGGTTGGAATTTGCAGAGTTCAGCTTGATATGAGAAAAAGATTCCCAAGTGATTTCCTCAGGTGGTAGCCAGTTCCCATCTGTGGAAGTCTTCCAACAGCATGTAGATAATCACTTGGAGATGCTCTTCAGGTAGGGCTTGGACTAAATGATTTCTGAGGTACACACACACACACAGACACACACGTGCGCACACACATGCGTACACACATACGCGCACACACACACACACTGAAAACTTCTGATTCTCTCTGTAGGGCCAATGGAACCAGTGGTTATGGCGGCATGGGTACCCGGCTCTAGCGAAGCCAGGCTAAATGGAGAGCCGGGATCAACAAGGGTGCCACTGGAAGAGCAGGCCCAGGGACAGCCGATGGCTAACGTGTGGGGGCCATTCTGCCTTATTCTGGACTCGCTGCTCTTCTGGGTTTATCTGCTGTTCATGAGCTCCTCTCTCATCACAGTTATTGTTCTCTGGAGCTACTAGATGTATGGTGATCCTCCCCCCTTTCCCCCCAACTTGCCCCCCCCCCGCCCAACTTCTACTTATGGTGAACAAAAGTCATCCCCTATTTCCCTGTCCCAATGGCCACTTCTGTCTGTGCCTCAGTTCACCCTGAAGTCGAGTCCTACCAACCAGCTTCAGCCCAGCCCTAGGCAGTCCATTTGCTCCTACCCTCCTCTAGCTTCCTCTGCCCCTTCCATTCAGACCTAAGCTCTTTATCCTTTGAGGATCCTGCCCAGGGGCACTGTCCATCACAGAGCTGTCCTAATAAATCATTTTGCAGAGAGCACCGGTTCCTCAGAGTATTTCTCACAAGCAGAATGCTAGGGATGGGTATTTCAATAAGCTGACATTCTTAGGATGAGAGTCTTGCCCACTTATTATGGCAAAATGTCTGCTGTCCCAGAATAATGAGAATCTTTTTTGAAATGTCTCAGATTGTTTCCCAGACTTTCCTTGGGAAAACAACTATTTTGTTGGAATTTTACATTCCTGTCAAGTATTCACAAGTGTCCACCACTTTTTGGCAAATGTCAAACATGACCTTTTTGCCGTTACTTTCCTTCTCTCATCTATCACTTAGTCTGCCCTGTAACTATAATTGTGGAATGTCAGTGATCATCTAATCCATCCCCTTCATTATACAGAAAAGGAAGGCCAGGCCCAGAGAGAGGAAATGACTTACCCAAAGTCATAAGCCAGTAAAAGGTAGAGTCCGAATTGAATCCAGGACTTTGGACTCCTAATCCCATGCCTTTCCCATTGTAGCAATTTTTCTTCTGATTATTCATTTTCTGCATGATTTCATAGGAAAGGAACTTTTCAAAAAGGCAAATGGTTGAATTTTTAAAAATAGATCATTATGTTTATTTGTTAAGTAGAGCCTGGAATAACCTCCCACATGTTGGTCCCGTGGAAAAGGAAGCCCTCCATTCCTCGTTCCAGGCACTCTGGACAGATGTAGAGATAAACCTCAGGAGTCCCTGCCCACTGAGGCCAGTCATCCAGAGGATGTGAAAAGTTGTTCAAACAACTTTTCATTTTTAATGAAAAATTTCACTTAAATTTAGTAAAAACTCAAATAGCATTGTGAATAAAGTGACTAAAAGCATAGTTGGCCCATTCACCGTGAGGCATGCACTCTCCAGGTTATCACACCATGAACGAGGTGGGGAACATGTACAGAGAACACGCCTGATTTAGGAAACATTAATATCAGGAACACCTGAGCAGGAAACATGCAGACAGGTGCCCACATAGGGAATGTGGGGCCATGGAAGGTGGGAGAGAGAGAACCCCCAAAGTGCACGTGGACAGGGGCCAACTTCAATCCTGGGAGAGAGATGGCCTCTCACTACACTACCAAGTTGCTGTGTGCATGCGGGTGTGTTATCTCTGCTGGCCACATTGTCCCTAAGGAGTGTATCTTCTGTAAATATAAATGCTGTCTCTTCTATCTTCTGCTTTCCTGATGCCTGGTAAACTTTTGTTTGCCAGCTTTTTCAAGTTCAATTATTGCGGTCTCTGTTGCCATTCCCTGGGGCGTTAGCAGCTAGAAAGTCCCTCTGTACCAGGGGGAGCTTTGCCCTTTTGTTGCATGTCAGTGGATCTGGAGCCAGCACGCTCAGGCAGGCCATCCAAAAAGGCCCCTGTACCTCTCAAGGGTCAAGGACCCCAGACTGGGGGCTAGCCACCTTCCTTTGGTTAGGACGCTTCCCCTGACTTTCCTAAAGGCTCCTTTTCTCCTGGCACTTTCCAGCACTGACAGTGGGAGATTCCTGGGAAATGAAAGAAGATATGTTATGGAAAAAAAAACTAACGAGAACTCCATGTTCTTTTCTCTTCCATCTCAAATAGCTACTTTACCCAAATCTCGCGAATAAAGGCATGTCATAAACAAGAGCACTTCTGTATATAAGCACTTCTGGCTTTTTAGAAATAATTTAAAGCAAATCCAAAGCTACCCTGAGTGCTGGATTTAGCTGCTGGAAGGGATCCCATGCTTTTCTGCTGACTGCGGTATTGCGGGTTCATCCCCAGTACCCCTCCTGGGCACCACCCGCTGCTCATGCACGCACAGAACCAGTCGCCCCCAGCCTCCCCCTGCCTCATTCCTGTGTCAGTCAAGAGATTCATTTTTGGGGCAGCTAGGAGGTGCAGTGAATAGAGCACCAGCCCTGGAGTCAGGAGTACCTGAGTTCAAATCCAGCCTCAGACACTTAACACAAAAAACTAGCTGTGTGACCTTGGGCAAGTCACTTAACCCCAACTGCCCTCCAAAAAAAAAGAGATTCATTTTTGCTGTTATTGGTTAATCGTCTCTGTCATGTCTGACTCTTCTTGACCCCATGTGGGGTTCCCTTGGCAGACATACTGGAGGGGTTGGCCATTTCCTTCTCCAGCTCATCTGACAGATGAGGAAACTGAGGCAAACAGGGTGACTTGTCCAGGGTCACATGTAAGTGTCTAAGGCCAGGTTTGAAGTCCAGAACATGAGGCCCAGTACTCCGTCCACTGTACCACCCAGCTCCTAATAGATGTAATTAGCTCAAAGCAAAGGCATTTACAAAGATAACATCATAGGAACAAAATATTACTCCATAAACCTAGGGTGTGCTTTCCTATGATGCCTTTTGGGAAGAGCACAGAGAGCAAGCAGTACACATGGCTCATGGCACTCACACCTCAGGCACAGCAGGGCCATGGAAGCCTCTCTGCTGAGGGTCCTCACACCACTCCCCCTGTGTAGCAGCTTCACAGAGCAGGCCATTCAGCTAAGTTACCTGGGCTTTCTCCACATCTCAACTCACAGCTGCCAGGACAAAGTCTCTCTTGAATTCCTCACTGGCTTTCTCCACTTCTGCCAGAGGTCACACCCTCACATTCCATGATTTTATCAACTAGGCCAAGGGAAAGGGAATGGATCAAGGCCTTCCTGATGGGCTCCCATCACCACTCTGTGATTTAATGGAGGCCACCAGGCTCTTTGGACGTCCCCCATTAAAATGCTTGCGCCTTTTGGGGTGGAGGGGAAGAGTTTAGAATGGCAGTGCTCTTCTGGATAGCATTTTAGGGGGAATAATAGCTAATAATAGTTTTCTGAGAATAAAACACCTATTGAGACCAGGTAGGATCAGAAGGGGACCAAGGGCTGGAAGGAGAGGTACCAGACCACATCCACAGTAGACCAGCATCCTATTCCATTTTAGGGGCCACATCTTAGAAAGAACAGTGATTAAACTCATCCAAAGGAGAAATACAAGGGAGGTAAAGGAAGTCTAAAATACATTTGGATGTGAATAAGGAATGTGTGTTTCAGAAAAGGGAAGACTTCAGGGAGGCATCTACAAGTGTTTGGAGGAAATGGGGAAGTGGGATGGACTTGCTTTGTTTGACCCCAGAAGGCAGGAGCAAAAATGAAGAGTAGAGATGGTGAATTTAGATTTAATGTTGGGGAAGGAAAAGCCCCCAAAGAACTTCATTGCTAGTTATTACTAGAACTGCTCAGAGGACTTTAGAGTCAGACCTGAGTTTGAATCCTGGCTATCCCAATTACTGCTTTTGAATCTGGGCAAAACATTCAACCTCTCTGCTCCTCAGTTTCCTCATCTGTGATGTTCACTTCCTCCCTTCCCCCTAAAAAAGAAGTAACAAATGGAATTTAAACAGAACACCTGGTTCTCTGACCAGCCTCAATGGACACAGAGCCTCCAATGCTCTGAAAAATCTGGGATCTCAACTATGTGGGTATTTTTGGTCCACAGAAATTGTTCACTAAATCATCTTGCTAAACACCAAGGTAAACTCACTTTCACAGCAAGAAAGCACGATGTTCAAATATTTCAGCTTAATCTACAGTTTCACTGTGAAGGATGGTGGCCGATTGATGGCTTAAGGAAAATCTCGTACCCTAATTATAGGAAGGGGAAAGGGCAGTGTGGTAGAGCATTGGATATTCAGAAGAGAGAACCAGAGTGGAGAGGGTTTTTTAGACAAGGTCAGTGGTACAATTTTGACATCAGAGTATGTTAAAGACCACCTGACCAGAAAGAGGAAATTGGCTTAGGAAATGGATCACAAGTCTGGCACCAAGGCATGATATTAATAGTAATGGTCAGGTGACTTCAATTGTCCAGACATCTGCTGGAGTAATCTCACGTGAGTCTCAGGATCTCTCTCTTTCTCTCTCTCTCTCTCTCTCTCTCTCTCTCTCTCTCTGTCTCTCTCTCTCTCTTTCTGTCTCTCTCCCCCCTCTCCCCTCCTCCCCCTCCTCCCCTTCTCCTTTTCCTTCTCTTTCTCCCTCCTC
>CM053593.1:380326587-380352629 GCA_028646575.1 Pseudocheirus occidentalis
GAATCATTAACATGCTGGATAACACTGTTTGTATCAGAGGTGTGTTGGTAAATGTTTAACAACTTGTTCTCCAAAAAATGTACACACCTGAGTTTTTTAAGTTTAACCTGCATTGTTTTTTTTTTGTTTTTTAATTTATTGACTTGTTTATTTACTTTTAGTTTACAAGATTCAGTTACAGAATCACTTGAGTTTCAGATTTTCTCCCCTTCTCCACCCCCCATGGTGGCGTACAATCATGTATGGGATCTGCAAACACTTTCACATTGTACAATAGTCCGGTTGAATAGAAGCGTTGTAACCAATGGAGTGAATAATGGGAAAAGAAAAAAAAGAAGAAACAAAGGAAACAAAACCAAAGGTGGAAAAGAACACACAGCATGTGTTACTTCAATCTCCATTTAAACTCTGGTCTTTCTAGATCTTTCTCTGAGTGTAGGCATCTTCCACTCTGAGATTTGTAGAGCTGTCTTTTAACTGCATTGCTGAGAAGAGTCCAGTTTATCAAAGTTGGTCATCACACATATGATGTATCTGTAACTGTGTACAAATTTTTCCTGGTTCTGCTCTTCTCACTTAGCATCAGTTCGTATAAGCCTCTCCAGGTAAATATGAAGTCCATCTCCTTCCCATTTCTTATAGCACAATAGTATTCCATTACATTCATATACCATAACTTGTTCAACCATTCCCCAATGTATGGGCATCCCCTAAGTTTCCAGTTTTTTGCTACACAAAGAGGGCTGCAATAAATATTTTTGTACATATGGGTCCTTTTCCCACTTCTATGATCTCTTTGGGATACAACCCCAAAAGTGGCATTACTGGGTTAACATGCATTGTTAACATTTTAGTCATCACTTTCTTAAATCTGGACAACCACAGCGGCAAAAATGAACCAGGCCTAGCTCGGTAGCTTTTCCCTGTTTGTGTTATCTTCATACTGAAGATCCAACCATTGGCCATCGAGAGCTGGTTCAAGCTGGCTCCAGAATGCCTCTGCTTAGAATCTGAAAGGCTCCAGACAGGCAAGAATATTTTGCCAAATCTAAAAAGATTTCACTCAATAGCTATACATTTAAAGTCTTATATTTGGGTTCAGAAACTCAATTCACATGTACAAGATGGGAAGGCACAGCTCCATGATATTTTGCTGGGAACAAGACCTAGGCAGTTTCAGCAGACTTGCAAGCTCAGTATGAATCAGCAGGATGACATGGCAGCCAAAAGATGCTCATGGGATTTGGGGCTGCCTGGAGAGGCAGAACCCCCAGGAGTCAGAATGTGCTGTTGTTGCTGACACTCTGTGACCCCGTTTGGGGCTGTCTTGGCAAAGACACTGGACTGGTTTGCCATTTCCCTCTCCAGCACATCTTACAGAACTGAGGCAAACAGGGTGAAGTGACTTGCCCAGGGTCACAGGGCTAGGATGTGTCTGAGGCCAGATCTGAACTCAGGTCCTGCTGACTCCAGGCCCCATACTGTACCACTTTGCTGCCCAAGGATGTCCTAGTCCTACTGTAGCCTATTCCAGTCAGACCACATATAGACTATTGTGTTCAATTCTGGGTACCACAGTTTAATAATCATCTGTAATATGCATTGATAAGTTGTAGCACAACCAGAATGATAAAGAACTTTTAGTTCAATCCATAACAACCAATCATTCAAAAGGCATTTATTAAGGGCCTACCATATGCTAGTCAGGTAGGTGGTGCAGTGGACAGATCCCTGGGCCTGGAGTCAGGAAGACTCATCTCCCTGAATTCAAATCCAGCCTCAGACATTTACCAGCTGTGTGGTAAATGCCACCCTGTTTGCCTTAGTGTCCTTACCTGTAAATTGAACTGGAGAAGGAAATGGCGAACCATTACAATATCTTTGCCAAGAAAACCCCAAATGGGGTCACAACGTGACTGAAAAACTGACTGACCAAGGGTGTTTTGGGCACTAAGGGCTGGCCAGGGCAGATGTGTAGGCAGGAGATGAAGTGCCATGTGTGATGCACAGAAGAAAGACTAATATGACTGGACTGGAGAGTGTGGCAAAAAGAATAACGTCCAGTGAGTCAGGTGGAGGGCAAAGCAAAAGCCACGTGATTCCAGAGTCCAGAGGAAACCATCCAAGGGCTGGGTTTTTTTCATTGACACAGCTAGTTTTGAACTTATGGAAAATCACTCTGGCAGTTGATGGACTGGAAGAGGGAGATCCTTTAGGCAGAGAGGTTGATGGGAAGGCTGTAAGGTGGGAGATAACCGGGCAACGAGGATCAGCCATCAGCTGGAGAGCCCTTTGGGGGTTTGGCTTTAACCTGTTGGCCAGGTTTAACATGTCTTTCAAAGCTAAAATCCCACAATTCTATGAGGATGTATACCAGGCCATGTCATACAGAATGGACATGTACATGGCATGGCCCTATAAGCATAGGATTTGAACTCAGGTCTTCCTGACTCTAGACATATCGCTCCACTGCGCCCCCTAGCTGCACAAGGATAATATCAGTCACGTGGAAGCTCAGAATGAGCAGAGGTCGGTAAGGCTGGAAAGTCAAGGAAGGACAGGAGCTTTTTAAGGCTGTCTTAGGAGAAAGAGAAGTATAAGAGAGGAAGGGGCCACTGCTTAGGGGGATGGGCAAGGGCCAGCGCCAAGAGAAAACAGAGTTGCTCAATTTTATTTCGCTTCTCTTTCTTGGCCAAGGATGGGAAGGGATAAAAACAAATCTTAATTAAGGAGTGGATGCCCAAGACAGTGAAGGAGACAAAAAGCCGGCACTGAGGAATTCATGTGACCCGGCCCAAATGAACTGGGTCCTTATGTCCTCAAAGCACTAGGGGTTGTGATTTCTGAGCCACCATGAGAGATTGAGGACAGCAGGAGAAACATTGCAAGCCTGGAGAAGGACACAGAGAGATTTAAATATGGACATAGTGTCTGTAACATGCTGAAAATCCTATCAAGCAACAGAAGTAATTTCTTGCAATGATTCCTATACAATATATCTGTATATGCTTAAGAGTCAAACCAATCCATGCAGTCTTGCGTTGAGACCATGAAACTCTGCCAGAGGACCTTTAGACAGTTCATCCTTTGCACTCTGTGCTTTCTCCCCCCAAGAACAGTGCCCCAGGGTTCTGGTAAATTAGACTTGTTCTTTGGTCCAGTGATCAGTCAGGGCTGCCGGACAG
Organism: Pseudocheirus occidentalis; assembly: GCA_028646575.1. Taxonomy (NCBI): domain Eukaryota; kingdom Metazoa; phylum Chordata; class Mammalia; order Diprotodontia; family Pseudocheiridae; genus Pseudocheirus; species Pseudocheirus occidentalis. The sequence goes on from CM053593.1 coordinate 380,329,773, forward strand.
AGGCCTAGACGGCCTTCTGTTGGCCCAAACTCCCTTCCATCTTGGAACAGAGCCAGAGTTATAGTCCAAGCTGAGGACAAGGGTGGACCTTCTTTCCATGACCTTCTCCGGCCACCAAGACCATTTGCCAGGGAGGGGTTACCCAAGACCGGCAATATTCAAAGCTGAAACTCAAGGTGTGGCCTCTGTTCCTTTAAGCATCGGATTTCTTGAGCTCTGGCTGCATCCCCAGATAAGCCAAGTCACAAAAGATGGAAGGAGGCTGGCTTCACCAGGAGGGATGGCTCCTGTATCTCATTCTTAGCCTTTGGCTTCAAGGTAAGTTGGGGTCAAGTGTATGACCTAGGATGGTAGATTTAGGGATGAAAGGACCTCTAGTCCAGGTCTCTCATTTTACAGTCAGGGAAACTGAGGCCAGGCAGGCTGAGCCCATAGAATCATAAGACCTTAGCTCTCGAGCTAGAAGGGACCTCATATTTTACAGGTTCCAGGAGACCAAGTACTTGCTCAAAGTCACACAGATGGTAAGCATCAAAGGTAGAATTTGCACCCAGATCCTCTGACTCAAGTGCCAATGCTCTTGCTGTTATAGCTAGGAAAAGCAGCTGGGGAGAAGCTCCTTCAGCCCCTGGGCCAAGGAGCCCACTTAGAATTGGCATGACATTTTTACCACAGTGATGTTCTGAACTGAACGCTGGACTTCAACTTCCCTCCTGTAAAAAGCAGAAACCCTGGAATGGTAAAGATAACATGGACTTCTCTGAGGCTTGAAGAATTTTAAAGCACTTTCCTCACAGTCATCCTAGGTGGGACGGAGTAAAAACATGATCATGTCCATTTTACCAATGTATAGCGGGCTCCTTCTGAGCAAAGACTGAATGGGCTTTGGAATCAGAGATCCAGATGCAGAAAGGCCCTCAGAGGCCGCCGGCCTGCTCCCTTTATTGTACAGACAAGGAAACTTGGGTGCACAGAGGATCAGACACTTGCCTGAGTTCATACCACAAGCAGGTGCTGGAAGCATGATTCAAACCCAGATCTTTGCCCTTGGCAGTGCATTCTTCCCACACCTCTGTGGCCTCAGAGGTACCAAGTGTGGGAAGGGCTGGGACCCAGGCCTCCAGTCTGCTCTTCTTCTCTAGGCTGTCTTGCTTTCCATCCCACAGAGCCCAGGGCTAGGGGCAGCTATATGGTTTAATGAAGGGGAAGGGCCAGAAAAGCCTCTTGTATGAGGTGGTAGTGGGTATAGTGCTGCCCCGAGAGACAGGAAAATGTGAGTTCAAATCCAGCCTCAGACACTTACTGGCTGTGGGACCCTGATCAAGTCACTTCACTTCAGCATGACTCAGTTTCCTCCTCTGTAAAATGGGGTAATGAAAGCCCTACCCCTCCTAGCCAGGGTTGCCGTGAAGATCAGATGAGATGAGATTTGTATTTTGCTCACTTTAAAATGCTATATGAAGGCGAGTTAGTTTTCTTTTCTTTACTTTTACATTAATTTTTTAATAAAATGTTGAGTTCCAAATGTTCTCTCTCCTCCCCAAGAGGGTAAGCAGTCCAGGTCATATGTGTGCAATCATGTAAGACCCGGAGCTGCTCCTCGTATGATCCCCCTCTGACCTCTCCACTCTCTGGCCCACACCCACACTGGCTCACTCTACTCTCTTTCCCTGTAGACTCCTCACCCCTGTGTTCTTTTGTCAACACACACCTAGAGTTCTCTCCAGGTACAGTCTCTATACTCACAGCAGCCAACTGACAATAACCTTAACGTGTCCCAGAAGCCCTCACAACCTGATGCTAAGGGGCTGTCAATCAACATAAATTTATTAAGTACCTACTCTGTGCCAGGCCGTGTGGGATGCAAAGGGATTCAAAGAAAGGCAAAAGACAGTCCCTGCCCTCAAGGAGCCCCCCAATCTCATGGGGAAGACAAGCTATGCATCACAATGGATGTAGAAGCATCAATGGGAGGTGGTCTCATGGGGCAGGCGCCAGCAATGGGACAGGCCAGGAAAGGCTTCCTGCAGAAGGTGGCATCTAGCTTTCTCTTAGAGGAAGTCAGGGAAGGCCAGAGGCAGAGGTGAGCAAAGCAATCATTCCAGAGCTAGAGGGCAGCTAGTGTAGAGGGAGGGTCATGTGTGAGGAACACAAGAAAGCCTGTGCTCCTGGATCATAGAACTAGGGAGAATGAAATGTAAGAAGTCTGGAAAGGCTGTGATGAGCTTGAAGGCCAACCAGGATTTCTGTTTGATGCTAGCAATAACAGGGAGCTGTTGAGGGTTATTGAGTGGGCAGTGCCATGGTCAGACTCATGCTGAATGGAGGGTGCATTGGAGTAGGCAGAGATTGGAGGGAAGGACTCCAGTTAGGGGGCTTTTGCAAGAGTCCAGGTAAGAGGTGGTAAGGCCTGAACCAGGCATTAATGAAATATGTTGCTAAGGAAAAATGACAAAATGTGGTAACAGATTGGATAGATGGGATGAGTACGAGAGAGGAATCTAAGAAAACACCACAATTATTAGCCTAGATGATTGGAAAAATAAATCAAGGCAGTGATGGGATGTTTAGAAGAGGAGTGAGCTTGGGGTGGGTGGGGCCATCATTGACAAGTTCTGGTTAAGACTGGCTATGTTTGAGATGCTGATTGTATATCCAATTGGAAATATTCAAAAGACTGGAGGTCAGGAGAGAGGTTAGTGCTCAGGATGCTGCCATGAAAGCTGAAACTCTACCCAGATCCTCAGAGAGATCAAGGAGTCTGGGAAATCAAGGGTAAGTGGAACAAAAAGTATGGAACTGAACTAGGGTCATTACTTAGCCTCCCGCATATCTCATGCCCTTCCACAATGTGACTGCTCCATATCTCTTTCCTTTCTAGGATAGAGGGAACTCAGAAACCAAGGCTTGGAGGGAAGGTTCAGGGCAGGACAGAGCAATAGAGGGAGGCTGGGAGAAGGGAAGGAAGGAAGGAAAGGCAGAGTTCAGGGGCTGTCACTGGCCTCAGGCTGAGTTTGCATGTAGGTGAGTTTTACATACAGGGGAAGTAAGGTCTGAGCACAGACCACAGCACCTTCCGCCATTTGCCTACCAGCCAGTAACACATTCTTTGATCCAGGCAGGAAGGAGTCATGTACCCATTCAAGGACACTGAGATGTCCTGGCTCTGGGTTTATTTGCATCCATATGGACATTATTTTTTCCAGGACAGAAATGACTGGAAACTGAGAACTACTATTTAATTATCTTACCATCTCTGAAGAGTTACCATCAGTGCCCTCGAATGCTTATATTTCTCCATGGTGACTGGCACCTCTGCTCCCACTACCCATTGTCTCCATGAGTTGCTCCCACAACTCTAATGATTTGATCACTATGAACACAGAACCAGGTCTAGATAACTCACCTGGAGTCCTGGAATGAATCCTCGAATATTCTTAAGGGTGGCACCTACCACCACCCTTTCGCTCATGCTAACACACTCACCTCTTCCACAGTCACATCACAAGCCAAACAATGACCTCCCATCTTTTGGAACACTCAGCCTCTACTGTTCATTGCAGACACCACATACTGGCTTCCTAACACACTTCATCAAATTGCCAGCATCAAGTTAACGTTCTCTAGTCCAAGGCACAGACAATGGTGTGTCTCTTTTGAGTTCCATCTGCCTCTCCAGGTGACTGTTGCCATAGTCTAATAAGATTTCAGAGCCCTGAATCTCTAGTGATGGAGGTTCATAGGCTTGAATGGAAGGAGTCCAAGTGCCTGGCGCCCCTCTTGTTGCTAAAGAGCAACGTTTTTTATCTTACAGGTTCTCCTTCCTTCACACAAAGCAGTGAAACTTTCACTATCAACTGCTCAGGGTTTGATGTACAAGGACTGAACCAAACTGCTTTTCAGTCTGTGTTTGACAGAAAGGCCTTCCGACCAGTTATCAACATCAGTGACCCCACCAGGGTGAACATCTCTTTCACTTTATCTGCCATTCTGGAAGTGGTAAGTGCTGGGCCCTTTAATCTGGCCGCGGTGCAGAACACAGCACCCAAACTGGACTTCCCTCTTGCCCCCTCATCCAAAATTAGTCTGAGCAACGTTGGGAATTGACTAGTAGGTCCCACGCTATTGGAGGGATTTTCTGAAACTTAGGGAAGAGATCATCTAAGGTGAGATTTCTATAGTAAATGAAATTTTTCTCTACTTGAACATGTCAAAAATCCTCCACTGGTCACCCATACCCCACAGTCAGCCTACTCTTTCTAAACCTCCATCTCTTTCCTATGACTTACGTGTTTGGACCTACATTTTTTTCTCCTGGTTAATCACTGAAAATCAGAATCATCCCAAAGATAACCCAGGATGGGCACAGGGGAGGATGGCTAGAGCTGATTACTGACCTAACAATCCCGGATGGGAATCTCTTTTGTCAGAATGCACAGATTCAGCTCCTTACATCATTCATCTGGCTTGAGTTGGTAAGATCCCCTATCTTCCCATGGCCCCTTCTCTTCTCAATTTCTTTCTCTTTTTCTAATCAAATCACATTTTCCATAGTTATTAGTGCCCTGAAAATTAGACAAGTCTGTTCAGGTGTGAGGCCACAAGGCTTCTGGGCAGCTAGAAAGGCAGTGATGGAAAATGTAGAGGCAAAGTGGGAATATTCTCTCAGCTCTAGAGCATCATGCTAAGATGAGACTCACATGTAGTATATAATACATTGAGGCTCTCTATGATAAAGACCCTTGAGGGATCAATGGAAGATGGATAAGATCACATTAGAGAAAAGGAGAATCATCAGGAATAGAAGTGAGTGAGGGGAAGGGAACAGAGGCTTAGTGGAAAGAACACTGAGCTAGGAGTCAGCAGCCTGGGTTTCTAGTCCCAACTCTGACAATAATTCAAGGTGTGACCTTGGGCAGATCACTTAACCTTTCTCAGGCTCAGATTCTTCCTCTTTAAACCTGGGGGAGTTAGACTAGATGGTTCGTAAGGTCCTGTTGGACTAGCAGGACCTGAGGATTTCTAAGGTTCTGTTCTTCCCTTAAAATTCTCTGATTCTAATTGTAAGTATAAAGAGAAAAGGAAAAGGGAGAGGCTATTTTCCCAGACTAACCCTGGGCTCCAGGCACTCCTCAATGCCTGTTTCTCCTTTGCCTGGCATTCTAGTTCTGGGACAACCCATTCATCAGCTGGAACCCAGAGGACTGTGGAGGAATCACGGACCTCACTGTGGCAGCTAATAACCTCTGGCTTCCAGACATCTTCATTGTAGAGTTGTGAGTACCAGAGCTGGGGAAACAAGGAGGAAATTATGCCTAGGCAAAGCATCTTATACAAGGGTAGGGGAAAAGCAACATACTTGGGGCAATGATGAGGCTCTACACACATATGAGAGTAACTTATGGTGAGCTCACTTTCACAAAATCTGGCCTAGAATAGTTGAGTGTTGGGGAGATAAAGGAGAGTCATGGCAGAGATGGGGACCAAGGGAGTGGGACTAGTTGGCATTAGAGGAAATCAGAGAAGAAAACTCCATTGACTGCTTTGTTCTTTCAGCATGGACATTGATCAGACTCCGAAAGATCTTGTTGCATATGTGAACAGTAAAGGTAACATCAAGTATAAGAAACCGATGAAGGTGACCAGCATCTGTAGCCTGGACATCTTCTACTTCCCCTTCGACCAGCAGAACTGCACTCTGACCTTCACCTCTTTCCTCTACACAGGTGAGCTAGAGTTGGAGTGGCCATCTGAATCAAGGTGACCCGTGGAGGACTTGAGAGGAAATGGGTGAATGAATGAATGAAAACCGTTCATTAAGCCTCCCTATTTGCCAAGCACTTTGCCTGGTGCTAAGGAAATAAATATAAGAGCAAAGACAGTACTTGCCCAAAGATTTTATTCTCACCAGGAGAGAGCACCTGTACAGTGACCAGTAGATAGCAAGGAGTATTTTGAACAGATTCAATGACAAATGTTACCCACCTCTTGACTGCTGAGTCTCCAGGTTCAGACTGAGACCTAGAATTTTGGACATGACCAGGATGGGAATTTCTTTAGCTGTGCTATTCATATTTATTATACAGGTTGTTTTTCTTGTTTTCTTTGTATGTTTATGAGAGGGGGCAAGAGGCAGAGAAAGTGGTTTACTAACCACCAAGTTAGTTAATTTAAAAAACAAACAAAAAAAATTTAATTTGAAAAAATTCCAATGGGGTAGCTAGGTGGTGCAGGGAATAGAGCACTGGCCCTAGAGTCAGGAGGACCTGAGTTCAAATCCAGCCTCAGACACTTAACACAAAAACTAGCAGTGTGACCTTGGGCAAGTCACTTAACCCCAATTGCCCTACCTTCCCCCCTCCAATAAGCAACAAAACAAAACAAAACAATTCCAAGAACAAAACCCCAGACAAAAGCTGAGTAGATTGGGTGAGTGGAGGAGGTTAGATAGAGGGAAAGCAGAGAAGATGAAGGGTTTGTCCAGTTTCCTGCTTGAGGAGAGAAAAGAAGGGAGAAGCTAGCCTAGAGAGACGTGGTCATGAGAGAAACTGAATGAGCTGGCTGTCCTCTGCAGTGGACGACATGTTGTTGGGCATGGACAAGGAAGTGTGGGAGATAGCAGACACTTCACGCCATCTCATCCAGACCCAAGGGGAGTGGGAACTCCTGGGCATCCACAAAGCAACCACAAAGTTGGCAGTGGGATCCAGCCTCTATGACCAGATCATGTTCTATGTGAGACTCTGGACCTTACAAATACCCAACCCCACCCTTGCCAGGCATCTTCACCAAACCTACACCTCTTCCATCAATCAATCCACAAGTATGTATTAAACAACCACTATGTGCCCAGCACTGTGGTAAGTGCTGGAGATACAAGAAAAAATGCAAGCATTTCTTGCCTTCAAGAGTAATAATAGTGTATTCAATACAATAAAACAATTCAATAGTGTAACCAGCCCTATGGTTTCAGTCAGAATTTCCTATGGCTTCCCCTCTCATCAAAGGCATCTCAATCCTGCTCTACCCTAAGGGCACCAAACTATCCCCTCCTCTAGGTCCACTATGCATAACCTGAATCCCTTGGGCACATGAAGGCAGTTTCTGGAGACCAACTACATGTTGGGTCCCATTCGATTTGGGGCAATATTTTCATTGGGTTCTGGTCAAAGAGGAGAGTAGTCTGTGGAATAATCATTGTTCTTTATATCAAGAGCAGCTTCTACTTAATTCCCCGTTTCCTCTTTCTCTCCTCTAGGTGGCCATCCAGAGACGGCCCAGACTCTATGTCATAAATCTTCTGGTGCCCAGTGGATTTCTGATAGCAATCGATGCCCTAAGTTTCTTCCTGCCAGCTGAGAGTGACAACCGGGCGCCTTTCAAGATGACCCTGCTGCTGGGATATACTGTCTTCCTGCTCATGATGAATGATTTATTGCCATCCAGTGGCACCCCACTCATCAGTATGGCTCCCTCCACCATGGGAAGGAAGAAGAGAGGGGAGGAGGGAAGTGAGAGGGTCTGGGGGTGGGGTGGGGTAAAGGATCCTAGGAAAGAGTTTTATTACAGGACTGGAGTTCGGTTTGGGGAAAGAGGCCACAAAAGGAGGTTGGAGGTCATTCTGGTCCTTCCTCACTGAGACACTTCCCCCCCCTCCAATGACCCTCAGGTGTGTACTTTGCTCTGTGCCTGTCCCTGATGGTGGTCAGTCTTCTGGAGGCTATCTTCCTCACCTATCTTCTGAATCTGGTTACTACGCAGCCACCACCCATGCCCCACTGGCTCCATTCAGTGCTGCTGTACTATCTCAGAGCAACTGCCTGCTCCAAGAGGTCCCAAAAGGAGAATGGGGGTCCTGACCCCAACTCCATCCACCTGCCTGGTAAGTGCCATTGGTACTACCCGTCTCTCTTGTTCCAAACTCCAAATCCCACTACTTTCCCATTCCCAGTGATGGCCCTTCCCAATGACGGTGTCCGTTCCAACGTCAGGCTAAGTTCTCATCTTCCCTACAGGCCTGAAGGAGCCAGGGGTGAAGGCAAGCCCAGATAAGGCTTGGCTGAATGTGGACCCCTACTCCACATGGGCACAGCTGGAACATCAGCAGAAAGTTGACATTTGGGTGAAATTCAGCCTCGTTCTTGATACTCTGCTCTTCTGTGTCTACTTGATATTCATGATTTCTTCTCTCATCACAGTCATTGTCCTCTGGATCAACTAGAAATATGGCACCCCCCAACCCCTTGCCCCAGCACATTGCCAACACCAGCTTTCAACTCTCCCAGACTTTGTGGACTGCCAGAATTCATCCTCCTACCCAAGCTTATGTTCCCCACTTCCCTGTTGCCTCAGGAGACAGGATTCCATCCCTTCCTTCCAGCCAGCATCAGCTCCACCCTATTTCCTGCAAACCCAGTGTCCTTCCTTCTGACCTCCTACAACTTCCTTCAGCTCAGACCCAAGCCTCAGCTGCCCTGTAGTTGAATTGACCAAATTCATCTTTTTGCAGGGAATATTTGTTCCTTGGGATATTACATTCCTGGTAAAGACAATTATAGTACCCAGTCAAAGCTCAGTTAATTCCAGGCAGACAAGAACCAAATGGTTAAAAAAAAAAGACTTCTAGCATCTATTTGTGAGTTAAAAATAGAATTTTAATTGTAAAGGTGAATTTTAAATGAATTACCCCAAATATTGACCAATATAGTTGCTTCTTATACTGAAGCAAGGAAAAGAATGTCATGTGGCTTTTTTGTATATTTTATATATTGCTTTTTTAAAAATTTCTTAAAATTATATCTTCAATTTGAATCTGTGACCTAATTGATGTGGTTGTCCCCTCTCTGATACAGATTATGGCCCATCAATTTCTCCTCGTCCACCATAACTCTTGTCAATGTCCTTTCCATAAATCCTTCATGGAGAATCTAAGAAGGTGGAAACCTGCTCCCTGGACATTGGCTCCCAATATATGTGAGCCAGAGATCCTAGGGGACCAGAGCCGTCTCCAAAGGGAAGCTCTTCAGTTATATATTCTCCCAAACAGTAAAGACTAACTGTTTATTATGAAGTTGTCTTGGAAAATGTTTTTTCTTATCAAAGTAGGATCTCCATAAAGGTGGCAAAAGATGGACAAATTTAATATTGGAGAAAGAAACAGACACGTTGGCATGTTATTAGTGGAACTGCCCATTGGTCAGCCACTTCTGGAATCCAGCCAGGAATGAAGCAACTAAATTGTATCCTTTGACCCAGCAATTGCAAAAAAAGAAAAGACCGTGCATCCCGAAATCTGCACAGCAATGAGGGACTTGGAACTTATTTCTCACTTTGCAAAAAGCTAGAAACAAACTATGTTTCCTCACCTATAAATTGGAGACAATAGCAAAATGAGACGGTATCTGTCAGGCACCTGGGGATCGTCCAAGGTGCTGGAGAAATGCTAGCTGGTTTCCCTCCCCCCTTTTCTCCTTTGTTCTAATGGATGACCTCTGGGAGAGGGGAGGGGAGAAACCCATTAGGAAATGAAGATGATGTAAAAACAAAAGACATGAAAACAATTTTAAAATAAAGGAGCTGCGTGCAGGGTGAAAGGATGGAACTTTAGGTTTGGAACTTCCAACTTCCAACTTCCAACTAAGCCACAGTAGGCTTAGCCCATTGGGTAGTGAAGGGCTCCTGATCCAGGAGGGCAGGGACTCTCTAGGGCCTCTTTTGTATCCCCAACACTTAATGCAATGTCTAGTGTATAGTAGATACTTAGTAAATGTTTACTGATTGATTACAATTTGCTTTTGATTTTCTTATACTCTATGCATTTTAGCCTATATGCCAAGAGAATGAGTTCTTTGGAGTTAGGCTGAGAAGAAAAGTAAGCCTGGGACTCCAGGGGGTGAGGAAACATGAGCCAAAAGGGTTGAGAATTATTTGGGGAAACGGTCTTTTCCCCTGGGCCTCAAACACAGAACTCAGAGGACTAGGGAAAGGTTGGGGCAGGCACCTGCCCAATTTGAAATCCAGGGGCATCGCTCAAGCCTTGAGCGCCATCTGGTGGGTTGCACGTTTTTAGCACTCCACCACACTGCCAGAAGCTGCTTGGCATTTCCAGTGTCCCTGGGGAACTCAGTATTGCCTATTTCACTTGCTCTGTCTTATACCGGCGAGGACAGAGAACGCTCACGAGGGCGCTAAGAGTTGCCAAACCTGAAGAAAAACCACAACTAAGCTTCTACGGCCTTGTAGATCGGGCAGGGGGCGCGTGACAAGTGCAGGCCACAGCGCCCAGCTGGGAGGCAGAACCTCAGAATTTTACAGTGGGAAGGGATGTCCAGCCCAGCCCTGCCTGAAGGGACTCCGCATTGTAACATTCCTGACCAGGAGCGACCCAGCCTCTGGCTTACCTGCCTTCACAGCGCCTCACGGCCAGACTGAGCTTCTGGGTGGGGTTGGCTAAGAAGTCATACTCCTCCCTCCCTCCCCCGAGGCCAAAGCAGGGCAGGGGCACCCGAGCCACTGGACGAGCTGGGCCGCAGAACTCACAGGCACATAAGAAGCAAAGCAGGATGCTTGTTACACACAAGAGAAATGCCAAGCAGTTCTCTCAGGATATTTATTATAGCCCAATACACAGCTAAACACAGCAAAAAGTGCCAGAAGGAGTTTCATGCTGTCACAACGGAAAACCTCACATGCGGGATCCCTAGTCAGCCAGAGAGCCCTTCCACTATATAGGCCCTGCTGCAGCACTGGCGATCCGGCTCCTAATCACTTCTGTCCACCTGTTGTGCAAAGCAACGTGGACTGAATTGCTTCTATCTCTTTCTCTGTCTCTTTCTGCCTGTCTGTCTTTCTCTCTCTCTCTCTCTCTCTCTCTCTCTCTCTCTCTCTCTCTCTCTCTCTCTCTCTCTCTCTCTCTCTCCCTCTCTCTCTCTCTCACATACACACACACACACACAACCAGATGCTATTTCTACAGGATCAGCATTTGAAAAAACAGCAGTTTTCAAGTCCAGGATCAATAGCTACCTGTCAGGAATACAGTTGAAAGGAATGCCGCATTGGAAGGCAGGTTGGAATGGAAGTCCCCTGAAAATCTAAGATCCTCTGGCTCTAAGGCTAACCTAGCCAAACTGCAGGCCAATAGTTACAGTCTATGTTCTCCCTACCTGGAGAGTTCTTTGTTGCATGATGAGACCTTGACCACTGCTGTGATTGCCCCTCAGCCAATGAAATGGCTCTCTCTGGATGCCTGGCTAGCATCCTCCAAAGGCTTCGAGATTTGGGCCAAGGTCAAGTTCTTTCTGGGCACCAAGACTTGTCAGGGAATTGGGAAACGCCAATGGTCACCTGACACCAGCAATAGTAAATGCTGAGATTTGGGGTGTGGCCTGTGCTCCCTCAAACTCAGGTGTTTAAGGGAGCTCTCACCCCAGGCATATCACTAAGGAGCAGGGGAGAGGACGGCAGAATGCAGCGCTGGCCCCTGGGAGTTCTCTGCTGTTTCTTCCTCAGCTTTCTACTGCCAGGTAAGATGGGGGTGGGGCAAGAGTTCAGGGGAAAGAGGGACGGCCTTCAAGGAAAGCTCAGCGCCTTCCCTCAGTCTCCAACTGCTGGGGGATGTCGAATATGCCTCTGACTTTGATTGTCCCAGAGTGAGGTTTGCATAATGCCCGTGTCAACTTTCTGAGCAAGAAAAACCTCATGAGGTGCATCTGCTAGCATGGGTCCTTAACAGCTGCTGACCACCAAGCAGCCCATTCCAAAGTCTCTCCTTCTGTCTAGTCACCTCCCCTTACACGGATATGTGCACTCGTCTTCCTGATTAGAAGACAGATTCAAGACTAGAGATTGTTGTATTTTTTTAAATCTGTACCCTCAGCACCAAGGACAGCACCTAGCACACAGGCGGTACTAAATCAATGCTTGTGGACTGATCCATTGATTGATCCTTTGCAGTATTGTGCTTCGTCTCTAGTTCTCACCCTCAGGCATGACATCCATTCATTTGACAGGTATTTTAAATAGTTACTTTATACAATGAATGCACTGCAAAAAGGACTTGCTATTTGCAATGCAATGGAAATGCCTATTGATAACTGAAGGAATAGCCTGTGTCTCTATCCCCACAGTAGTCAGCCAGTGATCTCAGCACTGGCTCACTAAGAGTAATCAGATGATAGGATCGTGGACCTTAGAAATCCTCTAGTCCAAGCCATTTTACAGAGGGAGAAACTGTCACAGAGAAGGTAAAAGTAGTTCTCCAAGGTCAGATATAGCGTGGCAGAACCAGGATTCAAACTAAAATGGTCAGACTCTTAGAACTCTTTCAACCAAGCTGAATTGCCTCAAATCAGAGGACCTTGGTCCAGTCTCCTTCTGCTTGTTACCTGCCCGATGTTGGGCAAATCATTTCCCCTGAATGGGCCTTACTTTTCTACCTATAAAATAAAGGGCTAGGGCTAGCTGACCCTCTCACCTGGATTGGAAGCAGCATCTGACCTGGGAGTGGCTAGAGCCAAATGAACAGAGCAGGCCAAAGACAGGAGAGTCATTCATTTCAGAGTGAGGGAGCCCCATCCCCAAGAAGGAGGACTTAGCATGCCAAACTAAAGGCAGGTCTTATATACATCCTAGGCTGGCCCATGGCATAACAATTCTTAGCTCCTGATTTACTGCTGCAGAAACAGCATTGTCTCAGGTCTTGGGGGTTGTTCCCACCCTGCAGGGCACAGAACCAGAGTTCTGTGATGGGAGCAGGAGTGCAGTCCCTGTCAGTGACAAAGAACCGGGGCTGTGGATATGTAATGGACCGCCCTGGGAAACAGGGGGAGCTAAGTCCCTCAGGGAACACGTGGTGCTGATTAGAGCAGCTTGGCACAGTAGGAGTTGCCAAACGCAAGCTCAGGGCACGGCCTGCTTGCTGCAAGCAGGCTATGCCAGGTCTTAGCTCTGGAGAACAGGGCATCTCCAAAAGATCTGGACAACTTCTAGGGCCTGAGGCAAAAGCCTCAGATGAAACAGACAAGCTTGGTTTGAACCAACACTTATTAAGTACCAATGGCACGCAAAGTCCTAGGGATGCAAGGGCAAAGGGCATGGCAGACTGCTACATGGCCTCCACAAAATGGGGGTGGGGGGGAGACTGGACCAGAGGTGATTTGGGGAGGGGGCAGACAAGGTGGAGTCACTATTTCTCTGTATCTGATCCAAGAACCAGCACAGCTCCTGTGACCTGATCATGCACCCAACAGCCCCTTGTTGGATGTCAGGGAACCCATAACTGGGAATGAATAAGGCAGTAAAGCCATCTCACATGGCTCATGTTTGTTCTCCCTTTCTACACACCCCATCTTACAAATCCCTTAAAAGATGAAAAATGTCAAAGGGGAGGAACGGAGGCAGTCATCCTGCTAGTCCAGACAGCTGAGCTAAGAATTTTGGGAGGGATATGTGAGAGAGTAGAATTAAAGAGGTAGCTTAGCTGGCACATTCCCTTTGGGGTCCTTGGGCCAGAAGTCAATAAAGGAGCTATTCCTGGTCCCGGGGCTGAGTTTGCATGCAGATTTGGGCAAGTTTTGCATGGGAACAGAAACCCAATGGAACTGAGAATTGAGCACTGACTGATGGAGCTTACCACATCAGTCATTTCCCTACCAATCCCATTCCTTATTTCCTGCCCCAGGAAGGAAGGGCCCCAGGGCACTGACTCTCTGATTATGTGGATCTGGGGAACAAGAAGGAGGGGTTCATGTTCTTCCACAGGATACCTGGGGTAGGCTCAACAATGACCTGTTTTCTAGCACCTCTATCATGAACAGAATATGAGATTTCTGTTGTACATCCCAGTTTCTTCATCCTGAACAGGCAAGGGGGATGATTTCACCATCAATTGCACAGGATTTGACTCCCAAGGGGTGAACCCCACTGTCTTTGCATCTGTGATTATGAGAAAGGATTTTCGTCCAGTTCTCAACTACAGTGTTCCAACCCAGGTCAATATCTCCTTCACCATGTCCTCCATCTTGGATGTGGTGAGTAGCTCTGCAGCCCTTTCTTGGGCTCCATAATCTATTGAAGCCCTTGCCTCCCCACTTACCCTCTCCCCTTGCCTTTCCATTTTCTCTCCCCCCCAACCACCACAAAGACTATAACATCAACAAAGGACCATTTTAAGATTAAGAATGGTCCTGGGGCAGCTGAGTGGCACAGTGAATGGAGCACCAGCCCTGGAGTCAGGAGGACCTGGGTTCAAATCCAGACCCAGACACTTAACTAGCTGTATGACCTTGGGCAAGTCACTTAACCCCAATTGCCTTGCCCTCCTTCCTCCAAAAATGTAAAAATAAAAGAATGGACCTGGTGCCTTCAAAGGACCGAGTTGGCACAATTTAGGGTTATGATATAATCCAGGAAAGCCCATAGTCAAAGCCATATTCCAGAGGGCTCTCCTTCTAGCCAATCCTGAGGTCCTGAACCATCTATCAGTAAGTAAGCCATTAGCAAAGACTGTATTGGCAAATACCTCCCCCCCAGCTAGAGGCATTCAGTGTCATCAAGCTTTTGTCACTGCTTCATTATAGACTCAGTTACAAGTGTTCTTTGAGGTACCATAGGGGATAGCACAAAGAATATGGAGGTGAACATACATATCACCAAGCCACATTGCTAAAGCAGAAATCTCTTTGAACAGGAAGAGCAGCTCCAGCTTCTGACATCATTCCTGTGGCTGGACATGGTATGGCAAACAAGCTCATTGTACCTCCCCCTGGACATTCCATTTCCTCTGCTCCTGTGAAGTTAACAGTATCCTGAGAACTAGACAAGGCCACTGGGAGCTGGTCCAGCTTTGGGGGCACAAAGGTTCTTGGGCAGCCAGCCAACGGGGAAGGCAGGAATGGGACCCCAGGGGGAAGAAAAGCAGCCGACACAGGGAAGGAAATTCTGGGGGAGGACGTCAAGAAGTAGCTACAAATGTTCTGCTCTGAAACATCCAAGTCCATGGTCAAGATCTCTCCAGAGAAGAGGCCAATGAGGGGTAGAGATTGGCAAATGAGACCTTGTTAGATAGAAAGTGGATGGTGACCTCACTCATAGAAAACTTATGTGAGAGAGGGAGAAATCAGAGTTTTAAGGGAAATAAGAAAGGAGAGAAGAGGCACAAGCAGACTGACTCCAAGCTCATTAGAGCTCTGCTTCCCTGGACTCTAGGTCTGGGACAATGTCTTCATCAGCTGGAACCCAGAGGAGTGTGGGGGCATTCAGAGAATCTCTATGACAGCTCAAAACTTGTGGCTCCCAGACATCTTCATCATAGAGTCGTGAGTATTGGACCCAGGGAAACCTGGAAACAAAATCACTGCATTCCCAGCAAAGGAGGGGAGGGTATTTCAGCAGGGCATCCTTTGGGACAAAGAGAGACAACAGAAAAATAGGTAGAAACCCAAGTGAATGGCTTCCACAGAACCACAGGTGAGGGGAATGATAAACCATAGGGCAGGCTCCAAGGGCTGAGCATGAAAGTGAAGGATGGAGGCCAGCACAGGGATGACCTGGGATAATAGGGGAGGAAGAGCTAAGCAGAAGGGAGAACTCATAGCTCCCACCTCCTGCAAACTCTTGCATACAGCGTAGATGTGGATCAGACTCCAACAGGTCTCACCGCATATGTGAGTCATAAAGGTCACATCAAGTATAAGAAACCAATGAGGGTGACCACCACCTGTAATCTGGACATCTTCCGCTTCCCCTTTGACCAACAGAACTGCTCTCTGACCTTTAGCTCCTTTCTCTACACAGGTGAGTAGGAGGGGTGTCTGTGTGTGACAAAGGGAGGGGAGGGAAGGGAAGGGGGGAAAGAGAAAGAGAGACAGAGACAGAGACAGAGAGAGAGGAGAGACACAGAGAGAGAGACAGAGACAGAAACAGAGACAGAGAGAGAGTGTAGTGGGGTTCCTAAAAGGAAACAGAGGAGGCAATGACAAAGCCCAAGGCAGGGGCCAGTTGAGGGTCAGGAGATCAGATGGATGGACAGCAAACGGGCTAATAGGTCTGTCAAATTTATTAGGACAAGAGAGAAAAGAAAGTATACCTCAAAACACAAGGAAGAAATCTCCTGTGTTTGTCCCCACAGTCATCTGGACTAATTCAGAGGTTCCCAAAGTGGGTGAAACTGCCCCATTGGGATGTGTATGCTGGAATAATGGAGGGGGGGCAGTAGTAGTCTCAGGTATAATTGGAGGACATTGAATAAAAACAAGGGGACAATGAAAGCATAAGGAAAGAAGAGAAGAAAAATTTGAAAAACCATACATAACCCTGTTATGTAACAGGGTTAAAGCCATAGTGATTACATTTTTTCCAAATAAACACACAAAACTCAAGTTATAACCAATCAGTGGTCAAGTCTGCCAACAGGTCTTAACAAGCAAGTGCTGGCAAGAGAACCTGTTGTGAATTGTCAGGAAGTTCAGCATGAATCAGCAGGAATATGTGTGTTTAATGACTTGTTTAAAATATGATACTATAGTGTTATATGATACAATATTGCATCATCAAAATTTCAGTGTAGGGAAAAACCCCACAAATTTACAATAAATTATTCAATTTACTATGCCATTCTTAAAATTTTATATTTAAAAAAATTACACAATTAAAAAAAACATTAAAGGGTTAAAGAAAGTAGATTTCCAGGGGGTGCTGAGTAATTTTTTAAGGGGGTGGTAGGCCAAATAAGTTTGGGAACCTCTTCACTAGACATTTTGAACTCCTTGCCTCAAACCTTGCCCCACTGCAGTCCAGCCTCCACTCAGCTGCCAAAGGGATTGTCCTACAAGATCATTTCCCTGTGACTCCCTAAGATTTCCTAGGTCTAGAGAAATTTCTACCTCTAGAATGAAATATCAGATCCTCTCTTTGGCACTTAAAGCTCTGCTTGCTACGTTTATAGTCCCCTTCCCTGCGTCCTTTGGCCCACACATGGTGTCCTTGCTCTTCCTCGTAGAAGACGTCCCATCTCCCATCACTGGGTTTTTGCAGAGGCCATCTTCTATGCCTGGAATACACTCCTTCTATCTTTCCTGGAACTTCTTGGAATCTGTTTTCCATCAAGACAGCTCAAGCTCTATTTTGTGCATAAAGGCTTCCTTATCCTTGCCAGCTGCTAATCCCCTGTCCCCAAACTACCTTGTATGGTCATCTTCAGCTTTACAGCCTGATGAAAGTAATTCATTCTGGAAAAGCCATTTGTGGATCAATTTTGTATTAAATTTAAAACATTATTATCATTTACTACAATGGGATACATTTTTATTTGTTCCTGAGCCCTTAATTTAACATTTGTTTATGCTAAAATACCGAATCCTATTAAAAAGACACAATTCCTTCTATGTAATTGATCCTGTAATACAAAAACTAACAAAAAATCAATAGAGTAAAAACCAAAGAAGTCATTGAAAAGAATGCAGATAATACCACATTCACCAAACAACTTGACTTCTGGTGGGAAACAAGATGAGGTGAGGGAGACCTTGAGGAGAGAGGAGATGAGATGCTAAGATTGTCACCACTATGAAGTACAGCCTCTAGTAGCCCAAAGTGTTAATGCACCATGTGCCAACCATGTAGCCCTAATGACGGTGTGGTAATTCTCAATTCTTGTCTCAGTTGTCTGAGAAGCAAGGAAAATCCAAACTCATGCTCATAAATGCAAAGAAATGCCTCAGAAGCCTTTGTAAAGACGCTAGATAAAACATCTGTAAAACCAAATGATCAAAACCCATGCATCTCAGGATGCAACTGTATTCACTGTATATATGTCCCGTACTTACAAGCATCATTTCCCACATTAGAATCTAACAGGGTCAGGAATTGTGTTACTTTTGTCTTTGTATTCCCCGCACCGAACACACTGTCTCACACGGAGTAGACAATAGATTCTCAGTGACTGATTGATTGGTTCTCCCTTATAGTGGATGACATGCTGTTGGGCATGGCAAAGGAATTGTGGGAGATTGAAGACACATCACGCAACCTTATCAAGACCCAAGGGGAGTGGGAACTCGTGAGCATCAACAAAGCAACCACAAAGATGGCGATGGGGTCTAGCCTTTATGACCAGATCATGTTTCATGTAAGCCCACACTTGCTCATCTTGTGACCCAGTCGCCCAAGAGCCTCCCTTATCTGAAATCTTTATCAAACCAAAACCTTTTTTGAGTTTCATAGACTGCAGATGAAGACATCTTAGCTTCTATTTGGTCATGATTTTCAGAGAGTCCGATGATTCTTCAAATATCCCTCTTTGACCTGTTTTCCAGGTCTATTTTCTCCCTCTTTTTGATAGTAAAGACCTCATATTTTCTTCTTCTTTTTACACTGTTGACTTTGTCTTGTTTGCTCATGGCAACATTGAGTTCTCTTTGTCTCATTCTATTTTAAAGGAAGTTCACTACTTAGGCAAAGTTTTCCGTCTTCTGTTCTAAGTTATTTATTCCCCTTTCAACTTTTTACTCATAGACTCTTATTTCCTTTAAAATTCCATTTTGTCTCACTTGCTTCATTTCTTCCAGTCGCTTTTGTAGCCATGGAATCCTATATTTTCCCTCATAGCCATGCCACCTTTTTCTCTGAGGGTATCTTTACAGTTGTGAGTGATTCTTTTCTTTGGGGTTTATCTGTTGGGTTTCTCTTAACCCACAGTATTTCTTCAAAGTGTTTAGTGTTTTCTTTAGTTTATTTGTATTTCCAGCTCCTGTTCTTAGATTGGGATTTTGTGCTCAGCTCAGTCTCCTCTGAACCTTATTTGGTCTTGTCTCTTTATTGTCCAATCCCTGCTGGGGTGCTGGTTTGATCCTCTGGTCTCAGGCTTCTTGCATAAGCACTCCTCTCCCACACTGTACTTATACCAAGGAATCCAATTAATCTAGTCTCCTGCTGTGGCTCCCAGTGCTCAAAGGAGTCAACCTTGTCTCTTTGTGTGGAGACTGGCTCTGTCCCCTCTCCTATTCTGGCAAACTAGAGCTGGGGATCCAGTTTCAGGTCACCTCATTACTAGAACTCCCACTGGCTTACTGAGAGCAGCAGCTTGCTTTGGGCCCATGTGTAGAAGTTGGCTTCCCTTGTATAACTCCTTGCCCATTGTCCAGAGTTTACTCTGGCTTCCATGGTGCAGTCCCGTTACCAGCCTCTGCTGGCCATATTTTTGTACAGTTCTAGGCTGGATGGGAGAATTCGCTTCCATTTCTCTTCAGCTTTCTTGGTCACCAGTTTATGTGCGGCCCTTTTCACATATTATCTGGGGTTTGTATCAGGACTGGCTTCTCTATGAATACTGAGGTAGCCATCTTAACCAGAAAGCCTTCTTATTGCTTCTGCCTGGAAAGCTTCTCCCATCAAGGATCTCTCTATCGCTTTGTCCTGGGTTCCTAAGCTGTAACCCTTTCCTGAGACCTGTAACGTCTGACACTTTGTGTTCAATGCAGTCTGGAGTGATGCTCTCATTGGGCTCTGGATGAAGAGATGAATGTAGTATGTAATCAGTGCTGCTCTTCCTATCAAGCTCAACTTCTTCAAAATGCCCTATTTCTCCTTCATGTCCAGGTAGCAATCAAACGCCGACCTGGCCTCTATGTGATAAACCTGCTGGTGCCCAGTGGATTTCTGATAGCGATTGATGCCCTAAGTTTCCTTCTGCCAGCTGAAAGTGGGAACCGAGCCCCATTCAAGATGACTCTTCTACTGGGCTACACTGTCTTCCTGCTCATGATGAATGACTTACTTCCTGCCAGCGGCATACCACTGATAAGTATGGTTCCTTCCACTGCTGAGAGAAAAAGGAGAGTAAAGAGAAGGGGGAGTCTTTGACTTCACCAGCTCAAGGAGACAAGGGCTCTTGGGAAAAAAGCATTGTCCTTGACAGGTTGGGACGGGGGAAAGATGACAAAGAAGGAAGGTGAAAGTCACTCTGGCCCTGTCTCACTGCCGCCCTCTGATCCTCAGGTGTATACTTTGCTCTCTGTCTGACCCTGATGGTAACCAGCCTGCTAGAGTCAGTCTTCCTCACCTATCTCTTACACGTGGTCACTACAGAGCCCCCTCCCATGCCAACCTGGCTCCAGTCACTTATGTTGAGATATATCAGAGCTACAGAAGGCTGTGACAAGAGGTCCCCGAAAGAGAACAGGGGCCCTGGACCCAGCTCCATCCATCTGCCAGGTAAGTGGCCTCATCAGCTCCACATGGAACATCCCACTGGCCCAACAATCTAAACCCTTTGACTTGCTATTTCCAGTGGTTCTGTCTCCATTCTTATGCTTGCTACAGGCCTGAAGGACCCTATGGCGATGGCAGGATGGGAGCCAGGCCCAGGTAAGCCTGAGCTGAATGGAGACCCCCAATCCACATGGGCAGAGTCAGAGCAGCAGATCCAGATGCAGAGGACCGTGGACATGTGGGTGAAGTTCAGCCTCACTCTGGACACACTGCTCTTTCGGTTTTATCTGTTATTCATGAGCACCTCCTTAATTACAGTCATTGTCCTCTGGAGAACCTAGAAATGAGGCTTCCCCCTGTAGTACCAATGCCAGCTTCCAGCTTCAGCTCTCCTCTGGCTGCCAGTCATGGCCCATCCCCATTCCTAATAACCTCCTCTCTTAGTCCACACACCCATCTTAGTCCCACTGATAAAGAAACTTTTGTCTACCCCAAAACTAGGTTTCTAATTCTCATCCTTTCCAGCTTCCCCAGCCCTTCTGATCATCTCCAGTTCCCTTATTACTCAAGCCTGCAGCCCACGGGTGACAATTTTCCATCCTCATTAAGTTTTTGAAATAAATTGCTCTGCAGAGAGGACTAACATTTTCATAGTACAAATGAAATGAGCAGAACCAGGAGATTGGCATTTACCCTAGCAACAAAACTGTCCAAAGCAATCACTCTGTAGCTAAATGAACCGGCAGCAGCATAATGATCATCTATCTTGCCAGAGACCTGAGGAGGAAACATACTGTTCCAGAGAGTGATGGACTTAGGGTGTCCAGGGAAACCTGTATCTTTATATACAGGCATGGAAAGGATGAGTTTGGTTTGGCTATGCATACTGGTTACCACGAAGAGGTTTCTCTTTTCTTTCCCAATGGGATTGGGGTGAGAGGGAGAGAAATGAGAAATAGATTTGTTAATTTTTTAAATGAGGGGAGAGAGTACCACAGATGGGAAATGTTGCATGGACTTTCAGAGATCAATATATTATTAGTTTTACTTTTTTCTTTGTTATAAAAGACCTCTCATAAAGTGAGAGTAATCTATGTTTGTAACATAAAAATTAAGTACATCAATAAAACTTTTGAAAAAATGGAATTACACCTTTCTGTCACATTTCATATATTTGTTACCTAAGAGTATTGTGCTCTCTTTTAGAGGTTCAGAAAAAAAGCCACTTTCCTGGTCTCTCTGAAGGGGAGGGCACCAGGAAACTTACTCTCAGCCCATGTAGCTTCCTTCAACCAAATGCTAGTTGTCCACCAAATAATCTCAGATACTGAGCAAACATTTATCTAAGCAGATTAAACAGAAATTACTGAGATTAGCATAGATAATAGAATACAAGAGAGTTGATGGGCTCTTCAACTTGGTAGTAAGATCAAATCTTAACTTGATCAAGGAGAGAAGAATCTGCCCAGGAAAGTGGCTTAGAGAAGTCTCCAGGAGCCCAGGTGGGGGTCATGAAGGGGCATCTGAGCAGGACTGCTTTCTCCAGCTGGCTCCCGAGCTGTTCCAAAGGTCCCACCTTGCCTCTTGCTCAGCACCCCATTACTCAACCTGTCTTTCTTTTCCTCTGAAGTCTTTCTACACTCCCACAGTTCAAAGAGCTCCCCAATAATCAGAAGCCCCATCTTTTTCCATATCCAGGGAGTGCAGCATTAGAAGGCTCTCCCTCAGAGAACCACCCCCTGCCTAGCTGTGTGTGTGTGTCTACATGCATAAATATGCATGCATACTTATTATATGAGTATGTACGTATATACACACGTGGAAAGTGTACATACATGAGTGTGTGTATATATGTATGTATCTGTATTTATGGACACAGATATACTCCCCAAACCCCAGATGGGGGAGTGCTACATGTGTATGTGCCCATATGTGTAATGGGGGAGCTGGCTCTTTCCTTGAGCCAGCACCATAAAGCCAAGAGTACCTCCTGGGTAGAAGGGAGTATTGGTTAATGAGCCCTTATAAATGTACAGAGTGCTTCTCCATGTGGATTATGTAGAACATGTAACCATTCTCTAACTGATTTCATTCTGCTCTGGTACAGGGGAGTCTCTTCAGATGGCTCATAGCCAGAAGCCAGGGTGCATTCCAAAGGCATTAGTCAACCAGAACATCATCTACTTCTTCTGGTCTGTGTTTCATTAAGAGAAGAGAGGCAATGCTGAGCAAGGAGAGGTCTCAGACCCTCCCCATCCTAGGCTTAATTGTGGCCTCTGTTCTTTGCCTTAGGATTTGTTCTTTTATTCTGGGTAAAGGATATTAGAGGTCACAACTTTGTTAGTTTTGAGAGGTCAGGAGAGAAAGAGAGCAGGACATCCAGCAGTGGAGCCAGTCTTGGAGTTGACAGCAGTCGGTCCAGCTTTGAGACCCTGAGAAATGAGGAAATGATGAGGTGTAGGCTCTGTGACCCCTCCCCCCTTTTTGAGCTCTCCTTGATTCTTTGGCTCTGGGAAAGTAAACCTTCCCAGGGAAGACATTTGCCTGCAGTCATAGGCCTTGAGATGGGGCTCTGCCCAAGTCTTTAGCTCCCTTTGTTCCAACAGTTTCCCACCCTTGAATTGGCCTGGCCCACCATTGTCTATGGTC
>CM053593.1:380353129-380370531 GCA_028646575.1 Pseudocheirus occidentalis
AGATAGATAGATAGATAGATAGATAGATAGACAGATGGACAGATAGATAGAAGAAAGATAGATTTAGATAACGTTCCCTTTGCCCTCAGTTACAGGCTCCTGAATGGAACTGGAGTAAATCATGAAATCCCTGCTCCCTGCTCTACTGGACCTTCCCTCCAGCAAGACAGATGTTCTGTTCCTCCATAATCTATCCCCTATCCCATTCTCAACAGCAGCTGTTCCAAACCATCTCGTTTTCCCTTAAGCCTCTTGGTGCCCTTCGACCCACCCTTTCAGCTGCAGAACTCACTTCATATTTCACCAAAAAAAAAAAAATTGTTGCCATTCCCCTAGATCTCTTCCTTCTCCTTGTCTCATCTCACAGGATTCCAGCTTCCCCTACTATCTCCTCCTCACCAGTGTGCAAAGGGAGCCCTTCTTGTCACCAAGGTCAACCTTTCTACGTGCACAACTGATCCCATCCTCTACAGACTTCTCCAATAAATTCTCCCTCCCATCTCTCCACTCTTCCATCTTGTCTATCACCCAGTACTTTAAAAAGACTCCTCCTCCTGTCCTCTTATCATCAGCTAAATTACTTGAAAAAGTGACCTACATTCAATGCCTTGACTTCTTCTCTCATTCTCTTCGTGATATCATCACTCAACTGAGACTTCTTTCTCCAACGTTCCTAAGGATTTCTTAATTGTGGAATCTAATGGCCTTTTCTCAAGCCTCATTCTTCTTGATCTCTTAGTGGCCTTTGACTCCATAAGTCCCAACAAGCCCCACCTCAGCAACCCTGTGGTAGTCTGAGCCCCAGGGTGGTAGAACAGGTAAATGCCAATATCAGGATCCCCCATATGCCTTAGCATATGGGGGATAGCCATGTGAAACTGGTGGACTCCAGCTCCAAGAACCACCATGTGCTTCTGCACAGACCTGATGGGCAGGTGTCCTGTGGTGATCAGACCTCTGAGTTCTTTTATCTTCGCCCCAGGTGAGCGTCCTATGGCAAATGGACCTTCACATGCTTTGGTGGGCAAATAGTCACCCTCCAGGGGCCAGACCTCACAGCAAAACCCCACCAGGCCTCAGCACACATCAGACGCCACCAGTAGGACTTCAGCTCAGCACCAGATAAGCTGCCAGACTCCTTCAGCCTCCAGCAGTACCAGTCAACCCTCTGCCCATCCCTTCAGAGAAACACTAGACATGAAGGTCCCCTCTGGGCCTTGGGCAACATCACCACAGCACCAGGTAAACAGCCAGGGCCTGCAGCCACTAGCACAAGAAGCTGGAGACAGGGCCCCTTCCCCCCCAGGGAGCAGAGCACAAACGTAAAAGAGAGGAGAAACCATCAAAACCAAAAAGGGGCAGGGCAGAGCGGGGCTGAGCATAAATCATGACCATAAAAAGTTATTACAGTGACAAGGAAGGTCAAGACACAAACTCCTGCTGATCCAACCATTCAGGGGAGCAATTTGGAATGATGCCCAAAGGGCTGTAAAAATGTGCATGACCTTGGACCCAGCAATATCCCTTCTAGGGCTGTATCCCAAAGAGATCAATTAAGTGGGGAAAGGACCCACATGGACCAAAGTATTTATAGTAGCTCTTTTTAAAAAAATTAACTTTTGCTTATTTTTAGTTTATATCACTCATTTCCACAAGATTTTGAGTTACAAATTTTCTTCCCATTTTTTCCCTACCCACTCCCCCCAAACAGCGATCACACTGTATAACCCCTCCCCCAATCAGCTCTCTCCTATGTCCTCCCCCATCATCCCTCTGACTTTCTGGTAGGACAGGATGGATCTCCCTACCCCAGTGCCTGTATATCTTAATTCCCAGTTGCATGTAAATAAATAAATAAATAAATAAATGAAGGAAGGAAGGAATAAATGAATGAATGAATGAATGGATGGATGCATGGATGGGTGGGTAGATGGATGGATGGATGGATGGATGGATGGATGAACAAATGAACAAACAAATAAATAAATTTAACCTTTGATTTTAGAACTTTAAATTCTATATTCTTTCCCTTCCTCCCTCGTCACCCACCTCCACTGGAAAGACAAGCAATTCACTACAGGCCCAGTATGTGTAGTTATGCAGAACATCTCCACAAGGGTATAGTAGCTCTTTTTGTGGTGGCCAAGAACTGGAAATCCAGGAGATGCCCATCAACAGGGAAATGGCTGAACAAGTGGTGGTATATGAATGTAATGGAATACTATTGTGCAACAAGAAATGATGAGCAGGCAGACTTCAGAGAAAGATTTTATATGAACTGATGCTGAGAAAAAGGACCAGAACCATGAGAACATTGTACACATGTGTGTGAGGATTGATTTTGATAGACTTAGTCTTTCTCAGAAATGCGAAGACTTAAAACAATTCCAAAGGACTCATGATGGAAAATGGTATACATATTTAGAGAAAGAACTGTGGAGTTGGAATGCAGAATGAAGCAGACTATTTTCTTTTCTGTTTTGTTTTATTTGTTTTTTCTTTCTCACTGTTTTTCCTATTTGTAATAGTTCTTCTATGTAACATGACAACTGTAAAAATGTGTTTAATGGGAATGTATGTGCAGAGCCATATCAGATTGCAAGTCATCTGGGGCAGGGAGGGGGAGAAAATTTAAAACTTATGGAAGTAAATGTTGAAAACTAAAAAAAAATAATTTAATAATTTTGGGGGGAAATGTGCCCATTTGAAGTGGGCAGATGGCATGGAAAAAAATAAGACACAAACTCAGAAGAGCACAACAACATCAAAACACTATGGGCAAAACACCAAGGAAAAATGGGAAGTGATCTCAAGCCCAGAAAGAACTCACAGAAGAGCTCAAAAAAGAAGCTTAAAACTCATTTAAAAGAGGTAGAAGAAAAGTGGGAAAAATAAATTAGAGTGATGCAAGAGAATTATGAGAAAACACTCAACAGCTTGGGAAAAATGCTTTAAAAAATGAAATTGGAAAAATAGAAAAGGAGATACAAAAATCCATGGAAGAAAACAGCTTCTTAAAGAGTACAATTGGCCAAATGGAAAGGAAAGCACAAAAGCTAATTGAGGAAAACAATATAAAAGTTAGAATTGGGCAAGTGGAAGCAAATAACTTTATGAGACATCATGAATCAATCAAACAAATTTGAAAAAAAAAGAAAAAATGGAACAAAATGTAAAATAACTCATGGGAAAAACGACTGACCTGGAAAGTAGATCCAGGAAACACTAATATCAGAATCATTGGACTACCTGAAAGTCATAATCAAAAGGAGAACCTGGACAGAATCTTTCAAGAAATTATCAAGGAAAACTGCACTGTTGTCCTGGAACTAGAGGGCAAAATGAAAGAATCTGCCAATCACCTCAGAAAGAGATCCCAAAATAAAAACCTCAAGGAATATTATAGCCAAATTTAAGAATTATCAGATAAAAAAAATGCTACAAATGGAAGTGAATGTTGAAAACTAAAAATAAATAATTTAATAATTTTGAAATTAAGAAAGAGTTTCGTGGCGGCCTGCAACATGCCTTCCTAACGAAGACGCGGAAGCTCTGCGGGCACATCAGCCACGGCCACGGCACATTGGCAAGAACAGGAAGTACCCCGGAGGCTGCGGCAATGCAGGAGGGCTGCACCATCACCGGATCAACTTCGACAAATATCATCCAGGTTAGTTTGGTAAAGTGGGTATGAGGCATTACCACTTGAAGAAGAACCAAAGCTACTGTCTAACTGTCAACCTTGATAAGCTATGGACACTGATTAGTGAGCAAACCAGGATTAATGCTGCCAAAAACAAGGAGGACCTTGCCCCTATCATTGATGTTGTGTGGTCGGGCTACTACAAAGTCCTAGGAAAAGGGAAACTCCCCAATCAACCAGTCATTGTGAAGGCAAAGTTCTTCAGCAGGAGAGCAGAGGAAAAAATCAAGGGTGTTGGTGGAGCCTGAGTCCTTGTAGCATAAAAATCCAATGTTATCAAGTAAAACAAATACCTTTATTAAAAAAAGTTATTAAGAAGGAAACAATTCAAATATCAGGGAGTCAGGATCACCGAGGACTTAGCACTTGCAACATTAAAAGATCAGAGGTCATGGAACATGATATTCTGGAGAGTAAAGAAATAAGGGCTACATCTAAGAATCATTTAACCTGGAAAAATTAAGCATCAAGGGGAAAAATAGTCATTCAATGGAATAGAAGGATTTCAAGCCTTCATAGGGAGATCAGAACCAAACCAAAAATTTAACCTCCAATATAGAGACCCAAGAGAAGCATGAACAGGTAAAAAAAGGAAAATAGAGGGGATTCAATGGAGCTAAACTGTTTACATCCCTATATGAGAAGATGATGTTTATAACTCTTAAAAATTATATCACTAACAGGAAAGACAGAAGGAGAATATCGTTATAAGGGGGAAAATATACATAATATATAATTTTATGTAATATATTATATATGTTATATATATTATATAATATATAAAAATAAGGAATGAGAAAGAGGTGTAAAATGGGTGCAGAAGGAAGAGTCAGAATGGGGTAAATTATCCCACATGAAGAGGCAAGAAAGACCTATTACAGTGGAGGGAATGATTGGGGGTGGGTGGGACAATGGGCATTGCTTGAACCTTACTCTCACCGGTATTGGCTCAAAGCAGGAATAATATACACAATCAGATGAATATAGAAATCTATCTTACCCAACAAGGAAGTAGGAGGGGAGGAGAATGAAAAAAAGAGGGGAGACTGACAGAAGGGAGGGCAGATCAGGGGAGGTAGTAGACAGAAACAAAACAGGTGATATGGGAAAAGGTAAAAGGAGAGAGAGGACAAACAGGAGCAAGAATAGGATGGAAGGAAATACACAGGTAGTAATCATAATGGTGAATGTGAAAGGGATGAACTCTTTTATAAAACAGAAGTGGATAGTTGAGTGGACCAAAAACCAGTAGCCTACAGAATGTTGCTTACCGGAAGCACACTTTAAGGAGGACACATACACACACAGTAAAGGAAAGCCTGGAAAGACTTGTACACACTGATGCAAAGTGAAATGAGCAGAACCAGGAAGATACTACAAAGTAACAGCAACATCATGTGATAATCAACTATGAGTAACTCAGATCTTCTCAGCAACACCATGAACCAAGACAAGTACAAAGGACTCACAAAGGAAAAATGCTATCCACATCCAGATAAAGAACTGATGGACTCCGAATATAGACCAAAGCATACTATTTTCAGTTTATTTTGGGTGGTGTTTAGTTTTTTCCTTTTTGTCTGTTCCTTCTTTCACAATATGACTAATATAGTTTTATATGATTATACATATATAAACTATATCAAATTGCCTACCATTTTAGGAAGAGAGAGGCAGGGAGGGAAGCAAGGAGGGAGAAAATTTGCAACTCAAAATTTTGTAAAAATGAATGTTAAAAATCATCTTTACATATAATTAGAGAAAGCAAAATATTATTTTAAAAAAGAATATCTTCCACTCGGCATTTAGAACTTTTCAAACCCTGGTGTCCTTCCTAACTTTCCAGTATTCCTATACATTACTCCTCTCAATTCACTCTGACATCTGGTCATACTAACCTACTTGCCGTTCCTCGTACTGACATACCAACATTAGCTTCCATGTCCACTCTCAGGGTCACTGTGAAGAGGTACTCCAAGAGGGTTAGGGTTGCCTGAGACCCCAAAATACCAACATGCCGGGTCCTGCCGAAAGAATACCACTCAAGTCTTCTCAGCCAAAGAAAAAGTAAAGTTTATTGAAAGTTCAAGTTTGCCATATGGGGTAGACTTTTAAGGAGCCAGTCTCTGCTAGGTTGTTCTATGGAGCTTTCACACACAGCAAGTCTCAGCTAGGGCATTCTGTGGCACTCTCACAGAACAAGTCTGTGCTAGGCCATTTCACACCACATGGAGGGAAGATGGGACTCTATATACAGAGGAATCTAGGGGTGGTCTAGAGGAGGAGATTGAGGAGGTTCTTCAGGAGGAGTCAGATGAGGTCAGACTCCAGTAGGGAGGGTCTTCAGGAGTCAAGATGAGGTCAGACTCCAGTAATGAGTTCCATTGGTGGAACACTCTCCCTTCTCATCTAAGCCTCTTAGTTTCCTTCTTTTACTTCAAAATCCAGCTAAGCCCCCACCTTCTGCAGGAAGTCCATCAATATCGCCACCTTTTCGTCCAGATGCTACAGCCTTCCCCTAGAAGGCTAACTTCCATCTGCACTAGGTGTATCTTACATACATTTGTGGATTTATGGTTATCTTTCCTTTTGCAGTATAGGCTTTTCAAGGGCAGGAACGGACTTGGCTTTGTCTTTGTACCTTCTCCAGGGTATGTTATTTAGTCATCTGTATTTATTAAGGTCTTACCAAGTGCCAAGCCCTGTGCTAGGGCCTAAGGCTACAAAGAAAGGCAAAAACAAAAAATCAGGACCCAGTCCCTTCCATATAGGAAACTGTCTGGATAAGTAGGTATGGGCAAGATTGTCAGAGTTAAGGAAAGGTGAGATGGGAAGGCTTTAGCAACTGGGCAGACAGAGAAAGGCCTCCTGCAAAAATGGGATTTGAGCTGAGTATTGAAGGAATCCAGGGAAGCTAAAAGGCAGAGGTGAAGGTGGAGAGTATTCTAGTCAGTAAGTCAACAAGTGTTAGGGATGCAAAAAGGCAAAAGCTAGTCTCTGATCTCAAGGAGCTCATAATCTAATAAGGGGAACACCAAGCAAACAAATCTATGTGAACAAATAAGTAGGAAGGAATTCATGGAGGGAAGGCACTAGAATCAAGAGGGGCTGGGACAGGCTTCCTGTAGAAGGTAGGACTTCAGCTGGAATTTGAAGGAAGTCAGGGAAACCAAGAAACAGAGATGAGGAGGGAGAGCATTCCAGGCATGGGGGACAGCCAGTGAAAATGCCAGGAGCCAAGAGATGTGTGCCTTGTTCCTGAATTAGCCCCAAGGCTAATGTCACTGTATCCTAGAGTATGTGGAGAGGAATAAGGTATAGGAAGAGCAGAAAGGTACCGGGTGGGGAGAGCAGCTGGATTATGAAGGTCTTTGAACACCAGATACTGAAGATGATAGGGAGCTACTAAAATTTATTGAGTGTGGAGGGAGTGACATGATCAGACCTGGGCTTTAGGAAAATGAGCCACTTCAGTGGCTAAATGGAGATGGACTGGAGTGGGGAGAGACCCGAGAAGGGCAGACCTCCCAGCAGGTTATTGAAATAGTCAGAACGTATGCAGACTATCCAGTGCAAAAGATCTGAGATAAGAGATAGAGTGTAAAGAATGAAGAAATTGAAGGGAGTGAGGCTGTATAAAGCTTAAAAGCCAAAGGACTTTATATCTGATCCTGGACATCAAAGAAGCCCATGGAGTTTATTGGGGGAGGGAGGAAATGACTTGGTTAGACTTGTACTTTTGGAAAATTACCTTGGCAGGGAGTGGAGCCTAGAGTGGGGTGGGCAGAGACTTAAGCAATGACAGAAAGCCACAGGTATTTCAATCATCCAGGTGAAAGGTGCTGTGGGCATAGACTAGGGTGGCGGCTGTGTCCATAGAGATAAGGGGACTGGTAGGAGACTTGTCATTCCTGAGATTAATGATGGGAAAAACAGAGGCCCCTCTGCCCTATGTAAATGGACTGGTCAAAAATTAGAATAGGCTGGTCAATGAAATAGGGAACTAACAGGGATACTTTCCCCCTGGACAAATGGGCTGAACAATGGAATAATAACATGCCTAGATATGTTTAAAACTTGGAGACACTGCCCCTTAACTTAATGTTCCTGATTACTTCATCTCCCCACCCATAGGAGGTTTTCCTCTATGAGAAGCCCTAGTTTCTGGGCAGCTAGGTGGAACAGTGAATAAACCACCAGCCCTGGAGTCAGGAGGAGTCCAATTCTAACCTCAGATACCTGACATACTTACTATCTGTATGACCTTGGGTAAGTCACTTGCCCAATTTCCTTGTCTTCTCCCTCGAGAAAAAAAAAAGAATCCCTAGCTTCTCCTGGCTAGGGAGTGGTTTCCCTTAGGGGATGATTAGCAGCCTCCAAAGCTGAGATGTAAAAAAGTATGGATCAAATCTCTGCTGTTTGTGCTAATTTTGGCCTAACAATTAACACCAAGAAAACACAGTGCTCCGTCAGTCACCACCACAGCATCCATATGTGGAACCATCAATTACAGCAAATGGAAAAGTTTTGAATACTGTAAGTTCACTTACCTTGGTAGTGTACTTCCCAGGGGTGCACACGTTGATAATGTGGTTGATTATCAATGAATTGCCAGAGCCAGCTCAGTGTTTGGGAGGCCATGCCAGGAAACCAAATTACTTCCATGTCAACTGTCTTAGGAAGATTCTGAAGATCACCTGGCAGGATAAGGTACCAGACACTGGGGTCCTTACTCAACTAACCTGCCCCCAAGCATTCAGACTCTGCTTCCAAGAGAGCAACTCTCATGGGCTGGCCTCATTGTTCCAATGCAAAACGTACACTTGGCAAAAAGGCTGTTTTATGGAGAATTCATACAGGGCATGTGTTCACATGATGGTCAGAAGAAGTGACACAAGGACAATCTCAAGATCTCTCTCAAGAACTTTGGAACTGATTGTGACATGGGAGACACTAGCACACGACCGCTCAGCATGGCATGCCCACGTCAGAGAAGGGGCTATGCTCTGTGAGCAAAGCAGAATTGAGACAGCTCAAAGGAAATGCAGTGTGCATGAATCTGGAGAATCCACCTCAATTGTTCACACAGACTATTTTTGCCTGACCTGTGGTAGAGCATTCTGAGCTTGTATTAGTCTGATCAGCCACAGTCGAACATACCGAAACTTGACTTTAGCATAGTGATGCCATTTTGGTCCTGAGAATTGAGTGGAGTACACTCTGTACCTTTTGTGAAGACTCCTCAGAATGAGAAGCAAGAGAAACTATCTGGAAACCAGAGACAGACTTTTATAAGATAGCACAGAACTGAGTCCTGGGTTTCCTAAGAGATTACACAATCTAGGACCCTTCCCCTCTTCCCTTGTTGTCATCAGCATTAGGCTCCTTTCAGGAGTTTTAGACCTCCACCCTTGTATACCACACCCTTAAAAGCATTAGGCCCCTTTTCAGGAGTTTTTGACCTCCATCCTTGCTTGTGACCTTTTCCCCTCCCTTGCTTTGGCGTTTACCAAATAAGGCCATGGATGATACCTTGGCTTCCTTTCCCACCTCCCTGCCAATAGGAGATAGTGGCAGGGTTCTTTGTTATCCACCATGGGGTTAGATTTTGCACCAAGACTGAGAAACCACCTCCTAGTCAATGGGAGAAGGGACAGCCAGCAGGAGGGGGCTTGACTGCATTAGGGTATAAATTCTTGTTCTGTCTTCTGTAACATGCCTCCTCTCTTTGATCCCCACCATGGAGAGGACCACCCTCTTCCTGTGGGGGAAGAGAATAAAACTTCCTGTTCCTTCCTCAAGATACCTTTGACTTCTGATTTTTCTTGGACAGGGGATTTTTGGGGTCCCCATACCCCACACAGAATGAAGGACAACAATGTGGTTGGTGTGTTATCCTGGAATAAATGTCTTTATTTGACTTGGAGACAACCTGAGTGAATTCTTTCAAGATGACCCTGTCATGTACACACCTTGAACCCCAACATTTTGGGGTGACCTTGTACTTCATTGTTATGATGGTAGAAACAACAAGGTTTGGAAACAGATTGGCTCTGTGGGGCATCTGTGAATGAGATGAGGATAAGACTGAGCTGTGAGCCTGGGTAACCAAGATGACACTGGTGCCCTTTACAGAAATAGGTTAATTTAAAAGGGGGAGGATAATGAGGTCAATTTGGCACAGACTTGACTGTGTTTATTGGCATCAAGCAATGAACCAGTTGGGAGAGATTAGAGATTAGAATGAAAGAAAAAAGTTGCAGGGCAAGTTACTTTTGGGTGTAAGCCATATTGCCTTGTATCTGCGAATTTACAACATGACAGTTCCTGACACGCTGTGGAAGGAAGTAAAAATGGTACTAAAGATAACAAAAATGGGAACTGAAGAACTAGAATAGACCAAGTGTACACAGAAATAGGAGGGCCTTTGGATAAGAGACACAGTTGATATTCCCCACAGGCATTACCACTCCCCTCTTTAAGAGCCATTGATGTAAAACACTTGGCAGTCAACCTGTCAGGACAAACCAAAGTTCTACCTGTCAAGACAAACCCAGAAACTATATAAACACAATTATAAAATACTTGTCATGCAAATAAAACCAGATCTAAACAACTGGAGAAATATTCATTGCTCATGGGTAGACTGAGCCAATATAATAAAAATGATGATTCTACATAAATTAATTTACTTATTCAATATCATACCAATCAAACTACCAAAAGTAATTTGCTAGAGCTAGAAAAAAAAAATAAGAAAATTTATCTTGAAAGAAGAGAAGGTCAATATCAAGGGAGTCAATGGGGAAAAAAAGGGTGAAGGAAGGTGGCCTAGACCAGATTTCAAACTATTACAAAGCAGTAATCATCAAAGCAATCTGGTGCTGATTATGAAATAGAGAGGTGGATCAGTGGAACAGACTGGGCACACAATGCACACACAGTAAATGACGACAGGAATCTAGTGTTTGAGGAACACAAAGGCCTAAGCTTTGGGGACAAGAACTCATCATTTGACAAAAATGGCAGGGAAAACTGGAAAACAGTTTGGCAGAAACTAGATATAGACCAACATCTCACACTGAGATAGGTACATGATTTAGACATGAAGGGTGACATCATAAACAAATTAGGGCAGCATGGACAATTTTACCTGTCAGATCTATGGAGAAGGGAGGAATATATGACCAAACAAGAGTTGGAGAGCACTATGGGAAGTAAAATGGGTAATTTTTGTTTCATTAAATTAAAAAGGTTTTACACAAATAAAACCAATGCAGCCAAGATTTGACAGAAAGCAAAAAACTGGGGAGGTGAGGAGAGAAATTTTACAGCAAGTTTCTCTGATACCTCATTTCTCAAATCTATAGAGAAATTAGTCAAATTGATAAGAACATAAGTCATTTCCCAATTGTTAAATGGTCAAAGGATATGAACAGGCAGTTTTCAGAAGAAGAAATTGAAACTATCGATAGTTATATGAAAAATGCTCTAAATTACTATTGATTAGAGAAATGTAAATTAAAACAACTCTGAGGTACCACCTCACAACTATCAGATTGGCTAATATGACTGAAAAGGAAAATGACAAGTGTTGGAGGGAATGTGGAAAAAATTGGGACAAGAATACACTGTGAAGTTGTGAACTGATCCAACCATTCTGGAGAGCAATTTGGAACTATACCCAAAAGGCAATCCAACTGTGCATACCCTTTGATCTAGCGATACCACTATTAGGTTTGTATCCCAAAGAGAGCAAGGAAAAGGAAAAGGACCCATATGTACAAAAATATTTATAGCAGTTCTATTTGTGGTGGCAAAGAATTGGATATTAAGGGGATGCCCATCCATTGGGGAATGGCTGAACAAATTGAAGCATATGGTTGCGATGGAATCCTATTAGGCTATAAGCAATGATGAGCAGGATGGTTTCAGAAAAAACTGGGAAGACTTGTATGAAAGTGAAGTGATCAGAACCAGGAGAAGATTATATAAAGTAACAGCAATATTGTATGAAGATCAATCATGAATGACTTAGCTATTCTTAGCAATACAATGTTCTAAGACAGTTCTGAAGGATTTATGATGAAAAATGCTATCCACTTCTAAAGAAAGAATTGGTGGAATCTGAATACAGGTTGAAGCCTACTATTTTTTTTTCTTTTTCTTTTTCTTTTTTTGGAGGGAAGAAGGCAAGGCAATTGGGGTTAAGTGACTTGCCTAAGGTCACACAGCTAGTTAAGTCTCAAGTGTCTGAGGCTAGAGAAGCATACAATTTTTTTAAAAACTTTATTTTTCTTGTGGTTTTTGTCTGTGATTCTTTCTTAACGTGACTAGTATGGAAAGATGTTTTACATCCCTGCACATGTATAATCTACACTGTTTACCTTCTTAAGGAGGGGAAAGGGGAGGGAAGGAAAGAAGGAGAGAATTTGGAACTCAACATTTTAAAAAATGGATGTTAAAAATTGTTTTTACATTTAATTGGAAGAAAATAAAATATAAAATTTTTTCCCAGAAAAAGAAGAGTCAGTGGTTCCCTTTTGCTTCTATGATAAAATGTAAACTTCTCTATTTGGCTTGTAAAGTCCTTCCCAGTGGTGATGGTGATGGTGGTGGTGGTGGTGGTGGTGATGGTGGTGGTGGTGATGGTGGTGATAGTGGTGGTGGTGGTGGTGGTGATGGTGGTGATGGTGATGGTGGTGGTGGTGGTGATGGTGGTGGTGGTGGTGATGGTGATGGTGGTGGTGGTGATGGTACAGGTGGTGGTGGTGGTGGTGGTTTGACTTGCCTGGATCATGACACCTCCTGAAATGCATGAGTGAGGAAAAAGAGATGCACTGGTCTTATGGTGAAGGTGATGGATGGCCTATGCACAGCCTGAGTACTTCAGTGGTATCTCTCAGTATAAAAAGAATGTAAGAAATCCCTCTTAGCACCACGTTGGTAGACTCCTTGTAATGAATTTATGGGAAGACAGGAATGTGAGGTGCACAGAACGGGCCAGGCATGCTGGGATTGCCGCCATCATAGATCTACAGGAGAGCTGTTTACATAGCCTCCTTATCACAGCAGGCATCCCTCCGTTATGGTCATTGTAATACAGGCATTTTTCCATATACTATTTTAAAATTTCTTTATAGATCTATACTTCTTTTCAAATCATATCATTATTTGCTTTTAATATTAGATAGCATGGTGGAGTAAATAGAAAGTAGGCCTCTAAGTAAGGAAGATCTGAATTCAAGTCACAATGGCTGTGTGACTCTGGTCAAAGCACATCAGCTTTCTGGTCCTGAAAGAACTCTCCAAATGCAGAGCCTGCAGAGCAGGACTCAGCGGACATTAATGAATGAATGAAAAGCTTTTATCAAACACTTAGGGAGGCTAAAGACCATGTTAAGCACCGGGAATACAAATAAAAAAGCAAAGAGGGTCCCTGTCCTCAAAGTGCTTAAATTCTAATAGGGGAAACAGCACATACAGGGGAATGGCACCCAGGGAAGGGCATCTTGATTTGGAAAGGAGCAGGATGTTTGTTCAGTTGCTTCAGGTGCTCCTGACTCTTTGTGACCCTGTTTGGAGCTTTCTTAGCAAAGATACTAGAATGGTTTGCTTCTTCCTTCTCCAGTTCATTTGCTTCTTCCTTCTCTCCAGCTCATTTTACAGATGAGAAACTGAGAAAAACAAGGTTAAGTGACTTGCCCAGGGCCACACAGCTGGTAAATGTCTGAAGTCACATTTGAATTCAGGTCTTCCTGACTATAGACCCAACACTCTATCCACTGTACCATCTAGATGCTCTAATGAGAGTCGTTGTCCTAAAAGAGCTTACATTTTAACAGGGGAAACAAAACATGCAGGAAAGTGATGGCTAGGGAGGGGTCTCTGGATTTGGATAGGTACAGAACTATGGTTCTAGAATGGGAACATTTGGAAAGTACAGGACTGTGGTTCTAGAATTGGAAAGTTTGGAAGGTACAGAACTGTGGTTCTAGAATGGGAACATTTGGAAGGTACAGGACTGTGGTTTTAGAATTGGAACATTTGGAAGGTATAGGACTATGGTTCTAGAATTGGAACATTTGGAAGGTACAGGACTGTGGTTCTAAAATTGGAAAGTTTGGAAGGTACAGGACTGTGGTTCTAGAAGTAGAAAGTTTGGAAGGTACAGGACTATGGTTCTAGACTTGGAAAGCAGGGGTTCCTCACTGGGAATTTCCTACACAAATGAAATCACAGGTCTCATCTAAACGTCACCACAGCAGAGAGGCAGGTAGCTGGCTACTGGACCTGGAGTCAGGAACACTTGGGTCGGAATTCAGCTTCTAGCATTTAACAGAGCAGCTGGCTGCATGACGATTTTGCTTCTTGGAGCTTTAGGCATTGCCTTAAGACATTCATCTGCTAAATTATAGCAGATAACCTATCATATCTGCATCTGTCTAGGGAATTCCCAGACTGAAGAAATCAGATTCTCAGTAATCTGCCTCCGAAGCCAATCTTTTATTTAAAACCCACATTCCTAAACTGACTCTACATCAACAAACAGGTAAT
Organism: Pseudocheirus occidentalis; assembly: GCA_028646575.1. Taxonomy (NCBI): domain Eukaryota; kingdom Metazoa; phylum Chordata; class Mammalia; order Diprotodontia; family Pseudocheiridae; genus Pseudocheirus; species Pseudocheirus occidentalis. The sequence goes on from CM053593.1 coordinate 380,367,390, forward strand.
AATCAGTATTGGCATGAGAGTTGTTTCAGAATCAGCTGTTTGTGTGCAGACTGTTTAGAACAAAAGGGACACAAAATTAGGACACTTGAGAAGACATTGAACATGGAGGGATGGAGACTGACCAATCCTAGTTCACTCAGGTCAGGAAAAGAGGGCAGTACTACAGATATGGGGCAAGTAGGTAGCAAAGTGGATAAAGCACGGGCTTGGAGGCAGAATGATCCAAATTCAAATTTGACATCAGACACTTACTGGCTGTGTGACTCTGGGCAAGTCACTTAACCCTGTTTGCCTCAGTTTTCTCACCTGTCAAATGAGCTGGAGAAGAAAATGGCAAACCACTCCAGTGTCTTTGCCAAGAGAAACCCACAAAGAGTCAGACTACTGAAAAAAATGACTGAATTTTTTTTCACTACAAATGTGCCAGGCAGCATTGCTTTGGGTATATCTCATATGACTTGTTATATAAAAAAAATGAATGAATAAAGCATTTATTAAGGTCTTGCTTAGTACAAAGCAAGGCAAACGGAAAAATTAGGCATGATTCATTTATTGTGATTTGGATGATATTACATGGTATTAGGGATAGGCAATAGGCAATCTCTCCCCTGAGGAAATATGGTTATTGTGAGCAGGGATCTTTTCATTCTTTGTACTTGTATCTCTAGGTCTCATTCTAGTGTCTGGCACATAGTAGGGGCTTAATTACTTTTTGATTGATTAAAGAGCTGGCTATCTCAACTCTCCAGCTTGATTATTACAAAGTATAATGCCAGTCAACCCAGCACATCTGATGGGCTGCTACTGTGAATAATTTTAAAGGTCTAATTGCAAGGTATAAGCCCTATTATTTATTCAGAACTAAACCTTATTCAAGAAACTAAAGCACTCACAATATGACATCCAAATCCATAACATACGACTTATTACCAGGGTGGCCACATGGCTTTAAAAAGACACAAAAGTCTGTAACACTACAGAGCCAAAATACTTGTTTATACAACCAGAGGATCCTGGGTCAGGGGCTTCCCTTAACATATCACATCCACAGGGGTAGCAAAAAACACAACACTCTCCACCCCTAGGTCACAGTAGGTCACAATCCCCTCAGTCCAAACAGAGTTCCAGTAAAGTCCTCTTGGGCATGTGTCCTTCTCCCCATGCTGCCATTGCAGGCTCCCACCTGGCACTCTCAGTGCACACAGCTCTAATGAGCCAAAGAATCCAAATCTTAACAATGCTCCAGCCTCTACTTCCAAATCCTAAGGGCGTGTCTGGGCAACAAAGGCAACAGGGTGGGTCTCCAGGGGCCCTGGCACTTCCCCCTGTCACCATAGCCAACCCCACCCCTGGGTCTCAAACCATTCCAGTGTGAGGTAGCAAGTAAGCACCCTCCCTGCTCCCACCTTGCTGCAAAGTTTTCATCTTGACCTGGGGCCAAGTACTGAGCCCCATGGCTCCTCCTCCTACAGGTCTGTGGCTGACAATACTGGCTCCTGCCTGAGTCTAGATGCAGGCAGCTCTCCACTTCTGCTCCACTTCTCACCTCACAGGGGAAGAGACTATTATACTCCAAGCTCTCCCTGTTCCTTCCTGAGTCCAGGCACAGCAGGCTCCAGGAGCTCTTTTCCCCAGCTTCTGTCTCTGGACTGCATTACCCCAACTCCAGCGCAACTCATCTGTCCCCAGCCTTACATGGGGAGGGGCTGCTCTGGTCCGGGCTCTGGGCACAGCAAAATAACACAACAGGTATATAACACAACAATTGGGAAATAACAGACAATTATTCCAGTCTCACTAATAATCTTCCGTTCTATCAGTCCAGTGTTCTTACAACATTTGGTATCAGAGGTCTCCTGTCTCTACCAGAGGTCTCTGCTCCAAGCCTTAATGAGTGACTCACATTTATGGGGGCCAGGGGGCTTGATAACAACTAAACTTCCTTCTGTGAGTGAGTCCCAAGGCAATATCTCACCTTAGAATATTTATACACTTTAGACTAATAGGCTCAGAGTCAGAAGGCACAAAAACCTGCCTCACTCAGCACAGCTGTACAATCCTGATTCAAATGAGATTGATCCTTCAAATTTTTACAGTTGAGCATGAGCCTGGAAAACTGAACTCCAACAAGAAGAAAACCATAACAGAAATCCCACCTTGCTTGAACTCACAGCACCTAGCAAGGTCTGCTCCAAATGAACCCTTCATTCTCTCCGGCTAAATCCTTTGGCTAGGTTCAGCTTAAAGCTGCAAAAGGTGGAGTCCTTAGGGCTTATTGCCATTGTTAGCCAGAGGCATCATATAAGAATTACATCCTGTAATTTCATCAAGAGGATTTGGATTCAATTGACAGCTACAGCCTGGCCTGTTTATAGAAATTATTGCCTCTGAAAAATAGGAAATGGATAAAAGAAAAGACGTTGCTTTTGATTTTCATCATTTCTTAGAGGAGTTTAATATAAAACAATGAGGTCTAAAAAGCCTCTTATAATATGTAATAATATATGCAATATATTTACATATTATATAAATACATGTGTACATAATATACATATAGTATATAAAATACACATGTACATAATATAACATATAAACACATGTATATATGTAAAGCCAAGCACAAGCAGATTCCCAAAAGAATACTACTGTGAACAGCTTTTAAGATTTGGATTACACAGTAATAGTGAACACTCTGTTTATTCCATTACAAGTCAAGGTTCAGTACAATATTAACAAAGAACAAAAGAAGAATCACCTGGTTTCCCTAAGGGGAAACCCTTCTCACTTAAAGATTCAATCAATTAATTCACAATATACCAATCTTCCACTCATGGAGTAACCATTAACTTAATCAGCCACTCATCTAGCAGTCAGTCACTAAGCTAGATTCCCAATTACTAAATATCATTAGTCACTAATACAATCCTTAAAAAACCACACAAACTTTCTACCCCTTGGTTTCCAGCAAACCTCAGTTTAGTCCAAGGGGGGGCCTTTTCTTCATATTGACTCTGGGAGGTCTCTCTGATTCCCTGGATCCCCTTCCATGGTTCCAGCTCCCTCCTGAATCTGCCAAACAGTAATCTGGATTCAGAAGCAGACAGCTGCCAGGTTCTCATCCAGTTCTCAGAGGTAGACAGCT
>CM053593.1:380370631-380433438 GCA_028646575.1 Pseudocheirus occidentalis
TATAGTTCTAGTTCTTTTATATTACAAAAACTGCTTCTATGAAAGTTCTTCTGTATAACACCTAGTACAACAATTAGCTTGTTCTAAGCCTCTGGGAACAATGGAATGACCCTCAGGTCCCTTCTTGGTTCCCTTACTGGCTTTGGGGAGTTTCCTATAGAAGGAAATTTCTGGGTTTAGACCCCATTGATCTAAGTTCCCTGCTAAGTAAACCTGCTAACACTCAGAGAGAAGTTGGGCCCTCTGTCGAATTTTGCTTCAGCATCTCTCTCTAGATAGTGCTGATTTCTTGGTGGTTGAGGCAAAACTACAGGAAACATTTGAATAAGGAAACAACAGATTATATTATGGTATCTGTGGATAGGGATCAGTTGAGGAAGTTGGGGAAAGAAGTGGCCTTTTCTTGGAATTTCCCTCAGCCTGAGAAGACTTTGCTCTGAATCCAGCCTTCAAGCCAATGACCCTCCTCCAAATCCCCCTCCTCAGCCTCAGCTCTGCCCTCCCTTTGCTCTGTGTGCCCCTAACCTCTCAAATACAGATAAACTGGATTCAGAGGCAGCTTCTTCCTTTTATACAAATTGCTTAGGGCATGGCCTAAGGAATCCACTTCTCTCCCTAGCTCTTCCACACTCTGACCCATTTCAAGCTTATAGAAAGCAAGGGTTATTATGATAAGCCTGTCTTTGCCTTTGCCCATGCAAGTGCCCACGTCCCTGAGATTTGTACCATGGCCCACTGTTGCTGGGGCCCATTCCACAACCTCTCTGTGAATAGGACCTGCACCACTGACCATTTCACTGCCGTGTGCCCCAAGGGCTATCATCCTATTATAGGAGCTGTTGAGGAAGCTGTTTCTCCTTTTAAACTGGGGCTATCCCCCCCCCAACCTTGCCAAGATGACCAAGGAGCATTTAGCACACTTGTCCTTATTTCTAATTCTAGAAAGATCTCAGGGCTCCTAAGGAGGATCAAGCATTGTCCTTTCATGCACCCCCCCCCATCCATGTGACATAATTCTCGCTAGCCTCTGAAATGCCACATACAAAGTCCCAAGAAGTTCCTTCAGCATAGCTCTTAGAACATTCCAGAATTGTGCAGTCCATAGAGAGAGCCCAGGCCCACCACAGATGATGGGCCAAGAGAACAGAAGGCATCAAACATGACATAGGCCCATTTATACTGTGTCTTACTTTCAGGACACTGTTCTTAAAAGTACAGAGCACGTTTATATTTGTCTGTTAAGCTAAATACCCCCTGACAGTTTATTTGCTAATTCCCCCAGGGCAATTTAGGAGATGCCTCCAGGCATTTGGCCAACATTGACACAAACATGGAGGGCCCTAAGAGCAGAGAATCATTGAGTTGGAGCTGGAAGGAAACCTCTGGTCTGACCCAGGCATGAAGGAATCCCCAGTGAGGGTCATTTAACTCTGCTCCAAGCCTTCCAAGGAGGGCTCCCCAGCCCATCCCACCTCCCTAACATCAGGCCTACTTTTGGTCTTTCTAGCTCCCATCCATTGTTGACCAAGAGAACAAGCCCTTCCCACAAGAGAACAGCCATGGAACTGCCTTCCTCTGCAGACTTCCCCAACTTCCTGAGGCCCATCCAAGCTACTACTATCATTAACTATTTGTAGGACAGGCCTCATTCAGGCTAGTCTGATGCTTCAGAATTGGAACAAAATCAGTTAACTAAAAGAGGTTTACTTAGCCATAGCATGGAAAAGAGGCCCAGCAAGGACACAGCTTTGATTCAATAGAGTGCAGCTTCCTTTCCTCCATCTTGGCCAAGTTAATATACTAGCCAAGACTGAGGGACAGCAGCTCCTGCCTCCTCAGGCTGATTTGGTATTTATTCAGACCACCAGCAAGCCCCATCAATGCCTCCAGACCTAGTACCCTGAGTAGATGGTTTCCACACCATTTAAGGAAAAACTAGCCTAGCCTACAGGGAAGATATGCTCCTGCAGAAGTGTAAACTCTCAAGGGAGGGTGAGAGATTTCTGGGCAATCATGTCAGGAGGGGGGTGTGGAAGTGGACATGAGGAGCAAGAACTCTGCCAGCTCTTTCTCTTGGCTTTGAATATTGGGGTCTGTGAGAACAGGGGGCTCTAAGCATTGGAGAGGGAGCTGAAGGATGCCCATCTGGAGCTACCTGGGGTTTAATGAGGGCTGGGAAGTGGAAGGAGTGGGAGAGGAGGTCCTTTTCAGCTCGAATCTCTGATTCTAACTTAGAAAGAAATCTGGGATATTTGTAAACATAAGTCATGGCTCTGCATTCATACTCAACAGGTTTAAGCTTGAAGGTTTATCAATACTTTTCCTTTAGGCTTTCTTCTAGCTCTTGCCAAGGTGCTCTGAGTTACAACATAAATATTAGTCTTCCAAGGCATGGAGTAAAGTTTGCCAAATGCAACAAAGAACGCAGAAAGGATTTGTATGGGAGCCCACAGCCTCTGAGGTTCTTACCCTGAGGTCCATGGACTTAAAAAAAAATCATTCAATTAGCTGTATTTCAACATATTTTGTTTTCATTGTAATCCTATGCATTGTATTTTACATCTTTAAAGACGTGATTCTGGGCAGAAGTCCATGGAAGCTTCACCAGACAAAGGTGTCAAAGGTGTCTGTGACTTAAAAAAAATAAAAAATGCTTCCACAGAGAGTCAAGAAAACCTTTCCCCTTGGTCTATCCTACTTCTTCAGGGCACCTGTAAACAGTTGCTCTGACTCTGAATATCCCCCTGGGGTTGAGGTCCTTTTGGTAGGAGAAAGAATTCAGGATTTCTAATGAATCAAGCCCCACATGACTCTGGTGGGTTCCCTCTACCCCAAGGACCTACACAGTATCTTCAGACTTATGTTAATACTCTAGGGCTTACCATCGACCTTGAGGTTAAGAACTCTGGGTTGTTAGAGACTTGACTCTTTCTTCCTTGGACCTGCACAACCCCCATGACTCACAACACACTTCAGGGCAAGGTACTAGTTTGATCCTCCATATAATGACTTTTATAGGTTCTCCTCCCTTGGTGCGTTACTTCGAGCCTTCCTGGCAGCTCATGTTCCAGCACTATGACTGCCTCGGTCCCTACCATCCTCACATCTACCTTCTCCATAGCAATATTGCAGCAATCATTCAGCCCTGGTCAACATGTCTCTAGACCAGGTAACACCTCTCTAGATCTTTTGTTCACCAAGACCCACCGCACCAATTCAGGATGGAGTTGGTATTGGTCTCTTTTTCCATCTGCCCCTAGCCCCCCCTTAGCACCTTTGGAGCCTTTTCGAATGCTTGGTAAAAACACCCCCATCTTTTTCCATTCTCCTTCCTTATTCTTATCAACCCCACACTGTTCCAACCTGGGTGGGTGATTAGGCCATGAAAATTGTCCTTGAGGTTTGGCAAAAGCCTTGAGAACCACAGAGGAGGCTGGGCAGGGCTGGTGAAGTGGCCAGTGAACTATTTCTACTTGGTGACCTTACAGGCTCTCATCAATTCCGTTGATTTTCAGCTCTATATGTCCAATTCTACTTAACCCCTCTCTCTCTCACATTGGTGTACCATAGACATCTTACACTCCACATGTCACAAATTAAATTCATTAACTTTCCCCTCTAAATCCTTCCCGTTTCCTGTCTTCCCTTTTTCTGATGAGGGCACCACCATCTTGCCAGTTACCAAGGGTCACAACCTAGGGGTCATCATGAGCTCCTCATTTTCTCTCACCTTCTATATCCAATCAATGGTCAAGTGCTGTAGGATCTCTCTTTGAGACATCTCATCTATATTCCTCTTTCTCTACTCTATCATCCCTCCTACACAAGCCTTCTTGACCTCCTGCCTGGAAGGTTATGATAATGCTGGTTGGTCTGCCTGTAACAAGTCTCTCCTCCCCTCAGGGTCAGTTATACTTCCTAAAGTATAACTCTACCCAGGTCACACTTCTCTAAACTTCAGGCTCCCTATTGCCTTCAGGATCAAATCTCATATCTGGCTTTTAAAGCCCTTCCCATAGCCATAAACCGTCATCCCCCAATGACTCCTTGATACAATGTCCCCGACTCCTTTGCTGTTCCTCCCACAAGATGCTCCATCTCCTGACCTCAGGTGCCTTTACTGGCTCCCTCCCATGCCTAGAACCATCTTCCTCTTCATTGCTGCCTCCTCCTTCAAGTCCCGAGTAAAATCCTGTTTTCTACAAGACAACTTTCTCAAGCCCTCTTAATGCTGTGCCTTCCCTCTGCTGAGTCACCCATACATGTAGAGCCTGCCTCTGTTTCCTGTATGGGAATGTACAACTATTGTACATAGTCTGCAGGTTATCTCCCACAGTAGAATGTGAACAGGCACTTGAAAATGGAGATTGGTCTTTTTTGGGGGGAGGCCATTCTTAGTGTCCTCAGAACTCCAGTCTCAGGGCCCGGAGAAGTCTCAGAGTTTAATAAATGCTCATTGACTTCTTGTCTGGAGCATTCTAGGTGCTTAATAAATGCTGGTTGACTTGTTGTCTAGAGACAATAGCAAAGGATTTTAGAGGGCTCAGTAAATGACCAGGCCCAGAAAGAGAAGGAAGATTATAGGATCTGAGGTAAGGTAGGGCTAATCTGGAAAGAAATGAGGAGAGGCAGATAGAGGGAGAAAGCTGTTTTTGCCTAGGAAGTGCTGAATCACCATGGTTAGGGGAACTGAGAACTAGGAATTGGCTGGAGGGGACACAGAGAGACGGCTAAATCGGGAGAAGTTCTTGGACTAAATTGGCCCCAAAGGTTCTCATTAGAATGTTGTTTCAGAGATTCATTTACCTTTGCTGTCTCCCAGGTGTGAAGTCCACACCTTCCCCCACAGTAGAGCAAAAGATCAGAAAAGAGAAGGGAGGGAGAGAAAAGGGGGAGGGAAAAGAAGGGGGGAAGGGAGGAGGGAGTGGCCAGGCTGGGAGGGTCCTGAAGATGGCTCCTATAGAATTATGAGTTATCATCATCCATCTTTCGTTACTTTTGTTCCAAAGATGTATAAGGGAGTGTTGCCAAACCAAAAAGCAGAGTTTCTCTATCTTATCTCTAGGAACACTAGAATCTTATCTCTAGTATCTCTATAAACCAACAGCATCCCTTCCCCCAACTAATCCAAGATTGGTGCTTTGCCCTGGGATCGAATCCTGCCCCTCCATTTATCTGCCTTTTATATTTTCTTCCTTATAATTTATCTGTAGTCGTTCTAATTCTCTTCATCATCTTTCTCCTTCTGAGGCAGTCTAACAGCAGAATGGAGCACCCCAAATTTTCATCCAGTGTCAGCCCATCCACAGTGCCCTCTGGAATGCCTGTACCATTGGGCAACATGCTTCAATTCCCCTTAAATCTTTTCCTCTCCCATTATTTCTGTCTGCCAGCTCTCACTAAACCTGGCTCCCCCTGATGACACAGACTCCCTGGTTACCCTTTTCAGCACTGGCTACACCTTCACTCATTCTTCTCACCTCATTGGTAGAGTCAGGAGAATTGGAACACATCTTGCTCCCTTTTTCTACTTCCAAGTTCTCCCCCTTCTTCCATCACTCAGTAACTTCTCTTCCTTTGAGGTTCATGCTATTCATGTCTATGACTGAGTTAAAATCCTGGTAGCTGTTGACTGCAGACCCTCAGGTCACTTCTTTTCCTTCCTCAATGAATTCAATACCTGGCTTACAATTTTTCTCTCTTCCCCAACCCCTGCCCTCACACTAGGGGACTTCAACATATATATCAAATACTCTAACCTCAGCTCCTCAACCGACTCACCTCCAAAGAGCTACTCTGCTACTCTACCTCAGCCACACATAAAGGTGGTCATACCCTGGATCCTGCTATTACCCACAAATGGACCAGCTTCATGTTCAAGAATTCTGAAATATCTTTAACCAACCATAATCTATTGGCTTTTCACCTCTCCCTCTGCCTTCCCTTATATAACTCTATTCTTCTTCCTCACCATAATCACCAATCCCTTAACCCCTCCCTTCTCTCCCATGCCATCTCTCTTACACCAGGCACCCTCTTTTCTTCTCCACATCTTCAATCTTTGGTGAACCAATTCAATTCCACACCATCCTCCTCTCTTGAATCCCTAGACCCCTTTTATCATTTTGCCAGTTATGCCCAGTTATGCCTCAGTCTTGGATCACCCCCACCATTCATCACCTACTGCTGAACAGCCATGCTGACTGGGCCCACTATAAATTTATGTTACACAACCTCAACTGGGTCCTCTAGGCAATCCTACTAAGCCTCCCTTATCAACTCCCTCTTCCATTCTCCACAGCAGTTTTTCCAGACCTTACATCTATCCTCAAATCTCCTGTGGTTCCTCTTCTCCCTATGACACCAAAGTTGCCTTATTTTAAAAATATTTTATTTTTTTCCCCCAATTACATGTAAAAACAATTTTTAACATTTAAAAAAATTATGAGTTCCAAATTCTCTTTCCCCCTCCTTCCCTTCCCCTTCCCTGAGACAATAAGCAATCTGACATAGGTTACACACGTGCAATCATCTAAAATATTTCCATATTAGTCATTTTGTGGAAGAAAACTCAGACCAAAAAAAGGAAGGAAAGAATCCATACTCCATCAGTTCTTTCTCTGTAGGCAGACAGCATTTTTCATTATGAATCTTTTGGGATTTCCTCGGATCACCGTATTGCTGAGAAGGGCTAAGTCATTCACAGCTGATCATCATGTAATATTGCTATTATTGTGTAAACTGTTGTCCTGGTTCTGCTCACTTCATTCGGTTTCAGTTCATATAATCTTCCTAGTGTTTTCTAAAAGGATCCTGCTCATCACTTCTTACAGCATCATGGTCATACACCACAACTTGTTCAGTCATTCCCCAGCTGATGGGCATCCCTTCAGTCTCCAATTCTTTGCCACCACTAAAAGCTGCCATAAAGGTCCCTGTATAAATTGCCTCATATTTTACAGAAAGATATGCGGCCGCTCGCTGTGAGCTCTCCCTTCTTCCCTCTTCCTTGTCCTATCACTAAGCACCTTCTGCTGACCTCCTTCTCCACCCCTGCTGCCCATGAGGAGGCGGCCAATCCCTCTGCGTGCTCCATCGATCCCATTCCATCCCGTCTCCTACAACAGATGGTCTTCCCGCATCTGCTCTCACCTATTTGCCATCTTTCCCTCTCTACTGGCTCAGTTCCTACTGCCTACAAACATGCCCACGTCTCCCCCGTCTTGAAAAGCACCTCCCTCGATCCTCCCATCTCTGCTAACTCCCGTCCTTCGTAGCTAACCTCTCTTCTCACCCTCTTTCCCATTCCCTTCCAGTCTGGCTTCTGTCTTCTCATCCCACCCAAAACTCTCTCTCCCAAGTGACTAAGGATGTCTTGATGGCCAAATCCTGTGGCCTGTCCTCGGTCCTCCCTCTCCTTGGCCTCTCTGCAGCCTCTGACTCTTTCTGCTGGTCACTCTCTCCTCCCTGAGACTCTCTTCTCTCTAGGTTTTGGATGACTTGCATCTCCTAGCTCTCCTCCTCCCTCTCTGACTGTTCTTTCTCTGTCTCCTTCTCTGGATCCTGCTCTAGATGATGCTCTAACCACAAGTGTCCCTCAGGGTCATGCATCTCCTGGGGCCTCGTCTCTTCTCCCTCTTTACTACTTCCCTTATAGTGACCTCAATGACCATCTCTCTACTGATCCTGCATTCTTAGCTGTACCTATTCTGCCCCCATCTCCGCTGACCTCTAGTCTCCAGCCTCCAGCTGCCTTTCTGACATCTAGAACTAGGCATCCAGTACGCATCTTAAATTCAGCGAAGTCCAAAAGGGAATGGGTCATCTTTTTCCCCAAACTCACCCCCAGGCCTATCTCCCTACCATCCTTCCAGGGCCTCAGGCTCCCAATGTGGGCATCACCCTAAACCCTTCACTGTCTCTCCCTCCCCCTCCCCTATCCGGATGGAGGCCAAGGCCTGTGATTTTAGCTTTGCAGCATCTTTCCAATGCACCCCTTTCTCTCCTCTGGCACTACTGGGGGTGGGAATGGCCCTGCCTATGCCAAGTCTCTCTCTTCTCCAATCCATCCTCCATTTAGTCACTCAGGTTATTGGCCTAAAGTGCGGGTCTAGTCATGTCAGCCCTCTCCTTCCCTCAGTAACTGCCAGTGGCTCCCTCTTACCTTCAGGATCAAATACAAAATGCTGTTTGGCATTCAAAGCCTTTCATGAGCCACCCCGTTCTCCCTTTCCAGTCAGTTACATTTTACTACCTGATACATACTCTTCAATCCAGTGACCCTGGCCTCCTGGCTGTCCCATGAAGAAGACCCTCCATCTCTCAACTCTCAGCATGATTTCTGGTTGTCCCCCAGGCCTAGAATGTTCTCCCTCCTCCTCTCTGACTACTGATGCCCCCTCCCCCGTCAAATCCCAACTAAAATCCCCTCTTTTACTGGAAACCTTCCCCAAGCCTTCTTGGTTCTGGTGCCCTCCCTTCATAGATTATTTCCTACTCACCCAGCTACTGCCTGTTGGCACACATTTGTTTGCATGCCATCTGCTGCATTAGACTGTAAGCTACTTGAGTTCAGGGACTGTCTCTTGACTCTTACTAACCCCCAGTCTTAGCACAGTGTCCTGTACATAGTAGGTACTCAGTAATGTGGAATGATTGATTGCTCAGAGTTCTGGGTTTCACCACTCCCTCTGCTGACTGCTCAGATCATGGAGGAGCACAGACAAAGCTGACAGGGACCTCCAAGGCCATTCCTTGTTTTACAGATGAAGAGACTGAGGGCAGAGAAGGGCGATGACTTGGCCAGGCCAAACAGGTCCTGAGGAGCAGAAGCAGAGCCCAAGTCCTCTGACTCCTAATTCAGGCCTCGGAAACCATCTATGTCTAATGTGTAAAATGACCACCCTTTGCTTGTGAGGGAAGTTCTGTGACGATCAGAACACTGAGGAGGAACATGGCTTCATGCTCATTTTCACTAGTGGGCAACTGGAGCTCTCAGGACCCTTTCATGAAGGCCATGACAACCCTCTTGCTGTCATCCCCTTTACCATTCTGAGCTCCATCAGTCTACAAGCATTTATGACATATTTCCTGGGTGCCGGATTGGGTGCTAAGCACAGGAAGCAAGGAAAAGGCCAAAATGACCCCTGCCCTCAAGGAGTTTACATTCCAGTGGAGCTAACAACCCCTATGTATCAAGTGACACAAGAGAAATATGGAAAGTAGCCTCCAAAGCAATGGCCCCAGGCCTCCTGTAGAAGATTGCACTTGAGCTGAGTCCTGAAGGAAGCCAGGGGCCTGGCCTGAGCAGGGATGGAATTCCAGTCATGGCAGGGAAGGGGTGGGAAGGATGCTGCAAAGAGGGGAGAGGAGCCAGGGTTTGTTTTATAAAGGGTGGGGAGACTCAGGTGTGTCTGTACACAGCTGCCAACTGGCCATTGATCAATCAATCGAGAAGGAACCAGGAAAGACTGAATGTTAGAGAGTGGGGGTGGGTCAATTTGCTGGAAAAGATAAGAGGCTGGAGTAATAACAATAATGGAGATGGTGATGATGGTGATGGTGACAATGGTAATTATGTTGGTGATGAGGGTTATGGGGGTGATGGTCATGTGATAGTGGTGATGATGGTGGTGATGGTGATCATGGTGATGGTGGTGATGGTGGTGGTGACAGCATTTTATAGCACCTAGTAAGAGTCAGGCACTTACAAATATTATCTCTTTTGATCCCCACAACAACCCTGTTATCATTCCCATTTGACAGTGGAGGAAAAACTGAGATTAAGTGACTTGCCTGGAGTCCCACAGCTGCTCCGTATCAGAGGTCAGCTTTGAAGGAAGGTCCAGTCTGATTCACCAGCAAACTGGGTGGAAGTGATGGAGGGGAGGGGAGGGGAGGGTCCGAGTGACTCAGGCTCAGGACTGGGCAAGGCCAAAGGGAAATTTCGAGCCTTTCTCTGATCTGTTTGACCTCATGGGGGGCTAGAGCCCAAGCCGAAGGTGGTGGTCCCTTCCACCTCTTATCAGATCTCCATAGGGAAAATCAAGGCTTTAGTAAGCTGTTTAATTGAAGATAAAGATGACTGAAGTGTGAAGGCAACGGTCCCCTGAACCCTAGAAAGGGTAGCCACTTCCTCCGACGGTGGAGTCTGCCCTTGCTGGCTCCCAGCACCCCAGCTGAGTTGTGACACAACAAGCCACGTTGGCAGGAAGGTGTAGACTCCCTCTCTGCGGCTAACAGCTGCAGGAAACTTAATGCGCGCACCCCTTTCCCCTCCTCCCCCAGACACACAAGGTGAATGAGGAGAGGGTGGCAAGACAGCTGCTCCTGGGTGCAATCTAGAAAGGCTTCCTGGAGGAGGTAGCTGAGTCTAGAAGCTCAGGAGTCCAGGTGAGGAGAAGGCAAGTTCTAGGCAGGTGGGGACAGCCCATGCAAAGGTGTGGGGAGGGCAGTCTGAGTGTCCTGTGTGAGGTCACAAGATAAAGAGAGGAGTTTGGCCAGAACGTGGTGGGTGCAAAGAAGAGAAGCGAGTAGACCAAAGGTAGCCCTGGAGATGCTTGGGGCAATAGGGAGCCACGCAGCTTTGGGAGCGGGGGAGTGACTGCTTAGAGCTCGGCTTTAGCAACCTCACTTTGACAGCTGTGGGGAGGAGGAATGGCAGAGAGAGGCTGCTGTCATGGCCCTACCCGCCCAGGGTCCCAGGTCTGGTGGCTTTCACACAGGTGTGTCCCACTTTAAGATTATTCTTACAACAGACCCAGCCAGACCTCCTCCCCCGCCCCAAAGAGCTGCTGGGGCGGAGCGCTGCGAGGGCGGGGCCGCCGGCCCCTCTTCCAACCCCCCCCCCCCAGCGCCTCCTGGGAAATGTAGTCCGGCAGCAGGGCGGATAGGGCCGCTCTGAGCCCCAGGCCGCGCCCCAATGAGACTACACTTCCCGGCAGCCATTGGGGAAACATTCGGCTCAGTGCGCAGGCGCGTTGCGGCGGCAGCGGCGGCCGGGGCCGCTATAAGGGCTTGTTTTTGGTCCTGTGCTGATGCTCGGCTGTCGGTCCGACGGCCGCTGGTGGGGACGGGTAGGTGGCGCTCCCCGGGCCGGGTGGGATGGAGGGCAGCCCCGAGGCCCGTCTGCCGGCTGAGTCCGACGGAGCTGGGATCCCTTCTAGGTTCTGGGGCGGGGGTTGCGGGTAGGGGCAGCATCCAGAGCCGGCGCTGGGCTGGGCTCCCACCGCGCAGTAGCCCCCGGCCTCTTTGGGGTCTCTCCTGGACTCCGGCCCGCGGAGAAAGAGGCGGCCTCGGGCCTGTGGGCGCGGCGCTTAGGGGCTCCTGGGTCTCGAGTCGCTGGGAGGAAGCCGGGCGGGACCCGGGAAGCAGGCGAGAGAGGGGGCCGGAGGCGCGCTCCCGCCCACGGCCGCCAGAGGGCGCCGGCCCCGCGGCCATTGCCCATTCTGGGGGAGGCGGGGGTGGAGGGAGCGCGAGCAAGGGCTCTATTCGCGCAGGCGCTCCCGCCTTGGGCCCCCTCAGACCCCCACCCCGGCCCGCCTGCGCACGCACCTCCTCCGGCCGTGCTCCAGTGCAGAGGGTGGGCCCTCGAGGGCCTCCAGGCCACCCCACCCCTCACTTCTTCTGGGGAAACTGAGGCCCAGAAAACCCGGCTGCCGGGAAGGCCTGAGTCGTAGCGCTTTGGCCTTTGAGCCGAGGGCCGGCGGGTTTCCTTTTACAGAGTGGGAAACTGAGGTTTCTGCTCACCAGCACCCCTCAACCTCCTTAGGCACCAAGGCTCAGAGCTCGGGAGCTCCCGAGTGGAGCTCAAAGGCTCATTGTGTGCTTGAGGCAGCGGGAGGTGCCAGGGGCTGTGGGGGTAAGGGGGGGGCCCAGGGAGGGCAGCCGCAGATGCCCACCCCGCCCTACCCCGTGCCCCCCTCCCGCCCGGGGCAGGGGGCTCTAGCATTCTGGGCCGCAGAGTCCGCGCGGGGGTGGGAGCCAGACCGTGCCCCCCCCCACGAGAAAGACACCAAGGCTTTGTGCAGATAGCGAGTGGTCCGGGCCGGGGGCTGGGCAGGGGGTGCGGGGCAGGGCCTCCCCCCCTCTCCGCGAACGTGGAGGGCTCCGGCAGACGCTGACCCTGTTTCACTTTGTTGGGCTCGGCATGTGCTGGGACAAGATGTATTTGTGTGTGTGAGGATTAGGGATTTTTTCAGAAGGAACCAGTGTCCGCCGGTTCCCAGGGGGTCCCTTTGGCGAGGGGCCAGGAGGGCTCTGGGACCCGGCTCGAGCCTGCGGGGCTGTAGTTCAGCCTCGGCCCATTGGCCCTTGGGCTCCACCGGGCAGCCCGGCCAAGGTGACCCTTCTTAAGGCAGGCGGCTTCAGTGACTCAGATGACAGCACTGGGCGCTGACCTCGGCGAGAGAAGTCTCTGCTGCAGCTCCCTTTGGTCCAGCGCCCTGGGAGGGAAAAGGACCCATGGAATTATGAACCGGAATGCCCCCAAGTACTGCCTGTGTCAGCCAGGGTCTCTCAGATGGGGAGGGGGCCGAAGCCTTGGGGACATCTGGGTGTGTTGAGGGGCTCAGTGTCCGAGAGGGGTACAGAGCCTTAGGGTGCTCCCCCTCCTTTTTTCTTGTTTTTAATGTGAAGTACATTTTCCTGGGTGATCTGGAAGGTGAGACTCTGGTAGGCTGGAGGTTGTTCTTTGGGGGCATTTTCCCTGGACGTTTCTGGAAGTGAGACCCTGCAGTCAGGGGTGAAGTCCTCAGGGAGCTTTGGGCTCAGCTGGGCTGCTCTGAGAGTGGGGTCTGGAAGCTCAGCTCCAGTACTTTTCCATCTCAGGATGATTCCAGCAATTCTGAGCTCCTGTCATTAGTCATGCTTTAGGCTGATTTTATTTCAGTCTTTCAAATATGCTGATGCATAAATAATGAGATTTGGGACTTTTCTAGACATTTTTCGGATTTGCTTTTCTTGGTCATTGGCATTACCGACCTCCTTGACTGACCTGTTAATGTGTTTTTCTAAAAGGTGTTTACCTAAGTGGGATGCGTGTAATCAGACTTCATTTGATGTGAACTTCATTTTTCACCCCTTTTGCAATGAGAAGGTAGAAGCGAAAAGACACTTGTCAAATGTATTTAAGGACAACAGCATCGGCTTTTTTTGTGGAAGGGATTTATGAGGCCTTTTTTCTTTGCTAGGAGCTTTAACAGACTCCACTTTTAATGATATCTTTTTCAGAAATTCTGAGGCAAAACCAAGGCTCTGTGAAGCCCAGGACTCTCTGTCTAAGAAGATGAAGGATATTGATATGGGAAAAGAGTATATTATACCCAGTCCTGGGTATGGGAATGTGAGGGAGAGAACAGGATCCTCTGGGCAGCGAGAGCTTGAAGGAGCTGAGTATGAGCAGACACATCCGGTGAGCCCTCCCCTCCCCTCCCCCTTCTCCTTTTTAACTCTCTGGGGTCTTGGAAAGGACTCAGCTCTGGGACACATTTTAACAGACATTCTGAACCTAACAGGTTATTCTGCTGAATATAGAAGTGTGGATAATCTCTTATCTTTGTGGCAAACTGGGGAGTCTGTTGTAGGGAATCCTATTGATGATGTCAGCCTCTGTTCTGCCTCAGTCCAAGAAATGCCTAGGATGCTGTCATGCGTGTGCCAGGGTTACCCAGTCTTTATGGGTCAGGCTCAGACCTGGCTCAGGGTCAGTGTGTCCTGCTGCCTATTCATGCTCACTGCAGTGGACACCCAAGTGGAACCCTCACCAGCGGCCTCCTTAACACTCATCTCCACCCCCCAAAAAATTAAAGCAATATGAAACCTAAATTTTCAAAATTTTAATTTAAGGAATGAATGGAATGGACCCAGAAACATCTCTCAAATGGCTAATTTAGTCCAATAGAACTTGCCCTCTCATTGTCCCTTTGTCTTGAGTGTACAAGTGGTTTACAAAAGGGACATGTGTTACCTGTTATCTAGACAGGGTCACATTTAAGGCATTGTCACCTTTCTGAGTGGAATCAAACCTTTTTGACTCCTTCCCAAGGTGAGTGGGAGAGGTGGTTTGGTATTGAAGCATTTGGAGAAAGGTGCAAGAAGATTTGGGGTTTTTGGTTCAAAGTCCTCTCTTGGGTGAGGATTAATGAATGAAATATCTGACCTCTTAAAAGGATTGTACTTTTTTTCTTTTGGAAGCAGCTGAGTTTGGGAAGGGGGAGCATGGAGTGGGCAGGAGGGTAGCCTGTCACTTCCTTGGTCTATGCCCTCTTCCCCCTCCACCCCCCTACACTCTGCACTCTCCCGACACACTTTAGTCTGGGGGGCTGATGTGTCAGGATGTGTTTGAAGGCTCAGATCAGCCTGATTTTAAAGCCCTATCCCCAATACAGTTTACCAGAGGGTGTTTTCCCGTCCTTGTCTAGTTCTTGATTTTTAAGATTTATAATCACCCTGGTCTGGTCCTAAGGTTCCCTCTCTCTGCCCTTGTACCTTGGAGTCTCTATCAGAATCCGACAGCTTGTCTCAGGCCTTGAACCCAGGCCTCTGTGCTCTCTTACCACAATGCCACACTGATCATTAACTGACAGAAAATCAGTGATGACACAGTCCAGTCCCCTTATCCTTGACAGAAGGGATCCAGGTAAAATGCAGTGAGCAAACTGTGCGTTCTTCCCTTTTCCGGCTCCTCTGGGGCCTCCCTTCAGCTTAGGTGTCTTCATGCAACAATGAGTGTTAGTTTGGGTGGCCCTGCTCTTGGACTTCACATCTGCTAAAGCCTGTTGGCCTCACTCAGTGGAAGTATTTCTGTGTTTCCCTAGACTTCAATTGCTTTTTTACCTTCGCTAGAATCTGTTGTTACTGGTCACCACTTAGTTAGGCATTCTTCCATCGGTGGACAGAAATTCTCTTCTGTTTTAGTTTTTCTTGCTGTTAGAAATAAACCCCCTGGGGATTGATGGGGGAGAGGTAGAGATAGGACCTTTTTCTTTGGGGGGAGAGTATTTTTAGGGTAACCTCCTAGCAGTGGCTTCACCTGATGCTGAGCTTTTAATTGTTAAGAATTTATTTTTACAATTTATCAAGCATTGCACGCCTACTATGTGCAGGCACCACCAGGCGCCAGGACCTCCTCTCAAGGTTATCTCAGTCTTGCTGAGTCTAGATAGCGTGTGTGCCCGCGCACACACACACGTGCTCTCTCTCATCTGGAGTCTGGCTGGCCACAGTGTAAGGAGCAAGGGGCATCTCCACTTTTAAAAACTCTTGTCTTTGGCAGAGACCTCTTTCTGCTGTCGAAAACAGTGACTTTTCTTATCAGAAATGTTCAAGTAACAGGAATAGGGGAAGACCCTGAGAACCATAGTCTCATTTTTTACTAAATGTGCTAGGATTCTCAACTTTTTCTTTTGTCCCCTAACTCAAGAGGGCTCATTTCTGTGATGTGTAAAATACTGAATTAGTTTGACTGGGAACAAGTCACATTATGATTGGGCACCCTGAGTAGTTATGTAAAAGGGCAGTAAAAAGCTCTTTAAATGGTCAAACTCCATCTGGATCCTCCCCACTTATTGGAAGCTACAGCATTAGTTCTAGGCGGCTTCTGTCTGTCTTGCCATGTGTGGTGCTTGACAAGTGAATTATTTCGTGCCCCAGTGACCAGCCATGCTGTGAGGGCCAGGGAAGAGAACAAGGTGAAGCCCCTCCTTGGGCCGGGCCGCAGTGTTCCCAGAATCCTGAGTGTTCTGTTGAGTGTTCCCTGCAGAGGAGGATGGGGGAGATCCTGGGAGGTTTGGATGTTCAGACTTTGTAGTGCTGTGTTTTCTTTTGGCTGCTGCCGGTGACACAGCAGAATGGCTTTTAGGATGAATGGTCCTTTCCCAGTGCAGGTGTCCCTAAGGCCTTGGGAGCCCCACGAATCATAAGCAGCTCCAGGTATTATGTGAGATGGGCCTGTCACCACAGCCTGACTCTCCAGTGGCCACCCAGCAGAATGACTGTTGGGGGAAAGGCTTAGGGGCTTCCTCCTGGTGTGTTTGACAAGGCGGCTTTGGGGACTGTTTTTGATCACAAGCACTCCTTTTTATATAGCAGCAAGGAAGGGCAGTTTAAAGGGAAATGGTGAGACCTGGTATACAGAAGATGGAAAAACCCTGAAGCCAGTAGCTTGTTCTTTTACCTTAACAAAGTGCTTGGGTCTTACAGAAGCAGCTGGCCGGGCTGGGCCTCAGCCTCTGCACCCACTGCCCAGGAGCCAGGCCACCCTCCTTCCTACATAATCTGCAGCCCTTCCCATGCACTCTGGTATTCAGTTTCACTAAGTCTTTGTTGTCTTCCCCTTAGAGCAGTGGTTCTCAACCTTACTAATGCCACAGCCCTTTAATACTCCTATGTGGGCATAGCTGCATGCGGGCAGACCCACCTGGAGACAGCTTCCTAAGACCATTGGAAATATGTGTTTTCTGACCGTCTTTGGAGACCCCTGTGACCCCTGTGAAGGGGTCTCAACCCACAGGTTGAGAACCGCTGCATTAGAGTGTGAGCTCCTTGAGGGCCAGGGTCCCCCCAGCACCAAGTGCAGCGCCTGCCTTGTTTCATGCAAGTACTTAATGAATGCTTGTTGGGTAATTGACTCCTGTGAAGTTAACAGGACAGTGAGGAGACTAGGCCTTGAATGCCTGCCCTGTGTCTCCTTCCCCCTCCCTGGGCTGGGGAGAGTTTGCAGATGAGGGAACAGCTGGGAGTGACTTGCCCCAAGTCTTGATCGCCCTGGTTCCTGTTACAGACTCATTCTGTCTCCTTAAGTTGTTTAGCTCTGTGCTTCCCTCTCACTTTTTTCTGCCACAAAAAGCATTACTGACCATATTGCTGTGTGCCCTCTTTGGTCTATGGTTCTGACTGTGGGAGCTTGGCTAAACATAGGCTTTGGACATTTCAGTCACTTCTAGCAACTTCCTGACTTGAAGAGACAAGTGAGTGTTTTTTTAATGGGTCTAGACCTTCCATCAGACCCATCATCGACAGGCCATAGGACTCATCTCTGAGGAGCTCTAGAACAGGGTTCTTAACCTTCCTGTCATCTGCACTTCAGAGTCATTGTTTTTGGTCTTGTTTTTTAATCCAGAATTGAAGGAGATGCTGAATATCTGATCCATTCAAAATGCCCCCTGAAATCTCTGCATAAGCCCCTGCTCTGGGGCTTTGACCCTCCCTTCTGTCTCTTCATAACACAGAAACACCTTTTCTAGACCCCAGCAGACTTCCTTCCATAGCCCTTTGTGCTTAGAATGTGAAGGGGCAGGCACTGCATCTCGCCCTTCTTGGAGTAAGCAGCAGAGAATGCTAATTGCATGCCCTAAAAGGCTGGGGGGGGGGGGTTCTAGATCACATGTTTAAAGTGGGAATACTGGGCCCCTCTTCTCTCCCAGCAATTTCCTGTGACCCTCAGACAGGCTTCTAGGACTCCTTTCTAGGTCCATGCTGGGGGAAGAACCCTACAGCCCTGTGGCCAGTTAAGGGTTATTAAGCCTCTGCTTGGATTAGTTCCTAATTAGCTCCACACCCAACAGGTGCCCTTGATTTCCTGCTTCTTAAATAAGGATGGATTTGGCTATAATGAGGTGGGGGGTTTTCTGAGAGGAAATCTAATACTGTCGAGTGGGGCCTGGGGGATAGGATGAGGAACTGGGCTGTGGGTTTGGGGGAGGGGTGCCGAACAGAGGCAGGCTTTGGACACCCCCACCCCCACTGGGCCCAGTGAGTGCTTTGCTTTGCAGTAGAGGGCACTTGGAGTGAGGCTAAAAGCTTTTTATTCTCTTGATGACAAAATAAATTTGCCCCAATTGCCAGTTGACTCATGGAAGTAAACAGAAGGGGAAGAAAAAAACTGTAAATTGGGGGGGAAAGGCCATAATATCCTTAAATTATGGGTGCTAGATAAAATTTTATTTAAAACATTGAATTAGAGAAAAATAAAATTAGTCAAAATGTTGAATACCAGTTCCATAGAGCAAAAAAAAAAAGCAACGAGAATAAGAAAGTTCAGAAAAATATTTAACACAGATAAGACGTTGGCATTGGTGGCCCTGCTCAATCCTGGGTCAGTGGTAAAGGGCTAGGAGATGTTGGTGAGAGGGGCCCTAGTAGAGACAGTAAAGGGGATGATAGCGGGTGCCACACTGGGCCTCAGGTGCATGGACCCTTTCCTGTTACAAGCAAGAGGCACAGAGACAGTCATGTCCTGGGACCAAGTAACTGGTCACACCTCAGTATCATAAGGGGAAAAAGACTTAGCTCTTCAGAAATATTTGGGAGTAATCATTTTCAGAAGAGATGTAAATGAACTGAGCCTGCTTCAGCTCTCTGATAAAGAATGTGGATGAAAAGGCCTCTGGGCCTGTCTCCAGCCTCTGCCTTCAAGATTTTGCTGATACCCTCTGCCTTTTATTCAGCGTCTGTGTTCAGTGCATGGCGTGTCCCCCTCCCCCCCAGCCCAATGCTTGTAAATGCCTTGTTTGCCTGACATTTCCGTAGAGGACGTGGATGGTGCTGTGGAGTGATTGACTGCCACTTGGCAAAGATGGCAAACACCAGAAACTTGGAAGATGGGCCCTGCCAGGGTGGGAAGGACCTTCCTGGGCTACTTCTGTGTCCCTGCTCCTCTTCTGGACCTGGCAGAGAAAGCCTTTCCTGAAGGTCATTGCATTTGGTCTCCTTCCATGCTTCCACCCACTATATTGGTAACCTCCCATCTGTGCCCTCTGATCCCTCAGTTTTAATAAAAACATTCTAAATGCCCATGGCGTGCTAGGCCTGTACTGAGCCAGGTGCAGGGAAAACACTGTCCTTATCCCCACCCAAAACCCAACCGGCTTCAGTCTCCAAGGAGCTCCTAGGAGTTTGTGTGAGATACTGGGGCCAGATTATTCTGCTGCAAGGTAAAGGAAAAAGGGCCTTGGGGAAGGTGGGAAGGCAGCAAGATCTGCGAAGGTGAAGCATGGGAGTGAGTCCATGGAATGAGGAGCACCAGGGCTCATCTAGTCAACCCCCTTAATTTTACAGATGGGAATGTTGGCACCTGAAAGTGTTGTTAAATAGCAGCCACCTGGCCCTAGTTGGGGAGGGGAGTACCGGACACAGGCGGGTCTTCTGATGTTGGATAAAAGCTATGGGATATGTTGCTGAGGTGGACGCTCCTGGCACAAGTCTCACCCTGTCTTACTGCATAGTCACAAACACCTCAGAAATACCAGGTACTTAGAGTATAATCCAGGATGTTATCAAGTTACGAATGAAGATTGCAGGGCTGATAATTAGCCCTTGTTTGAGGTAGATCTGGCGAGATATAGTTTATTTATAAACAATAGAAATCCTATTTGCCCTCCTTGGGTTTTTTCTACAAATTTGATCCCAATACCTGAAAGCAAATAGTTTACTTATTTGTTAAGATTAAGATTAGAGCTTTCAAAACAACCCTGAATGCTCCGGGGCAAGGCTAAGTGTAAAATTGTTGGTACCAAGTCTAGGCACCAACCCTTGTGGCAGCTTTTCTTTCCAGAAGCCTGTGGCAGCTTCCTTGACAGTGGTTTGGCTGGAGGGTATGACCACATCAAATGTTGCTTTAAGCTTCAGCATTTTAAATCAATACATCTCAAAGCCAGTTCTCAGAGGGGTTGGTCAGTAGCTTTTACCCGGAGCCCTTTCTGTGCCAGGCACCACCCTTGATCCTGGGGACAGAGAGGCAGAAAGAAATGGTAG
Source organism: Pseudocheirus occidentalis (assembly GCA_028646575.1). Taxonomy (NCBI): domain Eukaryota; kingdom Metazoa; phylum Chordata; class Mammalia; order Diprotodontia; family Pseudocheiridae; genus Pseudocheirus; species Pseudocheirus occidentalis. The sequence continues at coordinate 380,390,384 of CM053593.1, forward strand.
AGGGTAAACAGGACACATACACATATCAATATATTCAAGATAGAAAAACGATAATTTGGGGGACTGTACGGTGGATCAGGGAAGACCCGTGTTTGAGTGGGGTTTGAACAGAGCTTTGAAGGAAACAGGGTTGGGGTGAGAGCAGTGCACAGCCTGTGTGAGCTCCAGGGATGGCTGTTGGAAGTTGTGCTTTGGGGGAATGGGGCGCAGGAAGGGCTGCCTATTGAGTGGATCAGAGTGTACAGAGGGGAGGAATGTGTATGCCTGGGATGCCCCCCCTTCCAAGCCCCTGGTCTTTCACTGCTTGATATGTGGGTGCCCAGTCTTCTATGTGTTCACTGACTTGGCCGTTGGAATGTCAACGCATTGTGAGTAGGGATCGTCTGGTTCATGTGTAGTACTAGGATCTCAGACACCTGGAGCAGTGCCTGTCAGGCACATAGGTGCTTAACTGATTAAGGCCAAAAAGGTAGTTGGGGAGCCATGAAGTACTTTAAATGCAGGGAAGTTAGTATTTTCATTCTAGAGGTAACTCTAGAGAGCCCCTCGAGGTGATTAAGCCGGGCTGGGACATGGTTTCAGCTCTGCTGTAGCTGTTCTCAAGCTGAGCCTTAGCTGGGAAATGACTGTTTATTTACCAAATTTATTGATTTATTTAAATTGCCATTTATTTACCAAACAAAAACCAAAAATGAACACGAGACCTAGCATTTGGTCTGACCACTAACTCAGTTGGAATCCTTCACTCTTTCAGACCCGTAACTTGGCATTTGACCTGTATGATGACCCACCTAAGCTGCCACTTCAGACTTAGCTCGTGCTCCCCTAGATGATGAATTCCCTCCAACGGCAAGGCTCGGTGTTTTCCCACTTCTGCCTTTGCCCATAGCCTCTTCCTCCTGCCTCTCCCCCTCCTCCAGTGCCTTTTTATTCCTGTGGCCAATCAGAGTTCCAACCCAGCTGAATTCTGGAGTCACCAGAGCCCCAGATCATTTCTCCCTGCAGCCGTCACATTGTTGATTCCCCCAGTTCAGCAGTATCTTCTGCTTACTCTGACATCTGTCATGACATTATATTTGTAATTTTAAAACTTGCATTGCTTAACTTTTTAGGTGTCCACCCAGTCACACTGTAATGTCCTTCTGTGATAAGTAATTGTTTTGATTGTTTGATTCGCTTTTAAATTCTAAGCTTAAACAACAAATAAATATGATTTAAATGTATGAGTTTAGCCAACTTTCAGAATTATTCTCTGTTTCCTTCTGGTCTTCCACTTTTGTTGAAAAATATTTCAGTGACCTTTTGTTTTGGGGGGCAACCTTATTGCCAGCCTTCCCTCCCTCCTGTTAAAAAAATAATTCCTTTTGAACAGATATGCCATCAACAAAAGTAAGTCCCATGGTAACCGTGTCCAGAAATGTATGGCTTATTGAATATCTTGTGTCTGGAGATCTTGCTTCGTCATTGGCCTTCTGAAATTGTAGTTGGTTACACAACTGATGACAGTGTGATGGGGTAGACCCTTGAAGTTAAGCAATACAAGTTTTAAAATGACAAATATAACATCATACGTCAGAGTAAGCAGAAGATTTCAGGATTGTTATTGTAGAGAACAAACATTTTTGTTCTCCTGGTTCTGTTCATTTTACTCTATAGCAAGGTTTCCCAAGTTTCTCTGAAACTGCCCCTCTCATTATTCCTTCTGGTTACACTTGTTCTGAGCTCCTTTTTTTTTCCTAATTGGGCTGTCCATGGAGCAAGAAGAGCCTGGTTAAGTAGGAGCGAAGCTTAAGCATCTTTTCCAGCATCTTCTCAGTGCTGTCATATTCATATTTATTAACTTAGGACAAATTCTACTGGACAAAGGTCCATTGTCTTTCCAGAGTTTAATGTGTTTTGTGTCTTATTTATGGCGGGTACTAGAGGCTGTGATTGCAAGGTCTGTTCATTGTTCACAAGTCTCTGTTTCAATATAACTTTAAATCATTCTGAATTTCAAGCTGATTTTCAATGGTATAGAACTAAAATGTGAACATTTCGTTAATATTAAGAAATAAGACTGCCTTGGTGAGTTTGGTTTCTTTAAATGGCAGGAAAAAAAGGCCCAGATGTTTTCCACTTTTGGTCATACAGTGGGATTCTTCACAACAGATCTGGCTTTTCTGATTGAAGTTGCCACTTCCCTTTATTTACTCATATTCAAAAATCCCTAACAAACATGAAGACATTCATCTCTTCCCCCATTTTGTGCTGGATTTTGGAGTCTGCTCATGTGACTTTGGGCAAGCTATCAAGCCCTGCAGGGTCCCAGGCTCCTTATCTGTCAGAGGAGGACTAGATGACCTTGAAGGTCACCTCCAGCTCTGAAATCATGGCTGGCTGCCAGCTTCCTGGCAACTCCTGAGGAAGCTCTTTAGGGCAGAACTGTTGCTTCGCTGGTTTGTTGGAAGTGAGTGGTTACAGTTCACTGGCTGGCCGTTGGGAGTGCTCAGGATTCAGTGATGCTCCTAGGAGGGGGTGCATGCAGTGGGGCTGCCTTCCCAGCCCAGAAGTCATCTTCCCTGGCTCCCTCCCCTTAAACTGGAATATAATCCGTACTTACAGACAGAAGTCCAGATCCCATGTTTGGCTGTTTATCTCTTCTTTCATAGCATTCAGTTTGACTTGTTATCGGCTACAGATTCTCTTACTGAATCACAGGTTGTGAGCTGGAGAAGGGAGATCACAGGGAGAAGGGGTCAGTCTGGAGGTGGCCTGCCATCTCCAAAGTAGCCCGTTAAGCTTTTGCAAAACTCTGGTGTTTAGGAAGTTGTTCCTTATGCCTACATTTCCCTCTTTAGACCCTCTGTCCTTTGTTCCCAATTCAGTCTTTTGGGGTTAAGCAGAGCAAGGCTTTTTAGTTATTTCATAAAATGGATTTTTGAAGCTCCTTACAGTGTTGTTTCCCTTTCACATTAGTGTTCTGATTTTATTGATGCCACAAGTATTCTCATCTTTTACTCCTGTGGTTTGAGTTCAAGGCTCCCCAACATGCTGGGTCACAGGTCATCATTTGGCAATCCAGAGCTGGAAGGGACCGCAGAAGCCACCTCCTCCCTTATTGGACTAAAGAGACTCCAAAGGCTGGATTGACGGAGGACTGCCCGTGTCACCCGCCTGGTGAATGGCAGCTGTCTCCCTGCCTCCCTCCAGCACCTCTCTTGGCTACTGCTTCTGGGCAGCCACCGAGACATAATGGTGTCCCTCCAGAAATAACTGAGTACAGTACTTAGCACTTGGTCCAGAGAGAGAAATTAGCCCTCTCACTTCTATCCTTCCCCCGGTGCCCCTTCTTGTAAAGCAGTCTTCACGTCCCACCCATCACTTTGGGGGCTTTCTCCATACAGTGTAGACTCACAAGACGGCACAAGACTTGCTCACAGGTTTGCTGAAAGCTGCCCCATTGCCCAGATCGTGCCATTCTGGGAACGCAGCCTGGTATGACCCAGGCTGACTTCTTTAGCTGATGCTCTTCCTTTAATGTAGTTTTTCTCCCCGATGTTTCTCTGATGTTTCTCGGTAGAGTTCTTGAGAAGTGATGTCACCATCACTAGCCTGTCATTTGCAGCCTCAGGTCTTTTCCAGCCCGCTTTGGGGCGTTGCTGAGCATGTGCTCTCCAAGACCATCCCTAAGCTAACTCTATAGGGCGGCCCAGTTTTCCTGGGGCAAACTCTGGCTTTGCCAGTGACCTCACTGGCAGATTCCTGCTGGCCTGTCTGCTAGGTTTCTCTTCTATTCACAGTTGACTTCTAGCTTGGTCCCTCCCACCAAATTGCTGATGGGCTGCCATTCATCCTCCAAATTATTTGTGTGGTTATTCTTCAGTAATGATGTTCATACCTACTTTCTCCAGTCAGCTGACTGTGCATCTGGCCATTGCCCCGGCCCGCCTCAGCTTGGAGGGCGCCTGAGCCTGGACCTCCTTCTGAGGACCAGAACAGAGATGGCCTCTGCAGCATTCTAGTCCCTCCCTGTGTCCAGTCCTTCTTCCATGGAGCTGCCCAAGGACGAGGCCAACTGAATAGATCACTTTGGTGCAGGAGCCCTCTGTTTGGTCTTGAAATCCATAGTTGGCATCTAGCCTGTCTTGAAAGGGTGAGATACCTTTTTCTTCCCTGGCCAAGCTGGTCTCCTTGTTATTGCAGAGACAGGCCCTTTCACCCCTTGCCTCTTGCCTCTTACACAGACTGCCCTGACTGGCCAGGATGGTTATTGTCCATCTTATCTTTACTTTGGGGAATCCCCTAACTCTCTGCAAGATGAGGTGAGGTTTCAGTGCCACCTTCTCCAGCAGGCCCTCCCAGATTGCCTGTAGATGTTACGAACAGGGTCTGTCTGTGCTTATCTAGGTTGGATTCTTTTAGTAGAATGTAAGCTTCTGGAAAGCAGGGATTGTCTCGCTTTTGTTTTTGTGCCCCCAGTGCCTGGCATTTGGTAGATGCTTAATAAACTCATGTTTACTCCAAAAAGGTGTTCCCTGTTTGACCTGTTCTTTGGATGTAGTTTGGCAGATTTATCCTTTTTGGGCTCACACTGGCTGATGGGGCGAACTTTCCCCAAGTATCTATAAACTACCTGCTTATTCATCTGTTTAGAAATTTGGCCTGGAATCCCATCAAGCTCTGCCTTCTTCCTCTTTGGGTGTGAGCCCATTTTTTCCTGAAATGTCCTTGGATTTTTGTGCTGAGTTTTATGGTTTGACCTGTAACCCAGAGAGTCAGTTCAGTAAATTTGTGGCTCATTGAGCTGGAGAACTCTGGGCTCCTGGGCCTAGAACCAGCATTTTTCTCATCGGTGTTTGTGCAGTCAAAAAATTGACGGATCTGGGTGAATTTCCTGACCCCAGTAGACTTGACCTCATCCTTCACTTGTGCCATGTAGGGGATGCAGATTCTGCTTTATTTTACTCATTATTTCAATGAACACAATAAGTTTGTGCACTGACATACTTAGGAGGCTCCTTCGCCATGTCCTCAAGCACTGGGGTTAGGTACAGAAGTAGTAAGGTTGAAGTTAGTACATTGTTAAGATCCCACGGTCAGTGAAATTGCCCCTTTGCCCACTCAGCTGCTTGTCCAGCCCTCTCTAGGCAACGTCCCCTGCCTTGCTCTGTTAGCGTCCTTGGCATCTCTTGTTGATGTCTGAGAACCTGCTCCTGCCTATCTCCCTTTGCACACAGCTGGAATGCCAGGATGCCTTGGAGATGGCGGCCCGAGTGGAAGGCCTCTCGTTGGACGTCTCCATGCATTCCCAGCTGAGATTCCTGGGGGAATCTGAACATCCCAAGGGGAAATACCACCATGGCCTAAGTGTCCTGAAGCCCTTCCGGACTACTTCCAAGTAAGAATTTGCGCTGCCCACTCCCTTTGGTGATGGAGCGCTGGAGGTCTTTGATTATGATGGTTGGGATATTAGATTCTGTGGAGGCGCGGTATTGTCTGAGTTGGGAGGTTCTCCTTGGCTGCTGCTGTGTTCTGCATGTCTGACTTGCTTGCTAGTCCAGTGATTTTTTTTTTTTAAACATTTTCTTTCCATAGACACCAGCACCCAGTAGACAATGCTGGGCTTTTCTCCTATATGACCTTTTCTTGGCTCAGCCCTCTGGCCCTTGTGGCTTACAAGAAGGGGGAGTTATTAATGGAACATGTGTGGTCTTTGTCCAAGCACGAGTCTTCTGATGTGAACTGCAGAAGGTAGGAGCCTCTGGTCCACCTTTGTCCTCCCTCCGTGTACCTGGATACAGCCCTGGGGCCTTTAGCAGTCAAGCTAGCCTCTTCTGGGGTTGGGCGGGAAGGTGGCCTGGGGTCCCCTGGGATCTTTGCTTTGATCTTCTTGACCTCCTCTTCAGCTCTTCTCTCTGTTTTAACCAAGGGCTTTCTCTCTTTCTCTCAGCCCCGCTTCTCCTGAGTCGGCAGGGAGGTTATGTTGCTGCATTGGGTGGTAGCCGCGCGCTACGATAAACATTGAGTTTTTGGTTTTATGCTTTACTGCAGGATCCTTCAGAAAGGGATGGGGCCCCTGGAGAAAGGAGGAGGGTCTTGTCCCCAGCCCCATTATCCTCAGGACTAGTTGTGCTGGGTGGAGGAAAGGGCTTTGGGGTTGAATTTCTCTGGAGATTCTAGAGAGAGGCTGCTCCCCGAGGCAGACTTGTAATTGCCCAGGATGAGCCTGGGAAGGTGAGACTTTGTCCTTCATCGTCAAGTCCTCTGGGAAGGAAAGCTTTCCCTCATGTGAGCTTCTCAGTCCAGTCCTGAGGGAGGTTAGGGTCGCTGTCTTCCCTGGGACAGATGGGTAACGGAGGACCTGTGCCCTTGTCAAGACTAGAGAGACTGTGGCAAGAAGAGGTGAACGAATCTGGGCCTGAGGCTGCCTCCCTCCGAAGGGTTGTGTGGATCTTCTGCCGCACCCGGCTTGTCCTCTCCATCGTGTGCCTGATGATCACGCAGCTGGCTGGCTTCAGCGGACCAGTAAGTCAGACCCATCCTTTCTCACAGTCATCCAGGGCCCAGCCGGGCCCACCACCCGGCCAGCGCTAACGTTCTCCAGTTCTGTTGCAGGGCTTTTGCATCCATGCAGGCTAGTTAGTGACTTTTAGGGAGCCCTCAGCCTGCTGAAGGGAATGACTGTGGCTGGCGTGAGTGGCAGTCTTTCTGTGGCTGGCGCACCCTTCCCTGGATGGACAGGCAGAAGGATGGAAGGGCCGCAATGCTGCAGAGGGAACCTGGCTCTCCTGGGGATGAAGCCCTGTGCTTGTGCTTTGGCCCAGACCATTTTCTCTGATAGTGTGTATCGGCATCGTGAAAATCTGGGTTTCGGAAGTCAGGGTAGTGAGGCTGAGTTGGTGAAGCAGAGGTGGGCTGTGAGGCTGGCTGGTGAGTGAGTGAGCCTCACTCAGAGGGCAGGCCTGAGAGGCTGTCATCAGTGGCTTCTCCTGTGGCCGTGGAGGAGCCTCAGGCCACATGTGCGTCAGCTTGCCAGAGCTGCCTGGTCAGTGTGTAGCTCGGTGCGGCAGGAGGTGGCGTGGTGGTGGCCAGGGGGGCACTGCCAGCTGCTTCTCTCAGGCAGGGCTGACCGCACAGCTGCAGGCTTGACACTGCCACCTTCTCTTTTGTCCCCCGTTTGTACCTGCTGTGCTGATTTACAGTGGAGACTGGTTAAGTAGATTTTCTACCAGCTTGCCTTGAGGCCTCAGGAGCAGTAACACTGCTTGTAGTGGGGCTTTCCCAGGTGGGCCAAGCTGGAGGTTCATGACCCTGGGTAAGTAGCTGCTGGCCGTGCATGGTGACCTGGGTTAAGGCAGTTCCAGGTGTTTTTTTTCCTTGTTAATTTACAACCAAGAGTTTTGCCTATTCCCTGAAACAGGATTGCTTTTCTTGAATGGTACAAATACTTTGTTGTCAATCAAAGCCCATGGTGCTGCGTAACTAGGTGTAGTGTCATTGACCGCACTCAGCAGAGGTTTAAGTAGGACTGACCGTCTCTCCAAGAAGAGCTTCTGTCATTGCTCCACTACAGGGGCTGCTAGCTGCACTTCTGTGGCGCATGGAGCTCTTGCGGCTGGGCCTGCTGGTAGTCCCCTCCTTCCGTGCTGACACGGGCTCTCCCGGTGGGGTGGCCGGTCTGGGTCATGCTGGGGAAACGTCCAGGAGTTGTGGGGTCTCTTTCCTGGTGCATGTTCAGTTGACTTGAACCCTTGCATACGTGTTCTCTCTGGCCAAGTGCATTGGGGCGCCAACCTTGGGTCAGCCTGTCCATTTACCAATAAGATCAGAGAGCCCTCTCACGTTTCAGAACGGGGGGAAGTTTACCTTCTTCCTGCCAGCTCTGGTAAGAAGTACTATCTGGCAAGTGCTGTCTCGCTAACATCCCCTTCTTACACAGAAGGGAATCCTTGACAGCCCAAGGCCAGGCTGCATCCACTCAGGCTCGAAAGGAGAACTAATGGAAACGTTTGGTACAGATTTAGACCTGAATTGACATTTTAAGAAATAGGAATGTCAGAGAGAGATGCCAGGAGCGAGGCTGATAATGTGCATTGGCACTGCACAGGCGTATGCCCTCCTGTGGGTGCAGACCCTTTTAAGGAGCATCTCTTTTTCAGTGGTGCCACTGTTTGGACCTTTGGGCACATTTTTTTCCAACTAGAATAAACTGAGGCCTTAAGCTAGAATGTATAAAGAAGTCTACCTGTCATCCGAAGTGTATTCATTGCCTTTCCTCCACTGGGCAATAGAAAACCTGTAATTATGCCAAGACACAGTAAAACCCAATGTTTTTTAACCTCTGGCTTCCTTACTCTAGCTTTTTTTGAATCTGATAAGCTTATCCAGAGGCACTTTGGGTATTTTCCAGCCAGAGTGGCTCTCCAGGGACTTCTGAAGTCCAATAGTGTGGGTGGAGGGCTGGCCACTGTCTTTAAGATCTGACAGTTCTGGCCTGTGGGCACCCCATAGTGCCCAATGCCTCTGCTTTTCAGTGGCACTTTTTGAGCTTTTGTGGATCAGGTACCCTTTCAAATCCAGTCCTCCCCAGGGACTCATGGAAAGGCTTAGCATTCACCCTGTAGATGTTGGGGGGGCCGCCTCTCGCAGTGCTCAATGAATGCTAACTCTCCTCTGGGGGTCTCTTAGGGGAAGGGAGCGTGGGAAGCCATTAGAGGTAAGTCTCCCACTCTCCCCCCTGTCCCCGGCTGCTCATTTGGGGCGCTTAGGTGCTGGATGACGGGGGGCGGGGGAGGCTCTCAGTAGTGGGACCAATGACAGAAGCTGTTCTCTAGAATTTTCAGGATGGCTGTAGCCTGCGGTCAGAATGAGAGAATCAAGCTGGGCGGCCTCTCTCGCCAAGAGCACAGGTAAGGTCCTGTTTATTCACCGGGAATGCTTCCCAGAGCCAGACCCTGAATGCTGCCAGCCTTGCTAACAACCTCAACTTTCTTCCAGTTTATTTAAGTTTAAATGATAACGCTGTGACTTTTTTCTTTTTCTAAGTTTTGGTTGGATTTTTTCATGACAACTTTTCATTTTTATCTCATACTGAAATGGTTTGAAATGTAACTTTGGAAAACCTGAATGTTTTAGAAATTCTTTAATCTCCTGTTTGCTCTTTTTTCCCTTTGAACATTTTACATAGTCTAAGCATTTGTCTTAACCACCTTTTTCCTCCCTCCCCTGCTCCCGGGAGGTGCTGAAATATTGGCATTTGGGCAGAGGTGTTTAGAAGGAAAGAGCCCAGGTCACCAGCTTGCTGTCTTTTTCACCTTCCTTTGGAGGACACTGTTGGCAACAATCGCGTGGTGTTACTGCTCTGCCTGCCCATGCATTGGGTCACTTCACAGGAGGAAAAGGGGCTTTGGCCCTAACCGCTCAGTGACTCAGTTCCACGTGTTGGATTGAATGCTGGAAAAGAAGCCAATCTCCTCCCTAGTAAACCCGCGACCTGGCTGTGTGCAGTTGGGCCCCCGGCACTGGAGGCCAGCCCGAAGCCCAGGGAGGGGGCAGGTGGAGTACACTAGCTGAGTGTGAGACGTGGATGTGCGGCACTAATGAGAAATACCAGATTATCCAGGAGGAGTTGTGGGCATCGCGTTAGCCCCCCAGAAAAGCCGCCCCTGCTGGCTCTGTTTTCCCTTGTCCTCGGCTGCAGGCTCACAGCCTGCACCTGGTCTTGGTTGCCCTAGTGAGTTTTTTCTTGTTCAGTGAGGTTTTCTTTCTTCAGGGGTTGGGGAGTAGCTTGTTTCTTTCTTTCTTCTTCTTTTCCTCCCCCGAGATCTGTTTTAGCTGCAAAGACCTGAAAAGACTGGGAAGGGCGTCCATCCATCCCTAGTGCTTTGTGGGGACCTAGAGTTCAGGGATCCTTGCCCAGCAGCCCAGGCAGCTCCTCAGGCTCTTCCTGAACCAGTAGCCCCGGCCACTGGAAACAGGGCAGCTCTGGAGGGAGCGTTCTTTTGAGCCTTCGCAGCAAGGTCTTGGTGGGAGCAAGTCTTTCTCCACCCTCTTGCCAAGCCCCTGCGGCAAGACCTGAGCAAACTGTGCGCCGTGAGCGGGGCGTGCTGCCGCAGACTCATGGGTCTCTTCTGTAGCCGCTGTGTGTCCTAGGCCTCCTGGTAGCTGCCAGCCCTGTACAGCACTCTGTATATTTGCATTGTATGTATAGCCTTGTGACATGCCCTTTGAACATGGTCCTTGTGTTTTTTTATTTTCAATAAAAGTGCGTTACTCCCCAGTTGCTGGTATTTACTAGTGCGGCTGAATGTGCCTTGTGTGAGTGTGTGTGCGTGCTCCTGCGTCACAGGCCCCCGAGCTGCCGGCGGCCAGCCGCGGTCCTGCTCTCCCTCCGCAGGTGGTGTTGGGGATATGCTACCTGAGGTAACACGTTTTTGTTTTGGGGAGGGCTACGGGAGCGGGGTGGGCCTGTGGGGAGGGGGGTCTGTTTTTTATCTGCCCTTCTCTGCTATGCTATTAAATTGCTGATGTTTATTTTCAGGAATATTTTGCAAATGTTCTTCTCACTCTTCCCCAGTACAACTGTAGGTACACTGTTCCTTTTTATCAACTAAGCACGTTTGAAACAATCCAAAAAAGGTCTTAATTTCACTTAAAGAAATGTCTTTTAATGTGTGAAAATATGGTCGATCTTATTGTAAGAGTGAAACTGCTTCGTGTTCATTCTAGCTCACAGACAGGTTTATGTTAAGTTAGAAGACGTGACGGTTTAGATGGTGATCTCTAGAAGCGGCAGGGTTTCTGATGCAGCCCCCCCACTCCTGTGAAACGCCCTGAACTGTTTCCTGGGGCAGGGAGGTCTCCACGCAGGATAATTGGTCTCCGGGATGGATTCTCTCTCTTGGCTTGAGTGAGAGCCTCCCCAATCTTTCTAACTTAACACAAAACTGTTGAATTGCACGGGAGAACTGGAGAGGCGTTGACTTGTGCCCGTGTTTCTCCCTGTAGGCCTTTATGGTGAAACATCTTCTGGAGTACACGCAGGGGACAGGGTCCAACCTCTCGTACAGTCTGCTGCTAGTCATGGGCCTCTTCCTGACGGAAATCATCCGTTCCTGGTCACTGACGCTGACGTGGGCGCTGAACTACCGCACTGGGGTCCGCCTTCGAGGGGCCATCCTCACCATGGCCTTTAAGAAGATCCTGAAGCTGAAGAACATTAAGGAGAAGTCCTTGGGGGAGGTGAGTGGCCTGGCCGCTGCCAAGCGCTCCTGCTTTCCCGTGTTCCCTGTCACCTTCGCGTGCCGCTGTGGGGGCTTTGTTTCTGACCCAGCCTCGTGGCTCCTTTGTTTCTCAGCTCATCAACTTGTGCTCCAGTGACGGCCTGAGGATGTTTGAGGCCGCAGCCGTGGGCAGCTTGTTAGCGGGTGGCCCTGTTGTGGCCATCTTGGGCATGGTTTACAATGTCATGATTCTGGGACCGACGGCCATCCTGGGATCTCTTGTTTTCCTTCTCTTTTACCCAGCGATGGTGAGTGAGCAGCCTTCATACACGCAGTTCTGTCTGGATTCTGGTGCTTTCTCAGTGTGGAGTCAGTTGTCTTAATTGGGTTTTTAAATTTTGAGGCTGTTCATATGATTGGTTGGGAATTTCCTGGAAGCAGGTGACTCCTTGATTAGAGCACCCAGAGTAGACATACTGACCTGAGCAAAAGTAAGAAGGCCTTGGAGGAAGGAAGGTCTTGGTGGCTCTGTGGGGGAGGCAGCCAGGCAGCCTCTGGCATGACCCCATTCCTCGGGGAAGGCAGGAGGAGGCCCCTGGGTGGTGGTGCCACCGCTCCTCAGGCTCTGTGATGGCTCGAGGCAGCAGGCTCGCCCTGTCTCAGTGCTCAGCCTGTACACGGCCTTGACCCAGTGCGGCCTTGACCTCTTCTCCTTTCAGATGTTTGTTTCGAGGCTCACTGCTTATTTCAGAAGGAAGGCTGTGGCTGCCACAGATGACCGAGTGCAAAAGATGAATGAAGTTCTCAACTGCATTAAATTTATCAAAATGTACGCTTGGGTCAAAGCGTTTTCTCAGAGTGTCCAAAGTGAGTACCCAGGAGGGGGCCTCAGAGATTGCAGTTGTAGGGAAGGCCTTTATTGGGGTGGTTCCCCAACCACTCAAGAGGGAAGGGAGGGTTTGTGGGGCTTTTTTATTTCTTTTTCAAATTTTTTTCAAATTTGGAATTTAAATATACAGTAAGAAAAGGAAAAGAAACATTATAAACTGAAATATTAAAATGTAAAGAGAAAATTAGTAAAGAAAAAGAAGCATGTCCCGCACAGTGAGACGGAAGAGAGGATTCAAAATATACAGCAAGAAGCCTCTGGTGAACGCTGTGCTGTGTTCAGAGCCGGCTGCCGGTGCTTTGCTTCCTAGGAAACTTTATGTTGTTCTCTGCTGCGTGCTTCCCCCTCACCCCCATCCCCAGGAAGACTGCAAGTGAGCACAGAGGTGGTGCGTGTGCGTGTGTGGAGACACACGCATGTATGTACATGTATGCACCTACATACGAATGTACACATGAAGACTTAGGCAGAGATTTTCAAGCACTTAGATTCATGTATACTTTACATAGCCGTCTGTGTGCATCGACCTCAGCCCATTCTCTGTTTCTTTGTCCTCTCTCTTTCTCTGAGGGCGGTTAACCTCTTCCTTCCTAAATCTGAGTCTTTCCTGTATTTTCCAAGCCCACCAACTCCTTATTTCCTACATGACTGCCATGTTCTGACCCTTTATTGTCTGGGTGTGTTAAATAGTCTAAGACAATAATGATGAATATGGCTGACACAGTTTCCCTGTTTTTCTCTTGATTAAATCTATTTTAGCTTTAACTTTGTCTGAAATCACGTGGGCTGCCCCTGCTTATTTTCCCTAATAAATTCTCCTCCTGATCTTTATTTTATGTTTGTGTGCTTCTCTCATTCCCTTTCCCTCTTGACTCCTCTCTAAACTGCTACTTTGTCCCCATTACTTAACCTATCCCCATGTGAGGACCCCTCCCTTGTCCTCCTGTTCCCATTAATCTAAACACCCTCTTTACTCCCTCTTATCCTACTCCCTCATCCACCCCCCTCTCTATCCCCTTAGCCTGCCATGTCTTTCTGAATTTAGAAGACTTTTATAACCTTCTAAATATTTGTGTTGTTCGCTCTTAAAGCCATTCCCGTTGAAAACAGAGTTCCAGAACTACCAGACCTCTTGCCCTGTCAGTTCTTCCTCTCATGCCTCATTTGCTTAAGATAATCACTCTTTTTAGCTTTTCCTCAATGGTTTACTCTTTTGAATCCTCTCATATTCAGGTCTACCCTGATCTTTCTTTTGAATTGCCCAGTTGCTAATGACGATTTTAGATGCACGTTTACATTTCCTCATGTAGAAAGTGAGCAGTCTGTCCTTACTGAGCCCCTTGTACTTAGTCTCTGATATGTACCTTATATTTCTCTTGGATTTTATCAAGCAAATCTTCTGTGAAGTTCAGGATTTTTTTTTTTAACGAAATCCTGAAAGTCTGGCAGTTCATTAAATACCTATTTCTTTCCATTCAGGATTATGCTTCACTTTGCTGGATATGATCTTTTCAGCCACAACCTCAGCTCTCTTGTTCCTTGATAGACAGTGTTCCAAGACCTGCGATCTTTTACTGTTGCCGCTGCTAGATGTGGCAGGGATTCTAACTGTGGCACTGCCATATTTAAATTTTTTTTTTCCTTGTTGCTTGTAATACTTTCTCCTGGAACTTGGCTATACTATTCCTGTAGATTTTCCTTATAAGATCTCTTTCCGGTAGCGATCAGTGGATTTTTTTTTCCTATTTCTCTTTTCCCCTCTTGTTCTAACACTTGAGTACAATTTTCTTGAGTTGTTTCTTGTAGTACTGTATCAAGATTCTTTTTTTGGTTGTAGCTTTCAGGTAGTCTGATTATTCTTGTGTTTTCTCTTCATGATTTGTTCTCCAGATCAGTTGTCTTTCTTATGAAATGTTTCGTATTTTCTTGTATTTTTTTTTATGCTTTATGTTTTACTTTATTATTTCTTGGTCTTTCATAACTTTGCTGGCTTCCCCTTGCCCAATTCTGATTTTTAAGGAGCCATTTCCTTCCTTAAGATTTTTAGTTTCCTATTCTACTTTGTTGACTTTCTTCTCATAATCTTGTTTTTCTTGGATTGCTCTTGGTTTGTTTTTTTTTCTTTAATTTTTCCTTAGTGTCTCTTATTTGATTTTTACTTTCTTTTTAAGTTCTATGAATTCTTTTTGGGCAGGTGACCATTTAATTTAACATTACTCTTTGGGCTTTTTTTCCTTCAGTATTCTCCTCTGAACATGAAACCTGCTCGCTATTCCCATAGTAATTTTCTGCGGTCGGATTCTCTCTTTTGCCTGCTGATTTTTAAAAAATTTATAGCATATATTTTGCAGTCACCTCTAGTTGTGGGGGATGGGGGATGATATCTCCAACCTCAGATCTTCCTTCAGTTCTCCCACTGGCCTGGAACTGAAACCAAGAACTCCACCTTCCTGTAAGTGCCCACAGTCAGCAGCGTTCTGCCCCATGGCCTTTGCACTCACTAGGAGAGCATTGGTTCCTTCTTGCCCAGGGCTGTGTTTCATCAGCGTTCATTGTCAGCAGAGTTTCCCTTAATCTGCCCTGACTCAGACTCAGCTTCTCCACTGTCCAGGAAGGCTGAGGTTGCCCCCCAGCCCAGTTTGGGGCCCTCCCTCCTTCTGGCATCCTCTGCAGCCACTGTGGAGATCTTTACTCTTCACTGGGACCAAACCTTGGTCCTGGGGTTTTTCTTTGGATCTTCTCCCAGTTGTCCCAGGAAGACTCCTGATTTGCCCCAACTCTTGTTTATTTTTGCTACTCTACATTCTCCCTGAGGCACTGTTTTGTCTTGTTTGTGGGGTAAATCTAGGGAGCTTGAAATTTTCTGACCTTCTCCGCCATGGTCCAGAATCTTCTCCCTTGTTATTGGATGGGTTGGAAGCTGTGGTGATGGATCTATGAGAGCCGTGCACAGCAAGGCTTTTTCTCTCAGCGCCTTGGCCTGTGACCTCGATAGCCGGTCTGGGTGTGACAAGCAGACCTGTGTCTCCAAATTTCCTTTTGGCTCCTGGTGTTTTGACAGTTTGCTTTCTCTTCCTAGAAATCCGAGAGGAGGAACGCAGGATCTTAGAGCGGGCTGGCTATTTCCAGAGTATCTCTGTTGGAGTGGCTCCCATTGTGGTGGTCATTGCCAGCGTAGTAACGTTTTCTGTGCACATGATCTGTGGCTATGACCTCACTGCCGCTCAGGTGAGTGGGCACAGGCACGCTGGCATGCTGTGAAGGGGGGGTTGGAAGAAAAGCTTCCTATGATTTGAACACTCCCTTCTTGCCCTCTACAGCTATTACTCTTAACCTGTGGTCTCTGAACTTTGTTTTAAAAATATTTTGGTAATTGTATTTCAAGAGAATTTCCTTTGTAATCTTAAGTACCTTATGCTTTTATAAATGTTGCTCTGAGAATTTGGAAATCAACATTTTAGAAAGTGAGTGTTAAAATTTTTTTACATGCAATTGGAAAGTATTTAATGAAATTAAAAAAAAAAACAAAACTCCAAACCCAGTGCTCTGAGAATGGTTCCATAGGCTTCACCAGCTGCCCAAGGGTAAGTACTCCTGCCCTGCGGACATGATGGCTTCTGGTGTGCAAGGTCATGTTTTCATAGGTTTCTTCTTTCCTTGATCTTAGGCCTTCACAGTGGTTACTGTCTTCAATTCAATGACATTTGCTTTGAAAGTGACCCCGTTTTCAGTGAAGTCTCTCTCAGAGGCATCTGTGTCTATTGAGAGATTTAAGGTACGTGGCCCTTCTGCCATCTTGTCTTTCTTCAGTGCTAATGTCCTCTGCCTTCTCTTCTGTCTTATCACTTGGGCCTGGAATGTGGATCCGCTGCTGTGGTGACCACGGCCCTTCAGATCTTTCCTAGGGAAGCTAAACCCCCAGCATTCCTTTAGCTGCTTTCTTGGACTCTGTTTGGATTCTCCTCTCCCTTGCTATTCTCTGTCCCTCTCACCCACATCCTCCCCTAGAGGGAGGCCTGACCTGTCAGTCCCCCAGAGGATAGCAAGATGGCTGCTGCTGCTCACCTTCTGGCCCTGGGCCTGCTTCCATGTTGCAGCCCAGGGCCAGAGCAGCTCTCCTGAGGTGCTGGATATGGGCTCAGTCTGGCAGGAAAGGATCACAGCAAGTGGAGACAGCTAAGGAAGAGGGCACTCACCAAGGTGGCCAGTTAGAGCTGCCTGGGGCTGTCTTATTTTTATGGATGAGGAGACTGAGGCTCAGAGGCTAAGTGACTTGTCCAAGGCCCCCAGATCCACTGCATTGCTCTGTGATTGATAGGAAGCATTTGAGAAAGAAGTTTAATGTTTCAGGAAAGTTAGTTTCAAGGAAAAAGAAGTGTAAACAGATCTAGAAGGAAAGCTTATGCTTTGAGCTTCTCCATTTGAAAAGACTTCTATCTGCTGAATTGAGCTTGATGGTTCTCTCTGCAAAGTCAAGGTTGGTTGGGGTTTCCAGAGGCTAAACAGAGGCGCCTTGCCTTAAATGACTTCTTAGAACCAGGGATTCTTTCTAACAAAAACCCAAACCCTCTGTAGGAAAAGTAGAGAGACCTGTGGAGTAGGGGTGAGGGTTAGTGCTGCCAAGGTCACTTCTTCAGGGTCAAGTCCTGTCCTGAGGCTCAGTGCTCCTAGTTCAAGTCTAACAGCAGGATAGTCTGAGCTTGACCAAGTGTGTCCTTGCCCTCTTCTCCATAGGACACGAGAGGGCTAGGCCATGCCAGGGTACTTGTTCTGTAGAGGTTGGAACAGAGAAAAAGCAAGCTTAGGATGCCCCATCCCTTAGAATCCCAGGGTGACCGGCCCGCAACTGCCCAGGACAGCTCCTTCTGGGCCGAGCTGGTGCCCTGCTCTCCTTTCTCTGCCCCTTCTGGTCCGGCAGGCGGAGGGAGGGGCACGGCAGTCCAGGCTGTCCTTGCCTGCTGATCTCATCCCTTGCTCTTGTAGCATGTCACCTGCCATCGTTCACGCTTGTGTGTGAGAGAAGCCGCCGACCATACTGCCCCGCCCGATGACCAGTGGCCTCTTCTTGCTGTCCCCTAGCGCTCAGGCTCGGCAGAGCCCAGGGCCCGCAGCGGGCCCCGCTCACTTTACGCTGCTGGGGCCTTTTTGCTCTTGAGCGCCGTCCCGTCCTCTAGCGCACTGTTTTCTGCTTCATGAGTGTGCCCCTAGGCTTGTGTGCCCGGTCTTGACTGAGTGTTCCATCTTTGCACCTCTCTCACGACTCCTATCAGAGTTTATTTCTAATGGAAGAGGTTCACATGGTAAAGAACAAACCAGCCAGTCCTCACATCACGATAGAGGTGAGAAATGCCACTTTGGCGTGGGACTCCTCCCACTCCAGTATCCAGAACTCGCCAAAACTGACCCCCCAAAAGGGCAAGAAGTACGCCAAGGGCAGGCGAGAGAAGGCCAAGCTGCCACACGTGGAACAGCAGCAGGCTGTGCTGGCCGAGCAGAAAGGTCACCTCCTGGTAGACAGCGATGATCGTCCCAGCCCAGAGGAAGAGAGCAGGCCCATCCGCCTGGCGAACTTCCGCCTTCAGAGGACGCTGTACAACATTGACCTGGAGATTGAGGAGGTGAGGCCCCCCCTGGGGGGGGGAGGAGGGAGGAGCCCAGGGTCGTCTCCCCTGCTGGTTGTGAAGGACTTTGAACCCCAGGAGCCCTGACCTAATTGGACGCAGTCGGTGGCCCAGAATCCTCTCCTCTACCCCCTGCACCAGAATTGGCCAGTGTGGCTTTCGCTGCTTTATCTTAGGATAGAATGTCTTTGTTTTCTGTGTGTACAATTTCGGATTCTGACAGTAGCGCCTTATTTTATCTGGCCTGCAAGGAAAGTCTCTAAGCACATGTGTGGTATTAGTGCATCTTCTCAGATAAGGGTAAGATTCCAGGTGGCTTTTCCCAGGGTTATTCAGGGCAGAAGGCAGCCCAGTTCCCAGCCTCTAGTTATGTCTGCCTGCTCAGAGCTTGGTGTTCAGGACCAGGAACCAGTTCATTGGCCCATTTCTTCCCAGAGGCATTTTCCCTCCGGCCCGGAGGCTGGGCGTGTTCCCTGCTGTCAGGAGGCCCTGCAGAGCCCCCAGACGGGTCTGAAGTCTCTTTTCTTGCCCCTGTTGGGAAAGTTATTCCTTTAAAGCACGTGTGTTGCTCCTTCCCAACCCCTCTGTGTTTGGAACTACAAGACAGGGATCATCCCAGCCTGGGCTTAGCAGCTCAGATAGCGATTCCATCCTCAAATAAAGGCAAGTGAGTTAAGGGAAGGTTGACCAGACGTCTGAGTTTAAAAAGGACGTGTGTAAAGCTTTGAAACATCACTTTCTATTGCTGGGGAGGGGAGGATGGATATGAGTGGTTTTTAAGGTGCCTTTACTGACATTTAAAGGAAAGGCGAAATAACCAGCCAGCACTTTGGAGACTCTCTAGCTTTACTTAATTATGCAAAGCAGAGTTGGCTGCATTAGAGATGCAGGGTACTGGAAATCTAAGAATCCACATTGCCGATATCAGGAGATGCACAGAAAGAGTCCCCCAGGAATCCTGATGCGTGTGAGACCATGCCACAGACTAGCAGCACACAGTAGGTCCATGCAGCATCTGTGCCTAGAGCAGAGAGATGTAGGCCAGTGCCCTCTTTTTCCTGAGGAGGAAGCAGACTCAAAGAGGAGGCCTGTTGTTCAGGGCCATGTAGGGAGCCAAGAGCCAGAGGCTGCTCTCTAACCCACAGCTCTAGTGGACCTCCTAAAAAGGCCTGGGGAAATGAAATCCAAGGCCCCAGCACCCACTGCCTGCAGCTGGAGTATTTGAGTTTCTAAGCTGGCATGCAATGAAGTACTGAGTCAGAGAAGCTGCGACTTTTAATGATGGCTTCTTCAAAGGGCTAATTCTGCAGGACCATTGAGGCAGGAGAATATTGACTGTGGGGCTGATCCGGCCATGGTGGCACTGCCCTAGCAGATCTACCCCCTAAATCTGGGGAAAGGGTGACCTTTGTGCAGCAGACGCAGACAGGGAAAAGAGGTCAAGGGGTTTTGCCTGAGACTTAGCAAAGGCCCAATTGGGACGTGGTTCTGCACATTAGAAGCCCCTCACTTCCTACTTGTCAGAGAATGCACGTGACCATTTGAGGGAGAAATTGCATCTGTTTTAATGTAGCACTGCCACAGGAAGTTTCTGAATGACGTTCATAAAATGCTTTTATTAGCTAACACTGTGGTTGTGATTGCCCTCAGTGAGCTACAAGCCACGCCTCTGCTTGGAGAAATGGAATCTTCATAGCACAGCATTGTCTCCTGATGACCATGTTTATCTCTTTGCTTTGGACCAGGGAAAACTGATTGGCATCTGTGGCAGCGTGGGAAGTGGGAAAACCTCCCTCATTTCCGCCATCCTGGGCCAGGTGAGATTCTATCCCGGGCCAGGGCACTGCTCTCTGCCGTCCTTCACTTGACTCTGGGAATTCGTGATTTCTGAGTTGTTCTTTAAAAGAATTGGTAGGGAAGGGATATACCTGCATCGCTGATGGCAGCTCCCTGTAAACTCTACTCTGAGATCGTAATGATCCTGCTTCCTGTCTGCCCTTTTTAAAAACCAGAACCATCCAGGGAATTTTCATTGCATGCAGAGCTGGTCATCATTCCAGACAGTCATTGTACCTGGCCCCCCAACCCCATCATTTCTCCTTGTGCCCTCTCGGACCAGGCCGAATCTCCATAGAAGGTGACTGGTGCTGGAGGGACTGCAGGCCTCGGGGGAGAAAGGGCACCAGTTTTTTGCGCTCCCTGGTGCAGCTGGTCTGCCTGCAGATGAGCCGCCTCCTCACAGTTGGACTGGCTGTGGGTGCCATGGCTGGTTAGGGTGTCAGTGAAGAGATGGGCTGCTGGCAGCGGTCCCCATGTGCATTTGAATCATAGGTGAGGTGTCCACAAGAACAAGAGATGCTCTTGCGTGTTCACTGGGCTGCTCCAGCTCTCATTGATCTGTTTGTGCCAGTGACCAGACCTGAAGAACACCTTGGGAGTCTTTAATGGGCCTCCCTCTTTTTGTCCCCTGATGTTTGGACTTGTAGCTTATTCTCTTGTGCTGGTGTGAGCCACATTGCAGGCCGTGAGCTCGTTGAGAGGCAGGGACCTTGCCTCACCTCAGCAGTACTCTGTACACAATAGTCACTTAAGAAATGTTGGGTGTGTTGAGTGAAGCTTGTCGTTTTGGGCATGATGCCATTTGGCAGTCTCTCTCTCTTCCCCCTTAGATGACCCTTCTAGAGGGCAGCATTGCTGTTAATGGGACCTTTGCTTATGTGGCCCAGCAGGCCTGGATCCTCAATGCCACTCTGAGAGACAACATCCTCTTTGGGAAGGAGTTTGATGAAGAAAGGCAAGCAATGCTTGGTTTCTGACCTTCCTGACTCGCCTTCTTGGGGTCAGCAGAGACGAGATGGCCTCCCGTGGTGGCACCTGTTTGCAGCCTGTCTCTGACCCCAGGCCTCTTTGTGTCCTTCAGATACAACGCTGTGCTGAATGGTTGCTGTCTGAGGCCTGACCTAGCCATCCTTCCCAACAGTGACCTGACCGAGGTATCTTATTAGCCCAGGGCATCTGGCTTAGGCAGGATGAAGGGGCTTCAGAGGTCACTGAGTCCTAACACCCCTTTGACAGAAACCCTTGGCCACTTGCCTGAGATGACCTGAGTAGAGAGCAGCAGATCTTACACCAGCTTAGGGAATGGGTGCCAGTGCCCAGGCAGAGCTAGGCCGAACCTCCCTTTTCTCAGCCTCCTGCTACTGTTTGAGAGGAAGGCAGGTACAGTGGGGAGAGGGCCAAACTTGGAGTCTGGGTCTCTGAGCCAGAACTCTCCTTCATCCACTTCTTTCCTGACTGGGGAAGGGGGCAGACCCTCTACTCTCCCAGAGATGCCATTTTCTCAGGCACCCCAAGGATGCTTTGTTCAGCAGTTCACAAGGCCATTATGAGGAGAGCTTGCAGAGCCCTAGGCCCATGCCTTCTTCGGGTGAGGCAAGGTCTAGTTCTGGAGGAGTCAGCTTGAAATCTAGAGCAAAGAGCTAGTTGAGGACAGTGGCAGGAGAGCCTGGGCTGAACCCCTGACTCTGCCTTGTGACTTTGGACAGGCCAGTGAATTTTGAGGCCTCAGTTTTTTATAAACAGAGCTTTACAACAGTCTCTTCTCCGTTCACAACATGGCTACCTATGTTTCACCTGTATCAGACTGCTTTCCTTCTTAAAGAGGGGAGAGAATTTAGAACTCAAAATTAAAAAAAAACAACAAATGTTTAAAATTGTTTTACATGTAATTGGGGTAAAATAAAACATTAAATGGGGAAAAAAAAGAAAAGCATCTTCACTCTACCCATGAGTAACTGAGGCCCAGAGAGTGTGCCCCTAGTGTACCTTGCTAGTAGGTGAAATGTGAGGTCTGTTCTTCTCTTGCACAGGCTGCTGCTCCTCCCATTCATGCTGCCCCTCAGTAAAATGAAGTCTAGAATGAGCTGACCGGTGTGGTTT
This sequence comes from Pseudocheirus occidentalis, assembly GCA_028646575.1. NCBI lineage: Eukaryota > Metazoa > Chordata > Mammalia > Diprotodontia > Pseudocheiridae > Pseudocheirus > Pseudocheirus occidentalis. Next base: position 380,412,037 of record CM053593.1, read on the forward strand.
ATTACCTTCTGGCTTTCTGTGAATTTTTGTTTTAATGACCGTCCCTTTGGTACATTGGGCATGTGACCAGTGGGTTTTAGCTGCCTCTCTCCCATAGGTGGCTTCCTTTAAATTCCTCTAGCTAGGAATGCTCCTTTTTATGTGTTTTGACATCTTCAGACCACTGGCCTCCTCTGGGGGGTGGCCAGTGTCATCCTAAAGCAGAGCTGCCCTTTTAGTCTAAAACCCCAGGAGAGGGAAGGAGGGTGGTCTTCTTTCTGTCCTGGGCCTCTCCCTGGGAACTTGGTATCCCAGTACCCTTTCTTCAATAGTGGAGAGAGACCTGTGCAGCTCTGGGTGTGTTGGTTAAGGGACCAGCTCTACTCACATCCAGGGCCATTAGCCAACTTGTCATTGTAAATAAACATTTCTTCAAAGCACTTAGTTACTTGGCAAACTTTTGTTGAAGCCCATCATCCTTTCCTGACTTGGCTTTTTGGTGCTAGTCTGGAAGGCGGCCTGGAGACTGTACTGAATTTCCTTGTTCCCCTCCAGATTGGTGAGCGTGGGGCCAACTTGAGTGGAGGACAACGCCAAAGGATCAGTCTGGCTCGAGCCTTGTACAGTGACAGGAGCATCTACATCCTGGATGATCCCCTCAGTGCCTTAGATGCCCATGTGGGCAACCACATCTTCAATAGTGCCATCCGAAAATACCTCAAGTCCAAGACTGTCTTGTTTGTTACTCACCAGCTTCAGGTACAAGGTCTCCTCATGAAGCTTCTTTCCTGGCTCCTGGGAGTCAGGACATGGGGATTTGGGCATTCAGAGTTCTCCCTTTTCTTGATAAATTGCACTGAGTCCTAGTGCCAAGTGGAAAGAAAAGAGCCCACTTTGGGAAGGGACTCCAGACAAGGCCTGAAAGTTTTAGGACTGGGGTAGAACACTTGGCAAGCCTGCGTCAAGCTTGTGGTAGATAACCAAATCTGCTTGGTCTTGCTACTCTGTGTGCCATCTCTGAAGCAGCTTAGCTTTTTTCTGTAAATGTTTGAACACGTCATCATCTGCCATGGAGGTGAAGGAATACCGAGGATTGCCCGCTCAGCCCGCCACAAGTCTGCGTGAAGGTGGTGGGTGAGGAAGGATTCTGGCCCAGCACCCATATGGTGTCTGGGAAGTGGGCACAACCTTCTAACTGAAGCAGTCAGCTCCATTAAGTATCCACTGAGTGCCTGGCACTGTGCTGAGTGTTAGAGCTACAAAGAGAAAAAAGGCAAAGGACAGACTGTGCCCTCAAGGACATGGTAGTCTGCTGGGCAAGGCCACGTTCAAACAAGATATAGATAGGAAAAATGGGGGCTGGCCCCAGTATTCAGGAGGACTGAGCAAGGTCTCTAGCAGCAGGCTGGAATGAGGGAGAGAGGAGGAGGGCGAGCAGACACGCCTGGCTTGGTGAGAATGGCTGAAGCCATGCCAGTAGTAGAGGGGCATGAGCAGTTGTGCTGTGACCCTTGGCGGGATGGCGCGTCTCAGTGACTCTGGCCTGGGAAAGGGCCTGATTTCTCTGCTCTCCTGGGTTTCTTCTTCAGTACCTGGTTGACTGTGATCAAGTGATCTTCATGAAGGAGGGCTGTGTCACTGAGCGCGGCAGCCATGAGCAGTTGATGGACCTGAATGGCGATTATGCCGCCATTTTTAATAACCTGCTCCTGGGAGAGACCCCCCACATTGAGGTGAGCTTGCTGTGTTCACATGGCTTCTAGGATTTGTGTAGCTCCAGAGGGTCAGAAAGGAGCTGAGTTGGAAGCCAGTCTCTGTAGCCTGTAACTTGTGTCTTAGGGTTCCTGTGGTCTCAGGGTTGTGAGCAGTAGCCATCCTGCTGTGGTCTCCAGTGGAGGATGAATGCATGCATGCGTAATGTGGAGGGGATGGATGTTCACAACTTGTGTAATTTGCAAAAAGCCTTTCCTAGCTTGGGGCTAGAAATACAGGGGCCCAGTGAGTCCTCAGGCCAAGTCAGGACTAAGAGCCACAGTGGCTTTTGTCTCTGTGTTGTATTGTTTGGGAACCTTCTCAGGTGGTGGAAACAAAACATTTTTCTGGAAATGTTGAATCTGGCCTGGCCACTCAGATGATTCTGTAGTTCATTCTGTCCATAAGCCTTGAGATCACTACCATGGGGCAGTAACTTGGAGGTCACTTTGATTCTGTGGTCCTTGTCTCTGATGTCACAGAAACAGCTACTAATGGGGAAATTCTCTGTTTCTGTTTGAATTTCTGTGGTGTCCTTTCCTGAAGGGTCTCTAAGCCCTTTGGCATCTTCAGAGTATTTCTACAACTCTTAGGAATAGAAACACATTAAAAACCACCTAAAGAAAACTAGATTGGGTATATTGTCTTAGATAAGTTCTCTTAGTGCCTCATCCTAAAGGAAGGACACATGGTCCAGATGTGGTCCTGATTCTTAACATAAGGCTAGGTAGTACCAGAGTAGGCTGGGGTAGAAGCAGGGAGGGGAGGAGACAGAGACTGACAGAGAGGGGCCTTCTTTTCTCAAAGGAGCCATTTATTTGGCAGGCTTTGCCTGTTGATGGTGTGATGGGTTGATTTTTGTTGTGGTCATAGATTACCTCCAAAAAAGACACAAGCGGTTCCCAGAAGAAGCCACAAGACAAGGGCCCTAAAGTGGGATCTGTGAAGAAGGACAAAGTGGTGAAGCCAGAGGAAGGTAACAACCTTGTCTGGGTTTTAGTTCTGGCCACAGAGGCTGCAATTCTGATGACTCCAGTTTGTCTCTTCTCTCTGGGCCCAGGTGCAGGGGCCAAAAGGCAGGTGTGTTGTGGGCCACAGAGACACAATGCCCTGGAAACCCATTCCCTGTCTTTGCTGTGCTGTGTGTGTGAGAGGCAGGGAGGTGGTGGGTGAAGGGGATCGTTGGTACCTCTCAGACGGGTACTTCTCTTCTGTCAGCCAGCCCCGTTGGTGGATGGCATCTCACTCAACATCTGTGCTGTTAAGGCCAAAGTGTATCCATTACTGAGATTAGAGCAGCTGCCTCTGGGGCAGGTCCACAGGGTAGTAGTGGAGGCCTAGGTTTGAGAGAAGTCAGGATGAAATTGAAACGAGCCTCCCATTGGCAGAGTGGAGGCGGAGGGTTGGAGTGGGAGCCGGGGTGTTCTTGATGAGTGAACAGGCTCCTAAAGGTGCCAAGCTCAGGCTGAGGTGCCAAGTATAGGAGAGCAGGTTGTGCTGAGGCTCCCAGCCCTGGCTGCTCCTTTTAACTGCCCTGAGAAGACAGTTCTTAGGGAAGCCAGTTCTTCAACACCCGCAATGTAGAAAGACCACACTCAGACATCATTTATTTTATTTTTTTTATTTCTTTTCAATTGTTGAGGATTTACTCTTTTCCTCATCTCTCCCCATCTCCCCCCACCCCACCCCCCCCAAAAAAGAGAAGAAAAATAAAACCCTTTTAACAAAGAACAATTGAGCAAAAAAATTCCATATTGGTCACGTCCAAAGTCATGTGCCTCATTCTTCTGCATCATGTTGTACATTTCTTAAGTTAATATTTTTATTCTGAATTTAAACATTTACAAACACAACCATTTCAGTATTAAAAACAACCACCAGAAAAAGCAGATTGTTAGAAAAAGTTTGATGTATAGTTTTTTGGTCTCCCTTCCGTTGACCGTGATGGAGCTCACCTGCGTCTGTGTGTCTCCTCCCTTCACCCTTCTCTCCATTCCCACCTGCCCCTCCCCCTTTTATTTAACAAGTGAGGTTAAGGAAAGAAATGCCCCCAGCGGTGCCTGAAAATATGGGGCTACCATTTCCAGTGCCTTAGGCCCCAGGAATTCTTGCGTGTGTGTTTCCTGGGATGATCCACTCACCCAAGAACCTTTATGACTCATCTCTCTGGCAAGAGCTCTCTCAAGATTTTCTTTTTCTTGAGACGGTTATTAGGTTTTATTTATCAAAATTTTATTGTTAGTTTTTGTTTTTGCCCAGCCTAAATTTCTCCTCAGATTCCTCCCAGTTAGTTCTCCCCCATAACAAAAACTTCCTTACGATAACCTCTGATGAAGGACGGTGAGATGCCGTGGCAGACTGGAGACGTGTGCTTGTGCCGCAGCTCTCTGTGGGCAGTGTGGTTTGGTGGGATGGACTTTCACGTTCACCCCCAGCAGTAATCTTCGATGCTCAAGATGCCTGTGTCTCTGCTCTGGGCTCTATTCGCTAGCTTTCCCTACCTCCTCTGCTCTAACTACTGGCCTCCCCAGCTTCCTTCAAGTCCCAGTTAAAATCCCACCTTTGACAGGAAACTTTCCCCAACTCCTCCTACTTCTGGTGCCTATTTAGCCTACATATAGCTTGCTTTGTATATATTCCTAGAGAGCAGAAATGGTGTTCTGCCTCTTTTTTTCTCCAGCGCTTAGCACAGAGCCTTAGCACAGTAGATGCTTAATAAATATTGGTTAATGATGATGCTGTGCTGTCCCCTCCTCATCCTGGCTTCTCATGGGTCATACTTGAGGGTTATAAGCATGTGTCACATTCTTCTGAAAGGAAAAGAAGATGGCTCTGGGGATGGCCATGGTCTTGTCAGTCAAGAACCAGCTAGAGAGTGCCAGGGGTTTGGCCACGGCTGCTCAGTAAAAGGATGTTTGCCCTTGTGAACTTCTGCATGTGAGCCAACCTTGCACGTTTGCAAGACCAGTGTTCATCCTGGTGCTCATGTCTCCATTCCTGTTTTAACTCCCCTTAAACCAGGACGTCTGATGCAGCAGGAGGAGAAAGGACAAGGTTCTCTGTCCTGGTCTGTATATGGCACCTACATCCAGGCTGCTGGTGGCCCCTTGGCGTTCCTCATCATCTTGTCTCTCTTTATCCTGAATGTGGGCAGTACAGCCTTCAGCACCTGGTGGTTGAGTTACTGGATCAAACAAGGCAGTGGGGTAAGGGCATATTGACCTGCAGAAGCTGGGAGGCTAGGAAAGGAACCATCTTGGTGGCTATCCTAGAGGGATTCCTTAGGAGGGAACCCTCTTTGGTTTTCATTTAAAAGAAGCGAATGGCCAGGGTTCCCCAGGACGGAAGAGCTCAGGCCCTAAACTCACGAGGGAGAAAAATCACCGACCAGCTAATGGGGGAACAGAGTTCCCAGTAAGTATGAAACAAGGCCAGGAGTCAGTTTTCCCCCAACTGGAGGGTTTAAGAGCTGTATGCCCAGGATGTTGTCCTAAAGTCTTATATGCCCTCACCCAGGAACAGGGAGAGAAGTGGGGCGACACAGAATCACTAACCCTGCCCTGTGTTTGTCACCTTCATTTCCCTGAGGCAATATCCAGTTAATTCTCACAGCCCCACTTGGAGATGGGAATAGTTTTTAGTGAGAGCTCTTGGCTGCAGGAGTCGAGAAGGAAGTGGCCCACGAAAGCTTAACCTTGGAAGCCTTATGTCCAAACAGAACGTGACGGTGACAAGGGGGAATGTGACCCTGCTGAGTGACAGTATGAAGGACAACCCTCACATGCATTACTATGCTAGGATCTATGCTCTCTCCATGGCGCTCATGCTGATTCTGAAGGCCATTCGGGGAGTCGTCTTTGTCAAGGTAGACATCGGGTCTCCTCATTTGGAGACTGGTGACATTGATTTGCACTTGGACTCTCTCTCTAACCCTCCCCTGGTCCCGGCTGTAGTGATCGGGGTCTCTTTACGTTACTCAGAAGTGCCTTTCTCAGTTCCTTTCTTTCTTAAGAAATAAGCCACTTGTTAATGATCAACAAGCATTTATTAAGGGGCTGGGGTTTCCAGAAGGGTTTCCAGGGGTTCTGAAAACAGGGGATAGGGTGGTATCCATGCATCAGCCAGACAAGTGGCAGGATTGTTGCCTTGGGTTGTCCCTGAGGGTCTGTGCATCACTGGGTGGACTGAAGTGTGATCAAGACTGGCTGGACCCAGGGACCTGAAGGAAGGGTGAGGGGCCGCTAAGACAGCTCTGAGCCAGGGTGGGTCCTCTGCCCACCTGCCTCCCCCAGAGGAGGCACCCAGGGAAGGACCCCAGGGTGTCATGATCCCACAAAGCACCCAACAGGCTGTTTTGGTCCTGTGCTCTCCTACCCAGGGAACACTGAGGGCCTCTTCCAGGCTCCATGATGAGCTTTTTCGAAGGATTCTGCGAAGCCCCATGAAGTTCTTTGATACAACTCCCACAGGAAGGATCCTCAATCGATTTTCAAAGGACATGGATGAAGGTGATTCTTTCTCTTCTTTGCTTGGCTGCTGGAACTCAGCCTGAGTCCCTCCCTCCCTCCCTTCTTTCTTCCTTCCTTCCTTCCTCCCTCCCTCCCTTCTTTCCTCCTCCCTTCCTTCCTCCCTTCCTCCCTTCCTTCTTCCCTTCCTCCCACCCTCCTTCCTTCCCTTCCTCCCTTCCTTCCTCCCTCCCTCCCTTCTTCTTCCTTCCCTTCCCCCTTCCTCCTTCCTTCCTCTCTCTCTTTCCCTTCTTCCCTTCCTTTCCTCCCTTCTTTCTCTCTCCTTCCCGGTTTTTCTCTAAATGAGTTGCCTTGGGCTTGTAGACGTTGCTGTGGATTCTACATAGACCTAGCAACCGGCAGCCCCCTCCCACATCTGGAGGCCCTGGAAGTTTATCTCACTTGTCAGTTTTGATTAAGTAGCTCAGAAAATGATGTTTCCAAATTTGCATTTGGGCAAATAGTGCAGGTTCTGTGAAGGTCCAGTGACAGGCTATGCCAGGTCTCAGAAGCTGCTTCAATGCTGCTCTGAGGCCCCTGTGGCCACAAAGGAGAAGGAGGAGGACAAGCAGCAGATCTGCCATTTGGGGGACTGAGAAAAGTGACAGCAGATGTTCTAGAGACACTCCACTTCCCCCCCCCCCCCCCGGCCCAGGCCCTGTGCTTCTGCTTTGTGCCAGTCCCTGTTCCCGAGGTGTGTGTCACCCTTTGTTCTTTTGTTTCTTTCCCAGTTGATGTCCGCCTCCCGTTCCAGGCTGAAATGTTTATCCAGAATGTTATCTTGGTGTTCTTCTGTGTTGGCATGATCGCCGGGGTCTTCCCCTGGTTCCTGGTGGCAGTGCTGCCCCTTGTCATTTTCTTTGCAGTTTTACACATTCTCTCCAGGTAAAAAAAACTTCTCATTTCTACAGAGACAGTCAGCACTTACCTGCCTCATTGCTGCCACACTTTGACCTACTTGATGTTTGCCCCATTTCCTCTCCAGGGTCTTGATTCGAGAGCTCAAACGCTTGGACAACATTACCCAGTCCCCTTTTCTGTCCCACATCACCTCCAGCATCCAGGGGCTTGCCACCATCCATGCTTACAACAGAGGGCAGGAATTTCTGCACAGGTTAGTGCTGTGTGTAGCCAAGGGCCAGAGACACAGTCACCGTCCTGGATGGTAAATTACCTTGAGGCTTGCAAGCCTAAAAGTCCTGGCATAGTCAGAAGCTTTTCTAAGGCAGCTTTGAGATTAGAGCTTGGGTGAGACCTGAGGGCATTGAGAGCCTAGCTGGACCTGCTCCAATTCAGATTCATTTGCCCTGCAGGAATCTCTCTGAACAGGTAATAGAGGAAAAACCAGTCTGCCCTCTGGAGGGCAGCCTACTTAATCTTTTAATCTCCTAGTTGTAAAAGGCCTAGTCATGTAGACTGGCCACATCCTCCAGATGTGAGCTGGGCCTCATGACCCTGCCTGCCTGCCTCAGCCAGATGGCTGTCCGACTGCAGAGCCCAGCTTTCTAACCCTTACATGTTTGCTTGGTTGTCCTAAAGCATTTGGTTTACAAAAAGTCAAGCTTTGCACACTCGACTGCCTTGTTGGGGATCCTACACAAGTCACTGTTGGCCCTCAACCCTTTCCCCGCTCTGTCCAGGAGGGGTACTGAGCTGGCTGCAGATGTAAATCACCAGCCCCTTGGGGCTCCCCTGAGTAAGCTGGATACCAGGGCTTAACGTGCTCTTCCTCTGACCCACAGGTACCAGGAGCTTCTAGATGACAACCAGGCTCCCTTCTTCTTGTTCACCTGTGCCATGCGATGGCTGGCTGTGAGGCTAGACGTGATCAGCATTGCCTTGATCACCACCACGGGGCTGATGATTGTCCTCATGCATGGCCAGATCCCCCCGGCCTATGCAGGCCTTGCCATCTCCTACGCTGTCCAGGTTGGTATCCAAGGAAACCTTTCACCCTATGCCTCCCCTCACCCTCATCCTCCCTCATTGATGGGTGTTTCTGGAGCCTCTAGAGGCCAGGGGGAGGACTGCACGTCACTTGAGTGGAGCAGCATTCTCGGTAGCACCATCGTGGCTTTGGAGACAAGGCTTTAACACAACTGCCGATTTCTTCGATTTCTTCGCATGGTTCTGCTGGGTGCAGCCAAGCTCAGGAGCTGGTGAGATAGGGCTACAGCAGTGGCCAGGCCGCACATGTTCCTTGGCCAAAGACGGCGTTAATAAGTGTGAGAAAGTAAAGACTGCAGAAAAAGGGGTGTTTGATGTCGCTTTGGTAGTCAAAGGCCTCCTTACCCTAGACTTCCCCCTTTATTCTTCTCCCCACTTTTTTTTTGTTTGAAAGAATGCATCCTCAACCTGATTCCAGTTTTCTAGTTATTTGTTTTTTCCAATAAAAACTGAAAGACTGAAAGCATAGTTCTTCAGTTCTTAGGCCCTTCTTCTCCCCAAGTGGTGGCTAACACAGAATTTGGAAATCTGTTTGGCAGAGAAGTGGAGATAATCCCCATGAGCCCATTGCATTCACCCAAATATGGATTCATTTGCTAAAGATGCGGAAGTCTAGATGGAGAAGAGCCACTTGGGGCTTCATGCCCAAGTCCTGCTGGAGCCGCACTTGGCTTTGGACTCACTACCAATCTCCTGCTTCCCACGTTATCTGCTCTCTCCAGCCACATTTTTGTTCTAGGCTTGGCCTTGCCATCGTGGTTGCTACAGTTAACTTGATCGGTTAAATTTACTGAAAAGAATTTTTTTTTTACCATTTGTTTCCAAGATGTATGAGGAGCTAATTGAAATTTGAAACAAGGAAAAGCCATTCTACAGTCTGATGAGTCATCTAGTGATTAGAAGAGATAGTTCTCAAGGAAATAAAACCAATACTCCTCACCATATTAAAATTGCTTCAGATCACTGTCAGAGGAATGTAAACTAAAGTGGTTCGTAGATTCTGCTTTATATCCGTCAGAGCGGCAAAGACTAAAAACAAGAAATGGTCCGTGTGGGAGGGCGTCGCTGCATGACAGGCAGACTTTGCTTTGCTTGACTGTGTTTGTTAAAAGAAACAGGTTTCCTTTTTTCTTTCTCCCCTGCCCTCCGAGATGAGTGTATGTGTAGGAGGGAAAGAAAAGAGTAAAAAAATTGAATACGCTTTCAGATGCAGTTACTGTGTTCGTTTTACCTGATTTCTTTTATTATAAGAGATCTCATATCCCGTAAAGTAGGAGTAATCCATAAATATAATATGAACAAAGCATGTCGATTAAAGAAGCTTCAGAAGAAACAATTTGTTCTAGAAAGTCTGGTGTGTGGTTCAGTCTAACTATGATAGTACGAATATGGATCTGCACAAAAATCAGCACTCTCAGGACTAGTGACAAAAAGAATCCCAAGGCCCATAAATTCCGTGCAGATCCCTTGTCATTTCTTCGTGATGCTGGGAGGGGCTTTGTTTCTATTTGGGTGAAATTGTGTTTATAAAGAATCAATCTTGCTATATTAGAACTTACTTGTAGTGGCAAGCAGGGAGCTGTAAAGAGCCTCATTTCTGTTGTCTTTTTAAAAAAAAATGCAATTTTATTTTTAGTTCCAAATTCCTTCCCTGATCTCTTCCCTTGTTCATTGAGAAGGCAAGAAAAATAAAACCCATTGCAAATAATAGTCATGCCAACAAATTTCCATGTTAGCCAGGTTCTAAAGGAAAAGTAAGAAAAAGAAAGAGGGAAAAAAACCATGCTTCCCTCTGCCCTCTGAATGTGTCCATTCTCTGTATGGAGGCAGAGAGCTGCTTTCATCATGATTCCCTTGGACTTGTGGGGGGGTCATGGTGTTGATCAGTTACCAAGTCTTTCACATTGTTGCTACAATGTTGCTGTTATTGTGTAGATTGTTCTTGTGGTTCTGCTCACTTCACTTTGTATCAGTTCGTCCAAGTTTTCCCAGGTTTCTCTGAAACCACCCCCTTCATCTCTGTGATTTTTTTTCTTATCAACAGCTAACAGGACTCTTCCAGTTTACAGTTCGACTGGCGTCAGAGACAGAAGCTCGATTCACATCAGTGGAGAGGATTAATCACTATATTAAGGTCAGATTGCCTTGGCCCATCATCTTTCCTTCCCTGTAGGCATTCCTAAAGTAGCTTTCTGGTTTGGGCCGCCATAAAACATGCAGAAGGAAAATAGATTTTTCTGTCATATTCCGTCATGCGTATGATGTGTGTCTCAGAGACGTGAAAGGCACCCCTGTACACAGTTACTGATTCTCTGTGCACTGGGTTTGACTGACTAATGTGAGCTTATGTAACAATATCCAAATCAATCTTTTCCTTATGTTATTCTGATTCTTGGTCAGTGGTTTTTACCAGTGTTGAAATTAGCAATCAGTATCAACTGTTTCCCACTCCAGATTTTCGTTTCTCAGCTTATGTGGAATATTTTGCTGGAAAGCAACAGATAATGATTGTCATATACTAAGGTGACTTTGGCTCTGACATGATTATAGTTAAGTAGAATTAGTAAATTTAAAAGTTATTCCCTGATAACTTAGCCTGTCATCATATGTATGTTAGTGATTAATTCCTCAGCTGTCTTATGTATATAGTTTTCACAGGCATCTTAAAAATCCCTTTCTTTTGAGCGCCTGACTTAGCGATGAACTATATGGAAAGGAGTCTTGTCCCCAGAACTCTCTCCATTTGGGGTGGTAACAAGCCTTTGTTTCCTAGTAAGGAACCTTTTCCAAGAAACTGGTGCTACCGTATCTCTGAGGTGGCAGTTCTCGGTTCTGTGGTCAGAATGGAAAGGATGCATTGGCTGGAGTCTCCGGGTGGAATGTAGAGTGCCTTTTCCCAGGGGCACAGCCTTAGGAATGGTGATTAAGTGCAGTGGAGGCAAGCCTGGGAACCTAATGACTCTGTTTCCCTTTGAAGAAAAAATGATGCCAAATTGGAAGTTGACGCTGGCAGGCCCACGTCTGCACTCTTCCTGGCCCTGGACTTATGGTTATGTCTGCTTTTTCAGACATGTTTATCACGTCCTCGAGGTCACAGCACACGTCTTTGTTGTCTCAGTGCCTCCCACATTGTAGCTGTTCAGTGTGTGTGAGACACTTGTCGATGGTGTGCACATATTCGCATTTCACAAGAGGAGGAGGGAATAACCACTTGTTGCTTAGTGACAAACTCTGCTGTGTCATAGAAGCTTGCAGACGGTCACCCTCCACAGAGAAATGCAGATTTGTTCCTCTTTAAGGAGTGGTTCCATGCTATTATCTTTAGGAAAAATTTACATATCAAACCAAGCAAATATGTGTTTTCCTTTAACCTGGCCGGTCTTTGGCCTGGTTTCCTTATAGACTTAATTTGGATCTCATGTTCTTGTCCTGTAGTCTGGCCTTCATAGCCACTAATTCAGTGCTTCGAAATTCTCACTACTCTTGAGGGACAGGACTAACTGCTGAGCCGGGGGGGGGGGGGGAGAATGGTCCTGAAGGCACAAAGACTCTTCATTTCAGAAATTATTGGGGCTAAAACATGATGAGGTGATAAGGATTGGCTTTTCAGTCACAAATGCTACAATTGTAGAGTTGGAAGGAATATTATGGTTCATTTAGTCCCAAAGTTGAAGAAAATCTTTTATGTTAAATAGTCTGGTTTGGGGGATGAAAGAAGTGTTTAAATCCTAGGAGAATTTCTTCTTTGATGGGAGTAGGGATGACCTATGGCTGCTGATTTTACTGAGATGGGAAGACCTGCTGTTATTCCAAGGGTCTTGCTCTAAAGAATCTGTTGTTTCTCTAGACTCTCAGCTTGGAAGCACCTGCTCGAATTAAAAACAAGACTCCACCGCCTGACTGGCCTCAGGAAGGAGAAGTTGTCTTTGAGAATGCAGAGATGAGGTATCGAGAGAACCTCCCTCTGGTCCTAAAGAAAGTATCTTTCACCATCAAACCCAAAGAGAAGATTGGCATCGTGGGGCGGACAGGCTCAGGTGAGGAACCACAGCAGGAGGAAGTGACCTTGGCTTCTCTTGGCATGTTGGGCTTTGGTTCTGGTTCTGCTTGATTTGCCTTTCCACTCAGGCCCTTGGGCCAGGCCAGCTCCCCAAATGACTGGTGCATGTGGCCTCAGGCTCCTGTTTGAGGACAGAAACACAAGAATTGGAGGCAGGCCCAACTCAGATTTGTTGGGATCCTGGCAATAGGAAGCAGAGAACCAGAAAAAGGAAGAGGACCCGACCCAGTGAAAGGGGCCTTCCAGGTGACCGGAGACAAGGGCAGAAGGTCCATCCTAAACTGCAGAAGCCAGTAGTGAGAGTCAAAAATTAAGCAGGGTCAACTTGAGTTAGAAGAGGAGGGCCTGAGACCAATGGGGACCTGGGCTTCAACCCTAAACTGTGTCCAGGCATTTCTGTGAACCAGGTATTGGTTCTAAAAGCTTTTGTTAGCTTTTCTTTGTGGTTTTCCACAATTCTCTGCCTCCCCTGCCCTTGGCTTCCTCATCTCTTTAGCTCTGTGTCTTTTATCTCAGGAGCCTATTTCCATAATCTCTGGAGCTTTTTATCTCATGTTAGGAAACTGGTCACTTCATTAGCCCAGCACAGACATGATGGTATTGAGCCTCTGGCAGCACAGTGGAGCTGAGTGCCAAGGTACTCTTTGACCAGTGAGGCAGTGGAGGCTGAGGCCTGATTTTGTCAGAGGTGGCATTCCTGCCCAGCTTGTTGCTGTCCAGACTGCACATCCTGCACCTGGCCACAGGCCAGTTCTGCAGTCAGTGTCCAGAGGAGGCCTGGAACTCTGTTTCTAGCAGCCCCTGCTCACTCACTCAGATTGAACCCTGAGCTTCCTCACATTGATCACATGTATTTGTTGAAGTCTCCATTTGTTTGTTTATCCTTCTTTGTGGTTCCTTTCACTCAGCCTCTTCTGGCCTTTGTTGGAGGCCTCCCTGGGAGCCTCAGTCTCTTTGTGTTCAGGGTCCAGAGGATTTCTTTCCTAAGACCTTCACCTCTCTCTGCAGCTCCCTACAGCTCTCCCTCCTCTGCAGAAGATGCAAAATGGTCCTTTACTTGAGAAACAAAAAACCTTTGTCTTTCTCCTAATAAGTAGGGACTTTTTCCCCACTTGGTCCTCCAGAGATGAATGAGACAAACCCCTTCCTGCACTTGGTTTTTCTCAAGCTCTCTGTTTAATTAATTTCCACTACAGAGTAGAAACTGGCAGCTTTTGATACTTTTTTTTTTGTTACATGATTAATAGTTACAGGAAATTTGAACAAAAATGACCTTTGGCTTTGTGAAAGACTGAGGATTAAAGTGTCATTGGCATGTTCTTCTGTCTTCCCAGGGAAGTCCTCTCTAGGGATGGCCCTCTTCCGCCTGGTAGAGCTCTCGGGAGGCTGCATCAAAATCGATGGGGTAAAGATCAATGACATTGGGCTTGCTGATCTCCGGAGCAAACTCTCCATCATTCCTCAGGAGCCAGTGTTGTTCAGTGGCACCGTCAGGTGAGGATAGGTGTGCAGTTGAAGCAGCCTTGAGAGGTCAACACAAGAACCGAGGTAGATGCCACATCGTTGGGGTTTCTTGTTAGTCTTTTCTGGGCTCTTTTTCAGATGATTGTGTGGTGGGCCTTTTTATGTGAAGGAAGCCTTGAATGATGGGTAGGATTTGGGAAGGCCAAATATAGGGGATAGTAGGGATGCAAAGGAGGGGTCAGCGGTTTAGCGAACAACCAAAGTTTGTTAGGTGTCTCCCATATTCGAAGTCTGGCCTGAGAGGCTGAAGTTACTAATCAAATGCCAGTGAACCCTAGAGGCCAGGGGGGTGGGGTGGGAGCTGTCAGGGAGAACAGGGAGGGCAGCGTCTCCCTCATGGAAGAGGTGAAACCTGACAAATCAGCCTTGGGTGCGAGGGGGCTAAGGAGCGAGAACAGCATCATGTTTTCACAATGTTTGGGGAAGGAAGGTGCCCAAGCTGTAGGGATCATGGCAGGAAAGGCTTCTTCAGCACTTGGACCACACCTTGGAGGCAAAAGAAAAGAGCTTGAGGTATTAGTTTGTGTGGGAGGCAGAGTATGTGAAGGGAGGGATGGAAAAAAAGGTTAGGAAGGGCAGATGGAAGCCTGAGTGGAGGAGGCTCGAATTCCAAACTAAGGACTTTATTTCTGTATCCTTCAAGAAGAAGGTACTGGAAAATTTTCAGAAGAGTGACATGGTCAGAATCTGTTGATGAGGAAAGTTCTGTTTTAGAGCTTTGTGAAGGATGGAGTAGGGAAGGAAGAATTTCCTAGGCCCAGGAGCACAGCTTAGGGGCTGTTAGCATAGTATAGCCCGGAGGAATGGAGGACTCATTTGGTAGTAGGGTGAGAAGGATGAATGGTCAGTAGTAGGGAAGAGCCAAAGATGGGAGGAGATGGTGGGATCCTTGCCCCAAAGGCCTACATTGGGGAGATTAGAGGAGTTTAGAAACATTGTAAGTGCAGTTCTTATATAAATGGTTTTTGCTTTGAAAAAGGAATGTGTCTAATCTTTGAAGCAAACCATTGATCAGGATAGGATGTTGGCCTTGCACTTGCCGCTGCATGGTGGCTGAAGTGTGGTGGCTTTGATCTGTGCAGGCATTGGTTGAGTGGTCAGAGACTAGGGGAGATAGCCAAAAGCAATCCTGGGTTTTGGGGCCCCGGGTAGGCTGCCAAGGCCAGAGTGGTACCCTGTGCATGTGGGGCAAAACTTCTTCGGCATGACAGTCTTGCTCATTGGTAGGTTGTCTTCTAGGCCTCTGCCCCAGATCTTGGTTTTCACTTGCCAAGCTCAGGATGCTGCTGGGCCAGTATATGCCAAGAAAACCCCAAATGGGGTCATGAAGAGTTGGATGAGACTGAAAAAGCCAATGAACAGCAAGTGGGGAAAGAAATCAGGAAAGGCTCGAGTAGGAGGATGGCCTGTTAGTGAGTCTTGAAAGAGTTTCACTAGGTTCAAATCATCTTAACCTCCCTGCCTCAGTTAACTCACTGGGGTACCTGCTTGTTGTCAGACTCAAATGAGAGAACCATTTATAAAAAGCTTTGAAAGACTCGGCTCTCACTTTTTAATTCCTGCTTCTCTTGAGCTTCCTCACCGATTCAAGTATTTATGGAGCACTTGGGCACATCTTAAACACTGGGCACACAAAAACAAACCCCTTTCCCCCTGACCATGCCCACGTCTGACCATTCTCCCTTGGCATTGTTAAGAGGCGGTGTCCATGGACTCCAGCCTAGGCCTCCAGGCCGGTCAAGCCAAAGTCTTTTAAACACTTGCTCTGTGCTGGTCTCTGGGGATCCAGAGGCAAAAGTGATATAACATCTGCCCTCAAGGAGCTTTCATTTTTGAGTCAAGGGCCTTTGAGGTCTTGATTTGGGCAAAATGTGGGTAATTAAGAATGAGAAGTGGGAGGCCAAGAGCTTGTAGCCAGTTACAGTTGAGAGTGATTAAGGCGTCAGGATGATCATTTTTGGAATGAGCTTGAAGAAAGATGGGGTTTGTTCTCTGGATTGTCTGCTTGTATGAGGAAAGTCCTGGGGATGGCATGGTGAACATCACCTTGAGCCATTAATGGAAAAAGTTGGGAAAATGCCTTGAAGTCAGGAGAGAGAACAGCTTTGTTGGGTGTGTGCCTGAGTGCATGAGTGCGTGTGTGTTTTGGTAGGGAACGTTATAAGTGGGTTGTATGGACTTCAGGGAAGCTCAGTGAGGGAGGTGGAGCAGAGTAACGAGCACCACGTACGTTCCCCTGGCTTCATGCACTGGGCAAGGCGGGTTAGGAAGAATGATGTTATTCAGAAGAGGGATAGGCAAGAGAAGCCTGGTCATTGCCATAGTCCATTCGGCTTCTGATCTCTGTTCCTTTGTGATGGCCCTGGACCATGCATCAGGCCAGCTCCAACTCCTTGTGCTTTTCCTCCTCTGAGGGAATCCTGGTTTTTTAGGCTGCCCAGTTAAGTCTCTTGTTAATTAATGAACTAGGACTTGGTTCTTGTCCTGTGCCATTAGACTCAGTGTCTGCCCTCTAAGATGGGATGTCACTCGGTAGCTGTCCATCGACTCGTATGAGTTCCCAGCTTTCACTTGTGCCCTCTGTCTCCCTTCCTGCCACCTGGGGAAGCCATGGCTACGGTCTTGTTGGGCCCCTAAAACCTGTGACTACTTCCTTCCTTCCTCCATTCTGCCCAGGTCAAACTTGGATCCTTTCAACCAGTACAGTGAAGACCAGATTTGGGATGCTCTCGAAAGGACGCATATGAAAGAATGTGTAAGTAGAGAGGAAGGCGGGCGCCGTCACCATGCCTCACTGCTGGTTCTGCCTCAGCAGCCGTGGGCAGCTGCTGCCCATCAGTGGTTACTTCTTGGGCAAAGGTATGCCCTGCTTACTCCCCAAGTGTTTCTCTTCTGAGATAATGCTTGTAAGGCCAGGTTAGCACCATCTGTTGGCCCTCTTGGTCTGTCCCTGGCTTCTCATACAGACGCCGGACAAGGCCAGTCCACCAGCCTTAGTGGAATTTCCTTTCTTCTCTCCAGGTTGCTCAGCTACCTCTGAAACTTGAGTCTGAAGTGTTGGAGAATGGAGATAACTTCTCAGTGGGGGAGCGGCAGCTCCTGTGCATCGCGAGAGCCCTGCTTCGGCGCTGCAAGGTAAGGCCCCTGCATGAGCAGAGGGCGGCGTCTGCCTGCCATGCAGGCACGAGAGTTGTCAGGGCATCCGTGCATCCCTGAGGAAGAAACTCTTTGGCTTTCCTGATGGGGGCCCACAGATGGTCTGTAACCATATACCACCCATTGATAGATCCTGATACTAGATGAAGCGACAGCAGCCATGGATTCTGAGACTGACTTACTGATTCAAGAAACCATACGGGAGGCCTTTGCTGACTGCACCATGTTAACGATCGCTCATCGCCTGCACACTGTCCTGGGCTCCGACCGCATCATGGTGCTGATGCAGGGTCAGGTAGAGCACAAGCCCTCCAGGCACCCCCTCTTCCCCCCACATGTTGCCCCCCTCTCAGCCTTGTGAAAAGGTCCAAGATGATGTATCTTTGAGGCAGCTGATGATAATATTTTGAGAAGGTAATTTCAGGAGGCTGGAGAGTCTCTTCTTGGGTAGATTGATTTTGGTTGTCACTGTTAGCACTACACAGGGTGCTGGTGCCTTAAAGGATACAGATGAGGTGACTGGACAACCCCGGCTCTTGATTGGGCCTCAGAGGTGGATAAGAATGAGCGTGTTCAGGCTCCAGAAATGCTAGGGAAGGGCTCCTCACCCACATGTGAAAGGGGCACATAAAGGCCAATGTGGAAGAAATCAGGGCACCCTGAAGTTCTCCTTTCTTCACTAGTGTTCACTTTGACACCGGTGTCCTTTGTCGTGAATATCAGCTGCCTCATCAGTTAGTGGTTACTGAGAACCCCTTGTATGTGAGGTATTTGAGAAATGTTCTGGAGACCAAGTGCTTGCTTAATGAAAGCAAAAACGTATAGACTATTAGAAGTGGAAAGGATTGGGAGAACACTGGGTCCGGCTTCCTTATTTTCTAGATGAAACAAGCCTAGAGAGTGGAAGTGACTTTTCCAAAGTCCTCCCCAGAGTGAGCAGCAGGGCCAGGGCCTGATGTCCGCCCTTGCTGCCTCTGCAGGCTCTCTGTGGGCAGTCAGTGAGCATTATGTAGTGGAACCCATTCCCTGCTTTCCCTTTTAATGAGAAAGTACCGCGGGGAGACTGTAGCAGAGGAGCTCACTGTCCATGGAGCAGCCTAGAAGGTCTGCAGGGGCTGTCTGGGGCCACAGTGTGGGAGGCTCTTCCCTGTTGTTGTTTAGGGCCCAGCTTTCTGCATACTTGGCTCATGTGGAGAGAGGTAGAAGCCCGTAGGGAAGCCCTGGACCCTCCTCTGGGAGATCCCAGTCCCAGCTTCTGGCTGCCCCTTGGGCTGGGCCTTGGACCTTGGGCCTGTGAGCTGCGATGGGGTCGTCCACACTCTGCTCCTCTCCTCCAGGTGGTGGAATTCGACACTCCGTCTGTACTTCTGTCCAACGACAGCTCCAGATTCTATGCTATGTTTGCTGCTGCCGAGAACAAAGTTGCTGTCAAGGGCTGATGTCCGTGGCCGGGGGCTGCCTCCTGGAAGTGTCCTCTACCATCCCCTGCCGGGGGCGGGGCCTGTATCACTTTTAGTTCTATCAAAACCCAGATCTTGCCTTGCCCAGCTAGTTCAGGACTGGCTTGTGTTTCACTATAAGGGAGATTCATGTTTTAATTATTGTATTTATTCCACATCCATACAAACCTAAATTTTGTTTTTGTCCTTACTTGCACTCTGAAGGTTCAGGGAACCCTGTTTATCAATGTCTCCGAGGCCCAGAATGAAGCTTTATCCATGTAGCTCTGTCTCTGCACACTTCTGTACATAGCCTATACTGACAGTGAAAATGTAAAACTTTATTTTCTATTAAAATGAGCCCTGTGCTCACAGGACATAACTCCTTTCTATCCCTTCTGTACACTCTGCTGTACCGAGATCTGGTTTTGCTCTCAGACTGTATAAATGTTGGCAATTTGCTTTCTTTTAAGCTGGTCTCTCTCTTCGTGGTGGCATATGTTTTACATGTTAGAATGGATGTAAAGCGCGGCAGCAGTCTGCCCTTCCAGAGGCTGAGGTCTCAGCTTCCCCACGACCTTCCCAGCAAGGTTGGATCCTGGAAGGGGCCGTTGCCAAAGGTCATGGGGCTCCCACCGAAAGCACTCAGGGCTCCTGCTTTCCCTTCTGTTTTCACTTGGCTGCTCTGGTCAGCGGAGTGGTGGCCATGGTGGGGGGCAGGGACAGCCCACAACCTGAGCTCCCAGCTCCCATAGCACCAGCCTCCCATCTGCAATGGGAAGTTCAGAAGTGCCCGTGGCACAGGACGCACTTTCTGTTGAAGAATCACGCCCTCGTGCCCTCCTCCCTTCAGCTTCTTGCTGGGGGGCTGGTGCTGGCCGGGGGAAGGGGGACAGGTTTCAGATGGTACTTTGAAGCTCTCCTGTCCCCTGGACCTCCCACCCCACACTCTACTGCTCTGTGATAGAATTCAGGATTTTGCAATCCAAAGCCTGCAACACATTGAACCGCTCCTGCTGAGGGATCCATCACACACTGAAGTAGAAGCTTGTTTGTTTGCCTTTTTTTAAACTGTCAAGAGACCTACCTCTGGTGGTTGACGACTACGTGCTACACACCTACAGTACATTTCTGGGAACCGTCCCAGGCCGTGAGGCCTCTAGCTCAGGGGGACGGGCTGCTGCTCAGCAAGCAGCGATCTGCTGAGGAATCAGCGCCGCATGTTTCTGTCTGCTAGACAATTTGTATAACCTTAGCATGTTTGCTAAATTCCTTGTGGATACAAAGATCTGGGGGGGAAAATAAAACTATTTTGAGTTTTACAAAGTGGTTTCTCTGGGTGATGCTGTGGTTAACCTTTCTTCAGTGGGTACATCCGGGGCCGTATCTTAAGTAAGACCTGGTCTGGGCTTGTGAGGGCAGTCACCGGCCTCCCCTGTCCATTGACTCGCACTAGGTGCAGTCATGTCAAGGCAGACTAAGGTCCGCCCACCTCATCTGGATGGATGAGGGGAGAGTGATTTACAAAAAAACTTTCAAAGTTGATGTGTGGTCCTCATTGAAGCTAGTATCTGAGGTCGCTTTGGCTGGTGTAGGCTGGCAAAGATGGTGTCTCCTGGCAAGCCCTTCACAAACTAGGGTCCCCTTGAGTGTGGCACGTTGGAGGGGAAATTTAGTGTTTACCCTTTGGTAGAAACTTGTTCCCGTTGTCCCTGTAAGCCAGATAAGCTGGAGAAAGGGCCCTCAGAGCAGGGGGCCTTATCAATGAAAGTCCTCTCCATTCTACCATAAGCAGTCATCTTTTTGCTTTGAAGCAATGAAAAAGAAACCATCCCACGGCAGCCCCTTTTGCTCTGAGCGCCCTTCAGGAGCTATCCCTGGCATCAAGCTGAAATCGGCCTCTTTCATGGCTCCATTGCCGCTGCTCCACCCTCTGGACCAGTCACCATAACCTTTCAGATGCTCAAGATGACCCCTGTCTCCTCCCTCCCCCCCCCCCCACCTTTCCTCAACCCTAGTTTAGTCAGATTTCAGAGATTCTGAAAGAGTGAAGTCTTCATACAAGCTACAGGTCCCCAGGCAGATTGTGCCAGGTTCTCTCAAGTCTCTTGTGTCTGGCCTTAAACCCACTGCCATCCTCATGCTTCCCTCCCTGGCTATTGAGCTGGACTCCCAACGATCACCTTATCCACAGCATGATGAGCAAGCATTGAAGGGGTCACGGTCTAATAGAGAGCTGACCTCCCACCCAGGAAGCATCAGGCCTTGAATTCCTGTTTGACACATCCTGGCCATGTGACCATGTCCTCATGTAGGCAAGGGGCTGGGCTGAGCAGCTCTGGCAGAAGGAGTGGGCTCATGGGGGCATTAGCCCCTCTCTCTGAAATCGCAGATTTCTGCCATCTGACAGCCCCTCAAATACAAGATGAGAATCTGATCTCTTCTACAGCTTCTCACCCAGGCCTCAGGAGACTGCTCAGGGCACCATGGGAGCAAAGCATGGGAGAAAGGTTTTCTGCAGTTTTGTCACTTGCCTCTTCTACTCGAAGCTACCTTCCCTCTCGGCCCTTTGGCTTTAATGACCAGCATTTAAAGACCAGCAAAGTAAGTCAGCTGAGTCATGGAGAGGCCAACGCTTATAGTAAAGGAAGACTTGGAGCCACTGGTGTCCATTCTAGCACCCAAGGAAGGAATGAGCACGCAGAGAAGGCAGCTGCTGAAGGCTTGTCTGAGACCAGGGGGCAGAGGGATCCAGTGCCAGTATTTTGATCTCACTATTGGCTTTTGCAGATTAAATCAACTGGTATTGATGAGGTGTAGGCTCTGGGACCCCCCCCAAACCCCCCTTTAGAGCTCTCCTTGAATCTTTGAGGTACATACTCTGGGAAACCTCTTCAAGTCTGATTGACTCTTCAGGAGGCATTTGCAGAGTCCCTAAGTATTTCATTGTGGCTGGGCCCAAACCTGTTACTAGCCCCGCCCTCCATTGTCCATCTGCTTCCCACCCTGGAGCCCTATCCAGATACCTTGCATTGACCTC
>CM053593.1:380433938-380455807 GCA_028646575.1 Pseudocheirus occidentalis
AATCCTGGCTTAGTAGATGTGAAGATTGCTCCAGGTGCTTTAGATCTTCTCTGAAGTAGACTCATGCAGTGACTTGGGAGACTCAGCTCCTCCCGACCACCCTGGGCCTGGCCACAGTTTCGTTTCAGGCTGGGCTGACCTCAGCTCGCGTCCTGCCACGCTGATCCCCTGCTGCTGAGCTGCCTTCTGCGAGCGATGTGTTTTTTGTATTTTTGTGAGTTTGAGAGCCCTAGACTTTGTCCAGATTCATATTTTATGGGTGTTTAGGGTGGCTGCGTGGGAGCTGCGGGACCTTGCTGCTTCTGTGCCGCCATCTTGGCTCTCCCCTGAGTACTTTTTCAAGAAATGAGGTGGGCAGCTAGGTGGTGCAGGATAAAGTGCCAGATCTGGAGTCAGAAAGACTCATCTTCTTGAGTTCAAATCTGGCCTTGGCCTCAGACACTTACTAGCTGTGTGACCCTGGGTAAGTCACTTTGCTCTGCTTGCCTCAGTTTCCTCATCTGTCAAATGAGCTGGAGAAGGAAATGGCCAACCACTCCAGTATCTCTGCCAAGAAAACTCCAAATGGTGTCAGGACAGTCAGATGACTGAAAATGGCTGAACATGAGATGGCAGCAATTTGTACTATTTCTGTGCTGAAATGAGCCATCACACGCATTGAGAAGATTGTTAGGAGCTGGAGGATATGGAGTCAGTCCTGTAGGACACATGGCTTTTCCTGGCTTTGGTTCCCTCATCTATAAATGAGTGACTCCTGAGGTCCCTTTTGGCTCTGAACCTGGGATCTACAACAACATTGGGAGGTGCAAAAAGAACGCCAAGGCTCCCATTAAAGCTTCACGTGAGTAACTGACCGTTCGGCAGCAACGCCACTTCTGCAAAGTGTTTTGCTTTTATTTGAGAGAGAAAAGAACAAAGATTTATCAAGCACCTACTGTGTGTGCCAGGCGCTTTACAAATAACCGCCCTGGGAAGTAGGTGCTACTATCACCACCGTTTTACAGCTGAGTAGACTGAGGCAGATGGGCAAAGTGATTTGCTCAGGGTCACACAAGCTAGCATGTCTGAATATCTGGGGCTAGACTTGAACTCGGGTCTATCCTGACGCCAGGCCTAGAGCTCTATCTGCTGCACCATGTGGCTGCCTTTATGAGGTTGTGATGATAGGTAGGTCCCCATTTACAGACTGGGAAACTGAGGCTCATGAGTATTAAAAAGTGAGTGGGCCAAAATTACATAGTAAGTATCAGAGGTGAAATTTGCTCTTTTTTAATTAAAAATTTTAAAATTAAACTATTAAATGTAAACTTAATTAAATTAATTTTTTTCCATAAATAGCTTTTATTTTCTCTCCCCCTCATTTCTACTTCTCCTACTGAGGAAGAAAAAAGGAAAGCTAAACGCCAAGCACAGCCCGTTCCCGTACTAAGTGCGTCCAGAAATCTTTGCCTTCTTCACCGTCTCAAGCCCACAGTCGCTGTCAGGAAATGAGGGGCATCATGTTTCGCCGTGGTCATCGCCAGTAGAATCTGAACCCAGGTCCTTTCGCTGCAAGGTCAGCGTTCTTCACTTCTCTAGGGTGGTGTCTGCAGGCTGTCCCTTTCCAGATGCACGAGGTGGTGGCTGTTGCCAAGTAGGCATCTTAGCGGGGATGTTCAAAAAAGGAACTTCTGCTGCCTCTCACAGGAATGGCCTGGGAGTCACGTGGGGCTGCTGGGCTGAGGGCAGAGGGCCTTGCTCTGAGTGTATTTGTGTACAGGCTCTGTGCCAGAAGCCCACACGGCCCCTCCCCACCAGGGGAGGAGACGGCACCTGCTCTTGGAATTGGGGAGACAGGTTCAAATCCTGCTTTAGATGCTTACTGCCTGTGTGGCTTTGGGCAAGTCACTGGACCTCAGTTTCCTAACTTGTAAAGTGAACCAAATGGGCCAGATGCCCTTTAAGGTCCTTTCTAGCTGTAAATCTACCATTCAGAGGAGGGACTCTGTTTCCTTATCTGTAAAATAACAAGTTGGCTTCTGAGCTCCCTTTCTGTTCACCTTGGACAAGTCTCTTTCCCTGGGCTTCAACTTCCCCATCTGTAAAATGAAGAGGTAGTAGTCAGTGGCTTCTGAGACCCCTTCCAGCTTCAGATCTGTGATCCAACAATATTCACAGTGTTACAGGACATACCAGCTTGAAAACAGGTTTTGTACCTGTGGAGATAGTTGAACTGTGCCTGGATGGCTGGCTCTTGACTTTTACAGTAAGGATTCCTTTTAGCTAGCCACACCCAGCCCTTAGATGGGGCTCTTTGGGAAGATGGAGTAGGAAACGTTCTAGGGGCTTCCTCGGAGCCCCTTCTAGACTTTAGGTTTGATGCTTTTCGGTCAGACTCCTTTCCTCCATTTGTCCTGAGGTCCCAGAACAGTCTTTATCAGCTGTTCCAGAGCCATTGCTAGAACTAGGGCTCAGAAAGGAAGCCTGAAGTCCTCAGGCTCTCTGAAGTTGGCCGCATCTGCCTGGAGTCTAGCAGGGTTGGGCTGGGAGAAGGACACTGACTTCTGGCTGGTCTAAGGCCAGGGTAGGGCTCTTCTTCCCCCAAGTGATTTCTTCCTGGGCTGGGCAGCAGCATTCCACCCTAAGAGTCAGAAGGGGAATTCCTGGGCTTGCTATTTTATACACACCCAAAGGGCCTGGCTAGTCTCCTGGACTGACCCAAATACCTCCTGGGCAACATGATTTCATTTCATCTAGTGACTTTCAAGGACTTCTAAATTAGCCAAAGACTTTTTTCAGTTAGTCTAAAGCAGGAGTTGTTCGCCTTTTTTGTGTGTCAGTAGCCTGGTGAAACTCCTCATAATGATGTTTTCAAATGTATACAATAAAGTGTGTATGATTATATTATTGTTTGGTCATTTTATTAGTGGTGTCCAACCCTTCATGACCCCATTTTGGGTTTTCTTGTCAGAGAGACTGGACTGGTTGGCCATTTCCTTCTCCAGCTCATTTTACAGATGAGGAAACTGAGGCAAACAGGGTTAAGTGACTTGCCCAGGGTCACACAGCTAGTAAGTGTCTGAGACCAGATTTGAACTCAGAAAGATGAATCCTCCAGGCCCAGCAGTCCACACTGTGCCACCTAGCTTCCCTACATAGAATTATAAAGGAAATCAATTATATTCAAATATAGGTATCAAAAATGCCTTATTAAGGTCAAAGACCATAGGTTAAGAATCCCTGATCTAAAGTCTTTGGTTGATTGAGTGATTCAACAGATATGTTTGCACCTGGTTAAAGGCACAGAGTATATAGCATTTTGTCAGTTTTAGTGGAGGTGGAGTGAGAGCAAAGGAATGTGAAAGAGCAGAATCATTCCCCACATCTTCTACCTCCAGAGAGAGGTGCAATCTCCCAAAGAAGTCTTTGTGGGTGAGAGGCACCACTTCTCGGACAGTTGTTATCTTCATGTGCATCAATAAGGAGGACCACGTGGCTGCAACCCTGGCCAGGACAGCGCCTCACTGACCCCACTCTGCCTCCCAAGCCAATGTCCATTACTTCTCTGCTGCTCTGATGCTGCCATCTGCTGGAGCTCCTTGCCATGCTGAGGCTTCTTCCTCCTGATAGAGGATTCACGCCACTCTTTCCTGGCATTGCCCCTCTGGGGAATCAATACACATCCATATCTTTCCTTAGGTAGGACTCCTACTTGCTTCCAGTCTAACTCTCTGGTGGCTACCAAAACCTTTGAAAATTGATGCCCACTCAACACAAAGTTTCTAGTTCTCACTCCTAGCTAGAATTCCTTTCAACACCTGGCATATCTTTAGTATGTATTACTTATTAAAAGAACTTTCAAACTTTAATAAACTTCAGAGAAATACTTAGCAATATTTGTAATTGCTAGGGTGGAGGTGGCAAAGTTTTCCATGCTTCAGCAAAGGCCCATGTTCCCTTTACTCTTCCATCAAGCCTAAATTTATCTCTAGGTAACTTTAAAGATTTAGAAAAACATCTTGTTTAATTCTACCTTCCTCCCCCTCCCCTACTGAGAACCCAAGAAAAACAAAAACCATCACATACAGTCAGTCAAAACAAACTTCCACATTGGATGTGTCCAAAAAAATGTTTGTCTGAGCCCTTTACCTCTCTCTCACGAGGCAGGTACTATGTTTACTCATTAGTCCTCTGAAATTTGGTCGTTCATTATGTTATAAGAATTTAGCACAATATATTTCATTGCATTTATATATACATAACTTGTTCATTTCCCAATTTATGAACATTCCCTAAGATTCTTATTCTTTGCCACCTCAAAAAGAGTTAGAAATATTTTTATACATTCCTAGAATTTGTTTTTCTTAGGACTAATTCCTCCTTTATTCTCTCTTTAATTCTCCCCTCTCCCTTTCTCCTCCTCTTTCTTTTTTTTTTTCTTTTTGGAGGGTAATTACAGTTAAGTGACTTGCCCAAGGTCGCATGGCTAGTTTTTGAATCAAGTGTCTGTGGTTGGATTTGAATTCAGGTCCTCCTGATTCCAGGGCCGGTGCTGTATTCACTGTACCACCTAGCCACCTTGCTCCTCTTTCTTTATTGAATGAAATGTATTTATTTACCCAACTCTCTCTCTCTC
The DNA here is from genome assembly GCA_028646575.1 of Pseudocheirus occidentalis. Taxonomy (NCBI): domain Eukaryota; kingdom Metazoa; phylum Chordata; class Mammalia; order Diprotodontia; family Pseudocheiridae; genus Pseudocheirus; species Pseudocheirus occidentalis. The sequence continues at coordinate 380,438,554 of CM053593.1, forward strand.
TCTCTCTCTCTCTCTCTCTCTCTCTCTCTCTCTCTCTCTCTCTCTCTCTCTCTCTCCCCCTCTCCCTCCCTCCCTCTCTCTCTCCCTCTCTCTCTCTCCCCCCTCTCTCTCCATGTTGTCTTCCTTCTTTTGATCAGTTCAGATGAAACTGAATTTCACATTTCAGCTGTTCTCCCTCCCCTCCTGTTCCCCTGTTCCCCCTCCTCCTTATTCATTCATAAAGATATCTACTTGTACACCCTGATTATGTGATAATTTTTCGTAATCTTATCTGCACTTTCTCCCTACAATGTATTCTTCTTTCCCTCTCCATTCTTTTCTTAAGGTCACCAAGACCTAACAGAACAACTCCTAGGCTTTCTTGAATTTCACTCACCTATAGACCCTGCTGATACTAGGATTCCGAGGAGAAACAAGTATCGTCTCCATATTAGAATTAGATTATAAGAAGTTTTTAGTCCTTTATCACTGTTCATTCACCTTTACCTAATTATGTTTCTCTTCACTCCTATATCTGAACTTCAAAGTTTCTCTACAACTTTGGTCTTTTTGTCTGGAGCACTTGGAAGTCCTCTATTTCATGAAAGATCCATTTTGCCCTCAGTTTCAATGGGTAGATTATTCTTGGCTGTAAGCCTATATCCTTCCCTTGTGCAATATCGTATCCCAAGTTCTCTGCTCCTTCAGTTTGGTGGTTGCTGAATCTTGTGTGATCCTGACTATGGCTCCTTAGTGCTTAAATGCTTTCTCTGGCTGCTTGCCGTAACTTTTTTTTTTTTTAACCTGGAAACGATAGATTTTGGCTCAGGGTTTTCATTTAAAGGTTTCTTTTAGGGGGTGACCAGTATGCTTTCTATTTTTACTTTGCCCTCTGGTTCTCAGAGGTCTGGCAGTTTACTTTTAAGATTTCTTGAAATAGAATGTCAGGGCTCTTTTTGGTCATTGTGCTCAAATTAATTCTTCTGGATAAAATTATTCCGCTTGGTGTTGATGTCATATCTGTTATCCATTTCTAATTTTTTTTATTATTAGTGACTTATTCAAATAGTTAAATTTTTTTGTTTGTTTTATCTGATTTGAATCCCAAATTTCCCTCTTTGCAAATTCCAGCTGTTCCTAGTTTTGCCCTCTGAGACCTGAAAGAAGAAGTCTAATCCCTCTTGTGTACAACATACCTGAAGGAAGATGTTATGTCTGTCATCATCTTTGCTCCAAGTGAAACATCCTAACCTGGACTCAAACCCCTTCATTATCTTGTTCCCATCCTCTGGATGTTCTCCAGTTTATTAAAATCTCTCCTTAACTTAGCCATCCAGAATCAAACCCAGTCTCCAGATGTGGTCTGATCAGGGCAGAGCACAGTGGTACTTTCTGCCTGTTTCCTGACTCTAGGCACTGATTGAACCCTTGCCTTAAATTCACATCTCACATCTGCCTTTTGGAATCCATCCTTGGGGGAGTGGGCAGAGGGTAGAGCCAAGATGGTGGAGTTTAAAGCAAGGATTTGCTCGAGCTCTCCCCCAACCCCCTCTAAATACCTCTAAATAAATAAACAAATTCTAGATCTACAGAACCCACAAAACGAACGAGTAAAACACATTTTCAGCCCAAGATAGCCTAGAAGGCCAACAGGAAGGGTATATTGCTCCATGCTGGTTGCTTAGCACAGTCCAGTGTGGGCTGCGCTGGCATAGACAGAACTGGAGCAGGCCTGCTGGGACTAAATCACTGGCAGAGGAGGCAGTTTCCAGACCTTTCAACCCACAAATGCCAAAAACCAGCCTAGAAGGTCAGTGGGAAAACTTTGTGGGACCTGGGTGAAAGGGGAGTATGGTGTGGCTAGGACCATCCCTAAGATGACTCGGGTGGAAGCAGTGGCTGCTTCTGGAGCTCTGGGCACACGTACAGTGGGGAAATAGAGCGGCTAATACAAAACCCTTGGAGCCTGGGGCAGCGTACCCGCCACTACCCTGACCCCCACTGGAAGCTGAGTCCTGCCTTGACAGAGAGTTAGAAATTCAAGTCTTTGTCTGGGAAAATAAGCAAACAGTGAAAAAAAGCCTCAGACTGTAGAGTCTTACTTTGGTGACAAAGAAGATCAGAGTGTCCAGACAGAAGGGAACAAAGTCAAAGGTCCTGCATCCAAAGCCTCCAAGAAAAATATGAACTGGTCTCAGGCTGCGGAAGAGCTCAAAAAGGATGTTGAAAATCAAGTAAGAGAAATAGAGGAGGGGGTGGCTAGATGGTACAGTGAATAGAGCACCAACCATGGAGTCAGGAGGACCTGAGTTCATATTCAGCCTCAGACACTTCACCCTTACTAGCTGTGTGACCTTGGGCAAATCACTTAACCCCCAATTACCCTGCCTTTCCCCCTTAAAAATAAACAAACACAGACACACACACACACGTGTGTACACACAGGAGAGGCTTGTCTACCTTGTGTTATTGTATCTGCCTATTGGTCTGCCAGTGGTCTTCCCCAAGAGTATGGAATCTGCTAGATGGCAAGGATGTTTCCCCTTTGTCTCTGTAGCCCCAGAGCCTGACAGAGTGTGGTACAGAACAGAAGCTTAAAGCGAAGACAGAGATGACGTCCCTGCCCCCGAAGAACTTATATATCAGGGCAATCGATGACAGTCCACAAAAGCTCTCGTGTCTGTAATGTCTCCATTTTCCTGCCCAGGATTTCATCATACTCTCCTGATTCTTTCTGTGGCATTATGTGACCCCAAACAAGCCCCCAAAGTGAGGAGTCATTTTAGATCTAAAAGCTGTGGGAAACTCTCTGTCCTATTCCTGAGAAGTGCCCTGGGCGGCAAGTGTAATTCCTTATTCAGGTCACGTCTACAAGTATGACTGACTCCTAGGGTCCTCTCAAGAGGGAGCCACTGACCACAATCACTCATCTCTTCTCCCTGCGGCAATTACAGGCTGCCCTTTCCTCTGCAGTGTTTATGGGTCCACACAGCGTCCCTTCTGCCTCAGAGGGGAGAGCCCCATATGTATTCCACAGACCTAAAGGCTTCTTTGGCTCTTTCTTCTCTGTATGACATCACGCCCCTGAGTCTCCAGGGCACAGGCCAGGAGTCCCCTCTCTCTCTTTGGATTATTTACATCTTTTAACTTAAATCAACAAACATTTATTAAGTTCTACTATGTTCCAGGCATTGCAGTTAGGGACTGAGGATACAAAGACAAAAAAGGAAGGGGAGGGGAGGGAGGGGGAGGAAGAGGGAAGGGAAAAAGGAAGAAAGGAAGGAAGGAAAGAAAGAAAAAGAAAGAGAGAAAGAAAGAGAGAAAGAGAGAAAGAAAGAAAAAGAATTCTTTCCCTCAAAGAGCTTGTATTCTGATACAACATCCAATTCAATTCAATCAACAGTTATTAAACTCTTAAATGCCAGGCAGGCACATAGTAAGTTCCTGGGATTACAAAGATCCCAGTGAAGCTGTCCCTGCTGGGCCCAAGCCAGCTAGGCTGCTCACTCTGTCCTCCTCTCACTAAGGGACACCCAGCTCTGGACAATGTGTTCTGACTGGGTTCATCCTGGGAGAGCCTGCTCTCCGAGGAGAGAGGTCAGACCTCTTCTCTCGCCGCGCCCCCCCCCCCAGCTTCTTGCACACTCACCTGAGTGCACTGGAGCAGATGATTTAATGCTTAGGTTTGGCTAATGTCCAGGGCCTCTCCAAAACGGGGAATAAAAATTCCTCAACAGATGAAATAGAGCAGGTAAAGGAGAGCCATTTATTTCCTCAGCACAGAAGAAACTTTTAAAAATATAAAAAAGTATGGAAGTGCCTAAACCAGGGTAATTAGTAGCTTTGTAAGTGAGGGGAGCTGATGTGATAGGATCAATGGGTCTTCCTTACTGTCACATCATAGAATGCTGGGCCTGGAATGAAGAGGACCAACCTCAGACACTTACCCGCTGTGTGACCCCAGGCCAGTCACTTAACCCTGTTTGTCTCAGTGTCCTCATCTGTAAAACGAGTAGAAAAGGAAATGGCAAATCACCCCAGTATCATTGCCAAGAAAACTCCAGATGGGGTCATGAAGAGTGGGATATGACAACAGTGTTACCTCCCACAGTGGGCTAACACTCCTAATTCCCACTTCTGCTTGCATGTTGGGTCCTCTTGGCTGCTATTGCCTTATGGATCTAGGGACAATTGTGAGGTATTATGGTTTGGATTTTTTTTTTTGCTTTTTGGAGGGCAGTTGGGGTTAAATGACTTGCCCAAGGTCACATGGCTAGTAACTGTGTCAAGTGTTTGAGACCGGATTTGAACTCAGGTCTTCCTGACTCCAGGGCTGGTGCTCTATTCACCATGCTGCCTACCCCCCCCCCCAAGTATTATGGTTTTTGATGCTGTCACTCTTGAGCCCCCACTCAGTGTATTCCCCATTATCAACAGAACTCTGTTACCTTTTAGAAAAAGGATTTATCAAGAAAGTATACCAAGAACAATAGTCAATAAACAATGTCTCCAAAGTGAGGTGCATTCCCCCTTGTATACACAATGTCCTTAGGGAAAGCGGGCTCAAATTTGAAATGCAAAAGGCACTTGTGTCGAGAACAGTTATAGCCAAGGGATACCTCCTGACTTCCTTTTCTTCCTTGTTGGAATCCACACAAGGTCAGGTCTCATTCTCTGCGGGGCTTCAGAGCCCAACATTCCAATGTTAGGTCTTCCTAGAGTCTGTGGCCAGCATTTCTTTCTGTGATTAAGGACCACGATCTCTGAAGCTGTCTCTAGGCTCCGGGACTGTCTCTCCACCTCTTTTGCAGGTACTTCATTTGTCACCGGCCACCACAGCTCTGATTCGCTCTGCCGCCAATTTTGGGGTTCCGTGGGCCTCCGAGGGCCCTGATGAATCTCCCAGATGTCTAGGTTCATCCTCTTAGAATGTTCAGTCACCAAAGATTAAGAAAGAATGAACACAAAGGAAGTAGAGATGCCACGTGTGGAGGTGGTGACCGGCTGGAAGGAAGGGGCTTGTTGTCACTCTCCCCCCCAAAAGGTCACAGCGCTTCTACCCATTCCAGCTCCTCAGTCACACAAGCCTTTGCAGAGTTGGATTGGAGACAGGTAGAGAATATCTGGGCACATTATAAGGAATGAAGCCAATCAGGGGATATGTGCGCCTGCCTCAGTTTGCCAGTCTGCCATTATGCCAATGTGAATGCTTATAAGGATGGTGGTGGCCTCAAGAGAAACAGAGGATGTGATGGAGGGACAATTCACGATTGAGAATGAAGCTCAGGGTAGAGACTAGGCTGAGATATTTACATCTGGGAATCACCTGCACAGAGACGGTAATAAAACCCATGGGAGCTGATGAAGCCATGGAGAGAGTAAAGACAATGATCTCCTTAAAAGCTAACATTTCTGTAGTACTTAGGGTGTGTCAGGCCCTGGGCTAAGCCCTCTAAAACTACTGCCTCATTTGATCCAGGCAACAACCCTGGGAGGTAGGGGCTATTGTTATTAATTAATTAATCAATTAATTAATATTAAGAGTAATAAACATTCAACTGAGGTTGAATTTGAACTCAGGCCTTCCTGACTCAAGGCCTGGCACTCTACCTTGTCACCTAGCTACCAAAAGAAAGAAGAGAAGAGGGTCCAGGACAAGGTGTTTAGGATCAATAATTAGTAGGTAGAGCAATTGGGGAAAAGAAACAGAGAAGTACATTCAGACAGGGAAGAGAAGAGGCATGAAATATCAGTGTTGTGGAAGCCAAGGAAGGTCAGAGAGTGTGTGTGTGTGTGCATGCATGTGTGCGTGTGTGTGTGCACACACCCACGTGTGCACTCTACCATGTGTATAGGGGAGAAGGGGTGGGGCATCAATGTTGTCCAAATCTGCCAGTCTTAAGCTTTTTCATTATTTTTTTAAAACAGTATTTTATTTTTTCCAATTACATGTAAAGACAATTTTAATGGTTATTTTTTAAAATTTTGAGCTCCAAATTTTTCTCCCTCCTCTACTTCCCCTCCCTCCCAACCATAAGCAAGTTGATATGGGTTCCATATGTGCAATCACGGTAAACATATTTCTATATAAGCTTCCTGTCTTTCAAAGACCATTTCCTCCTTGCTGAGGATGCGGACGCAGTGATGGATTCTTCCAGACTCTTGACCTTCTGTCATGGGGAGACCAGCCTCTACTTTGTGTAGACATAACAGCTACTCGACATGGGCAGAAACATAAACAGTTTTCCAAAATTCAAAATGCAAGAAGTCCCTTTCCCTCCAGGCTTGTAGGAAGCACTATCCCCAGCTCTGTCATTCTTCTTGGCAGGTCTTGTGGGGCTGCTGTCTGTAGCCTCAGGGTGCATCCTGGAGACTCCTGATTAGGCTTCAGTTTTAGACTGACCTTTCCTGGTTGGGTTCATTTTTTGCCCTAAGACTTTCCTGCCAGAGGGTGCCATCCTACTCAGGTGCCTTTAAGTTGTGCTTAACAGATTTCTGTCACAGCCCTAATGCAAAAAGCTGCTTTCGGTGACTCTATGCACAGGTCAAACAAAGAACTGCTGTACCCAGCCTCCTTTTGGCCTCTTCCTTCATCTTCTCTCCTTGCCCCTGGAACCCCACTGCTGATCCCTTCTCTCAATACATGCCTTCTTCTCAATATAGATTCTGGGGAATGCAATGGAAGCCCGGTGCCTTATCTGACCTGACTTGTGACGTTGTATCAGCAAGCACCCTAGCATACCCAGGATGGCTGCTAACACAGGTTCTTAGATCTGCTTTTCTAAAGAACAGCAACTCAAAATAGGTTAACAATTTTACTTTAATCTGTCAAACATATATCATTTACATAGTTCAGGGAAAAAGTCAACACCCTGAACTTCAGAGAACAAAGAGAAGTTACAAGCAAACAAAGAAATAGATCAGGAGACAGGGCTTCCAGCCGTCTGACCATCACATCCATACCTAGTTAGTTACCACAGAGGGAATCACCAACATCTGGGTTTTCAAAGCCAGGAGGCTCAATGGCTTCCCAGAGTCTCATCTGGCCAAATCACATAACTCTTTCCAAAGTGAGCCCCAAAGCAAAGGCTTACATCAGGGTATATATAGCCTTCTCCTGGATCAGAGTATGTCACAACCCTCTTGACCCACTGCCCAACCACAAAGTAATAAGGCGTGGGCATTCCTGAAAAACAGGCTTCCCACCACCAGCTCCATGTGACCACATTCAGCCTGTTAGGGGGCAGAGTATACTTTCAAATCAGGGAAGGTTCTCAGAATCACTTAAGCCTCTCAAAAGGCCTAGGGGCAGGGAAGATCTTCAGATTCCCATAACATACATGAAGAATTGCTGGTGACTGTCATGTTTTCTTTTGCCCCTCCCTAGAAGGCTCCTGGCTGCCTTTCCCCTCTCAAGTGGACCTCAGAGAGTGTGTGAAGGGGAAGAGAAAGTCACAGAGGATAAGGGTAGCAAGATTGGGGTGGCAAACAGAACCCAGCTAAGACTTGTTCCTTCCCCAGAGACATTGTCATGGAGTCTTCCTTGGGATCATAGAGACTTGCTGGGCTAGAGTGGATGTAAGAGTACAGGAGAGCTTAGATCGGCCTTTTCAGGGCCCTGAGGGGAATTTCCACAAAGAGAGCAAAAGGCAGACAGAAGAGAAGGAGGAATACAAGCTACAGCCAGTCTCTACGCTTCTGCCAAACCCAGTAGGGATGGATGCATTGTAGACTGGGGTCTGTCAAAGGGGCCAAGGGCACATAAAGCCATATCATCTGATGAGGTAAATGAAGTCTGGTCCAAAACCCCTTTCTTCCCACCATGATTTCATAGAGTGCTGTGCTAGGGAAATTTCTGCCTGGGCTTTAAGTCTCAATCCTTTCTTTTTCACCTCCCGCAGATCATCTGGGAGGAGAAGGAAGGAGAAGAGAGTCAGCCCCTGCTGCCATCGCTTTCTAAAGCCTCCCTATATTGCGTCAATGTCCATTTGAGTTTTCTATGCTATTTGATATTCCTAATAAAGCATGTGGTCATCAACAGTGATTTTTCTAGTTGTATGGGGCTGGAAGTAGAACAGTGAGAAAAGGGAAGTCAGTCTCTGTGAGGAAAATAAATGGGGGCTCAGAATCAACTAGACATAGACTTTGATATAATTTCTTGGCATATTCCAGAGCATATCCTTCCTAGCTAGCTTCCCTTTGATCCCAGAGAGAGTTAATAAGGATTTGGGAAACCTATGAGGGATGGGGAAGGAAGGGTTGTGATCTCTAAGTGCATCTTTCAACACTGAGCCTAGCCTGGAATTAGACAGCTCCTCCTTTCCAACCATGCTCAAATCTCTGTCATATGCATGTGTCTGCCTTCCCTCTTTCTTCACCTTTCTTTTTCTTTTTTGTCCTTCAGAGATTTCTGGGGCAGCTATTCCTACCCAGAGAGCAGAGAGTGGAAAGTCCAGTGAAAGGAAGCCAAAGATTTTTGCTCATTTTGAGGGAAGGTGGCAGGCTTCAGATTGGGTAGGATCCTTTTGTTTGTATCGAGTAGGACCTGCACTTTCTCCACTTGAACTAGGACTGTTGAAACCAGAGTTGAGGGTAGACTGGGGATTGCAGTCCGGAGTGTGACCTGAATTCTTACCCATGGAAACTTTAGCCAAGAGTGGCATTACCAAAACACTCCATTCAGGAGCAAGAGGATGACTTGAAAGATCGTCCGAATTGCCAGAGATTCTCAGTTATCTCTAAACATGGAGAAGAGGTGAGTCAAGGAGAAGCTCTGTCCTTATGCTTCTTTATTATTTCAGCCCTGAGGTCCCTCAGTGGGGCCCTGGATTACTTGCTCCCCCATTCCCCGTGTCTCTCTTTTCCCTCTTGCTCTCTTTACAACAGCACCATTGATTTAGAACCTCAGAAATCATCCAGTTCAAACCTATATTGCCACTATTTTAGGGACGAGGAAACAAAGTCAGAGGGGTTTAGTGACTCACCTGAGGTCACACAGATGGTTAAGTAGCCTAGCAGGGATTTGATTTAAGTCTTCCTTACCCTCATGTCCATTATTCTTTCCACTAGTATCATGAACAATTTTTTAAAGAAGAGAATCAGAAGGTGGTACTTATGGAAATTACCAAATCACACCATAAAAACATGAAATGGATTCTATTTTAACATCCAAGAAATGACTAGTTACAGGGATGGGGGCAATTTCTGAAGCAGCTGTTTGTGTAGTCATACTATTGGCTGGTTAGTTCAAAGACGGAAAAGTAATACCAAATTAAAAGTAAATAGCAGAAATGGGGTGATATGTGTGTAGTCGAGGCAACGCTCACCTGGACCTATTTAAACAAGATGCTGATGCCCCCAAGTGGGAAACAGGGAAAAGAACAGGTAGGAACCCAGATTTCCATCATTTCCACCATAAGAAAAGTGAACTAAAACAGATGCTTTCCTGGCCAAATGGAGCCATATGGCAACTGGCTGTGGTTGGGTAATAGAATGTCATTTGTAAAACTCTGCTGAGAAAGACTGGAAAATGATGCATGGCCTATATTATAGCCTCATCTAGCAGGGAAGGGGAAGGGAACATTTATTAAGCATCTCTTTTCAAATATTATCTCATTTGGTTCCCACAACAACCCTGGGGTGGTAGGTACTATTGTTAGCCTCATTTCATAGTAAAGGAACCTGAGGCAGACAGAAGCTAAGTAACTTGGCCAGGATCACACAGCCAGGAAGTATTCAAGGTTGAATTTGAATGCAAAGCCTCCTGACTCCAAGTTCAGCATACTATGCTAGAGCAGAGCTTCTTAAACTGTGTAATAGAATGTAGGTGTCACAAAAAATTTGACAACAGTAAAAGGTTTCAAAAATTAATTGAGATCGAATGTGTAACGGATCTAAGGTGTTTCTGGTAGCGCTTGCCCGTGTTGCATCACAGGACTTCACGGCAGCCTTGGTTCTGAACACACAACATGCGCACTTTGCCCTGCATGTGCCATCATGCCACACAATGCCAATGAATCCTGCCAGAAACACCTCGGTCCAAACTCAAGACTACTGTATGTAGTGAATCTCAGTGTTTTTACTGTACATGCAAAGGTTTCTGCTCTTACAGAAACATAATAGTTTAATTACAGAAAATAAAGACCTTTAATATTTCCTACCATAAAAGTAAACATGCACATCCATCTTATTAGTATGCAGACTTGCCTTCATCTTTAAGAAATGGTAAAATGGGATGAGGCCTGGGAGAAATCACCCAACAGGAGAGAGGAATATTGGCATTTGAATGAATGAAGTGGAGCACTTGTGGCTAACTAGGCATCCAGGGTGTGTCCATCCCTGGGTATGGCTGAAGGAGAATGAAGGAGGTCAAGGGATTTCGGAAGGCATTTGAGAGCATCCCTGTGAATGCTTAAGTCCCCCTAGTTTAAGGGCAGGATTTGGGGAGGAGAGGAATGTGATAAGCCAGCTAGTGAATCCTTGAGAAAGGAGGGAGTATGACCTGGTAGGAGCAGGAGGTAAGAGCTATCGTTATCTGGATTGGGTGGATGTTTCTGAGACTATGAACTTCAGGGGGGAGAATACTGAATAAAGATGGTAAACAGGAAGTCTAGAGAGGACCATGGGGGCAAGGACTATTCCAATGGCCCCTCCAGTATCAAGGGCTCAAGGGTTCGGGTGTAGATACAGCCAGGGGTACTGAGGTGACCCATGAATATTCATTTCATGAATGCCATGAAAGGGGAACCCGGTCTCAGAGAAGGCTTGTAGAAGGAAGGAGTGAAAGAGAGATATCTCAGAGGAAGGGCAGTTTGTTTAGCATGGGAGGGAATTTCAAAGGGCACAGTGGAAGGGTCAGAAGCAGAAGGGGATGCATAATAAAATACCGTGGGGAAGATGGATTGATGAAATATGGGTGAGGGAACAGGAAGTAGAGGTTGGGAAATGTTTGCTTCTACATGGCTAGTGATTGATTAAAACAGGAGTAGGAGGGAAACCAGGAGGCTGGAGATGATTAGCCATAAGGCTTGTTGGGGTGGCAGATAAAGAACAAAGCTTTCAGTCTCCAAGGGATGTTGCCAAGAGCCCCAGGCCAGGCCTGGGTCCGGCTTGCCTGGGCCCACTGCTGTAGTTTCTTTCCCTCCTGGGTGGCAGGGGGATGAGGCAGGTTGTACGTTGGTACCGAGGCTCATAGCATCATAGATTTTGAGGCGGAAGGGGCCTTAGGGGCCACTGATACCCCCTGAGACAGTGAAAGAATAAAGGGAAGGCTTCCCACATATTGGCTGGATACTTTAGGAAGAATTTCTAGGAGAACATGGGGCATTGCTCTCCATGGGAAAGAATACCAAGCCAGGGCAATAATAACAAGGGACATGGAAAGTAAAATATCTTATACACATTATGCTTTCTGCGTCTCATGGAAGCTCCATGAATGGGCCAATCAGCACACCCGTCAGGATGGCGAGATCCTGTGATTTCACGGCTGCAGAACCCCTTTCATCAACGCAAGCCATCTATGACTTATAGTCTTGGAATGTTGCTCAAGACTTGGGGATGTTCAGTGACTGGCCCATGGTTGGGCAGCCAGGAAGTGCCAGAGGGCTGTTCTAACACTCATCTTCCTGACTGAGTTCAGCTCTCTACCCATCGCAGTGAGCAGCTCCAATGCACTAGTGTGGTTTCCATGCATAGGATCAAAGTATCTGCTGGGAATGCCATCAGCCTTTTTTCTCAAGGAGTTTTTGCAGTTTCCAGGGAGACAACATGCACCCACACAAGTACATACAAAATATAAGTCAACCAACCAACAAGCATTTATTAAGTACTAAATATTGTCAGGCACTAGCAATACAAAGACAGAAATGAAACAATTCCTGCCTTCAAGGAACTTACATTTGGGATGGGGAATAGGACATTGAAAAAAATTGAAGGGGGGCGGCTAGGTGGCGCAGTGAGTAGAGCACCGGCCCTGGAGTCAGGAGTACCTGAGTTCAAATCCGGCCTCAGACACTTAACACAAAAACTAGCCGTGTGACCTTGGGCAAGTCACTTAACTCCAACTGCCCTCCAAAAAGCAAAAAAAAAAAAAAAAGAAAAAAATTGAAGGGACATGATTCCTGGGTAATTTAATAATTTTATTAATAAGGCCAACATGTTTATTAATGAAAGGATGGTCATTTGGCCATCTCTCCTGGGAGTAGGCTCACACACAGTTCATATGCCCATTCCTTAGGGTGACACTAAAATGAATATTATGGTGAGAGTGTGGGCTATGTTACCATGGAAATCTTGGGGTATGTGACTTGAATCCCTCAAATCTTGGTCAGGAAAACTTATCAATTTCCATCTCACCTGTCTGACAAAAGGGAGGACTCACATTTCCCCAGAGCTGTCTGAGCAAACACAAGCAGGAATGTACCCGTGAACTTATGCTTAGAATTTCTTTTACTGTTTAATTAGATCTTAGCCATCCTGACTGGATAAATATTTAAGAGAGATTCCCAGCACTTGGTTTTTGGGTGAGGAAGTGGAAAAGGGGAAAAACCTTGGTCTTAATACAATAATTAGTCATTAATACCAGAGAGAAATAATCATTTTTCACAGGAAGAGTGGGAAAAAAAGATTTTTCCTTCTTTTGGTGTTTGCTCATTTTCCACCCTATTTCTTGACTTTTGTTAAAGTAGAGCTCTGCTTCTGGGGTGGAGGGGCACTGTCCCAAGCATCAGTGGTTTTGTGCAGCTGTTTTCAGAGACACTTCGGGGAACCTGTAAGATTTCAGTTTTTCCAAGGTGGTATGATCTAAGACAAGAAGTTTACTACTCTCCTGGCCTGTGCTCTGGTCTTTGAGCAACTGCAAGCACTCTGGTCTACTCTAGACCCTACAGGGGGCTCTTCCTCCCCTGAAGCACAAGTTCTGGTGTGTTATTACTCCTGCTTACCCTGGAATTGCCTCCTAGGACTGTGACCTGGATTTGAGTATGGGCAAAGCAACAGAGTCCTGCCTCAATGCCAGCAAAGACACCCCTATCATCTCCTTCTGACCAGTTGTCTGACCCCTTTACTGTCTGTGGGCTGAGAACTCTGGAAGCAGCTGCTATTACTGCTGATTCAGTGGCCCCCAAGGCCTGCTCCTGGTTTGCTTGGGCCCAATCTGTATTGGACTGTGCTCCACTCTCACCCAGGTGTGACAGACCTTTCCCACTGACCTTCTAAGTGGTCTTGGACTGGAAAATTATTTCACCCCATCCTTTTGTAGATTCTGCCCCTTCAGAATTGATTTTGAGGCAATATTTTAAAGGGATTTGGGGAGGCAGATTTGGGAGAGTTTAGTCAAGTCTCCTTTCCTCCCTTGGGGAAGGGAAACTAGAGGAAGAAAGACCAGATGCTCGTATTCCAGGTATAGCCTAGAGTAGTGGAGGCCTAGCCCAGAGTGATGACAGTAACCATGGAAACCCCTGGCTTTTTTCAAAGCATAGCCCAGATGCCAATACCTGCCAAGAACTAATGCCTGTTCTTTTCTGCCTCCGCCTCACTCCTGTGCCAAATTAGAGCTGGAGGATGACCTTCGGGGTCATCCAGTCTAGGTCTCCTCAGTTTGTAAATGGAACCAAGGGACCCTCTGCTGCCCCCGGTGTAGGCCCTCATCCCCTCACCCCTGGGGTTCCTGTTGTGATTATTACAATAGCCTCAAACCTCTCCCCGCTCCAATCCATTTCCCACTTGACTGTCAAATTGAGCTTCCTAAAGTACTTTTCTGACCATGTCACTCCACATTCAACAACCCCAAGCGGCTCCCTATTACCTCCAGGATCAAATAGAAAATTCTGTTTGGCTTTTAAAGCCCTTCCTAACTTGTCCCCTTCCAACCTTTCCAGTCTTTTTACGTTCACTCTCCTCTACAAACTCTATGTTTCAATGACACTGGACTGCTTGCTGTTTCTTACACAAGACCCCCAACTCTCAACTCCACAGTTTTTTTCTAAATAAATTTTTGTTTTTGATTTCTCTTTTTATATCACCAAAGTTTCTCCCCTTTACCCCTCTCTCTCTGTCTCCTAGAGACCAATCCTAGGTATCAAATAATATATATTTTTTATAGATAGTATTCTATTTTTTTCCAATTATATGTAAAGGTACTTATCAACATTCTTTTTTTTTTTCTTTTTGGAGGGTAGAAGGCAGGGCAATTGGGGTTAAATGACTTGCCCAAGGTCACATGGCTAGTAAGTGTTAAGTATCTGAGGCAGCTTTGAACTCAGGTCCTCCTGACTCCAGGGCCTTTGCTCTATTCACTGCACCACCTAGCTGCCCAAACATTAATTTTTTTTTTTACAAGATTTTGAGTTCCAAATTTTTCTCTCTCCCTCTCCCCTCCACAAGATGTCAAGCAATCTGATATATACATGTGTAATCATGTTAAACATAAGGAAAGATAGAAAAAAATCAGCAACACTGATCAACACATTAAAAAAAAATCTGTGCACAGGTCGATCTCCTCTGCCAAGGAGACAGGTGAAAATACTGGCTGCTAGCTCTTCTTTGGACTCATGCCAAATCTTTGCAATTTTGCAACATTCATGTTCAGTGGCTGGGAGAGGGTTGTTCTTTTCAGTTACATTGTTGTCCACTTTATGTATGTTGTTCTCATGGCTCTGCAGTCTTCATTCCTCATTAGTTCATATGACTCTCTCCACAGATCACTATCTTCACTATATTTATTGTTACTTACAACAAAGTAAAATATTTTGTTATATTCATGTACCACTGTTTGCTTCCATTACCCAAACAATGGGCATCTACTTTGTTTCTAGGATTTGCAGTCACAACATGTGTGTGTATGATTGTGGATCTGTACTTTTTGTGGCAGCAAATATATATGGTGTATATGAGGATCATATTCTTATCAGTAACTCCACAGAGTATGAGCCTTGTACTAGAATCAGTGTTAAAGGACACAGACATTTTAGTGACTTTATTTGCACAATTCCAAATTGTTTTCCAAAACTGTTGAATTCATTCCTAGCTCCCCCAACAATGCCCTAGTTCTACCTATCTTCCTACAACCCTTCCAACATTAATTATTCCCATTTTTGGGTCATTTTTGACAATTTATTGGATGACAGATAAAACCTCAGGGTTTCTCTGATTGATTTTTTCATTACTATAAGTGATTTAGAGAGTTCTTTCATAAAGTTGTTAACAGTTTATGGTTTTTTCTTTTGTTCATATACTTTGATCATTTATCCTTTGGGGAATGGCTCATATTCTTCTAAATTTGACTCAGTTTCTTATATATCTTGGAAATGCAGCCCTTATCAGAGAAACTTTCTGTGAAGATTTTTTCCCTTCAGTTAACTTTCCCTTCTAATCTTAGAGGCCTTGAATTTGTGCAAAAGTTTTGCATCCTATGAACAGGCAGGTTTCAGATAAAGAAATTAAAGTTATCTATAGTCACATGAAAAAAAACCGTTCTAAATAACTATTGATTACAGAAATGCACATCAAAACAACTCTGAGGTACCAAACAAATCTATCAGATTGACTAACATGACAAAATAGGAAAATTATAAATGCTGGAGAAGATGTGGGAAAATTGGAACACTAATGCCTTGTTGGTGGAGTTGTGAACTGATCCAGTCATTCTGGAGAGCAATTTGGAACTATGCCCAAAGAGCTATGAAAATATTTATACCCTTTGACCCAGCAATACCAATTCTAGGTCTGTATCCCAAAGAGATCATACAAATGGGAAAAGGACACACATATACAAAAATATTTATAGCAGCTCTTTTTTTGTTGTGGCGAAGAATTGGAAACTGGAAAGTTGATCAACTGGGGAATGACCAAACAAGTTGTGGTATATGAATGTAATGGAATACTATTGTTCTATAAGAAATAATGAGCAGGCAGACTTCAGAAAAACCTGGAAAGGCTTGAAAGAACTGATGCTGAGTGAAGTGAGCAGAACCAGGAGAACATTGTACACAATAACAGCAACATTGTAACAATGATCAGCTGTAAATGACTTACATGAACTGATGCTAAGTGAAGTGAGCAGAACCAGGAGAACATTGTACACAGTAACAGCAACATTGTAATGTGAATGACTTACGTGAACTGATGCTGAGTGAAGTGAGCAGAACCAGGAGAACATTGTACACAGTAATGGCCACAATATGTGATGACTAACTTTGATAGACTTATTTCTTGTTAGGAATGCCAAGGATCTAAGACAACTCCAAATAACTCATGAGGGAAAATGCTGTCCATGTTCCCCACCCCCCAGCCCCAGAAACGAACTATGGAGTCCGAATGCAGATTGAAGCATATTGTTTACTCTCTCCTTTTTCTTTTTTTTTCTTTGCTTCTCCCATTTGTTCTAATTATTCTTTACAACAGAACTAATGTGAAGATGCCTTCAATATGAATGTATATATAAAGCCTATATCAAATTGCATGCCATCTTAGGGTGAGGGAAGGGGAGAAATGGGGAGAAAATTTGGAATTCAGCATCATATGGAAGTGAATGTTGAAAATTAAAAATTAATTAATTTTTTAAAACTTTGCATCTTTAAAAATAATTTTTAGCAGTTTAAGTAAAACTAACATTATATGCTTTTTCAAAAGTAGAGTTCTTGAGCTGATGGATCAGGGAAATGCCATAGATTTAGTATTCTTGATTCTAGAAAAGGGTTTAGAAGTTTCTCATGTTGTCTTTTTTGGACAAAGTGGTAAAATATGGACTGCTGCTGGATGATGCTACTTTGGGGTAGACTCGCAGTTAAGCTGGTTAAGCAGTCACTCTTTATTAAGACCTATTTTTTTTCATTTAAAAATTTTTGAGTTTCAAATTTTCTCCCTCCAGCCCTTCCCCGACCTGTTGAGAAGGCAAGCAACATGATATCAATTATACATGTGAAATCATGCAAAACATATTTCCATATTAGTCATGCTGCAAAAGAAAAAATGAAAAAAAAAGAAAGTTAACAAAGTATGTTAATCACCCGTTCTTGATGGGCAATGAGTAATGATTCTTTGTAGCCCGAGGGCTGTCTCTAGACAATGACTTTGTCATTGTATCAATAATGAGATATTCACAACACCCATGATGGTTATGAATATATTGGTGTAGTTTTGGATCACAAAATATAGCAAACTCTCCACATGGAAGGCAGAACCAAGGTCTTTATTCAGAAACCATAACACTGAGTCCCAAAACCAGAAGGACAAGTCCCAAAACCAGAAAGCCAAAGTCATTATAATGGTCACAAAG
>CM053593.1:380468902-380480145 GCA_028646575.1 Pseudocheirus occidentalis
AGGAGGGGAGGGGAAGGGAGAGGAGGGGAAAAGAGGAGGGGAAGGGAGAGGAGAGGGGAGGAGAAGAGAGGAGGGGAGGGAAGGGGAGAGGAGAGGAGGGAAGGGGAGAGGAGAGGAGAGAAGAAGAGAGAAGAGGAGGGGAAGGGAGAGGAGGGGAGAAGAGAGGGGAGGGGAGAGGAGAGGAGAGAAGAAGAGAGAAGAGGAGGAGAAGGGAGAGGAGGGGAGAGGAGAGGGGAGGGGAGAGGAGGGGAGAAGAGAGGAGAGGGAAACATTCTTTGTGCTCCAGGAGCTTACCCCTCTGCTGACAGGTGGGGGGATGTGAGAGGATATGTGCACAAACAAATAAATGTAGTATAAGGAAAAACGAGGGAAGGGAGCACTACCCATGAGGGAGGTTAGGGAAGACTTCTCCAAGGAAAATGCTCCTGAGAAGTGGCAGATGGTGTGTGTGCGCGCGCGCGTGTGTGTGTGCGCGCGCGCGCGTGTGTGTGTGTGTGTGTGTGTGTGTGCGCGCGCGCGTGTGTGTGTGTGCGCGCGTGCCACCCCAGACAGAAGGAATGGTGAACGCAGCATTGTCTAGAACGCAGCATTGTCTAGAACGCAGCATTCGTGGAAAGGTGCAATATGGAGTGTAGGTGGGAGCCTGATCACGGAAGTTCTTCAGTGGCTGACTAGCTTATATTTTAACTCAGAGGCAATGGGGAGCCTGACAGGGATTTCTTAGGCAGTAGAGTAACACAGTCAGACCTGTGCTTCAAGCAGATCTTTTTAGCAATTAGAGAGGGGAGAGGATGGCGGGAAGGAGACCAGTAAGGAGGCTGTTATAGGCCGGCAGTGATAAGGGCTCAGTGAGCGTCATGGTCCTGTGAGCTTGAAGAAGGGGATAGAAGTAAGAAATGTTGTGGATGGTGGAGTTCGTAGGTAATAGGACTAAGGGTTTAAATAATAATAGGTTTATAGCTAGAGGGAACATTGGAATCCTTTGGGGATAGCCCCCTCATTTGGAAACTGAGGCACAGAAAGGTTTGTGACTTGTCCAGGAGTCACATAGTCGGTAAGTATCTGAGATGGGATTTGAATCTGGGTCTCCCTTACTCCAAGGCCAGAGCTCTCTCCACTACTCCTCGTTGACTCTGGAACTGGTGAGACTCAGCAACTATTTGGATACAGGAGGTATTGAAGAATAGAGTCAGGGATTGCTCCAAGGTTTGAATTGGGTGACTTTGAAGATAGCAGTGCCCTTAACAGAAGCAGGTGAGTCTGGCAGGGGTGAGTTTGGTGGAGATCATGGGCTCTGTTCTGGACAAAGTTTGTTGGTGATACCTGCAGGACAGGGGAGTCACCAGGCAGTTGGGGATGGATTTCTGGAGTTTGGCAGAGACATTAGGGCTATGTTATGGGCCTGGCAGCCATCTGCAGAGAGGGCCAGATTGTGTCTGTGGGAGCTGATGAGATTTCTGACAGAGGAGAGAAAGAGGGAAAAGAGCAAATGAAAGAAGCAAAGCCTAGGGAATGCCCATGTAAGTGGTGGGATCTGTATCTGGACCAGCAAAGGAGATAAGAAAGGGTGGGCAAACAGGTAGGAGGGAAACCAAGAGAAAGCAGTGCCAGGGAAACAAGCCATCTCCTACATGGAGGTGATGGAAAGTTCCAGAGAAGGCAAGGAAGATGAAGACAAGTAAAAAGTCATCAGTGTGAGATCTAGGGAGGAGAGAGAGGGGACCTTGGCAATCTCTTCTTGAGAGAATGAAGGAGGATGGAATGGATGGGGATGTTGGAGGATTTAAAGTGAAGAGGGAGCTCTGCCTTCTACTTTCTTTCCTTTTCTTTTTGGAGTGGGGAAGGCAGGGCAATTGGGATTAAGTGACTTATCCAGGGTCATACAGCTAGTAAGTGTTAAGTGTCTGAGGCTGGATTTGAACTCAGGTCCTCCTGACTCCAGGGCCAGTGCTCCACTCACTGTGCCACCTAGAAACCCCTCTACTTTCTTAATAAGTGGGAAGTTGGGACACCTACTGAGAGCAAGTGGTTGGGGGAGCATTGACATCTTGAGGAAAGAAGGAAGGAAGCCTTAGAAGAGCCAGTGAGGGGCTTGGATGGAGCTAGGCAGTGCAGAATACACCTTTTGTCACAGCAGTGAAGAATGATTTGAGATTAGATCATGTGAATGTCTGTCCTTAGCAGCACAAGGTTATCACCTCCTCTGGCAGCGGAGGGACAGACAAGCGAGCGTGTGCCTTGAGGCACTGTGGGATAGCAGATAGGGTGGGCACTGGCCATAGAGTCAGAAAGACAGGGACTCAGGCAACTGAGAGCGGTGGGCCCCTGTACAAGTGACTTAACTTCTCTCTCCCTCGGTTTTCTCATCCATGAAATGAGGGCTCTGACTCGGGGCTTCCAAGATCCTTTCAAGGGCTCAGTCTATTCTTCTTGATCCTGTGAGCTGAGGAGTCTGAACCTGGCAGTGGCGACTTGCTGTGTGATACCAGGAGAGGGAGGCCAGGCCAAAGGACCGGTCATTTACATAGCAGTGATATTGCCGTCATATTGCTTACCTTCTCAACGGAAGGAGAGGGGCTGGAGGGACTGGAGAATTCAGAAAATGAATGTGAAAAATAAATAGTGAATTCATTTTAAAAATACACGTCAATTATAAGTAATAAAGGGAGGAAAGGGAAGCCAGAATAAAGAAAATGAATTGGGGGTGGGGGTGGGGCGGGACAGAAAATGACAGTCATTACAGAGAATCCATTTAGGAGGAGGCAGGAGGGGGAAACGAGGCTAGACTGGGCAGAGAAGGGCATTTTCAGGGTCCCAGTACTGGAGGTGACAGTTCTGGTAACTGCTGAGGACAGCCAAGATAGAGGAAAGCTAGAAGGCACAGTGGATCCAGAGTCTAAGAGAATTGTGAGCAGATACATTTGTGTATGGAAATGTCTAATTAGGAAGGCAAGGAATGGTTTGGCTTGGTGAAAAAGGGTCTGGCAGGTAGTGCGAAAGGACGGAGAGCGTGTGACCCAGGGCCTCTCAACGGGCTGACACAGACAGATGGTCTGAGCAGCAGAGGAGGAGAGGTTGCTAAGTGATGGTGTCCAGGGGGAGGGTCTGGAAGTGGCAGGAAAGAAGGACAGGAAGACTGCCAATTCCTCTGCCTGGCTCAGGGTGTCTGGGGACATAAGAGAAGAAGCATCGGATGCTGAAGATGGCAGCGAGGGATGTACTGTCTTAAGGAAGGAGCTTGTTTTCTTCAGGCCATGAAAATATGGAAAGAATGAGAAAAGAACAGAAGAGATTGAAGAAAAATTAAGGCTGAATGCAGTACTGCTTCCCCTTCCTCCACAACACAAACACACTCACATACACACACTCACACAGTCTTAGACACATACTCACATACACACTCACTTATATACACTCACACATGCACACACACTTATAAACACTCAGTCATACACATGCATATACACATACATACACACACATAAACACAAATACACTCACACATACACATATACACTCAGACACACCTACTCAGACACATACACTCACATACACACTCGCTCATATACACTCACATACACACATGCACACACACTCACTCATACACACTTACTCATACACATGCATACATGCACAATACATGTATACTCATTCACACACACTCACATAATACACACACATACACACTCACATATACACATTCAGTACACACTCACACGTATACACACTGACATATTCACACATATATACTCATACACACACACACACACTCAGTACACACACATACACACTCACATGTATACACACATGCATATACACACATACACACTCATACATACAAACACTCACACATACACACTCACATGCACACACACACTCACATGCACACACATACACACATGCATATACACTCACATACTCACATATACACAATCATACACACTTACACATACACACACTCAGTACACCCTCACTAACATACACACACTCACATGCACACACATTCACTCATATACACACATACACACACTCAGTACACCCTCACTCACATACACACACTCACATGCACACACACACACATACACACTTACATACATGCATATACACTTACACACATACACACTCATACACACAGTACACCCTCACTCACACACACACTCACATGCACACACACATACACACTTACATATGTGCGTATACACTCACACACATACACACCCACATATACACACACTTAGTACACCCTCACACACACTCGCAGACTTCCCCTTTGTAAATTCCACTCCTTATTTTTCCAATTTAGTTTGTGCTTGTAACATCACCTTTATTCTCCCATTCCCCTGCTCCCAACCATTCCACACAATAACAGTAGCAAATGTTTGACTGCTTTGAGGTTGCAAAGCGTTTCACAATTATCATCTTGTTTTATCGGTACAATAGCTTTGAGAAGTAGGTGCTGTTATCACCCCCATTTACAGATGAGGAAACTGAGATGGGGTCACAAATTTAGTGTCTGTGGCTGGATTTGAATTCAGGACTCCCTGACTCCCCATCCTGTGCTGTATCCACTGAAAAAGCTCCCTAAACTGTAAACAACAAAGGGGGAGGGCAGTTGAGCAGAACTAACTCACGTATCAGTCAAGCCTTATATTGTATTCAGTGTTCTGCATCCCTGGTCCCCTGCCCCCAGAAGTGGAGTGGAAGAGAGTTCTCCTATCTCTTCTCTGGAGTCAAGCATGGTCATCATAATTTCACGACATCCAGTTTGGGTTTTGGTGATTCTGTGATGTTGTTTTCCTGGTTCCCTTTACTTTGCCTCAGTTCGTATAAGCCTTCCCATGCCTCCCCCTGTTCTGCGCATTTTTTGGTTCTCAAGGCACAGTGACATTTCATCACACTCATGGACCTCAGCTTGTGGCAGTCATTCCCAATCAACGGGCATGGACTTTGCCCCTGGCTCTTCACTACCACAAAAAGTGGTGCTGGAAATAGTTTGGTATATGTGGGATTCTGTTTTTTTCTTTTTTCTATTTTTGACATCCTTGGGTACATGGCCCCTGTAATGCCTCTGTGTCAAAGGATGTGGCCTTTCACTTTCTCAGCACAATTCTGCACTGCTTCTCAGAATTGTGGACTAACCATAGGGGAGTGTGCCCGCCTTTCCACAGCCCCTCCAACGTACACCATTGCCTTGATTTGGCTTTCTCTTATTATGATTTGTAGCGATCTCCCATGGAACAGATCTGCTCCTCATTAATGAAGTATCGCCTGAGCCATAATTCAGTCACGGCTTTCATCACATCATGTCTCTGTGATGTGTCTGATGCTAAATTTACCTCCCGTTCATCTTCCTCGTTACTCATTGCACAGTTTGGTGGAGACATTTGAGACTGGGTTTCATTGCATGGATTTTCTCTCCTGTGAATCACTGGGCATAATCTCCTTCTATTCTTCCTCCCACATTGTAACCACTCCCTCTGGTACCGAGCTGGGGAATAAAAATATATCATTCAGCCCTTCCCCTTCCCTCTCAGACCAAAGCCCCCTTGGGGAGGTGGGAAGACCCGAAGTAGGCCCCCCCCCCCAGCTCAGCCATTCTCTCCTTCATCTGGAGAATGAAGATGTCGGCCCCTTCTTGCTCCAAGGCTGCCCAGCACTGGTATAACCTCAGGCAGGTTGGACCTTAGTTCCTTGTTGATGTGCTATTGGTTTTCAGGCATCTGACTCTCCATGACCCCATCTGGAGTTTTCTTGGCAGCGATACTGGAGCACTTTGCCATTTCATTCTCCAGCTCATTCTACAGATGAGGAAACTGAAGCAGACAGGAATAGGCGACTTATTCAGGGTCACACAGTAAATATCTGAGGTTGCTTTTGAACTCCAGAAGATGAGTCTTAGTGACTCAGTTTCAGGCGCTCTGTGCACTGTGGTGCCACCTAGTGGCCAGACCTCAGTTTACTCATCTATGAAGTGAAGGGGATGGACTAGATCCTTGGGCCTTTTTGGCCAAGTTCAAGTTTTACAGAACAGATCCTTTAATTAAGGGGATTTGTTCTGTGAAGGTTGGAGTCAGTCAAAGGGGTGCACTTGGAGACCTAGAGGGCCACATGTGGCCTTGAGGCCATGGGTTCCTCACCCCTGGACTACTCTTAAGATCTTTGCACAGCTCCTAATTTGTGACCCTCTGAATAGATTTCTTAGATGCCAGACACAACCTTCCTTTCCAGCCCTTGAGAAATACCTTCCATCCCTGGCCAGAAGCTTGTTTTTCCTGCATTTTAATCTGTTTCATATTAATAGCCGTAGAAGAGAGAAGGGAAATAGAGCAGGGGCCGACTTGAGCAGAGAAAGGAGGTCAGCAGGGGTGAAGGGCACAGGTCTAAGTTGGTCTGAAAGGTGGCAGAAGGGGAGGATAATCAGGGGATTATTGTGGATTTAGAATTGGCAAGGACATTCGAGTTCATCTGGCCCAGCCTACCCCTCCTATATCGAAGGAGGCAACTGAGGCCCGAAGGCTTATGGTGGTTGGTGTCGGTGATGAGGAGCAGAGCTGGGATATGAAACCGGGTCCCAGGCCATTCCACTGGACCCCGTGGTCTCCAGTTGAGAAAGAGTAGGATTCCTTAGGGTCAGTCTGGCCCAACAATACCCATGGTCCCCAACCTTTGGGAACAGGAGGGCCCTTCCTGATCATCAGAACGTTTTGTGGAGCTCCGTGGGCTCCGCTGTCATTTTGACATGTGTTTGAGAAAATGCATGATGCCAGAGTGAGTGGAGGCTTCTGATGCCTTTGTACTTTAGTCATCCTAATGGCCCCTGCGGGATGCGTGAAAAACAGCTGCCCAGAGCAGACCTCTGGCTTTGACAGTCTGCAGAAAGGGTGTTTACTTCTTTATCTGACTGAGTCATGTGGCATATTTGCTTAGAGCTAAATAAAGATCAAAAGAACAATGCCTGGTGCCCCGGTGCCTGTCGGCTTCTTGGCTCTCTTGGAATATCTCTTGTCCTCCCTCCCCTCCCCCCAGATTCCTCAGCCCCATGTGCAGGAGGGTGGGAAGGAGCGAGGAAGACCTGGCCATCCCAGCCTCAGAGAGGGCAGAAATGGACTGACTGATAAAGGGATGAGGACAGGGGCTTGGGATTTCCTTACCCTAGGTAATTCCCAGAGGAGGAAACTTCCTCCACTAGGCAGGGCAGCACCTCCTCTGAGGCTTGTACTCTTAGAGAGTTAGTCCTTCAGAGCACTCAGAGGCTGTGACTTGCCCAGGATCTCACGGCCAGTAAGTTTAGGGGCAGGAATTGAACCCGGATTTTTCTGGCTCTGAGGCCGACTATCTGCTAGACTATGCTCTTCATGTAGTGTGTGTACGTGTGTGTACATGTGTGTGTACATGTACGTATACATGTAAGCAAAGGAATGTTGTTCAAGGGTGGAAAATAAGGCTGAGGTGATTGGATCATGGGGCAAGGAGAGGCTGGAGGCTTGGGACACAAAAGGGAAGGTAGGTCCTAGGGTGCCCTTATAGGCAGCGGTGAGGAGCGTGGGCTCCTCTCAGGTGCTTCCCCGCCCCCAGCAGAGGCCTTTCCTGATCCCCTTGTGTCCTCCCCATCCCCCACCTCCCCTGCAGGGGCCTTACGTCTCCTGTTGTGCCCATGCATGTTATTTCTACCTCTGAGAGAATGAGAAGGGATTCTTTCTGTTGTATCTCTGCCTTTCTAGGCCTTATTATATGCCTCGCACAAAACCGGTGTTAAAACTCTTCTGGGGTCTCACTGAATGAACGCTCAGAGTTCAGGGGTGCAGTGGGGCTGGTGACCTTTCCAAGGAGCGTGTGCAGTCACAAATGGCAGGAGAGAGACAGGCCTTGGACCGAGCATGGGGTTAAGACTGACGGAAGCTGAAAGGGCTATCTCAGGCATCACACTCTCCAAAGAAAACAATGACCTATAAGGTCAGGATTTTATAGGCACCTGTCCTGGGATGTCTCTGGGGTAGCCAGGTGGCTCAGTGGATAGCTCTGGGTTTTGAGTCACCAGCTGTGTGACCTTGGGCAAGTCACTGAATCTGTCTGCCTCAGTTTCCCCACCTGTCAAATGGGGATAGTAAAAACAGTACTTTCCTATCAGGTTTGTTGGGAAACTCAAATGAGATTATATTTTTAAGTGCCATCCATCCACACTGATTAAATGCCTACTGTGTGCCAGCACGAAGAGGATTTACAATCTAATTGTAAATTAGAGACTCAAGCAAACCAATATAGACAAAGCAACCAGATATAGAATAAACAGGACGTGGTTACCACGTGCCAGGCATTGGAATTAAGGGGGCTTGGAGGAGGTTTCCCACCACACACAGTAGATGCTTCATAAATGCTTCTCACTGCCCCCTCACCCCCCCCATTCTCATGCACCTCATGGGAGCAGGGGTGCTGAAGGAGATGGATGGGGCTCAGAGCAGATGTGACATCAGAAGAAAGGATTCCTGTTTTAGACTTGGGCATTGAACTGCTCTGAATCTGCGATTCTGTCGATTCTGTCCCCCTCCAGTGTCCAGCGTCCTGTGGAGGAGAAGAATATTCAGAGGTGAATGTTGTCTGTCCCTACTGCTCCCAGTTTTTTTTAAGAAAGAAATCAGATGAGCCCAGAGATGAGGGACGTATAGCGAATACAATGTGTGTTTGCACATAGCAAAATTGTTGGACTTTTCTGTCTCTGTATCCTCGTGGGTTTAGCTCAGTGCCCAACACACAGTAGATGCATAAGTACTTGGTGACTTGCCCTGAATTGAGTGAGGAAGCAATATTGGTTCATGGGAAGGGATCGTGAAATGTGACAATTGAGCTAAGCTTTGATGGGAGTAAGGTCTTCTGGGAGGCAGAGGTGAAGAAGCAGAGGGGGTACAGTTTGTATAAAGGCTGGGGCTAGTGAGGCAGGGCTTTGAAAGCCAAGCCCAGGTGTTTGTTTATATTGGCTCCTCCAGGCCCGAGGGAGCTTCTGGTGCTTGAGCTGTGACCTCTGATCTTGGTCTCATGGGCCTTTCTTGACCTCCCTGCCCTGCCCCCCACCCTGCAGGAGCCCACTCTCTGGGTTCTTCTTCCCTAACTCTCACTCTTCCCTGATGCCTCCATCTAATGAAGCCTGTGTCCCCTTCCCTGGTCCCCTCTTTCCCCCCAGTCTCTCTGGCTGTCCCAGGCTGAAACCCTTGGCATCACTTGTGTTTTCTCTCCTGGCAACTGGAGCCCTAGAGGTCCCCCAGGTCCCCCCAGCCTGGCCCCAGTCTCCTCTCAGCTTCCTTCTGCTCCAAGAAGTATCTGTCACTCCTAAAAGGGTACCTGGGCTGGTCCCTGGGGAACTCACAAGAGCAGTTAATTCATTCCCAGGGTATCCCTCTCTTTACCCACCTGGACATAATGACTCATTTACCCCCACTATCTCTCCAGCATTTTCCACCTTCTGTCTGCCCGGCCACATTTCTTTCCGTATCATTGTTTCTGGTCCCCTCTCTTTCTCTGAGATGGAGCCTGAAAGACCTCTGCCACCAGGCAGGCATCTAGATTGCCATAATCCATCCACTCCCAACCTTCTGCCCTTTAACATTTAAAAACATTTTAATTGAAATATTTTGTTCATTTCTAAATAAATCCTTCCTCTGCTCCTACTCAGGGAGTCATCCCTTGTAACAGGGGATTAAAAAGAAAGGAAGGAAGAAATGAAAAGCATCTTAACAAAATGAATCAGTCCATCCATTGAGTGGGACAATGTATTCACTGTTCCGTGTCTATAGGCCTTCACCTCTGCAAAGAGGGAAATAAGTTTCTCACTTCTTCTTTGGGGACAAACTTGGTAATTCTAATTACAGCGTTCACTTTTTGGGGGGGATTCTTTCCATTTACACCCTTGCTGTCATTGTATATATTGTTAATTATTGTTACAAGCATTCATTTATTATGTACTTTCTGTGTATCAGATATTGTACTAGGCAGTGGAGATACAAGGACCACAGAGAAACAGGCCCAGCCCTCAGGGAGCTCACATCATGATATTCAGAAATGCCATTTGTATGTATCACTTGGATGGCACTTAAACACTTCTCAAATATGATTGTTCCTAGGCCTGTCAAAAGCATCCAAACAGTCCAGTTAATGGACACTTGTTGAGCCGGTACAGAAGGATCAGCTTTACTGGCATGGTTGGGTTGGGCATCCCTTTGTTTGACGGAGGCGATGCTGAGACCCCACCCACTGTGTGTTGGAAAGTACCCTCCTCTTCAGCCTTTATACGTTTCCTCTGGTTGGGTGGGGTCATCCTAACTGTCTCTTCTGCCTCCTTGGGAATCTTAAGGGAATATGAGAATAACAGAAATAAATTTGGGAAAACCTCACTCCATGATATTCATTTGGCTTCCAGATACTAAACAAGGTCTCAGCCTCCTGCTTGGCCTCTCCTCTGGCACCTTCCTCCATCTGCTGCCCCCAGCTCTGTGGCCAGCCCGGGTCTGTGACAGACAGGTGTCATTTGTGAATTGCATTCGATGCCTAATCCCTGAGCTGGGCTGACCAGCTGTTAGCTCGGGGCTGTTTGGTCTGTTTCCTAGCAGCAGCATCCCGAATGCTAAGGCCTTGCCACCCAGCCTGAGCGCTATTTACACTGAAATAAGGCTGGGCACTGATGGGACACCCCGAATGTACCTGTCTTCTGGCCTATTGCTCTCTTGCCTTACCTGGTACCTGGACTCTTTTCTCCTCCTGATCACAGACCAAGCTGAGGTTGGTGTTTCACACAATCAGATTTCTGGTTAAGACTTTCCTCTTCTCCAGCTCCAACACTTCAGTCATTCTCTTGGTTCAAAGAACAAACTTGGAAGAGGCGAGCTTCTTGGGGTTGCCTTGCCTACTACTGTGGCCGGAGCACCCGCTTTGGAATTCAGGCCCCAGGCTCATCTCCAGCCTCTGCCATTAGCTGTGTGACCTTGGGCAAGTCCTCTGACTGGATCCCCACTTTTTTTCTTCCTCTTCAATCTCAAGAGCACGGTAAATATCTGCTAGGACTGGCCACAACTAATCGCTGCTCAAGCCAGGGATGTTAACTCTACTAGAATAGGATAGCCCTGTTGACTTAGAAAATCACAAATGAACATTATCTATGTTATACTGTAGTTTTCTTTATTTTGTTAAACATTTCTTAATTGCATTTTAATCTGGTTTTGGTGGAGCAGCAATTTTGGCACTCCTGGCTTTAAGCC
>CM053593.1:380480245-380501582 GCA_028646575.1 Pseudocheirus occidentalis
TCCACCCACGGCCCATCCACCCATGGCCGCTTCTACCCATGGCCGCTTCTACCCATGGTACGTCTGCCCACGGCCCCTTCAGCACAGATGGTTTACCTCTTAGCTCATTTGCGTTATGTGACTTTTTAGTTTGTATTTCTTACCCTCTCTTGTAACAGCCCCTTGATTTTGTACATGAGGAATCAGAAGCCTACAGAGGTGGACTTGTCCAAGGTCACACAGTTAGAAAATGGAAGTATTCAAACCCAGGTTCTCTAACTCCAGATTCATTCCTCTTTCTGCTACTGTTGTTGTTCAGCTGGTTTTCAGTTGTGACCAACTCTTTGTGACCAGATTTGGGTTTAGGTTTCTTTGGAAAAGGTACTGGATTGGTTGGCCGTTTTCTTTTCCAGCTCATTTGACAGATTAGGAAACTGAGGCAAACAGGGTTAAGGGACTCGCCCAGGGTCATACAGCTAAGAAGTGTCTGAGGTCAGATTTGAACTCAGGACTTTCAGACTCCAGGCCCAGTGTGCCATCCACTGAGCCACTTAGCTGCCTTCCAAATGAACTTAATGGTTTCTATTTGCCTTCTGCCTTTAGGTCTGTGATATATACGGTCATTTGAAGAGGTATCATTGCCCTCCAGAGGTCTTTGAGCCAACTAGCCAGGAAATGTGCTGCTGCTCCAGGGGGGAGGCCCTGGGCCGGCGGGTGGGAGTGGACACAGTGGGGGTCTCCTTTTTCCTTTGGTGGAGCCTGCTATCAGCACTGGAGGTCAGAGCTGGAGCACATGCAGGTGAAAAGGCCTCTCGTCCCGGGTGCTGATGTTGGCGGGGGCACGCTCCCTCCTTGTGGCTGCTGACGGCCATCTTCCATCTCGATTCGTGGTCCCCCTTGGTTGGTCTCACCGTGTGGTCTGTGCAGTCTCATCCTCAATTCTTGTATGTGACCCTCAACCCGCCTTCAGATTCAGCTGCTTCTGTCACAGTGGACCATTTCCTTCTCACAGCTCTGCCTCCCTGGTTTCCCATTATACCTCCACCTTCTTTTGAGGTAGACAAGGGCCCTGGACTTTGAGAATTAGGAAGCGTGGGTTAGAATCAGAGTCTTACCAGCCTCCCCCCACCAATGACTTTGGGGGAGCAAGCCAACATCCTGGCTCTGAGTCTCAGTTTCTCTGTATGAAAAATGGGGCCAATACTTGTCCAAGCTACTGTATGGAAGTATTGTTTGGAAGCTACAAGCCCTGTCTGAAGGTGGGATGTCCCTACTAACAGCAGTGGCTTGGTGGCAGAAGTGCAGTGCCCCAGCCTGCAGGTTCTTGGGCTCTAGAATCATCACTGAGAGCCAGGCTTTTGGGACCTTCCTCCTGAGGGTGCTCTGACTGGGAACAAACCTTTCCTGAGCATGTGCTCTGGGCAGGGTAGGACCTGGGCACTGTGCATGGCCCCGTGAGCTCCATGGTGGCATAGACTACTTTGCTTCTGTCCAGACACTTAATAGGATCAACAAATTTCAGGGCCACCCTCCCCCTCATGTAATGAGGAAAAAGTCTGAGGGAGATTGTGTTTGGCCAGTACATGTTTGAGGCAAGATTTGAACTCAGGACTTGCCAATGCCCAGGCTAGTGTTCTGGCCCCTGTGCCACCCAGCAGATTTTTTCCCAGGCCTTCTCTGGTCCTTGTCCCCCCCATTCCAGCCGCTCCTCTGTTGGTAGCAGCCCCAGCCTTCTTTCATTGCCCCTCCCCTATGGGTCTCATGGGCACTAAGCCCCCTTCTCTGCCTCACCAGGTAGGAGAGACCCTGACCTTCCATCACAAGGCCCAGACATGGAGCTAGAAGGGGTCTGAGACCTCCTTACCTTATGGGTGCAGACACTGAGGCCAGAGGAGATAGGCAGTAAGCGTCAGAGGTGAGATTCAAACTCTGCTCCATCCTTTGACTCTACAGCAAAGTATAAGCATATGAGCCCTAGTAATAAGGGGCACTTGTACAGCACTTTAAAGCTTGCACAGCGTTTCAGGTAGATTGTGAATTTGAGATTTGTAGATTTGAGATCAAATTGTAGATTTGAGCCTAAAAAGTAGGCACTTCAGGCATTTTCATACCCTTTTTACTGCTAGGGAAACAGAGGCTCAGAGAGGTAGAAGTGACCTGCTCATGGCCACCCAGCGAGTGTCAAAACCAGGATTCGAACTTGGGTCTTCTTGACTCCACATTAAACTATCGCTGGGTGAAGCCATAGCCCTGGAAACCCAGGGTTACTTTCTGTCAATAACCCCAGTCTCCTGCTTCGTTTTTTACTCTTACTGCTGTGAGGCTTAGCCTGACCTCCAGGACACCTCTGATGTGCCAGGAGCTCCTGACCCAGGCGTGGGGACACAGAACTTTTGCACACTCTGGAGCATCCAGCAAGCTGGGCTTCACGCCCTCACAGCCCCCCACCCCACTCAGATCCCAAGCTTCCTAGAAAGGTTGGCTCCTCACCTGCTCATTATTGGCACCCTTTCTCCATGCCAGGATTTTATTTAAAATATGCACCTTGTCCTTATGTCATTGTATGCCCTCTGTGTTCTGCCAGTAGTCTAGTCTGGAAGCTCTGTGGATGGGCAGGTGGCACAGGGGGAGGAATCAATTCTTGTTGAGTTGACCTTAACTGGACTGTTGGATGCTTCTGCCTTAATTCAGCTGAGATATAGTGAGGGTTGTTTCTTTGTGTTGTCTTTTGCTTTTTAAATACCTTTCTTAGGAACTTGAGGAAAGAGTAATATTCAGATAACTCATGGTCAGCACTTGAGGCTGCCTTCACTGCCCTGTAGGACCCAGCCTCTTCTGTTGGGCATCTGGTTGCCTGGCTGTCAAGCCACTCTCAGACTCTCAGCTGCCTTTCAGAGATCTCAAACTGGACATCCAGTAGATGTCTTAAGCTAAGCATGTCCAAAACAGAACTCTGTTTCCCCCTAAATCCTCCTCCTCTCTACCATTCCTATTAATGTAGAGGACACCCCCATCCTCCCAGTCCCTCACACTCCCAACCTAGGAGTTATCCAGAACTCCTCACTCTTTCTTACTTCCCATATCCAATATGGTGCCAAGGTATGTCAGGTTCATCTTGGTGCATCTCTTGTCCATTCCACCTTAGCAATATCTCTGGACTATGCCTTCTCTCCTTGCATGATCACCTCTTTTCACCTCATGCTGCTAGGAGGGGGCTATCTGCTTGCCCCTGTCTCTCCCCACTTCAGTCCATTCCCCATTTAGCCACTAAAAAGATTTTCTTAAAGCTCAAGTCTAACCATGTCACGTAATAAATTCCAGTGGCTCCCTCCCTGTCACTTCCAGGATCAAATATAAAATTCTGTGCTTAGTGTTCTAAGCTCTTCATAACCTGTCCCCTCCTCCCTGTGCATTCTTCTTATGCCTCATTCCCCAACACATTTTCTTGGATCCAGTGACCCTGGTCTCCTGGCTGTTCCACAAACAAGACTCTCCGTTTTTCAGCTCTGGCCATTTCCTCTGTCTGGCATGTCCAGGCACTCCTGAATGCCTGGAATGCTCTCTGTCCTGTGCTCCCGATGCCTGCACCCCTCGGCTTTCTTTAAGTCCCAACTAAAATCCCATATTTTGCTTCTTCAACTCCCCATTAATTCTAGTACCTTCCCTCTTAAGTATTTCCTACGTATCTTGTTTAGATTTGCTTGAACATTGTCTATTAGATTGTAAGCTCCTTGAGGGCAGGAATTATCTTTTGTATCCCTACTGCTTAGCACAGTGCCTGGCATTTAGAAGATGTCTATTGACTGAAGTCAAGCCAACTTAATCTATGGTTTTAGCGGTTTGTTGATCGAAGTGAAGCCAACTTAATTGATGATTTGAGGACGTTCATGGGAGCCCCTGAGAGGACTGGGGATGCCCTGGGGCTGGGCAGAGCCACAATTGGCAATCATGAGCTTCCTCAGTGTGGCTGGGGAGTTTTAGTTTGGCATATGTCTGGCTGCCGTAGGTTCTTGCAATTCAAGGTTTGGAGTTGGAAGGAACCTTGGAAGTATCTTAGTCCATTCTTCTCACTTTAAAGATGAAGAAACAGACTCAGAAGTCACATGACTGGCCAGGGAGGGAGGGACAGGGTCCTTTAACTCCAAATCCACTGCACTCCCCCGGCTTGGATGGGACAGAGCTTTCTTTGTCTAATTCTGGAGGTGCCCAACACAGGGCCCTGTGCAGACAGTCTGTGGCGTGTAGGAGACTTGGATCCTGGTTGGCCCTCCCTCAGTTACTGTTACCCACCACAGAGCCTCCCTGTGCCTCAGGCTTCTCACCTGTAAAGTGGGATTTCTGACAAACCTGTCAGTCCACATTTCTCAAGCTTCTCCTTTCTGTGGGGAGGGCTGGGTCCCCCTGTATGGAAACCAGATGGTCTGAAAGTACTTGGAAAGGCCAGAAGAAAGGAATTAAGAGCCTGCAGGAATAGACCCAGGGGCCCAGGGCCATTAGGTATGATGACATGGGAAGCCTGAAGAGTTAAGGGCTAGCAGATTCCCTCTTGATGCCAAATGCACCGACTCAACCCTTCTCTTCTCCTAACACCTCCTGTACCCGCACCGGTCTTCCATCTTTGCTTCCTCCATCTGCCCAGTCATGGGATACCTTTCCCCCTCCTACTCTCCTTCCCTGCTTTTAGGATGGGCCCATATTTCTGTGTCTGGGCACCCCCTGGGTTGGCAGACACCTTCTTCTCCAGCAGTCCTACAGAAGCAGGGAATGTGAGCGTTTTTACCCTTTTTTTAAAGATAAGAAAACTGAGGGTCGAATGATTGGCCAGGGGCCACAAGCTAGCAGTGGTTGGTCAGTTCTGGACCTTGAACTCGGCTCTCCCCCTACAAGATGTGCACTCTAGAGGCTGGAAAAGCAGAGTGTTGTCATGGGGCCTGGGGCTCCCCTAGTGTGGGCTGGCACCTCTTTTGCATGTCCCAGTTTTAGACCATAGCCTAGCCCATAGGGGTTGTGACTTGGCCAAGGCCACGTGGCATTGGGCTGGTGACACCAAAGCCAGCCCTCTGCTGCTTACATGTGTCCAGCTCCCTAGAGCTGACCAACACCACAACCATGTGGGAGGGGGTATTGTCCCCATTGTATTGAAGGGGAAACTGAGGTTTATACATGACCTCTGGTATCAACAGGACGCAGAGTGTGCCAGAACAAGAGGTGGAAGGGACCTTGGGCCATCTGGTCCAATCCCTTCATTTTACAGATGAGGAACCTGAAGGCTTAGCCAAATGGCTAAGGCCATTTTAGCTAAATGACTGGGGTGGGTTTGAACCTGGTACAGCATAACCTGGGATTTGCTGTTGCTTCCTGGGCTATAACCTCCACTGTGACCTTGGTGGGCCCTTAGCAGATGCCCCAGGGGGCCGCCTGCTGGGGCAGACTCTGACCTTTTTGTCCTCCCTCCTATCATCCCCCAGATCTGGTGGCTGGATCCTGAGCTGACCTACAGCAATTCCAAGCCATTTGTCTTCACCCAGGGCCACTCTGTGTGCAACCGCTCCTTCTTCCCTTGCTTTGACACGCCGGCAGTGAAATGTACCTACTCCGCCACCGTCAAGGTGAGTCCTGCCTCCTCCAGGAGGGCAGCTGGGGGTGCTTGGCCGGGTACCTGGGACAGGTCTAGGAGGTGAGAACCACCCCTTTCTTTCCTGTAAGTGTGCCCACGGCTTGTCATTTTATGGAGGAGGAGATTGAGGAGGAAGATGCCCGGATGGTGGGATCCTACGTTTGGAAAGGGAAGCTTCTTGGGGAAGTGTTGGGGGGAAAAGAATCAAACTGAGGCCCTGGGAAGGGAAGTGACTTGAATTAGAGGATCTTATCCATTGCTAGAAGGGACCGAGAGGTCACCTGGTCCAATTCCTCTAGGTTATAGAGGAGGAGATAGAATCTGGGGTCACATAGGCAGTTAAGGAGCAGAACTGAGATTTGTGTTTCTTAAGCAACAAGTGGGCATGGCAATGTAAGAGAAAAATGAACAACATCCCTGCCCACCAGGGGCTTGTGTCCTTCTGGGGTGCTACAACATGGACCCAAATAAGAAAACCCTAAGCGTACGCAGGGAAGCCCAACATGATTGCAGTGGGGCAGGAGCACTCCCAGCTGGCAGCCAATCCAGGTGGTCTCCTGGAGCAGGTAGCATTGCCTGAGCTGTGCTTGAGGGAACGCAGGATTCGACAGGGCAGAGGTGGGAAGGAAGGGCATTACCAGAAGGGGGCTCTGCCTGGGCAAAGTCATAGAGGTTAGAGATAGCATTGGGGATCGGGAGGAGCAGCCAGGTCAGCTTTTCTGGAGTGAAGACTGTGTAAAAGGGTGTGATAGGAAATGAGACTGGAAAGGGGGAGCATCAGGGGGAATCCTTGGCACATCATTGGGGCCACTGTGCCAGGTGTTCCCTTTCTCCAGGGGAGTCTGCCTTTGGTCCTTTTGTATGCCCAGTGCCCAGCTATGTCCTCTCCTTCCTTGGGCACCCGGTCTGTGGATCAGTTCCCTGCTTTCCTCTTCGTGGGTCCAGACTTGGCCCCTTTAACTTCCCATGGGCCCAGAGCCGGATGGTTCTCTGGAGCAGAAGTTTCTTGTTAACCATAGGATCCCCGAGACTCCCTGACTGGAGGCCTCTTCTTCTCCCATAGTTACGACCTTCGTTCCTCCTATAGTTGGGGAGGGGGACATCTGCCCCTCCCCCTGGCCTCTGTGCACCTTCCAGCCCTCCCCCTGTCTGCACATGCCCCAGGAGGTGCCAGCCTAGAGGGCTCTGCCAAGAGGGCCCTTGCTGGATGCTGCCGTAAGGTTGCTTCGGCCAGCCCTGGATGGTTGGTCACCTGGTTTTGTCTTCCAGGCTCCCGCCGGGGTCCAGGTGCTGATGAGTGCCACCCAAAGTGCCTACCTGGAGAAGGAGGGCGTGTACCAGTTCCACATGGAGTATCCAGTGCCCGCCTACCTGGTGGCACTGGTGGCAGGAGAGCTTGTGCCGGCTGACATTGGGCCCAGGTGAGAAGACTCTTCACATGGGGGATGGTGGGCTCAGAGCATGGAGGGAGCTCAGAGCTCATTTATTCTGATCCCTTCATATTATGGAGGAGGAAATTGAGTCAGGGTGGGAGTGGGGGAAGTGCCTTGCCCAGGGTCACACAAGGTCACACAAGCAGCAGAGGGAGGTCATGGGACACATCTAGGGGGGAGGAATCTTCAAGGACATTTAATCCACACTTGTTTTAAAGATAAGGAGACTAAAGCTGGTGATCTCCCCAAGGCCTCTCGGATAAGGGATTTTAACCCTTTGTGCCATGTTGGGCAGTGTAGGGGGGAGTACTGGAGGGGAGCTGAGGAGAAGGACCCCTGGGTTTGGATCCTGCTCAGAGGCTCACAAGCAGCGTGACCACTGGCAAATGTTGACCATTGTGGGTCTCAGTCTCTTCATCTGTAAAATGGGAGAGTCTGGCTGACAGCCTCTGAGATCCCCCCTACCCCTGCCCCAGGCTTTGAATGCCTGACCCCATGAGCCCATGAACAAAGGCCCTTTGTCATCTTTTCTGGTGACCGAGGCTGGAATGTGTGGCAGTGGACCCTGCACAGCCTAAAACCTGGGAAGGGGGAAGTCTTACTGGGAAAGCAGGTTCAGGGATGATCAGGAAGGTGAAATGTCTGGTGTGAAGGGCACAGGCAGTGGAGCACCCTGGTGATCAGTCACTGGGAGGGGGCTGGTTTCCCTTCTCTGAGGGGCAACATTATCTTCTTTCTGTCTTCCACAAATAGGGAGCATCAAGTCAGACGTAGGGAGGGTAGTGGGCAGGGAAGAAGGGACAAGGAGAGGACAGGCTCAGGAGGGGACAGGCCAGGACGGGGATGGTCAGGGAGAGGATGGCCAGTGAGAGCTCAGGCCGGGGAGGGGTGAGGGAGACCAATGTGCCCCTTGGGGGTTTCCAGCTGGGTCTCCCCGATTCTTCCACTACCCTGTGCCTCTCAACACTGGGCTTCTTCCATTCCCCATTTTAGCAACTGACACCAAAACATTCTCATTCCCCTGTTGTACTCCTAGAGATTTGCCTGAGCTGGCAAGGCCCTGTGCCCCTTAGGGCCTCATTCCCTTTTATTTCCAAAGTGGCAGTAAGCTGATCTGATCAGATACCCTGTGCCAGTTACTTCCCTAGAGGGAAAGCCTAGAGGGCTTTCCTGGTGACCAGTGGGCAGTTTTGACCAGTGAGCCTTAATGACCAGCTGGCTGGGAAGCCTACTGTGCTCTCTCTGGCCCTTCTTGGCCACACCCCCTGCAGAATGTGACTGGGCCTGGGGCCAGTGCTAACTGCAGGCCTAGCAACCAGTACCTAAAGGGAGACAGGAAGCATGGCAGGGCTGATAATTACCTAGGGCTTGGAGGAGGGGACAGAGAACCCACCTAGGAAACAGGAAGGTCTGGGTTCCAGTACTGCCTCTGAATACCTACTAGCCAGGTGACCCTAAACAAATCACCAAAAGTCTCAGTGTTTCAGCAATTCTCTGAGGCTATAGAAGATGGTGACCTGCCTTGGTGGAGGGACTTTCCTCATCTGGGAGTTCCCTGTCACAGTTCTGTGCCAAGTGCAGCTGCTCTCCCCTCTTAAAGGTCCAGAAGGTGTTTCAGGCACCGACTTCCTTAGAGCCACAGAGCTGACAGCTGACAAGCTTTTTTAAACGCCCATTGTCTTTGCTCAGTGTTTCTCCCCTTCCCCTCCCTGTTCCATGAACCTAACCAAGACTTTAAAAGACAAATTCTGCCATTGTATGCAGCATTTCACAGCCATAGCTCCCCACCTCTGCTGAGAAGGCGGAGAGGGTCTTCTTGTTTCTACAGCTATGTTTATCCTCATTCAGCCCAAGAGGGAATTTCCAAGAGGTCAATGGCTGCAGGGCCAGCTGGGGTCGAGGCAGGATTCGAACCTAGTGTCTCTCAGGGGATCTCTCGGCTCCTCCAGGGAGGTGTGTGACTTCAAATCTTGATGCTGCTTTCTGGCAGGAGCAGAGTATGGGCTGAGCCATGTCTGTTGTCCACGGCTACAAGCAAACTGTCTGGTCTGGTGGAGCAGTGGCTGAGCATAGCAGAGAAGCTGTACGGGCCCTACCTGTGGGGCAGGTGAGCAGGGCAGGG
Organism: Pseudocheirus occidentalis; assembly: GCA_028646575.1. Taxonomy (NCBI): domain Eukaryota; kingdom Metazoa; phylum Chordata; class Mammalia; order Diprotodontia; family Pseudocheiridae; genus Pseudocheirus; species Pseudocheirus occidentalis. The sequence goes on from CM053593.1 coordinate 380,489,397, forward strand.
CTAGTGAGGGAGGGGCACCTCCTGGAGAGGGAGAGGGGGAGGTGAAGGGGAGGGGGAGGGGGAGGGGGAGGTGGAGGGAGAGGCCATCTCCATCACACACCCCAAGGGTGACAGTTTTCCCTAAGGAAGACTGACCACACAAATCCAATGAAAAGTTTTTTTTTTTAATCCATCAGAATTGGTTTGTCTTGTTTTCATATGGCCTCCATTTCCCACTCTACCCCTCTTTCCTTGTCCTTCTGGAGAACTATCACTTATTACCCCAAATTTGAAAGAAGGAAAAATAGCAGAACTCAGCAACACTTCCAGAACGTGCGGTCTGATGCTGCACCATACACCCATAGGCCCCACCTCTGTAAAGAAGAGGGTTGGCTCTTTCTCAGACCTCTTTTTGGGGATCAGCTTAGTCCCAAATTCAAATTCAAACATTGATTAGGCACCTGCTACATACGTGGAGCTCTGTGCAGAGTTCTAGGGGAGGACGAAGGTGAGGAGAGACCTGTGCCTTTGAAGTGCTCACAGTCTAAGGGGAGGCCAAGATCCAGGTCGGAGTGGTAACAAGCATGCTAGAGAACCAGGGAACAGAACAGTGCTCTGTGAGTGTGTAATAATAATGATAATTAACATATAGCACCTACTATGTGCTGAGCACTTTATAGGCATTATCTGTTTTTACAACAACCCTGGGAGGTAGGTGCTGTTACCCCATTTTACAGCTGGAGAAACGGAGGCAGAGAGAGGTTAAATGACTTGTCTAGGGTCACACATATAATAAGTGTCCAAAACCAGATTTCAGCTTGTGGCTCCTTGAGTTCAGGCCAGGAGCACTAACTTGTAGCTTTTGCCTGAGCAAGCCTTCAGGGCCCAAGGGGTCGAGGCTGTGGCTCCCAGACTGAGCCTTCTTTCTGCCCCCGACACGGTGTGGAGGGTGTCCTCTCCTCCTTCCAGGTATGACATCGTCTTCCTCCCTCCCTCTTTCCCGATCGTGGCCATGGAGAACCCCTGCCTGACCTTCATCATCTCCTCCATCCTGGAGAGTGACGAGTTCCTCATCATTGATGTCATCCACGAAGTGGCCCACAGTTGGTTTGGCAACGCGGTCACCAACGCTACATGGGAGGAGATGTGGCTGAGTGAGGGGCTGGCCACCTATGCTCAGCGCCGCATCACCACTGAGACCTATGGTAAGGTCCCTTGGGTGCTGGTGGGAGGAGACGGCGTGGATGTGGAGAGGCCACAGAAGGGGCCTGAGCCAGACCATTCTCCTCACACTAACTCAGCCTCTAAGAATGGAGTGTGCCCATCAGTGTTTGCCACTCACACGCCAGGACCTGGTGGTGGGGGACAGAGATCCTAGCTCAGAGCAGGCCTGGCCCATGGGCTTTGGGGTTTTTATTGACATTTGAGTTCATCATCTATTTATTTTTAATATTCTTTTTAAATTTGGAGTTCCAAATTCTCTCCCTCCGACACCCAATGAGAAGGAAAGCAATATGAAATCAATTATACCTGTGAAATGATGCAGAACGTTTCTATGTTGGCCATCGATGGGCTTTTGACTGTTGCCAGCCTTGCCCTCCTCCCAAGTGTCTTCCACACAGCTGCCAAACTGGCATTCTTGATGACCAGGTCTGACCTGCTCATTCTGCTCAAGAAACCTCAATGACTCCCAGCTGCTCTTGGGGTCAAGCCAGATTGTTCTGTTGGACATTGAAGTCCTTGATGACCAGCCCATCTTTCCTGGCTTATTGGACATTATGCCCCTTGTCACACGATCTGACCCAGTAGGTCATTCCTCATAGGCATCCCATCTCCACACCTTGTTTAAAAGGCGCTTTCCTCTGGTGGGCTGCACCTTTCTGATTCCCTCACTTTCTTCCCAGTCCAAGTGTCAGCTCCTCCAGGAAGCTTGTCTTGATTCTCCTGGGAGCTATGGTCTCCTCCCAGTATCCACTCTCTTTATATTCACCTTTCTGTTTCTGTGCTCTCCTCGCTGCTCCTTCTGATAGCATGCCAGCACCTGGATGGCATCCAGGAGGCCATCCTTTTATCCCACGTGCCCAGCCCTGTGCCAGCCATGTGGCAGATACTTATTGAGTGAGTGTGTGAGCAAATGAATGAACGCGTGATGCCCAGTCCTTCTGGGCCTGGATGGGGTAGTGCAGACTGTTCCCCGTTGGGGCTAGTGCCTGCACTCCTGGCCTGGGGTATGCTATGACCTACCATCTGTCCTCCCTGGCCTAGGCGCTGCCTTCACGTGCCTGGAGACGGCGTTCCGCCTCGATGCCCTCCATCGACAGATGAAGCTCCTTGGAGAGGACAACCCTGTCAGCAAGCTTCAGGTCAAACTGGAACCAGGTACCTGGCCCACACCTCCTCTCACCCTCCATCTTGGCACTGCCCACTGTCTACTCATCTGCTTCTGTTTCTCCAGCAGCCCATGTCTATCTGGAGCTGGGGACATCAAAGGTTCTGAAGGGGCAGGCCAGGGTTGGCGGCTTCCCACCCCCAGTGCCGCCATCTTGGATGACTGTTCTTCTCTTTTCAGGGGTGAATCCCAGCAACCTCATGAACCTGTTCACGTATGAGAAGGGATACTGCTTTGTCTACTACCTGTCGCAGCTCTGTGGAGACCCTCAGCATTTTGACTCCTTCCTTCGAGTTAGTGCCCCTGCTCCCTCCTTCCCCCTTTTCTCCCCACCAGCTTTGACTATCATCCTAAGAGCAGTGAGCTATGGGAAGGACCAAGCCCAGGGTATGGTGGACAGAGCCCTGCCTCTGGGACCCTAAGCGAGCCCAATCATCTTTCTGGGCCTGTTTCCTTCTTTGTAAAACCAGAGAGCTGGACACAGTGGTGGTGATTTCTGTGGCCCCTTCTGGTTTTAAGTCCTTGGTCCCTATGTAGACCCTTTGCTTGAGAGTCTCTAAGTCTGGCAAGAGACCCCGTGGGCTCCATCAAGTCCAAGCTGGGATTCAAGGCCTGACCCACTTTCTCAGGGCAGGAAGCATTCCAGGTGGCTGAGCCACATTGGGACGGTGCTCTCCCAGATTCCTCCTCACTCAGACACCCACAGAGCAAACACCTCCCTTGGGGATGGACTGGGGCTAGTGCTGAGTAGCACTGACTGGGGCCTCAGGCTGGCCCTTGTAGATCTCCTCTGCATTTCTTCAGTCAGCTGCCATGTGTGCGGGGGCTGTGTATGTCCATGGCTTCCTCTCCTGAGGCCTGCCTTCTGTGTTTAGGGTGCTCCAACCTCCCCTTTTCCCTGCCCATGAGGCCCGGTGAGCTCCTTCACCTTCCTACCACACCCTCTCTCTCTCTCAGGCTTATGTGGAGAAGTACAAGTTCAGCAGTGTTGTTGCCCAAGATCTTCTGGATTCTTTCCTGAATTTCTTTCCTGAGCTGAAGGAGCAGAGCGTAGACAGCAAAGCAGGTAGGGTACCAAGCCCTGATTTTCTGTGCTCAGTCCTTCCTAGAAGGGTGCTGTCCCTGGTGCTGATAGACCAGAGTCCAGGTTCAGGGAAGAGGTAGAGGTGGAAGGCAGTCTGCTGTTGTGAAGGGTGGAGAGCAGGGATCATGCCCGGCAGGCTGGCAGTGGTGCCAGCCTAAAGGCTGGGCCCTTGATGGTTCCCAAGGTATCAGTCACAGGGAGTGCCCTTTGCACAGGTCTTGTCTTACTCACTTGTTGGCGCATCCTTCCAGGGCTGGAGTTTGAGCGCTGGCTCAATGCCACGGGGCCTCCACTTGCAGAGCCAGATTTATCACAGGGCTCCAGCCTAACCAGGCCTGTGGAGACCCTCTTCCGGCTATGGACAGCAGAGCCTCTAGACCAGGCAGCTGCTTCAGCCAGTAGCATCGACATCACCAAGTGGAAAACGTTCCAGACTGTTCTCTTCCTGGATCGTCTTCTAGATGGGTCTCCACTGCCCCAGGGTGAGTGCTTCAGGGATGACCAGCACTGGCCAAGGAGCCCCACTGCCCCAGAGTAAGCCTTGCCCTGTGGTGAATGCTGGTTGGGGTCCCCACTGCTCCCTGGTGGGTACTGCCTAGGGTGATTGGGGTCTCCACTGTTCTGTGATGTGTACTGGGGGCAGTCCCCAATCCCCCAGGGTGTGGGCACTAGCTGGGGGTGATGACCGGGGTCCTTGTTGGCCCAAGGTGCTTGATTGCTGGTGGCTGAGGGTCACCAGGGACCAGAAATGAAGTCAGTGACCCTGAGATGTTGAGTGTCCCACCTGTCCTGATCCTTGTCCCTGGGGAGGATTTTTTAAAAACTAAATCTTATATGTCTGGCCTCCTCAGAAGTGGTGATGAGGCTCTCCAAATGTTACTCCTCCCTGCTGGATTCCATGAATGCTGAGATCCGCATCCGATGGCTCCAAATTGTTGTCCGGAATGACTACTACCCAGACCTCTACAAAGTCCGGCGGTTCCTGGAGAGCCAGGTACCCAAGAGAAGCCTTAGAAGAGAGGATATCAGCTGGGAGGGACCTTAGAAGGGAAGATTAGAACCAGCATGGGCATCAGAACACAGATGGGCAGAGGTGAACAAGACCTTAGAACAGAGACTCTGGAGGCAGGGAGGGAGCCCAGAGCAATAGGAAGAGACTGGAGTCCTGATATCTTTGGGACTGGGATGTCCTAGTGAGAGTCTGTGTACTGGGGGCATCTTCCCAGGGACTGGAGGCTTGCTGCTGAAGGCTCCCTCTAGTGGACAGATGGGAAAGGCCCAGGTAGGTGTCCCAAGCTGCTAGAGTGTGCAGGTGAATGGCCCTGGCTATACCTTACCTATGGGATGGCCATCCATGGCCTATTGTGTTACAGATGTCCCGTATGTACACCATCCCGCTCTATGAGGATCTCTGCACTGGTGCCCTCAAGTCCTTCGCCTTGGAGGTTTTCTACCAGACCCAGGGCCGGCTGCACCCCAACCTTCGTAAAACTATCCAACAGATCTTGGCCCAAGGCCTGGCCTCTCCTGCCCCCACGGACACCCCCACCCTGGCCATTGCCACAGACACACCAGCCCTGCTGCTGGAGGACAAGCCCCCCGAAGCCACTAATGGTGCCATCTCTCTCAGGGACGTCAATGTGTCTGCCTAGCCCCACCCTCTTGTTCTGGGGTGGCCCCCAGAGGTAGTCTCTTGGTTTGGGATTGCTTGGCGGTTCCAGCTACCAAGTTGAATGTGCCTTCCCATACCCATCCTGGATGGGGCTCTAGAAAGGGGTCCTGGAGTATTACAATGTCAGCCCTGCAGTGGGCATCCTGAAACCCTCCCTGAACCCAGTCCAGGGGCTTGTGGGCAGGGCTCCCTGAAAGGACTCCTTGGTCCTCTGAGAAGTCTGCCCAGCAGCCGTCCAGGGATGGGCTTTGGTCAAGGAGCAGTTGGCCACTTACCTCAGGGTTCTGGGTTGCTTAGGGGACGGGAGGGATTCTCTGTCCCTTGGGAAACAAGCAACCTCATTACCACTTCCTGGGATGGTAAAAAGCTAGGAGGGTCTCCTGTCGTCAAGTGGACAAGACCACTTGAACCTTGACCCACCCCATCTGTCCCAAGTTTGCACTTGTAGAGTCTGCAGCAGGGGCCATCCTCCGGGGAGGCAGGCCTGATGAGTGTCTCATGATGGGGCTTGGGGGCACAGGAGAGGGCCACCCTTCCCTTCCCCCTTGGTCCCTCAGGCTGCTCCTGCAGGGATGCCCTGGAGCAGCCTTCAGGCTTGGCTTCTTACTCTCCCTCCTCCCCTCCCTTCTCCTCCTTGACCCTGACGACGACCACCACACTGTGCCTTACGTCTGCCCAAGAAGGCGTGGGATAAGCCTTTTTCTAGACATGATTCTCAGTTCCCAGGGACCCCCTGGAGCCCAAACTCCTGTCTCTTTTTCCTCCATTCCTGATTCTCCTTTGGGGACAACTTACAAGCCAGGGTCAGGGGTGGGCTTTCTGTGCTGGGGCCAGGCCCATGGAGAGAGAGGTGGGTAAGAGCCTCCTAGAGCCAGCCCTTGCAGAGAGACTGCCAGAAGGCAGAGATGGTCAGCTGACCTGGAAGGGGGGGCAGACTCCCAACCTTTCCCCACCCCCACTCCCACCCCCATATATGAGATATGAAGCCAGCAAGGCAGATTGAGGAGGGGACCTGAGAAGGGCAGATGACCATGCAAAAGGTCACAGAGGTGGATGGAGCAGGCAGAAGGGGTGGGAAGATGGCGGGCACCTTGCTAGCCAAGGTGCCCTGAGGTTGAGACAGCGAGAGGGCTTGGTGGAGGCTGGGCCTCTTGCCTCCAGGGACAGATGATGGTGACTAAGCAGCCTGCCTTTCATCTCTCTGTACCCTTTTATCTCTCTGCACCTCGGCTTTAGCCCTGTCTGGGGGCCAGACTGGGACAGAAGCAATAAAGACCCCCTAGGATAGGTCCCCACAGAACTCTTTCCCAGCCATGCCCCTTCCCCTCCCCCAAACCCACCCCCACTTGCACCAATCCTGTGATGACTTTGACTTCATTGCCCTGTCTACAGGGAGATCATGTCAGGGAGGGGAACGTGCAGCTCAGCTTTGCTGTTCCCCATTGAATAGAAACTGATTGGGGAGGTCTGTCCTCCCCAGGGCCCCTGAGGGACACTGAGGGGTCCGAAGCCCCAGACACCACTTCTAGGGGCCGTGTCCTGAGCAGGAGCGGCCACTGTTAAAGCCAGCCTTGAGCCCTGAAGGAGTACTCATCCCACCACCAGCCTAGAAAGGAATCGGTAACATTGGCATGGAAGCCTTATGCTGTTCCCAGTTGTCATCCATTCAGAGCTCCATCTCCTAAGCCTGGCCCATCCTCACCTTCAGTAGTGGGGTTCAGTTCCTCCAGGGGAGCTGGGTGCCTTGAGTGGTGAGGGGGGCAGACTGGATGCCACTGTAAAGCTCCTTCTTCCTGTGATTAGCCTGAGTGGAGAGGTTTTGCATTACTAATCCCAGCTTCCTTCCTCACAGGGGACTTTTCTGTTCTGACATGACCACTAAGACTGTGCAGCTGCTGCCTCGGGAGGGGAGTGGGATGGGGGCAGTAGGAATTGGAAAGAGAAGAGAAAGGTCGTACTTGTGCCCTGCTCTGGGGGCCAGGCCCCTGGGGCACTGACAGCTTCTCAGAGGCAGGGGATGAGTAGGGAAGGCAAGAGTGAGGAGAGCCCAAGCTGAAGTGGTTGGCATTGGTGCCGAAGCATGCTGCCACAGCAGATGGCTCCAGCCTTTAGTGATGAGCTTTCCCCCTCCAAGTTCTTCTTGTGATTTCAGCAGGGGCATATCCTTTCCCTAACCCTGCTTGCCCCAGACAGGAGGTCCTAGGAGTGTGACAGCCACCTTGGTCCCAGCATTGACCTTCCATTCCAGGTCAAACCTTTCAAGGGAGTAGGCTTTGCTGCTCCTCTCCTCCATCAATTCCTACTAGACTGTAAGCCTCATGAGGGCAGAGATTGTGTCTTATCTAAATTTTGTATCTCCCACAGAACCTAGTACCATGCTCTGCACACAGTTGGTGCTTAATAAATGTTGAGTTGAACACTTTCCTCATCCCTGGTCTTCCTGCTGCTCTGAGGGACCCACCTGCTCATTCCAGGGTTCCCAGAGTCTTCTCTTCTTCCCAGATTGAAGTTTTTCCATCTTCTTGACCTTCTTGACTTTGGTATGGATCATTTAGGATCAGATGAGATCTGGAAAGTCCACAGTGCCAGGAACATAGTAGGTGCTTAGTAAATCCTTCCCTTCCCTTCCCTTCCCTTCCCTTCCCTTCCCTTCCCTTCCCTTCCCTTGCCCTTCCTTTACCTTCTTTTCCCTTCCCTTCCCTTCCCTTCATCCCTCCCTCCCTCCCTTCCTTCCTTCCTTCCTTCCTTCCTTCCTTCCTTCCTTCCTTCCTTCCTTCTTTCCTTCCTTCCTTCCTTCCTTTCTTCCTTCCTTCCTTCCTTCTCTTCTCGCACAAAATGACTAATACAGAAATGTTTTATATCATTGCACATGTATAATCTATATCTGATTGCTTACTGTCTGAGGGAAGGGGGAAGGGAGGGAGGTACTGAGGATGATGCAAAGTTGGGATAAAGAGATAAAGTGGAGGGCTTGCCTTCACAGACAGCTTAGGCATCTAAAGGGGATAGCATGCCAGTGAGGGCAGAGTGGCATGGAGAGGCACCTCAAATCCCACTTGAGACCTTTATGAGCTGTGTGACCATGGACACATCACTGCCTCTCTGAGCCTATTTCTTCATAGCCATAGAAAGGGGGAAGGAGAGGGAGAGGAGCAAGAGTATCAGCTTCCCAACTGTTGTCTCTATCAAGTCTCTTGCCAATCCCTTTCCCATACAAATGCTGAAGTGATTTTCCTAAAAGCATAGGTCTGATTATGTTGCTCCCTTATAAAGCTAGGTGTGTCTAAATCTACATGTCTCTATCTATCTGTCTGTCCATCCATCTTTATCTCTATAGATCTATACACAGAGAGAGGAGCTATTGCAATAGGTAAGGGGTATCTGATCTAGGGGGACTGTGGTGTGAGAAGAGAAGGGGAAAGATGGGAAAGATGACAAGATATGATGACTGCTTAGATACGTGGAATGAACCTAAGATGACAGCAGTGCTGGGACTCTGTGAATGGGGGTGGTGTTCTGAACAGTAATAGAAAAGTTTGGAAGATGTGTGTAGGTTTGGGGTGTCTGTGTGTGTGTGTGTGTGTGTGTGTGTGATGAGTTCTACTTTGCACTTACTGACTGAGTTGCCTAGAAGACTTCCAGTTTAAAGTACCCAATAGGCATGTGGGACTAGAGCCAGGAGACAAATGGGGTATGACATAGAACTGGGAGGAATCTGAATAGAAGTAATTAAACCTATGGGAGCTGGTGGAGTCATCAGGGGAGAGAGTCTAGAGACAAGAAGAGGGCCCAGGAGAGTCCTGGAGGACTTCTCCAGGTAGGAGGTAGGATCAATAGGAGGACCAGGTGAGAGCCCTGCCATGCCAGCCTAGAGGGGAGAGGAGGCATCGAGGAGGGGAGAGTGACAGTGTCAAATGCTACAGAGAGGTCAAGAATGGTAAGAATAGAGAGAAGGCTACCAGACTTGACATTGGTAACTTTGAAAAGAACAGTTTCAGGTGAGTGAGCAGGTCACATGTAATTTGGAGGCTATAAACCTGAGGGAATGAAGGATGTCCTCAGTGGGAATAGAGGGGCTTGGAGAGGGGTGGGATTGCAACCTATCTATCTCTACTCCTTCCCTGCCACCCCAGATGAAAAGTGCCCCAGAACAGATGGGAGGCCGGAATGTGGGGATGCTGAGGTATACAGAGGGAAAAAGGGAAGGTCAAGGAATTGTGCCTGTGTGGTGGGGGATGTTGGGTTGGGTTCTGCTCTGGGGGCTCCTTGTCTACCCCTGCCCCCCCCTTACTATCACCAGATGTGTAGAGGGGGTGGAGACAAGGCGAATCTGTCTTCCTGTGCTCTGGTTGATCTCAAACCTCTTTGGGGTCAAGCCACAGTTCCCATTTTGGAGACTCCTGCACTAGGCAACTGTCGAAAACTCTTGCATTTCAGAGGAAGGCACTGATCCCTGGAGTTCTCTGTATCAGGGAAATCACAGGTCTGTTTTCTTTGCCCATCCTGCTGCCCAGGTTGGTACAGGGAAGGATTCCTTGGGCCATTTAGAATCAAGAAGGCTTGAAAGGTTATCCCATCCAACCCCCCATTTTCCATATTGTTGTGACACTTTCTAAGGAATTTTATTCATATGACAAATTTTGTTGTTAAAATCAACATTAAAGACCTGTGGTTTCAGCAAATAGTTCTAACACCCCATGTTACATGATAAATGCACGATAGTTTAGTAAGAATAAATGTGGAGTCAAAGAATCTGAGGAGGAGGAGGAGGAGGAGCTGCAAAAGCCATTTAAGTTAACCCATAATCTGATTTGAGATACTGTGTGACCCTGGGCAAGTCATTTAACTTGTGTTTACCTCAGTTTCCTCATCTGCAAAATGGGGTAGTAATAGCACCCACCTCCTAGGGTTACTGTGAGGATCAGATGAGATAATGATTGTAAACAGCTAAGGCCCAGTGCCTGGCACATAGTAGGCACTATAGAGATGTTAGCTACTATTACAACTTGAATAAGAAGTCCCACAATCATTCCAACAAGTGGCCATCCAATTTCTTGAAGACCTCCAAGGAGGAGGAACCCACCTCCTCCTAAGGAAGTTCATCCCACTTTGGGACAACTTTCATTGCTGGGGAAATTTCCCCAACATCCCAATTAGGTGTGTCTGGGTGTCTCTCCAGCTATATAGGTGCATGATCCTAACAATAATGACATACAGTGCTTAAAAATGTGCAAAACTAAGTGATGAAACTAGATGAGAAAGCTAGGTTGTGTAGTGGTTAGAGCATTGGACTTGGAGTCAGGAAACCTGGGTTCGAATCCTGCCTCTGACACATACTAGTTGCATGACCTTGGGAAAGTCATTTTACCTCTTTCAGCCTCTGTTTCCTCATCTGTAAAATGGTAATAATAACACTATCTACCTCAAAGTATTCTGTAAAGACCAGTTGTGATAATACATGTTAAATGATTTGCAGACCTTAAAAATGTTACATAAATTTCAGCTATTAAAAAACTTCATTTATTTTTAGTTTTCAACACTCACTTTTATTATAAGATTTTGAGTTTTAAATTTTCTCCCCTTCTTTACCTCCCCCATCCCCAAGATGGCATGCAATCTGATCTAGGTCATACAGATACAATTATATTAAATGTATTTCCACATTAGTCATGTTGTAAAGAAGGGAAAAACCACAATGAAAAAAACCCAGCAACAACAAAAGGAAAAACAGTCAGTTTCTCTCTGCATTCAGACTCCATGGTTCTTTCTCTGGATGTGGATGGCATTTTCCATCGGGAGCCTTTCAGAAGTAAGTTGGTCATTGCATAATATTGTTACTGCGTACAATGTTCTCCTGGTTCTGCTCCCTTCACTCAAGGGCTAAGTCTGTCAAAGTCAGTCATCACAGATACAACGTATCTGTAATTATATACAATGTTCTCTTGGTTCTGCTCACTTCACTCAGCATCAATTCATTCAAGTCATTCAAGATTTTTCTGAAATCTGCCTGCTTTTATGGGACGGTAGTATTCCATTATATTCATATACCACAACTTGTTCAGTCATTCCCCAATTGCTGGGCATCCCCTCAATGTCCAATTCTTAGCTACCACAAAAAGAGCTGCTGTAAGTATTTTTGTACATGTAAGTCCTTTTCCCATTTTTTATGATCTTTTTGGGTTAGAAACCTAGAAATGGTATTGCTGGATCAAAGGGTATGTAGAGTTTTATATCTCCTTCAGGGATACTTCCAAATCGCTCTCCAGAATGGTTGGATCAGTTTACAACTCCACAAACAATGTAGTAGTGTTCCACTTTTCCCACATCCTCACCATTTATCATTTTCCTGTTTTGTCATGTTAGCCACTCAATTTTAGCTATTATTATTGCATAGATTATCTCATTTGAACCTCATGACAACAGTGCTAGGTAGGTATAATAAACCATTATGATTCAGATGAGGAGACTGAAACTCAGGGAGGTGAAATTTCTTGTTTCTGTGGATTGTACTGTTTGTAAGTGTTCAGCTCAGGGTTAGATTTTCTGGCTCAAAGACCAGCCCTCTGCTCATATGCATCACAGCATGTCTCAGCCAGAAGTCTGGGGATGCGGGTCACCAGGTACCATTCAGTTTGCCACCACTACATGTCCTCTCACAGAGCAGCTCCCATAGTCAGTCAATAAACATTAAGTGCCTACTATGTGCCATATAGGTCCATACCATCACTCCTCAGAGATTAGGAAGCCATTTTTATTGAGCTGCCACAGCTTCCCCCATCTCCACCCCCCCATAGAAGAGCCTCACCACTCTTCTAATGTCCAGCTGTCTGCTCCTTTGTGACACATATTCCCCTCTCCCAACCTATAGGCCAGGATCCCCCTCTGCCCTGGAAGACCTAGAAAGTAGAGAAGTGTTCACTGTGCTTATTCCTCCAGAATAGACACCACCAACACTTTGTGCTCCTGTGCATGCTGCTTGGCACTGCAGAGACTCCAATATTACACAGCCTCTGGAGGATCACTGCAATATTTCCTTTACCCTCCTTTGTTCTTTGGAGCCAT
>CM053593.1:380502082-380523868 GCA_028646575.1 Pseudocheirus occidentalis
CCCCCCCCCCAGTGGTATGATGCAATTTGTTCAACTGCTTGTGGGGGGGTACGGTTAGCACATTCTTGCCAGACTCTTACATAGGCAGAAGGGTCAAAGATTTGGAGCCTGAAGGGAGCTTAGGGAATCTTCTTGTCCATTTGGGTCAAATAGAAATGGATTCTTGTGGGTTTCTTAGTCTATACTTAGAAAACCACAAACTAGCATTATCCGTGTTGTATTGTGTTTTTGTTTATTTTGTTAACCATTTACATTTTACTCTGGTTCTGGCTCAAGAGTCTGATCTCATTTTTGATGAAATCCAAAGAGATGAATGACTTGCCCAAGGTCAGAGGTAGGACTGTATAGTTTGTGATAATAATTCAGTCATTTTTTTCTATGGCATTTGACTCTTCCTGAACCCATTTAGTGTTTGGTGTGTGTGTTTTTTTTTGAAGGGGGAAGGCGAGGTGATAGAGGTTAAGTGACTTGCCCATTGTAAGTGTGATCAAGTGTCTGAGGCTGGATTTGTACTCAGGTCTCCCTGACTCCAGGGGCAGTGCACTATTCACTGCACTAGCTAACTGTCCCTATTTGGTGTTTTCTTAGTAAAGCTACTGGAATAGTTTGCCATTTGCTTTTCCAGCTCATTTCACAGATGAGGAACTGAGGGAAACAGAGTAAAGTGACTTACCCAGGGTCACACAGCTAGTAAGTGACTGAAGCCAGATTCAAACTTATCAGATGAATCTTCCTGCCTCCAGGTCTGGCAGTCTATCTACCGCACCACCTAGTGGCCCAATAAAAACAGCTAGCATTTATACAGAGCTTTAAATCTGGCTGAGAATTTTACAAATATTATCTCATTTGAGATACTCAGGGAGGCAGGTGCTATTATTCCCATTTTACAAGTGAGGGAACTGAAGCAAGAGAAAGATGAAATGACTTGCCCAGGGCCACACAACTCGTGTCTGAGTCCAGATTTGAACTCAGATCTTGTTGCTTCCAGGTCCAAGCTCTATCCACTATACCACCCGTAGCTGCCTCTCCAAAAATTAGTATTATGGAGTTAGAAGGGACCTCAGAAGTCATATCATCCACCCTGCCTCATTTGACAGATGATAAAACTGAGGCCCAAAGATGCCGTGAATTACTCAAGGTCACACAGGTATTAAGCAATCACAAGCTGACCTATGAGCCCAAATCTAATGATCTAGTTAGATCTACTCACTTTGTGATCTCACCAATTTAGGAGTTTCCTCCACTGGCACAGGTAGCAACCCATCCAAACCCAGTTGTCCCCTTCAATTCTTGTCTGTGTCCTCACGTAAATGTGCTACAGGGGGCCCACCAAGCATTCTGGAGGCATTCTTTGCTTTCCCCATGGCATCATAGCAGTACCAGTGGAGCCCTCTGGCTGTCTACCCAACACTCCTCATTCTCACCATGTGATTACTCCATCTTCTCTCTCCCATCATACAACACTTCACTGATGTCCTTTCTCCAGTTCTTCCCAATTCCTTGTTATTTATATATTGCAATCAATCAATAAACATTTCTGTTAGGTGCTGTATCAAGTGCTACAGGATAAAGCACAAGTGACCCCAGTCCTGCACCACCCTGGTCAGTTCTGGAAATGACATGGAGCAGCAGTGGGGAAGGGGGCAGAGGATGCCCACAATCCTGGGGTTTGACTGTCTTTGAATGGTAGCGTGACTGTTGGAATCCTAAGGGGAAGATCTTGTCCAGACACCAGTGAGCTGAAACAGAACCAAAGCAGCTGGATCATATTCATATTAACTGGCCCATTTTTTTTGCTGTTAATGAAGCCAGAAGACCTACAGAAGGTGCCATTGAAAGGAAAGGCTGCTCGCAGGTTCTTCTCTAAGGGCTTAATAAGGAATTCAGCAGAGTTGTTTTCATCATTCTTGTTCCCTTACCAGGATGTGCAGGGGATGAATTTTGGTAGAAAAGGGGGCCACCTTGAACACGATTGTAGCTTATACAGCACCTGTTACAGATAATTAAATAGATAACTGAGCAGTGAACCTCAGAAGATCCCCCAAATCAAGTTAATAAAGACCTTGATACTTGGTGACTTTAATGTGAAGAGGGACATAGAAGAGGAGAAATATGTTGGGAAACATGGCTCAGTGTCAAGAAATTAAAGATGTTGAGGTTTATAGAGTAGTCAAGAGTACCACGCCTGCCAATTGTGAATACTTCCCTTAAGAAGAGAGTAAGAACCCATTGGATGTGGGGAACACTCAACAGCATCACAGAACTGACTCTGTCTTGATGAACAAAATGAGACCCATTTCAGGACTGGCTGCTGTGTTGTGTCTGATCAGTTAGCACCAAGCTTAAAATGAACACCAAGTGAGAAGAAAGAATTAGAATGAGGAGATGTTGGCTGAAACTTCAGCAGCTTCAACCCAGCCTCTTCAAGCAGTTCATTGCCTCTGAAAAGTGGGAAATGGATAAAAACAAAGACAATGATCTCATTATCACCCTTCAAAAAAGTTTAACTGACATAAACAAGCACCACAATGAGGAGGTCAAAACAGCTCCGAAGCAGTCTGAATCTTCAAACGTTTGAGACTGGTGCAAAAAAAGTCATAGTAGCCAAAGATAAAACCAGGTTAGACTTCTGTAACCTGTTCATTCATAAAATCTTCCAAAGGAAGATGTTGGAAGATTACCAGCAACATTATCTCATGAAAGAGTAAAAACAGGGGAGGGGAAATTAAACCTATCAAAATATTGGCATGAGACTCAATCACATCAAATCAATCCAGGAGTATTTACTGAGGTTTCTAGCATGAGAATGGGGAGCTAGATGGCTCAGTGGATAGAACACTGCATCCAGAGTCAGTAAGATGTGAGTTCAAATTTGACTTCAGACATTTAACTGCTGTGTGACCCTGGGTAAGTCACTTAACTCTGTTTGCCTCAGTTTCCTCATCACAAAAATGAGCTGGAGAAGAAAATGTCAAACCACTCCAGTGTCTCTGCCAAGAAAACCCCAGATGAGTTCAGTAAGAGTCAGATACAATTGGACAACAAATAACATTGATTTTTATACACATTTGTCCATAGACTCAGAACTCCTTGAGAGCAGGGACTATCTTTTGCTTTTGTATCCCAATGCTTATCACAGTGCCTGCCTCAGAATGAGCTTAATGAATGTTTATTGGCTGCTGACCTACTGACTGGGCACCTCAGTACTTAACATGCTAGGTGAGAAAATAGAAATGTCAGTTAAGAAGGGGAATCATAGAATCATCCAGTTCAACCCCAACCCAAATCATCTATAAAACAGACCCAATTACATCTCATCCATCCTTTGCTCAAATACCTAGCATGAAGGGGAACCCAGTGCCTTTGAAGCAGCCCATTCAAATTTTGGATAGATAGCTCTATCTGTTGGGAATACTGTCTAATATCTCAAAGAGACTTTCAATTAACATCCCTGTCTCTTCATCTCCTGTGGGACCAAAATCTCAGAAAACTTTCCTGAATCTGGCCTCATCAGCAAGAACTGTCCTTGTGGAATCCATCGGGGGGCCTGCCAGATCTAGTTGTAGTGTCATGTTTCTGGGAAGAGAAAGAGGGAAATGGCTGAGCAGGTTGAAACCAGATGAGTGTTAAATTTCACTACACAGAAAACACTCATCAGTTTGACTTTCTATGGCAGAGTAAAGTTTACATAGAATTTCCCTCCAAAATATTAATACTTGCATTTTATAGACAAGACAATTGAGTTTCAGAGAAGAGAAATGGCTTACCCAGGGTCACATGACTTCAAATCGCTATCCACACCTCTAGTTCTAATACTCCTTGTGACACAATTTTCAACAGTAGAGTCCTCTACTGGTGTCCTGAATTTCACTTATATTAAATTTCCCCACTAGGTGGCATTGATAGCCACTATCCTAAGTCCTATTCGATGAGAAGAATCTGGTGTTGGGTGTTCCATGCTCACCCAATATTAGTAGCCGAAGGAGGGAGACCAGGAAAAGCCTCATGCAGAAAGTGACATTTGAGCTGAGTTTTGAATGGAACTAGGAATTCTAAGAGGTGGAGGTGAGGAAGGAGGGCATCCTGGGAGATGAACTTTGTATGTGTAGAACACGAGTAGACTGGTATGACTAGCTAGGGAGCAAGAAGAGGAGTAAGTATTAGACTGGAAAGAAAAATGAGACAAAGTCATGGAGAACTCTGAATGTTGAAATGAGGAGTTTATTTTTCATCTGAAATGGAAGTAGGGAAGTAGCACTGTCAGACCTGTGCTTTTAGAAAATTAGTGTGAAAAGCATTTGATAACGTACAACACTAATTTCTATTAAAAAAAAACACTTGAAAGTATAGACTTTTCCTTAACTTGATGAGAAGTGTTTACCTAAAACCATTAGTAAGTGGTATTTGTAATGGGGATAAACTAGAAGCCTTCCTAGCAAGATCAGGTGTGAAACAGGGATGCCTACTGTCACCAATATTATTCAATATTGTATTGGAAATCCTAGCAATAGAGATAAGAGAAAAAAGAGCTAGAAGGAATCAGAATGGGGTAATAAATAGAATAGAGGTAACAAAGATAAATAAACTAGAGGTAATAAAATAAACAGAACAGAGGTAATAAAGCGATCTCTTTTTGCAGATGATATGATGATATACTTGGAGAACCCCAAAGACTCAACTAAAAAGTTAACTGAAAGAATTAATAATTGTAGCAGGATATAAAGTAAGCCTTTATGAAGTCAACATTCCCATATATCACTAACAGGATACTACAGGAAGAGGTAACTGGAGATATTCCACTTAAAATAACTCTAGACAGTATAAAATACTTGGGAAAATGCCCACCAAAACAAGCTCAGGATCTATATGAACAAAACTATAAAAAATTTTGTACACACAGAAAAATCAGATTTTTAAAAATGGAGAAATTTAAATTGTTCATGTGTAGGCAGAGCCAAAATTACAAAAATGGCAATTTTACCAAAACTTATGTAGATAGAGATTCAATGTCATCCCAATTAAGTTACAAAAACACCTATTTTATGGAGCTGGAAAAAATAGTAACAAAATTCATTTGGAAGAACAAAAGGTCAAGAATATCTAAGGAATTAATGGGAAAAATGTAAAGGAAGGATGTTTAGCAGTATCAGATCTTAAATTATATTGTAAGGCAGTAATTATCAAAACTATCTGCTAATAGAAAGATAGAGGAACAGAGTAGACATAAAAATCTACAGCAGCAAATTAATATAGTTACCCAGCGTTTGTCAAGTGTAAAGACTTAAGTTGTTGAGATAAGAATTCTTTACTTGGCAAAGGCGAAAAACTAGAAAGGAGTCTGGCAGAAACTGGACATAGATCAACATCTTACATCATTCACCAAGATGAAGTCAAAATGGATACATAACCTAGATATAAGGAGAGAGTTTACAAGAAAATTGGAAGAATATGAACATATTACCAATCAGACTTACAGATAGGTGAACAATTTATGAACAAACGAGGTAGTGTTATGAGATATAAAATGGATAGTTTTCATTGCATTAAATTAAAAAGGTTTTGTACAAATAAAACAAATGTAGCCAAAATCAAAAGGAAAGCAGAAAACTAGGGGTGGGATTTATTGACAGTTCCTCTAATAAAAGTCTCCTATCTCAAATATACAAAGAACTTCGTCAAATCTATAAGAATGAGAGCCATTTCCCAACTAAAAAATGGTCAAAGGATATGAACAGGCAGTTTTCCTATGAAGAAATCAAAACAGTTTATAGTTACATGAAAAATGCTCTAAAGCATTATTGATTCGAGAAATATCAGTTAAAACAACCTTGAGATATCATTTTACACCTATTAGATTGACTAAAATGATAGAATGGGAAAGTAACAAATGCTGGAAGGGATATGGAAAAACTGGGCCTTTAATTCATTGTTGGTGGATCTGGGAGCTGATCCAACCATTTTGGAGAGAGATTTGGAATTATGCTCAGAGTTGTTAAACTGCCTATACTCTTTGACCCAGCAATACCATTATTAGGTCTATTTCCCAAGATTATTAGGGAAAATGGAAAAGAATCTTCATGTTCTAAAATATTTATAGCAGTTCTCTTCATGATGGCAAAGAAATGGAAATTGAGGGAATTTGGGGAATTGGGGAAAGGATAAACAAATTGTAGTGTAGGTTCATAACGGAATATTGCACTGCTATAATAAATGATGAGGTCAATGGTTTTAGAAAAGCATGGAGAGACCTCCACAAAATAATGAAGAGTGAAGTGAGCAGAACCAAGAGAACATTGTATACAGTAATAGCACTATTGTTTTAAGAACAACTTTGAGCAACTAAGTCATTCTATTATAAATACCTGAATTAACCTCAAATATCCTATGAAGGAAGATGTGTGAATCCAGAAAAAGAACTGACATATATATATATATATATATATATATATATATATGTGTGTGTGTGTGTGTGTGTGTGTGTGTACATGAATGTATATGTATGTGCACATACATGCACATACAGATTTGTGTCTAATGATAGCCATCTCAAAGTTTGAGGTAAGGGGGAAGAGAAAAAAAAAGAAAGTTACATAATTTTATTGTATATTTGAAAGGAATAGCAAGTTGTACATAATGAATCTGCAATTTCAGGTACAATTCTGTTTTTCTATCCCACTTTGTTATGGAAATGCTTTTTATCTCTTCAGTTCAGAATAAATCAGTTAAAAACAAAAATGAGTTTGTGTATCAAACAATGCAATATTCACAATACCTACAGTGACTATAAATATGTTGATATGGTGATTAATCACAAAGCGTAACAGGCTCTCTACATGGGAAATATAGCTAGAACATTTATCCAAATATCAGAAAACTGAATCCCCAAACCAGAAAGTCAAAGCCATCATAGTAGTTATGAAGTTGGCACAGTTAATCAGTTAATGTAGTAAACACCCACATTCTCAAACCTTCAAAACAGGACAGGCTACCTCAGGCAAAGAGTTCTTTCTTTTTTTTTTTCCTTTTTTTTTCTTTTTGGAGGGCCGTTGGGGTTAAGTGACTTGCCCAAGGTCACACAGCTAGTTTTTGTGTTAAGTGTCTGAGGTTGGATTTGAACTCAGGTACTCCTGACTCCAGGGCCAATGCTCTATTCACTGCGCCACCTAGCCGCCCCTAAAGAGTTCTTTCAAAAGAGTGAACCACACTGTGGGACTGTTGTTTCCAGAAGTGAGGAGCAGATATTTACAGCTGAAGTGATGTAGGGATGTAATGTTTTTCACAGCTAAAACACCACAAATATTTATTTATATTGTTGCATTATTTGTTACATTGTTAATACATTGTATGACTAATAATATCAATTTTTATTGAAGCCTGGGAGATTAGGGTTTTTAATAGAGGTTTGAGCAACTACTTATGGGAAGAAGTTTCTCTAGTTTGATAAATATTTGATAAACTGGGATGGGCCCTCTGTGACAACAGATTAATTAATGAAGTTGCAGCCTTAGTGATGAATAAAGAAATATCCAAATATAGTCCTGGATTACATTAGAACTCATGTTGATCTGAGGTGCAGGTTCATTTGGTAGCTAGGCTGTTTCTGAGTATAAGGCTGGTGGGACCAGGGCTAAATTTTGAGTCTAATGACTTCCAGATTCAGGGGTAATATAGGGAGGATTTTGTCCTTGTGTGTTGGGAGACATTTTTATATGTTTCTTCTTCTTGCTATATCTTTTAAGTAAATATCTTTTGTTAAAGTTTTATTTTTTGTTTTTGCTTTTTGGAGGGGGGAAGGTAGGGCAATTGGGGTTAAGTGATTTGCCCAAGGTCACACAGCTGGTTTTGTGTTGTGTCTGAGGTTGGATTTAAACTCAGGTCCTCCTGACTCCAGGGCTGGTGCTTTAAATTTTTTTTTTAAACAAAACACCTTATGCTGATAAAAATTAATATCATACCAAGTCAAGCAGCAGGCCAAGGGTGATTATGTCATCTTGGGTCTACATGAGGGTGGCTGACATTTATTACTCTGCTACATTCTTACCGATATTTTTTTGTTTTTATATCACCTACATTTTACAATGTATCCCTCCCCCAATCTTGTTCAGTCATTTTTTTCTACTTATATCCAACTCTTCATGGCCTCATTTGGGGTTTTCTTGGCAAAGATACTGGAGTGGTTTGCCATTCCTTCTCCAGCTCATTTGACAGATGAAGAAACAGAGGCAAACAGGGTTAAGTGGCTTACCCAGAGTCATACAGCTAGTAAGTGTCTGAGGCCAGATTTGAATTCATGAAGATGAGTCTTTCTGCCTCCAGGCTAGGAACTCTATCCACTGTGCCTCCTAGTTGGCCCCATCCTTCTCAGAGAGCAATCTTTTATAACAGTGGTTCTCAACCTTCCTAATGCGGAGACCCTTTAATACTTGTATGTGGGCATATCTGCATGTGGGCGGACCCTCCTGGAGATGGATAGAAGAGGGATGTCTCAGTTCCTAAGACCATCGGAAATATGTGTTTTCCCATGATCTTAGGTTGTCACAACCCACAAATTGAGAACCACTGCTTTATAACAAAGAATAAAAATGCAGTGTTCCACATTGGAGAAAGCTCTTGTTGGCCAAGTCATTGAGTGGTTCAGAGGCAGAAACTGATGATTTCATCAATGAAAAAACATTAAAGAAAAGGTTCCCATCAGCACCCTCAACACTGGAATCCTGCTATCTGACTCACAGCTGATGCTTCCTTTTTAGGTTGTGACTTGCATGTAGGCTCCTTGAGAGCATGGTCTGGCCTTTCTATTGGCATCCCCAGCTCTTGGACCAGTGCTTTAAACACTTCATAAATGCTTCACTCACTCATTTATCCGCCATCTCCACCCTCTGTAAAGAGCTGGGGGGTTGGTGCTGAATCATGTTTCTTCCAGCTCATGATGCTTTTATAACTTTCAGTTTGGGCTGTTTTGTTGTTTTCCTTTCTCCTCTTTTAATCATATTCATTATATGTATGATCTTCCTGGTTTTGCCCACTCCACTTTGCATCAGTTCATAGAAGTCTTTCCATGCTTTTCTACATTCATTATATTCATGAGTTGTTTTTTTTTTACAGCACAATATAGTACACATTACATTCGTGAACCACAACTTTAAAGAATTCCCCAATTGATATACAAATATAAGTCCCTCTAAGGGGCTAATTTCTTAAATATTTGTCATTATTTGGATACTTGAGAAACACTTTCCAAGTTCTCTAAATTCCTGATCAAAAAGGTATCAGAGCCTAGTCCTGGTTTTGAACACAAATCTCTTGCTCACACTGAGTCCTCTTCTCTGACTTCTTTCAGAATGGCCTTTCCATTCATTGGGTAACATTGGCCACATCATTTTGCCACCCTGTACCTCTGCTGTTCCATCTGCTCATACAGAGACTTGAATTCCTTTATCTCTTACCGTGCAGTATAACAAACAAGAAAACGTTTTGAACTTTTGGTTATGAACCAAATGTAAAATATTAGGAATTGTTTACTCTACACTCACAATTTATATTACTTTGGGTTATTGGAGTCTTTGGCTGTCAAATCCATGAATGGAACAGTTAGATGCTCCATTACCTAGCTGTGTAGCAACATGTCCTGGCATTGGGCCATGCCCTGAAGCCAGAATTGACTCTGTCCTACTGATTTCACAGATCATAGGTTGGGCTTGGATAAAGGCATACAGGCTTCGACATGGTCAGGGCGTTTGCTCACAATCCTTCTCCCTTGTCTCTTCAAGAAACCAGTCAGTTCCATTGCTCAAATCACATTTATTAATTAATGAGAAAGGTTGCAATTTTAGTAATTAATAAATATCTAAAAATTATTCTGGATTACTTTAAAATTTGAAGATGAATGGGATGAGTCAAGTAATGACCCCAGCATGGGCTACATGTAAGGATACTCAGCCCTAAATCCCTGATACATAAAAATAAAGGTCAGGTTCAACAGAGGACAAAGGAGGGATGGAAACAAAGTGCTCATGGAAAAATGGATTTGGGAGAAGGCATGAACAGCTGGGGATATCAAGGAAGATTTCATGGATCAGGAAGTATTTCAGGGGGGCTACTAGGTGGTTCAGTGAATGCAGCACCGGCCCTGGAGTCAGGAGGACCTGAGTTCAAATCCTTCCTCAGACACTTAATACATACTAGCCGTATGACCTTGGGCAAGTCACTTAACCCCAATTGCCGTGCTTTTTCCCCCCTCCAAAAAGGAGAGAGAGAGAGAGAGAGACAGAGAGACAGAGAGACAGAGAAAGAAAGAAAGAAAGAAACAAAGAAAGAAAGAAACAAAGAATTAAGAATTTCTTAAGAATTAAGAATTTAGAAATTCTTCAGGCACTTGAGCTGAATCTGGAAGAAATATAATGTTGTGGGGAGGAGGAGAGTCAATCTGGACACATCTGATCAATTGATTTCTCAACCTGGTTGTTCAAATCAAAGGTGAAAAGAGGAGAAGCCAATTACCTGAGAGAGTGAGGTTTAGAGGTCTTAAATGGATTGTAAAGAAAGTCCTATACTTATCCTTTTATGAGATTTGAAGTTCTCCAATCAAAATGGACGGAATTAGAATTCAACTAGCAATTGACAAGGCAGCTGAGCTTAAATTTGGCTTCAGATACTTACCAACTGTATGACCCTGGGCAAGTCATTGGACCCTGTTTGCCTCAGTTTCCTTATCTATAAAATGAGCTGGAGAAGGAAATGGGAAGCCACTCTGGTATCTTCCAAGAAAACCCCAAATAGGGTCATGAAGAGGAAGACGTGACTGAACAGCAACAACAAAAGCAATTGAGTGCCAAAGCATTGGGTGCACTTCTGGTGGCCCTTTAAGAATGAAGCATTCTGCCTGCCACTTTGCGTCGGGGAGTGGGGGGATGGGGAGAGGTTTGAATTGAATCCCTTCCTCATTCCAACACCTTTCCTTTACTTAGTCAATGAGTATGCCAGAGAACCTCTGAACTTCACAACTGTTAGTATTTACCCCAGAGAATGCTGGTAAATGTTTAATAATCAGCTCTCTGAAAATACAGGGCACACTTGTAAGTTTAGTCCTTGTTATTAATATTTCTCTATCACTTTCCTAAGTCTAGATGATCGACAAAACAATTCAGCAAGTTCTATTTGTGGTACTTGCCAGTTTTTGCAGTATTAAAGCTCATGAAGTGAATTGAACAATTAGCTCTTCAGAGGCACTTGGCAGGCTCCAGCACATTTCCGTGTCTACTCTTAGGCTGGTTCTCTCTCATTCAGTTGTATCTGACTCTTTGTGACTCCATGGACCACAGGTGCCAATATTATTCATGGGGTTTTCCTGGCAAAGATACTGGAGGGGCTTGCCATTTCCTTCTCCAGTGGATGAAGGCAAACAGAGGTTAAGTGACTTGCCCAGGGTCACACAGCTAGTGAGGGTCTAAAATGAATTTGAACTCAGGTCTTCCCGGTGCCAGGCCCAATGCTCTATCCATTAAGCCACCTAGCTGCCCAGCTAGGACCAGAGATAAAAGACAAATGCTTTATGAAAGGGTTAAATAAGATTTTTTAATTCCTTCCACCCATTAAGAGTGCCTCTGATCTTATGAAACATTAAAAACAATTACAGTAAAATTAATATATATTACAAACAAACCAGAAGGGATATCTTATAATAAGGAGATTAAGACAGACTTGATCCCATTGAAGCAAGGACTATGAGATTGGGTTTGCTGGTCTCTGAAAATTATCAGTGGATTAAGGGCTGAAGACTTTGCCAAAAGGCTGCTTAATTCCAACCCAAATCAGGCTAATTTTGGATGTAGATGAGTCCAGACAGATTGTTGCTTGCTTTTGTTCTTGAAGAGAACCATGACATCAGGGAGGTGATGGCATGACATGCAAGTAAGTGAACTGGTTTTAAGCGAGGCAGGGCTGTGCAAGGTCACCAGCCTCACTTCCTCCTCTGGAGCCATCTGGATCCAGTGGCCAGATATGGATCAGGACAACTGGAGAAGGCCCAGGGTGCAGTGGGAGACCCTGGCCTTTTTAAAATAAGGTCTTTTAACAGGTCTCAATTTGACTGAGTCAGTGCCTATTCAATGATTAAGGCTAGGTAAGAAATGAGGCAAAGAATGACTTGTAAGCATTCTGGGAGGGGAAGATCCCCAAACATAAATAGCTGTTTTTACATTCAGTCTGAGCCATCAGGGTGAACAATGACCAGGTGGGCTTGGGCTGGGACCTATTGCTGGCCAATCAATGAGAGCCAGAGTGACTTGCGCTTAAGGCGTGGTCCTTAAGAAAGAAATCTCCAGATAGCACCAAAGACAAGGACTGCTGCAGCAAGACACTTGGGAGGTGGCCGGGAAGGGCACCCATGAAGCCGAAGCAGAGGCTCATTAAGAATAAAACAATTAGGGGTGGCTAGGTGGCACAGTGAATAGAGCACCGGCCCTGGAGTCAGAAGGACCTGAGTTCAAATCCAGTCTCCGACACTTAGCAGTTGCTTGCTTGCTTAGCCATGTGACCTTGGGCAAGTCACTTAACCCCAATTGCCCAGCCTTCCCCCCTACAAAAAGCAAAAACAAAACAAAAAAAAAAGAATAAAACAATTATTTGCCAGGAGGTTCAAGTCTAATGAGACGATGAAGGTCTATATATAAGACTGTAAAGATCAATGCAAATAGATCCACACTGGTTAAGGAGAGGGGGCTTTGCATGGGGCTGGGGGGAAGGCCGCAAAGCCTGACACAAAAGGCCCAGATATACCTTGACCCACACCTTAACTCCAGCCATGGGAACCTCAGGCTCTGCATAGAAGGGTTTTATTTAAAGAATACAGGAAGGCTCAGATCTGAGCCCAAGAGACCTGAAGCCCCCCTGGTGAGACAGTGCCTATGAATGACAACACTGCCTTGGATGGGGTATCGTCAAGAAGGAGACCTCACGGCTCCTTCGAGGGCAGCCCCCATCTAGTACTATGCTGGGTGTGTGTGTGTGTGTGTGTGTCTGTATCTGTGGCCATGTATTCTAGGGCCATTAATGATCTCAGGCTTCTTAGGCCTTCTGTGGTTTACAATCCAGGCCCCACAGCCCCATGCTCCCCACAAAGGGTCTCCTTGGGTGTTTGTGGGAATGTCTCTTTCTGGGATCAGCCAAGTGGCCTGTGTTTCCCTCTCTAGGTAGGTAGGCACATGGGGCATTTATAGGCTTTGATCATCTCCTCTCATCCCAGTAGCAGGGGGCTTCACCTCCTGCTCAGGTAACACCTGCTGATTGAGCCTTGGGGTTTGGAGATGCTCCCACTCTCTGCTGCTCTTTCTGCCTATTCCCTTCTTCAAAGGCAGAAGATGGGGTTATGCAAAATGCCTGGAGATGCTTCCTACAAGACTTCTCAAAGATAAAGGCGAGGAGAAAAGCCAGCTTGTCCTGACAGCCTCCTGTGCCAAGGAATAGGGGCCTGCACTGTGATGAGATTTTGGTAATCCCTGTTCTATATGGTTCTGTGTCAATAATGGCATCCATCTTAACCTCCAGGTGGTGCTGATGGCCACTGGCTTGATCTTATGTAACAAGGAGCATCTGGCATTAGGTACCCCTTGATCTCCTAGACATGAGACACAGCCAGCTAGATTTATAGAAGTGCTGAGGTCTCAGTGATTGAGATCTCAGAGCTAACCTGCTGTTCCCTTCTACTTTTCCTGTGGGGCAATACCGAACTGTGGTCTAGATGGTGTGGGTTATTCTGGATTTAACCTTCCCCCAACAACTCGAGAGTCCCTACATCTGACAACCTGCCACCCCCGCCCCCACCCAGATATTCAGAAGAGCCTCAGCAGAAAGGAAGTGATATCTCTCCAGAAGAGTCATTCTTGGATATTGTGTCCAGAACTTCCTCTCAGCCGAGGAAAAAAAAACACCAAAAGAGGTGTCATGAACTCTGTTGAAAGGCTCTGTACTGGTCTCTCAAATGGACACAGTCCACAGAGAACACTGAATTGTTATTCAGAACCCAGAAGGCCCAGGAAAGACTATGTCAGAGCCATAGCTAGGTTCCCCATGGACACTCCCTCCAAGTAGGCAGGGAATGTGACAATGAACCCCAGTTTCCAAATGATGTTTGACTTGTGCATCAGGTGGGGCCAATCGCCTGAGGAAGGTGGCAGGATGTCTAGATGTTCCCAGTTTGGGAGAGCAGCGAGTGTTGAATTAGGGATCTGAATGTCGTGTTCTTTTGTTTGGGGTCCTGCCACTGAAGGGGCCCTGGGGATTCTTTGGGCTTTGTTGTACTAGGGGGTCAATTCCAGTTTTTCTTGTTCAATCATTTTTCAGCTCTTCATCAGAGTTCATCCAACTTTCCATGACCCTACTTGAGGCTTACTTGGCAAAGACATTGGAGTGGTTGGCAATTTCCTTCACCCCTGATTTTACAGATGAGGGAACTGAGGCAAATAGGGTAAAGTGACTTGTCCAGGGTCACACAGCTAGTAAGCATCTGAGGCCTGATTTGAATTCAGATCTTCTTGACTTTAGACTTGGCATTCATCACACATCACTTAGCTGCCCCAATTTAATTTCTACTTTTATTTCCAACTCAACAAATATTTGTTCAGCCCCTACTATATGCACAACATCATTTTATAAGATGGAAAAGATAAATAAAATGAGATGCCTCATCCAGGAAACTGATGTTTTATATATGACATTCTAGCTTATATAGAGATTTTTTGCTTTTATTTTGTTTTCTGCTGTAATAAACACGTACAGTCAAGCAGAACAAATTCCCATATAGGCCAGATCCACAGCCCCCTGCCCCCCACCAAAGGTATGTCTCCATCTGTATTCTGAGTCTATCTGAACTCTATTAGGGTAGCACATTTTCTCCCAAGTCACACATAGATGCACAGTACTAATAGTACACGTATTATATGTGTACAACTATAAATAGCCAAAAACCATCGAGCAAGAAAAGCATCTTATACAGCAACCGTGCAGGTGGCATTCAACACATAGGTCAGGCACACGCACAGATTAGACGAATGACCATCAGAGGCATTATTTAGCTCCCTTGGTTGGCCGCCCCTTCTACCTCTCCAGAAGTCTGGCCCCTCACTCCTAATGGCTATCATGCCCCTCTTGGATCAGCAGCATCCAACTTAGCACTAGTCCGATCAAAGTCAGTACTTGAAGCTGTGCTCAATACACAGTCTCAGAGCTTTCCAGAGACCTCCAAGGCAAAACTGAGACTTATAGTTTGTACATGTGTCAGTGATTCCTTCACCCTATAAGTCATGTCCAGGCAAATTCTGCCAGTGACCACTATTTTTTGCTGTAAAGCGTGATCCCATGACATCCAGACCAGCACTGGTGCACAGCAAATTGGTGGGATCCTGATGGATAGTTTAGGCTTTTTTCTCATCGTGTTCCTCTGCCCTAGGCATCCTGTGCCTGCCCATACCTGTATCCTGCCTTGTCCCCATTGTGCAAACCCAGCACAGAAGGCCCTGGGTTCTTAACAAACTCTGGGGCCCTGGGGGGTTTATTGCAGGATTTGCTGATGCGCTTTTGTTCTTTCATTAAAAGTCAATTGGTCTACACACAATTAGATCTTTCCAGTCTTCTTTCATGCTGCTCAAAGAACTATACAGAGAGACTTGGGACTCTCTGTTGATGCCCTTCCCATTCCCAGCAGGAGCCCAGAGACCCCAGCCTTTGTCAAAAGGAGCACACCACTGACCCTCTGAAGGCTTCCACCATGCAGTAGTGAGCAGGCAGCCAATGGCAGTTAATGCAAAGGGCATCAGACAAGGCTTGTTGAGATTGGACAGAGACAGTTACTTGGACAAGATACAGTTACAGATACAAAGAAACATATCGTTACTTCCAAAATCATAATTCTGGCTCCATAGTGTTTGGGGGAGCTCTAGGACCTTCCTTTGTCTCTCTTTTTCTGCAGAAATGATACATGAGGGGTGGCTAGGTGACACAGTGAACAGAGCACCAGCCCTGGAGTCAGGAGGACCTGAGTTCAAATGCAGCCTCAGACACTTAACACTTACTAGACGTGTGACTTTGGGCAAGTCACTTAACCCCAATCTCTCTGCCCTCCTCCCTACAAAAAGCAAAAATTTAACAATCAAAAAAAAAAAAGAAATGATACTCGAGTGATGGCCAATGGGGCTGGTCTGAAGGGAAGAATCCCCCAGGCCTGGGAAGGTGAGAAGCTGCCTTAGAGAGTGCCACCCGGATGCCAGGATCCAAATCACCAATGCAAAGCCTTCTATGACATTATGAGACAAAGAAACCTTTCTGTTCCGGCTGCCTATGTGACAGGGGCAGCATTTCATAATTCCCACATGAATTGTAATCCTATTGTTTCTCAGTCAAAGTAAGGACTTTCTCCTTGAAATTCTAATCCCATGGCAGTCAGGGCCTTCCCCTTGGAAGGCTATCTGCACTTCAGGCCCATCCCTTCCCAGCCACACATTTCCATGTCAATCTTAGAGCAGAAGATGGCTTAGCTTTGTCAGCCTGTTCTGCTGGTGGGAATATTGCCTCCAAATCCTGGGACCTTTGGATCCTCTGCCCCATGATCCTCTGTGCTTCTGGGGGTAAAGTCTCTGCCTAATATTCTAACTAACTGAGCTCTTGTCTTTGGGTCTCAGTGACCTGGTGGAATCTCTTGTTTTTCTTTTTCTTTTTTCTTTTTCTTTTTCTTTTTGGAGGGCAGTTGGGGTTACATGACTTGCCCAAAGTCACATGGCTAGTAAGTGTGTCAAGTGTCTGAGCCGGATTTGAACTTAGGTCCTCCTGACTCCATGGCCGGTGCTCTACTCACTGTGCCACCTAGCCACGCCCTCTTGTTTTTCTTTCCAGAGCCCATGTACATGTAAGTATTTATGTATTGTACCTGTCTTCTTTCTCTTTGTCTCATTCTGTATCTCTCCCCTCCCTCTCTCTTTCCACTAAGTCTATTGTGTCAGAGCAGTTCATTGGATTGAATTCATCGTTGGAGGGATCTAAATGCATCTACATCTTCTAGCAATCCTTGAATACTAGACCCCAATGTAATTTCTTCATGGGAAACAAGAAAGAAAGAAAGAAAGAAAGAAAGAAAGAAAGAAAGAAAGAAAGAAAGAAAGAAAGAAAGAAAGAAAGAAAGAAAGAAAGAAAGGAAGAAAGAAAGAAAGAAAGAAATGGAAGGAAAGAAATGGAAAGAAAGAAAGAAATGGAAAGAAAGAAATGGAAAGAAAGAAATGGAAAGAAAGAAATGAAGGAAGAAAGGGAGGAAGAGAGGGAGGAAGGAGGGAGGAAGGAAGGAAGGAAGGAAGGAAAGGAAGGAAGGAAAGAAAGAAAGGGAGAAAGAAGGAAAGAAAGAGAGAAAGAAAGAAAGAAAGAAAAAAGAAAGAAAGAAAGGAAAGAAGGAAGGAAGGAAGGAAGGGAGGAAGAAAGAAAGAAACAACATTAAGATTTACTACATACCAACCATATGTATACAAAGTGAGACAGTCACCATCCTTAAGGGGCTTATATTTTCGTAGGGGAGACAAAGCATGTAGGAGAGTGGTGGCCATGGTGGGGTCTTTGGGCTTCAGGAGTCACAGGGAAAGTGAGAAGAGAGCTACAGAGAATGTGGTGGTCTTCTCCCCTTCTTGGCACACAATGGGGACTGGCAGGAGCTTGCCATGGATTCTCTGCAATGTCAAACTGTTTCTCTTGCCTTTGAAGGCATTCGGCTTCAGTCCTGCTTTCCTTGGTTTCAGGCCGGATCTAAAGCTGACCCCATCAAAGGGCTCCTCCATTTCTTCACTTACATCACTTGGTCCTATAATATCACCCTCTCAGTAGCATGTCTTGTCTAGGCCTTAAAAGGTTCCTCTGTGGCTGGATGTGGCAACTCCCTGATAAAGGATCATCGTGTGCCATGGTGAGGTCCTTGCTGGCCTTGGGTCCAGCTTACTCTCCATGTCCAGATTTCACCTTTTTCTCACTCACAAACTACCCAGAATAGCAGGCTGTTTACCAAACTGGAGGCCTACACAGCCATTGTGCTGACCTTATTGTTGTATGCTCATGAAACCTGGACCAGAGCCATGCCAGGAAACGGAATCGTTTCCATTTGAATTGTCTTAGGAAGATTCTGAGGCAGGATGAGATACCAGACACTGAGGTACTTTCTTCAACTAAATTGCTAAGCATTCAAATTCTGCTGTAGAGAGCAAAACTTTGATGGGCTGGCCTCACTGTTCAAATGCTGAACTTACCTAAAAGCCTATTCTACAGAGAATTTACACAAAGCAAGCTCTCACAAGGAGGTCAGATGAAGTGATACAAGAACACACTCAAGGTGTGTCTGAAGAACTTTGGAATCAGTTGCATGACTTGGGAGACACTGGCACAGGACCGCCCAGCATGGCAGACCCATGTCAAAGAAGGCATTGGGTTCCATGAGAGAAGCAGAAATTCAGCAGCTCAAAAGAAACCTGAGATGCACCAATTTAGAGCTGTCTCCACCCCACATGTTCACGTGGACTATTTGTGGTCGACCTGTGGCTCATATTGGTCTGAGCAGCCATAGTCAGGCACACTGTACCTTGACTTCAACATAGCAATGTCATGTCAGGCTTCTTTGAGAAAGATGGACAATGACCAACCAACCAGGAGCTCTAGGGAAGACACAATTTGAATATGATTCATTTTTCATGGTCACTGCTTCTGGGAGTAGGCAAGGGAGGAGATGATACCACACAGTGCCTGAACAATGTTTGACCTGTGCATTAAGTAGGTCAGTTGTCAGCTAGCTACAGCATTTAAGAACTTAATATATGCCAAACAATGCTTGTGTTGGAAATACAAATCCAAGCAAATGAGATAGTGCCAACCCTTAAGAAACTTATAATGGCGAAAGGTAGAACCTGAAGTGGATGTGGGAAGCATAGAAAGTGGAGGAAGGGTAACTGAGAGGGAGGAGAACACCCTCCTGGGACCAAGATCTCTGTTAAGGACATGGAGTGTGGAAAGTGAGTTGGACTCCTCTTAGAAAGTGATTGATAACAATTACCAAAGAGTTACTGAACTATGACTAAAGCTAAGTGATATGGTAGATACTCTGACCTAGAGTAAAGCTGGACCTGAGTTCAAATCTGGTTTCAGACATTTACTAGCTGTGTCACCCTGGGCAAGTCACTTAACACTCGTGTGCTTCAGTTTCTTCATTGATAAAATGGGGATAGTAATAGCATCTATGTCCCAGGGTTGGTGAGGGAATAACAATGAAATAATATTTGCAAATCTTAAAGCACTGTCTGGATCCTAGCTCTTGTTACTACTATTGCTCTTTGCCCCATTTATACTGCTATTAGACTTATACCCCCAAAGAATCACTTCATTATATATTTAAAAGGAATAGCAAGTTGTACATAGCAAGTTGTTCATGTGCAATTGTCTTTTTATTATGCTATATTATGGAAATGCTTGTTTTATTTCATAAATTAAAATTAAATAATATTTTAAAAAATAAAAATTATTTTTAGAATTATATTTATATATTATTAATATTATAGGTTATTATATTATAATAGTGTCTGGTTATTATATATTATATATAAAAGTGTCCACTTATACATAGTACATATAATTATATATTAATCTATCATAAAATATATAATTATAATGATATAACTGAATTTATAATTTAATAAAAAATTAAAAGAATTTTTTAAAATTTAAGAAAGAGGAAAAGGACCCATTTTACAAAGATATTTATAGCATCTCTTCTCATGGTCACCAAAAATTAGAAACTAAGGGAATGGTTAAACAAAGTGTGGTATATGAATGTAATGGGCTATTGTAGCATCATAAGAAATAACAAAATGGAGTTTCACAGGAAACTGGGAAGAGCTCCATGAA
The DNA here is from genome assembly GCA_028646575.1 of Pseudocheirus occidentalis. Taxonomy (NCBI): domain Eukaryota; kingdom Metazoa; phylum Chordata; class Mammalia; order Diprotodontia; family Pseudocheiridae; genus Pseudocheirus; species Pseudocheirus occidentalis. The sequence goes on from CM053593.1 coordinate 380,522,000, forward strand.
CTGATGCAGAGCAAAGCAAGGAGAACCAGGAAAACAATGTATATAATGAAACGTTAGAGCGAAAGGCTGCTTTGAAAGACTTCAGAACTCTGCTCCCTGCCATGATAAACCATGAGTCTGAAAGAATGAAGATGGAACCTGCCACTCATCTCAACAGAAAGCTGTGCACACTTGTTCTGCATGCAGCTGTGTATGAAGGCTTTTCTTTCTCTTTTTTTCTTTAAAAAACAATTGCTCAGTGAGGGATGGGGATGTGGGAGGGAAGACAGAAAGATAATGGGGAACAAACCCAAACAAAAGAAATTTAGGCAGGCCTTAAGTGAGCATGACTGGGCTCCTCATGAAATGGAAGTTAGGGTTAGGCCGCCCCAAACAGGTGAGTGGGCCTCCATATGGAGGTCCTCCATGTTAGAAAGGTTTACCTCCCTATCTATTCCCAAGTTTGACCTGGTAACCAGTGCAGCTTGTTGGACCTGCCAGTTGTGTGCTCCACAGCAATTTCTAAGAACCCAGAGGGTCCTTCAACCAATGAGAAAACACTGAGACGGGATCTTAGGGGAAGGCAGCTCAATCATGGCCAAAACTTCTGGATTTGGAGATGGAAGAGCCAGACTCTGCTCCCTTACTATCTGAGTGACCTTGCACCCGTATTTCATTTCTTAGGGTCTTGGTTTCTTCATCTGTAAAATGGGGAGGGTGGGATTTAGACACAGAGTCCTAGGTCCTCTGATCCTACAAATGGAGGATTAATGAAACTTTTATTTGACAGGCTTGACTAATGAAGCTTCTTAATTGTCAGGGCCTTCAAGTTATTAAATCTTACAAAATCTGAAATCCCTGTCAGGCTCTGCCCTACCTGATATTGCCTCTGTAGCAGAATCACCATGATTCAGGCTTTCGGTGACTTGACAGCTGGCCTGGGGAATTCAGGAAGCTCCCTGGAGGGGAACCTGATTCCAGCAGCCCCACATTGAAGCGTCTCTGTTCTATGAGACTCCAGGCTGATGCCTCAGCCTCAGTCCAGGAGGGCTGAGCTGTCACTGGCCTAGGAAGCAGAAGAGGAGGCAGTATGTAAGTCCATCTCTAGTAAGGTGGTAGTGTCTGAAGGCAGATTGGAGCTCATGAAGATCTTCCTGATTCTAAGCCCAGAGCTCTATCTACTGTACCACTGAGCTACCCAATTAAGAATTTTATGTAGCTCTATACTGGTGAACTTGATCAATCTGTCAACCAGTCAACAAAACTTAAAATCTTAATATGTGCCAAAAGTCAAAAGGTAGGAAAAAGGCTCCCTGCCCTGATACCTAAATTTTGAGTCTCTAAAGGACTTTTGGATTCCAAATACATGCCTATGTTCCTTGGGAAATTATCGTCTCAGGGACATTATAGTCCTAGTCTGGCCTCATCAATGAGGTGTTTCTCCAGGTCAGGAGAAAGGTCCTCTTGGAAGATGGCAAAGCCCTGTCCCATCCAGGTGGATGGTTTTGACCCTAGGATGTGGGAAGAAGGGAAGGGAAGAAGGGGAGGCTGAGCAAGTTGGGACTAGTTGAGAGCTCAATTTCAACACATATGGAAAAAGTTTTCTTTTTCTTCTTTATTACTCACTCAACCTTTTGCAATCTGGTTTTCAACCTCACCACTTAACTGCAACTGATCTCTCCAGAGTTACCGTTGATCTCTTTGCCAAATCCATTGGCCTCTTCTTATTGTCTGCTTCTCAGATTTCTTCTTTCATCCAGGAATGTCCTCAGGCCATATTTATGTATCCGTAACACCTCTCTATAGCTACTCAAGAACAGGGACTGTAATCTAATCTAATTTCCTGGATCTTTCAAGTTTCATTATAGCTGGTGATAGAGCAACAGACTG
>CM053593.1:380533409-380555373 GCA_028646575.1 Pseudocheirus occidentalis
AGTCTCAAATACAGGATTCAGGGTGTGGTTCTGGACCTTTCTGAGTGACCCTCTAATGCGCAGTGTGGGGGGGGGGGTAGGCACCGCGCTAATCTTGGAGTCAGAGAATCTAACACTGATTTCTGAGTCTGCCATTGACTCACTATTATCTCCCTGCTCTGGCCACTTTACCTAATTTCTCCATCTATGTAAAAACAACCAGTCTCTCAATAGATCTGTGATCTCCAGAGCCACAGCTAAGAGTTTTGGTGTGCAGGGCAAATGGCACAAAATGTCTTCAAATTAGCTTTATAATCTACGCTCAAGAAGAAGTAATTAAGACAAATTCTGTTGTGCAAAATGGGCAGTTGGTCACTTTAATGGATTGTAACTGTTGGAAGGCTGCGTTTTATTTTAGTGCCCGAGGGCAGAACTCTGGTTTTCCTGTCTGACTTGTGACTCTACCCGGGCACTATTTCCATTTAAATAGAATGCGACCCCTCTGTGCCTTAGTAAATCAATACAAATATTCAAGAGTACTATTTGCCAGGCACTTTTCCAGGTGCTAGAGATAAAAAGACAAAAGCAAGTCCCTGTCCTTAAGGAGTTTGCATCATCTTGAACTAGAGTCAAAAACATGATCTCGTGGCTGCCTTCTGGTGATCAGTCTCCCCAGCCACAGTTCATCTGCTCCTTGAACTGCAAATATATACTAGGTGTCCTGAAAGTCTGAGCTACAACAGCTGGTAGCGGTGGGGGTGGTGAGAAGTTGATGTAATTGGTGATATGGGGGAGAGTGTCTTGGGGACCCACCAAATGCTTTGCTGTGTCCGACTCTTCATTACCCCATTTTGGGGTTTTCTTGGCAAAGATACTGGAGTGGTTTGTCATTTCCTTCTCCAGTTCATTTTACAGATGATGAAACTGAGGTAAATAAGGTTGAGTGACTTGTCCAGGGTCACACAGCTAGTAAGTGTTTTGAATTCATGAACATGAGTCTTTCTGATTCCAAGTTCAGTGGTCTACTCACTTCACCACCTAGCTGCCTGTCCACCAAATGTGTGTCGGTCTCACCTCCCACTCTTGACTGGGTGCTCTAATGAGGTGGGGTCTCTGGCTCTTCAGCCTTGTCTCTCCTCATAGACAAGATCAGGGCCCTGCTCAAAGGAGATGATCAGAAGATCATTGACCAGAATGACATGGTAGACTGGGCATGACTGAAGCAGATGATTCTTACCTAGAGGAGAATCCCGTCTCCTCTGGAGTGAGAGCCGGCTCCAGGAGCATCGAATCCCAAAAGCTTGGCGCCCGATGACCCTGAGCATCTCTCTGCAGAACAGGTTCAGAAGGAGCTGGACGCAGTCCTGGCTCCATCCCGGGCGATCAGCTTTGAAGACCGGAAGCGCTTGCCTTACACCAATGCTGTCCTCCACGAAGTGCAGCGCTTTTGTAGTGTCATCTCCGTGGGGGCCGTGCGCAAGTGTGTGGCAGACACCACCGTGCAGGGAGTCCCCATCCGCAAGGTACAAGCGAGCGCTGGCGCTGTCCAGGGCAGCACTAAAGGTCTCGTGGTGCCCCTCCCCCACCCCTGCCTCCTCCCAGTGACAGACCCTTCGGACCTGGCTATTCTGCTCCACGATGTCCGGGGGCTCTGGGGAGTTTGCTGACCCATCAGCGCCCCCTGGGTCATCAGATATTCGTGGAGCGTCTACGATGCACAAGGCGCTGGGCCAGGGCCAGGGCGTGGCTAGTAAGTGACTCAAGGTTCAGCCCAGGGTCCATGTCTTATACTAGGCTTCACCTGATCCTCCCAGTGGCCAGGGCCCTTCCACCAAACATCTTCCAATGCCATTGTATATGTGACGTCACACAGGGCACGCGCAAAAGTCCAGGTGAGGGTTTTGGAGGAACTTGGAGTATGATATTGACCACTAGATAGAACGCAACCCAAATGATTTCCTATTAGTGCGTGTGTATGTGTGTGTATGTATGTGTGAGTGTGTGTGTGTGTGTGTGTGTGTGTGTGTCTGTTGGGAATGGGGTGAAGTCCCAACCTTTCAGTAGGCTGACACATTCCCTCTGTCACAGAGCATATTTAAAGACTGAACTAGTCTCACTGAGGGAAAAGGCGTGAGTATCCATCTTCATTATTACCATCATCATCATCATCATCATCAATATATTGATACATATATACCTATAATGGGCCGCTAGGTGGCGCCATAATGTACAGCACACAAGGCCCTGAAGTCAGGAAGACTCATCTTCCTGAATTCAAACACAACCCCACTTACTAGCTGTGTGACCCTGCATAAGTCATTTAACCCTGCTTGCCTCAGTTTCTCCATCTGTCAAATGAGTTGGAGAAGGAAATGGCAAATCGCTCTAGTATCTGTGCCAAGAGAACCCCCATTGGGGTCATGAAGAGTTGGACATGACTGAAATGACTGAACAAAATAATTGACTAATATTACTGTAGCATAATAGCTAGAGGAAACAGGTTTTTGCTGTTCAGTCATTACAATTGTGTCTGATTCTTCGTGACCCCATTGGAGGTTTTCTTGGCAGAGGTACTGGAATAGTTTGCATTTTATCCTCCAGGTCATTTTACAGATGAGGAAACTGAGGCAAACAGGATTAAGTGACTTGCCTAGGATCACTAGGAAGTGTCTGAGGCCAGATTTGAACTCAGGTCTTCCCGACTCCAGATCCTCCTTTCTACCACTTAGTTACCTCACCTGTTCCCTAACCTTGGTAGCCAGCTGCTTGTGGTTTTCACATGCTGTGGAAACAGAGCTGAGCTCTTGTCTGAGAGACTAAATAAAATATTCAAAATATATAAAATTTTACAATCATTTCCCACCTCCCACCCCTTGAGGGAATTTTCCTGTTCACTTCCCTCTGTACCCATTGATTTAAACACCTAGCACAATTCACTGCAACCATAATGTGCACAGAATCTAATGAAAAAGAAGAGAGTCTTCCCTGTGAGAAGGGCAGAACCGGGCATAGTGATCTAGCTTCCTTTTGTGCCCTTTCTTCCTGAATCTTCCATCTGGGCAGAGAAGGTGCCCATCCCTCCTTGTAAACCTGAAGCTCATTAAAAGCAAGGGGAGAAGAACCTTCACCTCCTTCTTAAGATCAACAAAATGTGGTTCAGAACAGTTCACTTATCCGCAGTAGACTCAGGGTTATAGAAGACAACGTAATTACCACATAGGAAGCATTTAAGAAGATGCCCATTCATTCCTAATGGTCTGGAATCCTGTTAATTCAGTAGCCCTGGGTGGATGGCTCCAATGGATAGTACTCATCTCTCAGCCCTAGAAGTCTCGAGAGGAAGAGAGAAAGGAAGAGGCCATAAAAACATCAGCTTTTCTCTTAGCTTATGTTTTATTGCAAAGTGATTGGTAAGATCCTAGGGACAATCTCATTTCTGATGCATCTTAGACCTTGCTCTCTCTGGTGCCCTTGGCACCGTTTCTGGATCCCTGATGAGATCCCAAGAGCTCCTGAAAATGAGACCAAAAGGCAGCTCTGTGCTGCACGTATGTTTTCACAAATACTTATCTTTAAATATGTTGCATCTCTCCTCACAGAATGGAAGGAATCTCATTGGGTGAGGGCAGGGTCTGTTTTATTCTTAGCTCTGTCTGGCACCTAGTGGGTGCTAAATGAATGGTTGTTGAATTTAATCGAATTGACCCGGGAATCAGAAAACCCAAGTCTGAGTTCTAGCACTGTGTCTAATGACCCTTATGGTCTTAAACAAATTGCTTTGTCCTTCCCGGAATTCAGCTTTTTCTAAAATGAGAAAGGTTAGGAAGAAATGGTGGGTAATGGCTCTTCTAGCTTCCAATCCTTGCTTCTAGTTTGTTTCTGATTAAGCCTCTCCATCCCCAGCCCAGAAGCCCGACTCCTCTTTCCTTTTATGTAGGGCACAATCATATTACCCAACCTGGCTTCTGTGTTGTATGACCCTGAACACTGGGAGACCCCATGGCAATTCAATCCCAGGCACTTTTTGGACGAAGAAGGAAACTTTGTGATCAATGAGGCCTTCTTGCCCTTCTCTGCAGGTAATAGCCCCAAGAGCCTAGTTCCATGGGTGGCTTGCGGAGTAGACACCCTAAGTGGTATTTTTGGTTCCATTCCTCTTCTAGGTCATCGGGTGTGCTTGGGGGAGCTGCTAGCTAAGGCGGAACTCTTCCTGGTGTTTACAAATCTCCTCAGAGAGTTTCAGCTGCAGATTCCCAAGGGGGTCTCTGGGAATGAGCAGGATTACATTTTCTGGGGCACACTGCAGCCCCAGCCCTACAAAATTTGTGCCAGCCCTCGTCTGAACTGGACTCCAGAATGTGCCGGGAAAGATGATCTTTAAATTCCTGAGATGTTCCTCATGGCTCACTGAACTTCTGTAGAGTCAGGGTGGGAGAAATGTGTGTGGAGGGGGTTGGGGGTGGGAAGATATAAAGCTAATGCTTTTGTTTGTTTGATAGTACTTTATTTTTTGCAATTACATGTCAAGACAATTTTTAGCATTCATTTTTAAAAGATTTGGAATTCCAAATTTATTCCCTCCCTTTCCTCTTTCTAAAATGGTAGGCAATTTAATACAGGTTCTACATGTGCTATCATGTAAAACATATTTCCATATTAGTCACAATTGTGAAAAAAAAGAAACAGATCAAAAGGAAAAAGAAACACAAAAACAAATAAGTGAAAAAAGCATGCTTCAATCTGCATTTGGAATCCATTGTTCTTTATCTGGATGTGGATCGCATTTTCCTTTGTGATCTTTTTTATTTGTCTCAGATCATTGTGTTGCTGAGAAGAGCTGAGTCATTCATAGTTGATCATCACACAGTGTTGCTGATACTGTGTACAATGTTTTCCTGGTTCTGCTCATTTCATTTTTCATCAGTTCATACAAAGCTTTCCAGGTTTTTCTGAAATCTTCCTGTTCATCATTTCTTATTGCACAATAGTATTATTCATATACCATAGTTTGTTCATCCATTTCCCAGTTAATGGACATCCCCCCAATTTCCAAGATTTTGCTACCATGAAAAAAGCTGCTATAAATATTTTTGCACATGTAGGTCATTTTTCCTTTTCAATGATCTCTTTAGGATACAGATCTAGTAGTAGTATTGCTGGATCAAAGGGTATGTACAGTTTGGTTGCCCTTTGGGCATAGTTCCAAATTGCTTTCCAGAATGGTTGAATCAGTTCACAGTTCCATGAACAGCGTGTCAGTGTCCCAATTTTCCCACATCCTCTCCAACATTCATCATTTCCTTTTTTTGGTCATATTAGCCAATCTTATAGGTGTGAGGTGGTACTTCAGAGTTGTTTTAATTTGCATTTTGCTAATCAAAAGTGATTTCTTCATATGCCTGTAATTAGCTTTTATTTCTTCATTTGAAAATTGCCTGTTCATATCCTTTGACCATTTGTCAATTGGGGAATGACTTGTATTCTTATAAATTTGGCTCAGTTCTCTATATATTGAAAAATGAAACCTTTATCAGAGACACTGGCTGTAAAGATTGTTTCCCAGATTTCTGCTTCCCTTCTAACTTTGCTTTCATTTGTTTTATTTGTACAAAAGCTTTCTAATTTAATATAATCAAACTTATCTATTTTACATTCTGTAATCATGAGAGTAAAGTTTAAGGATGTCCATCACCCACCCTCCTACCTTTCTCTAGATGTGAACCTCTAGATTCACACCTCTTCAGTGCAAAAATTTGCCTCATTTTATTTCTCCCTTCTGCACTCAGTGTACTCCTCTTTCTCATCCCTTCATTATTTTTATATCATCCCTTCAAATTTACCTTATACCCATTCCCTCTATGTATATTCCTCCAGGCTGTACTATTAGTGGTACAATTTTAAGAATCACAAGTATCATCTTCCCATGCAGGGGTGTAAATAAACAGTTCGGCTCTATTGGATCCCATAGGTTTTCTTTTCCCTTTTTACGTTTCTAGGCTTCTCTTGGGTCTTGATATTGGAGATCAGATTTTTTTGTTCAGTTCTTGTCTTTTTCTCATGAAAGCTTAAAATCCCTCTATTTCATTGGATGGCCATTTGTTTTTCCTCTTGAAGTATGATGCTTAATTTCACTAGGTAGGTGATTCTTGGTTGTAGTCTTAGTTCTTTTGCCTTCCAGAATATCATATTATATGAGCTCCAGTCCTTTAATATTGCAGCTGCTAAGTCCTGCATAATCCTGATTGCGGCTCCCTGGTATTTGAATTGTTTCTTTCTGGCCACTTGTAGCATTTTTTCCTTGACCTGTTCTGCCATTTGGCTATAATGTTTCTGGGAATTTTTATTTTGGGATCTCTTTCCTGAGGTGATTGGTGGAAGCCGATGCTTGTCTGCTGAGCCCCTCTGCAGCTGTCTCAAGAATGCAGCTTTGATTGCTGCTGGAGTAGCTATATGAAAGATGAAGTGTCAGCTGAGGAGTTCCAGCTCCCCCACACTGATGCTGTCCTACTCCCAATGCTCAGCCATGCACTGCAGGAGAATTTCTCTGCTTCTAGAATTTCCAGTGCCCCCGTCTACTGTCTCAGTTTTCCATTCCATTCCCTAGTGTTGACAGGAGAGGAAGCCCTGACCTTATCCTTTTAGGGACAGAGGTTTAAGTGCTACTCTTCCCTGCCTCAGTTTCCTTATGCTGCTTTTGAGCCTGAGAGATCTAACACTGTCCACTTTCATCTCCTTTTAAACCCAGTGCTTCTAGGTGGAAGTCTAGGCAGTAGAGGTGATATTTGAATCCAGCTCTGGTCCCGAACTCAGCACTCTGCATTACACCATGCTTCCTGGTGGGTGGGGCTTCTGGCCATACCTACTCAGCAAACCAGGCTGATACCTGGACTGCCCAGCCTGGCCTTGCAACTGCCAAAACTGATCCCATCTTTATTTATCCTTGTCCTTTGGAGAAGCAGTGGTAGAATTGGAGTCAGTAGTGATGTGGGCTCTAAAGCTGCTGCCCAGCTTTGACTAAGTCTATGGCTTTGGAATTTATTTTGTAAATTCTGAACTCAAACATCAAAATAATGAACAATTCCATACATAATAAATCAGAGAGGATTTTGAGGCAGTGAGTCTCCATTTCATATCCCTTGCTTTCCTTCCCCTGCCCCGTTCTTGGCTCATGTGCTATATTTTCTTTAAAACTTTTGTTTATAGATCACTTTAAATTTCCTCTATATCCCTCCTCTATATAACTAAGAATCCTCTTTTTTTAATAATAAGAAAAATTTGAATAAGAGGGTAAAAAGCAATCAGAAATCCAATCAACAAAAGGAAAAATCTGAAAATATTAGCAACGTTCCATACCCATGGTCCTCCTTCCTTTGCAAAGGAGTGGAGGGAAGTGTCTTTTTGTATATTTTCTATGGGATCATGTTTATTCTTTGCAAATCCATACTGCTTGCTTTTTACAAAATATATAATAAATTCTACACATTGATTTCAAAATTATCCTGCTTGTTTGTGCTTCCTTCTGACTCTGTTTTTAAAATAAAAAAGTTACAATGGCCCTTTTTTCATATTACTATTGTAATTCCCTACCCCTTGCCAATTAAAAACTTAGAAAAAGAGGGGGAAACCCGTAACGAACCAGTAACAAATAAGCCAAAATCATAAAATGATAAAAGCCCTAACCAAATGTAACTGTCTCCTATTGTATCTTGAGTCTATCAGCTCTCTCTGAGGAAGTGGGCAACATAATCTTCTTTGAGTCTCACAACGACCTTATGATCCCTATTTTCATAGGTAGCATGAAGAGATTGACTATTTGGGGTTTTTTAGGATTATTTAAGTTGTTCCTGACAGTTGGATGAGGAAGGGATGAGAGTCCTTTCTTGTACTTGACCTAGCAGTTGTGAATTCATGGCCTCCCTTCTCTGTCTGTCTGTCTGTCTGTCTGTCTCTCTCTCTGTCTCTGTCTCTCTCTGTCTGTCTGTCTCTCTCTCTCTGTCTCTCTCTCTCTCTCTCTCTCTCTCTCTCTCTCTCTCTCTCTCTCTATCGCTCTCGCTCTCTTTTTCCTGATACTAAGTTCAGGTGAAGTACATTTGGGAGATCCTGAGGTCTCATTATCAGAACTGAATGATAGCAGTTACTAGGTGGTTATGCTGGTAAACTAACAGCAGTAAGTGGTCAAAAAGGATTCAGAAAGACACCCAAGGACAGCAGAAGTACGCCTCCATTCTAATGGAGAGATGTGCCGGTTCTGGACTCTATAAAGGACTTGTCTTCTGTAGAAGCATAGACCTTCCCCAAAGGGTAACTTCTTCAGGACGACGCGAAGGAAGAAAAGAGCTGCCAAGACCAGAAGTGGCAAGTCGTCCTTTGCTACATATATTCTCTTCATCCAGTTTCACCACACTTTTAAGTCTGAGCCCATTCTTCACACTGGTGTGCATTTGTGTTCATGGTTTTGGTGGGGTAAATGTTTGTTATACCGTCTTTAATAAATACTTTCGTTAAAAGCTGATTGAACCGGTTGGCTGATCGTTACTGGGAAGCACACTGATGGGGGCTCATGACACAATCCATCCTCCACCCACCCTGTATCTTCTAAAAGCCTGAGAGTAAGTAGCAGCTGCACCTTCTGGGCACTCCAAACCAGGGGTGTGGGTGCCCAGTTTGAGGGAGTGTTACATGCAGATGGAGAAACTAAAGTTCAGGGAAAGGCTTTTTGGAAGAGCAGCCTCTTGGGGACAAGGACGGCTTCTTTTTCCGTCCTGACGACCGTCAGCAGGGGGAGCTAAGCGCCCCAGACTAGAGGCGGCGGCGTCTGCGGCTGCGCGGAGGTCCTGGCCGGGTCTCAGAGGAAGTGGGTCGCCATTCGCCGGTGTGTCACGTGACACCAAGGAGCCGTTCTGGTTGGCTGCGGTGCGGTGGGGGGGATGGTTGCCGTGGAGACGGAGTGACAGGAGATGGGTGACAAGGAGGCCGGGCTCGAGGCGGCGGCTGCGGCGGCTCCGGGAGCTGGAGCGGGAGGAGTGGGGCGGGGGGCCGGGCGGAGGGCGTCACCGGCTGTTCTAATTGCTGGGGGGTTGGGATCCCCTCCCCCCGCTGTCTGCCCCGCCCCCCGGGCCCCCTCCCCAGGTGGCCCTTGGCCGTGCCCCTCCCCCGGGCGAGGGCCTGGTCCGTGCCCGGGTGGGAGGCCCCGCGGCCTTGGACCCCCGTCCTGCCTCGGCGGCCCGGGATCTCGGGCAGGTCCAGCCCCTCCCGTAACAGACCCGCTCCCCTCCTCCGCCAGCCCCGGTCGGGCTCCGGGCTCTTCCTGCCGATGCCCCGCGGCGATGCCCAACATGCCGGCCGGTGGGCGGGGGGCGCCCCCGGGGAGGGAGCTCTTCAGGGACGCCGCGTTCCCGGCCCGGGACTCGTCGCTCTTCTGCACCTTCTCCACGCCCCTCGTCCGGTTCCGAGAAGAAATCGCCTGGCTTCGACCGCAGGTGACGTGGGGGGCGGCGTGCCCCCAGAATCCGGGCCGAGGCTTTCTCGGTTCCTGTCTTGTGCCCCCCCCGCGCAGCCCCGCTCCTGCCCCGCCGGCTCGTCTCCGCCCGGACTCTGTGCCCACGGGCGCTTCAGTGAGGGTTTTGTTTGTCCGTTTGAAATTGTGAGCTTCCCCCTTGGTCCCAAAGGACCCGCTGTTCGCAGGGGAGGAATCCAGAGCCGGGGTGTCACAGAAGGCCAGGATGCGCAAAGGCCCCGTTTCCTAGCGGAAGGGACTCGGGACACTGGGCCGGGTGCCGACCGGGAGGGGAAGCTGCCCGACCGGCCTCTGGGGAGTCACTCCCCCGAAGGGTCCTCAGGTCCGGGTCAGAGGAGCCTGCCCAGGTGTGGGATGGCGCAGGGGGCTTCACTGGGCCTCCAGTAAGATGCTGGGATTCAGCGTGTTTCTGGGATTGTTGACAGGATAGAAGACAGCCGGTGATAAAGTCAGGGTTCAGGATGTCTCAGGCCCTGAACGTGTTCTCTCTCCCATGTTCAAGTTAAGAAGCATCTGCTGTGCCAGATACTGTGCTAAGCTTTGGGGATATAAATGGGGGGGGGGGGAGCAGCAGCCCCTGCTGTCAGGGAGCTCACATTGTCAGATGGATCTTTCCAACCCATTGTCAGATCCCTGAGAGCAGGTTGGTGGTTGTTCAGTCATCTCAGTCACCCTGAATGCCCCACCCCCACCCCTTTTGGGATTTTCTTGGCAAAGATAATGGAGGGCTTTGCCATTTCCTTCTCCAGTTCATTTTACAGATGAGGAAACTGAGGCAAGCAGGGTTAAGTGACTTGCTCAGGGTCACACAGCTAGTAAGTATTTGAGGCCTGATTTGAACTCTGGAAGGTGAGTCTTCCTCCCTCCAGGCCAGCACTATATCTCCTGCACCACAATTTCCTATTTATAGAGCATGAGAGGACCTAGGCTTGGGTGGTTCTGTGCAGTGAGTGCCATTCCTTCCTCCTTTGGGCACCTACTAAGGGTGAAGGGCCCTGGGAAAGCAACATCATCAGTGCTGATCTGTTTCCATGGGCAGTGGCCTCAGGGCACGTCAGCAGCAGGGATTAGACTGCCCAGGGAGGGAGCCTGGAACCCTCCATAGGATGTTCTGTGGCCTCATTTCTCAGCCTTTGGATTCAGGCCATGCCTCTCATTTATTTGGGTCCCTTCAGCACGTCTTCACGTCATTTCTTTGTCATCTTGTCCTTAGTTTGGTGTGGCTTCGTACAGGCCTTCCCTAAGTCTGATCATTAATACATACCTAGTTGTTCCATCTTTAGAGCTCCATTTTGGTGAGTCTGGAGGTCAGAAATCACAGCTGTTTCCTTTGTATGCCAACGACTATAGGGGATGCTTGGGAAAATTTGACCTGTAACCCTGCTGCCTAATGGTGATCTAATGGTGGTTTTTCTTTATTTTAGGAAATTTGTCCCACTCCTCGATTGTTCCCAGATAACCCACAGGAAGGCCAGATAAAGCAAGGGATTCTGGGAGACTGCTGGTTCCTCTGTGCCTGTGCAGCCCTCCAGAAGAGCAGACATCTCCTGGATCAGGTGAGGCGGCTCCTCCCTCTCTGTCCTTGCTGGGGTGGGAACACAGACTTCTTCTTCTCTTCCTCTGTCCTCTGCTACACCCAGGAAACCCTTCAGAAAGCTAGTGAGGGAGCCGTGGCAGGAAGCTGGGGAAGAGGCCAGCGAAGTCTTTGCTGTTTCAGGTGCCTCTGCTGTAGCTGCTCAGGATGGTTAGTTGGAAGTGTGAGGACCTGCCAAGTGGTATCAGTCAGGGTGAGTTTAAAAGCAGAGACACAGACCGCCGGCTTCTCCTTCGCCAGCTGAAGGGGCGGCACCTTCCTCACTGGCTTAATTGTGGCCAGTTGGTCTCTGTGGGATCCTGACATCTCCCAAGCTTCCCGCTGCCCTCAGGGATCTCCAGTTAATGAATGGGAAACACGGCTCTTCTGTGTATTTGGGGCGACGTCCCTGCCTGCTGCTGTGCTCGTGTCTCCTGACGTGTCTGGGGTATTGTGGACAGCACGCAGAGGAGACTCTTGGAGTCACTTCCAGTAGAGTCAGGTCCTGGCCGAGTCAGCTCTGCAGGGCTGTGGATAGACAGACAGGCTTGTGAGGATTTCAGAGGCATCACAGAGCTTTGTGTTGTATGTGCTTTAGATGGTCAGAGATGTCCGAGGACAATCGTCCTGCCCCTCCCCACCCCCCAGACATTGGCCCAATATCCCTGAAGCAGAGCGGTCAGTGCAGCCGTGTAGTTAGGGTGGGGCAGCTCCCAGGCACTCACCCACCAGGGTTTGAAGGTATGTTTATAGGCCAGCGAGAGCTGTGTTTGATCTCAGTTCAGGGTTGGGCCTTATTTTTGACAGTGAAAGGCGACAGGATGGCTCTCAGCTGTTAGCTCACTTGATCTGACCCTGAAATCTTTGAGATTTCCATGTTCGTGGCCTATCAAATGAATTTCCCAGTGTCCCAGGCAGCTCTTTAAGGCCATAAGATGCAGATGCTAATCTGCATCCCTGGAGGGAGTTTCCGACTTTGCTGAAATTATAGCTCCAAGCTCTTAACAATGTCCTGAAAATGAGGAATGAAGTCATCTCTTTCTTAACCATAAGAAAGTGTCTGGAATGAGTGGTTGATCTATGTCCAGGCTCTGTTAAAGAGCCCCAGGTGTAATGGCTTTTGCCAGGACGTTTCTGTTTTTTCTAGTGTGTCTTCTCATCGGCTCTCTCTCTCCCTGGTAGGTGATTCCACCAGGACAGCCCAGCTGGCAGGATGTGGCCTATCGGGGCTCTTTTACCTGTCGGGTGTGGCAGTTTGGACAATGGGTGGAGGTGACCGTGGATGACCGCCTACCTTGCCTGGGGGGGCGACTGTGCTTTTCCCAGTGTCAGACAGAAGATGTGTTCTGGCTCCCCTTGCTGGAGAAGGTGTATGCCAAGTATGTGTGCCAGCAGCCAGGGCCCTGTTGGAAAGGGTGGGAGGAAAGGAGACTGGAGCCTCCCTGGGCTGCCTCGGTTAGGTGCCCCTCTCCTCTGCTTGGCAGCAGAAGCCCATTTAGCCTCACGGATCCCAGGGACCAGAGCTAATGTTTGGGGTTAACCCCGAAGGGAGGAGTGAAGAAATTTCTCTGTCCATCTGTTATCCCTATCTGTTGGGGGGATGGATTTCAGGACATTATCTCCCCAGAGAAAAGGCCAGCTCTCCTCTTCCTCTTCAGTTTCTCCAGACCGCGTCAGCTCTCCGCTTGCTTTCTGAACAGTATTGAACTGAAAGGGATGTGTTTAGAAATAGTTGTCTCTGCTTGTTTCTCATTATTGTGGCTTCTTATTGAGCGCAATGACTTTGGAGGCCCACGCCTGACCTAGATGCTTTGTCTCACAGTGAGGATGAGCTTCTTTCCCATAGTAACAACACTAATGATGGTAATGCTAGTGTTTATGTAGAACTTTGTCTCCCGGGAGCATTTCGGAGCTTGCAGTCAGCTGAAGCAGGATGGCCCAGCCTTGCATTTATCATGGCAAGGTTGACTGTGTCAGAAACAGGCATTGGTCCTCATTCCTTAGATCGGAGGGGCTTGCTCCCTGGGAAAGTAGGCCTTGTCCTTGAAGGAAACAGGACAGGCAGGAAGTGAGCAGCTCATGTGAGCATTAGTGACCGCAGGAAACGGTGGAAGGAACGCCGCTAGAATATTGCCCATTGCTGTGCCGAAGGCAAGAATGAGGGGAGATGAGAGGGGAGGGGAGGGGAGGGAGGAGGGGAGGGAGGAGGGAGAGGGCTAGGTCATAGGACGTTAGCGTGTCATTGTCGTCATCACCGTTGCATTTTCCTAGGGTGTATGGGTCCTATGAATACTTATGGGCAGGGCAGGTGGCGGATGCCTTGGTGGATCTAACTGGAGGTCTGGCAGAAAGGTGGAGCCTGAAGGACCCAGGAAGAAATGGGGACAAGCCAAGCACTCCCAGCAGCTTGGAGCAGAGGACCTTCCGGAAGCTGCTGGACCTCAAAGACCAGTGTGTGATAAGCTGCTCAGTGCTCAGCTGCAGGGAAGGTAACGGCTCTGGCTGGGAGGCTGCCCGTGGGGCTGTCCCATCCTCCTGGATGCCTCTCCTCTTTAGAATTAGTTACCTTAGGTCTCAGAGCTCTCGCCAGCCCGGCAGGCTTTCAGAAGCCCCGCTGCTGCTCGCCTCCACCTTGAGGCAAGGCTTTAGGATGAGGTGAGGCATCTCCCCCTACTGGAAGGCTTCCTTTCCCCAAGCTGCTTTCCTCATCTGATCCTGGATCTCCAATCTCAGAGTAGTTTTAATTTGCTGCCACCACTGGAAACCAGAGAACAGGGAAGATTTGTACATGGAAGGAAGGCTGTGCCCCTGGGTCACAGGTGTGTGCTCCTCCTCCTCTCCAGGGCATGGCCCTCGAGGCCCGTAATCAGTCACCTACAATCAGTTCAGAGAACACACTTGACTTTTGCCCTTGGGGAACTTTTGTAGTATAAACTGCATTCAGGTAAGCCACATTGTCACTAAGCTGGCACAGGTGCCTTGTATAGAGTCCACTTTGTCATATTCAGACCCCTTCCCAGAACAGTTATTGTTCTTCCTTCTAGCCTTGTCTCCCTCAGTTTCCAAGCACTGTCCTGGGGCCCTCCTGGAGAAGTGACGTCTTTCCCTTTTGGGTACCCTCCTGTGTATGCCCTCCCCCCCCACCGCCCCCCATTGGCATGTTCCTTGGCCACAGCAGGCTTTCGACTCCTTAGCCCATTTCTCCAAGCTGGGGCACCCTTTTCACCCGGTGTTTTCACTTCTGCCAGGTGCTCCCTTCCTATTTTCTTTCTCTTCTGTCTCTGTCTCTGCCTCTCAGGACTCTCTTTATCTGCCTGTTCACGTCAGTGCCTTCCCAGGCACCTGTTTTAAACTGCCAAAGTAAGATACAAGTTGGATCCTTATTCTGAGTTTCCAAGGTAGAATCAGATGTTTAGCCCTTCCAAGGCTGGAGAGCCCTCCTCTTGTACTGCCTTCACCACGTCCATTTTCAGGAATTCCTTATCCACACACACGCGTCCAGGATGTCTACGGTCTTGAGTTTTGCTTTGGAAGTTCCCCTTAATCTTCCTTTACACGTTTTAACACACTTGAAAGCTCACATGTTTGCCCAGTGACTAGAAGTCACTGCCATCCACAGTGACTTTGGATGGTTAACCTCCTGAAGAAGAAATAAAGGGTAGTGAAAGGTCTCCAAATGACTCCTCAGCTTTTTTCTTGGGGAAGGGACTTCTGGGAAATGGCAGCTGGCTAGGGATCCGTAGGTGACCCCATGGTGCAGAGAGGGCACCATGCAGACACTTCCAAGCTGTGTGACCCTGGGCAGGTTACTTCACCCTGCCTGCCTCAGCTCCTTATCTATCAAATGAGGCTGGAGAAGGAGGTGACAGAACCACTCTAGTATCTTTGCCAAGGAAACCTCACATGTGTCACTGATTTGGACACAACAGACAGCAATGGGGACCCGTTGGAGCTGCAGTCCCAACCTCACTCTTCAAGGCCTTTCAGAGTTACCCGGAGAGAGAAGAAACTCATTCTCCTTGTGCAACAATAGGGACTTGCATTTTTTAACTTAAAAAAAAAGTCTCATTGAAGACTTCTGTTTTGAAATTGTAGTCGGTGTTTCCCTCCCCAGAATGAGCCTTTCCTTGTGCCAAAGACAAAGCAGTTGAGTGAAGTTGTCAGCGCCCAGGCTTTGCCCAGGGCATGCCCCAGCAGAGCCCGCAAGGTGGCTGTGTCATCAGGACTCACTGGGTGGGACAGGATCCTGTCCTCCTCATCACCAGTGACTCTGCCATTCCTCTTCCTGCAGGCGCTAGTGAATTGGGGGCATTTCATGCCTTCATCATCTCAGACGTGCGGGAACTGCACAGCAAGTTGGGCACGGAGGTGCTGTTGCTCCGGATTCTGAACCCGTGGGGTCGGCGGTGTTGGCGAGGGCCCTGGAGAGAGGAGTGAGTGGCTGGGGCAGGGGCTGGGGTCACCCCAGGAGTCACAGTACACTGCAGAAACCAGCTTGACCCTGTGTTTTTGGAAGAGGTGGTGGGTGGTTTTGAGAAGGGACAGGCAGGCACTGAAACACTTCTGTGTGAGGTATGGGAACGAAAGTCTGGCTCCCCCACTTTCTGGTCCACATGGTCCTCACTGCCAGAGCTCTGCTCCTGGAGGAGTCTACATTTATCTGTCTCTTCATCATCTGCTGGCCAATGACCTTGCGATGTCATTGGTGCTGGTGTGATTTCTGTGTCCACCAGATGGTTTGCAGGTGATCTGGCCAGGCCTGGCCCTTTGGCTCTCAAGCCTCTGCTTTGCAGGTGGTCTGCAGAGGGCTTTATCAGTGTTAGCCCCTTTGACCCTCACAGTGACCCTGGGAGGCGGGTCCAGCTCTTATCTCCATCTCCCACAAGGAAACAGGAAGGTAGAGCTGAGGTGATTGACCAGAGTTGCCCAGCTAGGAAGGAATTGCATCTCTCCTAGGGATTACCCTTCATATTGGCATGTGCTGGAGTTGGTTGCATAGACAGGAACCCAAGGAGACTCTGCTCACAATAGGCTTTCATGTGGTGTCAGGGAATGAGCAGTGGGCTGGGACTTGGGATGCTTGAGTTCTCATCCTCACTCATCCCTGGGCAGGAGTCCCAGGTTTAGGACTGGAGGGGGCCTGGAAGCTATCTGGTCCAATATCCAGATTGCACTGATGTGGAAATGAAGGCCCTGAATCTTCAGCACGTTGAGGGCAGGTCATGATATCACCTCAGCTCCTCGGCCTGCAAAGCCAGGGCTCTGGCCACTGCATCCCCTCTAGGTCGGGTCCCTTCTCTTGGCCTTTGTGTACTCATCCATGAAATGAAAGGGCTGAACCAGATGATCACTGGGTATCCTCCCAGGCCATGTTGTGACTTTTGGTTGGTTAGCTTTGGATCAGGGTCTCTCCCTGGAGCATAGAACTGTGCCAGGCCAGTCCTGCTGTGCAGGTTCTTGCTGACCCTGGAAAAGCTGATGTGTGGACTGAAACCCATCCCCCTGACTCATCCACCTGCCGATGTTTGGCCCTCACAGGTGTTCTCGAGTGTCTCCTTCCTGCCATATTCAGCATCTTAACCCCTTTGCCAGGAAGAAAAGCAGCAGGGTGGCCCTGAGAGATAGTGGAAAGATGTTGTTGAGGGGCATCCAGGACATATGAGAGGGACCTGGGTACACACAGATGTACAAGCTTCCAGATTCTGGGAATTCCCAGGACCTGGAGGAAGAGGGGCTTAGTTGAGGGAGATTCTGTAAGTGGGCATGCTTCTTGGCACCACCACCCCCCGCCGTGGTGATGGGCCGCTTCTCCTGCACTCAGACTGATTTAGCTGGGGTTTCTTCTTTCAGGGGTGAAGGATGGAGCCAGTTAGATCCAGCAGATGCTTCAGAACTCTTGTCCCAGCTCCAGGAAGGGGAATTTTGGGTTGAAGAAGAGGAGTTTATCAGGGAGTTTGATGAGCTCACCATCAGCTACCCAATTACAGAGGAGGGCCACCTGCAGAGCCTCTATACTGGTAGGTGGGGAGTCTGGGACAGACTGGCTTTAGCAGGAAGGAGCCCAGGGACCCAGGGAGGTCAAGTTGGCCGCCTCACCTTGGAGCAACCTCCATGAGGCATCTTCCAGGCCTCAGGAGCATCAGAAGCAGCTCCTAAGTTATCTTGGTTCCCCTTTGGGGGAACCCTTATTGTAGGACTCTGAGCAGATCCATGTTCAGCTCCCCTTCTGGGCCTCCACTTTTCACCTATAACCTAGAAAGACTCTTCTTTAGGAAAGGATGAGATCGCCTCCTGTTCCTTGGGGAATGAAATCTTTATTTGGGCTGTCGGTGCAGCTTCCAGCTCAAAGCACAAAGAGCACAAAGAGAAAGCAGGGCCAGAGGGGCCTCTTTCCCCTACGCTGACATGCTCTGTGTGTTTTTGTCCTAGCAAAGGTGTTACGTCACACTCAGAAGTTGGCTGGGGCCTGGGTCAAAGGGCAGTCTGCAGGAGGTTGCCGTAACAACAGCACTTTCCCTAGCAATCCCAAATTCTGGCTGCGGATCTTAGAACCGAGTGAGGTATACATTGCCCTCCTGCAGAGACCCCGAATGTGCCAGGCTGACTGGGCGGGCAGAATCCTGGCCCCACCTCCAAGCAAAGGCAGCAGACCGGCCCTAAGCCCGCAAGGCTTCCCGGGGAAGGAATACCAAGCAGTGGGACTGCATGTGTGGAAGGTAACAACCAAAGAGGAGAAAAACAGGGAAAGAGCCAGAGGTCTTTGGCTGAGGAAACTGCTGTGTCCTTCCTGAGTAGCATCCAGTGGCCTTGACAGATTAATGGTGGGCTGGGGGCACCACCAGGAACTCACCAAAGGCAGTCTGTGCTAATGGCACCAAATTTTAAATGCCCTGTGCTGCCCGCCATGTTTCTGGGGCAATACTCCGAAAACTAAAATGCATCCGACTTGCCCAAAGTAGGAGAGGCAGGGGTGTCTGGGTGGCACAGTGAATAGAGCACGGGCCCTGGAGTCAGGAGGACTCGAGTTCAAATGCGACCTCAGACACTTACCATGACAGCTGTCTGACCTTGGGCAAGTCACTTAACCCCCACTGCCCTGCCCTACCCCCTGCAAAAAGTAAAATAAAAACAAAGTGGGAGAGGAAGTAATACTAATTATGAAAACTGATTCTGTGAAACATTCCAAAGCTAATAGAAATGATGTCTGTCTGATGTGCTGTCCAGAGGGTCCCTGACTCCTGAGGCACCTGATGCAGGGAGCACCCGAGGAGCTCCTCCCAGTCTGTGCTACCATTTACAGGGAGGGTCTGGCAAGGGCACAGTAAGAGCCTTTGGGGCAGGGGCTGTAGGGGAGGAGTGGAGCCTCACCCCTGGTTGGGAGGAGGTGTCTGGCGCCAGTTTGAAGTAGTTACCATTGGATCTCACTCTTTGTTGGGAGACTAGAGTCTGCAAGTTGTGCCATTCTTTTCCCTTTCTGTGGGTGCCCCAGGGGACTCTCCTTTCTGCAGCTCCTGGGCCATTCTCACTTTGTGTCTGAGGAAGGGAAGGGAAGGGAGGGCCATCCCTGAGGGCACCTGCTGCATGGATGGCAGTTACTGTTGGTGAGCCTCTTAGGCTCCAGCCACCCAAAGCTGCCCTTCGGGACACAAAGCAGCCTGGGCAGCCAGTACTTTGGAAGCTTTTGCCCCTAAGGCTTCATTGTCTTTGTGAAAACAACAGGAAAGGAAGAGGGGATCTCAAGGAGGTGCTTAGGTGAGACCCCAAGAAATGAGTTGGGGTGGATTCCTTCCCAGCATCTCTGACTTCATTTCCTCACCTGAACCCAGAAATCCAGGCAGCACATGCTCAGGCCGCGGGGTCCCTGGATTGTTCATCACCCCCATTTGGCATCAGCTGTGGGAGTCACTTCGGGGGGGGCTGGCAGGGAATCGGGCAAGCTGTGTGTTCCAGTCTGAACTGCCAGAAGCTTGTGATTTCTCTGTGATTCTTCAGAGCCAAGATTTGTAGATGAATTTTCTAAGTCTGTGGTGACGACACTTACTCATTCTTCTGTGTGTTGAGCTGTAGCGGAGACCGGCTGTCCTCAGTCATTCTCAGAATGGACCCTTTGCCAGAGCTGGGTTTTTCTGGAATTCTGGAGCTCATAGTACAGGAAGCAGTGAACCTTCTGTTCTGGCACAGGTTCTTAATAGAAGGCCCTCGGCCCAGGCCATGTGTCTTCTCTGTCCAGATAAAGTTCACTCTCCACTCCAGGAAGGTTCCCATGATGCCCCCTTTTCTGTGGTCTCCTGGCCATATTGACTTCAGGCAGAGCTTGGCTTCTCCTAGAGTCCCCCAGGGGTGGTACAGGGTCTTCCCCGGGGCCTGGGCACCCCTCTGCCCAGCTGAATGGGTGACTTGGGTCCCGTGGGGTTTTCAGGAGGCTCCCAGAGAAGGGAAGCGGAGCCAGGCCCCGTGGCAGAGGGAGAGGCTGAATGGGGCTGAACTTTCCCTTAATCACATCTCACAGGTGGAGAAGAAGCGAGTCAGTCTGCCAGGGCTCCTGTCTGCCCCACCTGTGGTGGGCACGGCCTGCCACGCCTACGACCGTGAAGTCCACCTTCGATGCACCCTCTCTCCTGGCTACTACTTGGTGGTCCCCAGCACCTTTCTGAAGGACGCGGCTGGGCACTTCCTGCTGCGAGTGTTTGCCAGTGGCAGGATATCTCTCAGGTGAGCGAGCAAAGGGAAGGATTCCTGAGCAGCTTCTCTTCTTGGCCTCAGGACCCTTAGCTAGACAGGGAGGTGAGCCACGGAGCAGCTTTCCTGGGGTTGCTTGCTTCCTGTGGGACCTCTCTTGATTGTGCTCCAAGCAGCCAAAGAAGACCCCTGAAGACTCCCCCTCACCCCATTCTCATGCTTCTCCCCTTCTTTCCTTTCACTGGGCAGTGAAATCAAGCCAACCTCTGGTAGTGCCTCTGCCTGTGAAGACTTTCCTTCTGGGGAGTGGGAGACTGTGCAGCTGAAGGGCTGCTGGAGAAGTGGGCGCACTGCGGGGGGCAGCAGGAACTTCCCATCATATTCCAGCAATCCCTGCTTCCCTTTCTCTGTCCCCATGGGCATGGGCCCCCGAAGCATCCGAATCACATTGCGTCAGCACTGCCAGGACACCGAGTATCACCCGATCGGCTTCCACATCTTCCAGGTATGCTTTCTGTCTTCTGGGGAGCCCTGGGGTTTTTATGTCTGTTAGGTTTGCTCTGTGTATGACCCAAGGTCCCTGACGTAGGCTGCCACGGCAGATGAGAGGGCAGGAATGCTCCTCAGAGTGGGGCCAGTGAAGTGGGGCCCGATTTGACCTGTAACTTCTGGGGGCAGATTCCCTGGAGAGCCCCACAGGGGCCCAGGAATTTGGAAGCATTCTCCACAATCCCAGCAATGACCTTTGTGATTGGCCTGGAGTCAGTGGGGCAAGTCACTGAGCAGAAGCTAGCCAGCTTAGCAGGTTCCAGGACTCCAGACTGGCCTGCTGTCAGAGGGCTCAGGGATCCGGAAGAGACCAGGCTTGCTGTGGGTTATCTTGAATACAGGAAACCCTCCAGAGGCCTGAGCTGGTCTGGGATTCTGAGTCCGGCTCAGCCAGGCTGTGGGCGTTTACTCAGGAGCCACTTTGGCCCTTCCCCTGCATGGGTCTGAATTCTGGGGGCCGCTCCTTCATTCTTCTCCCTGTTTGCCAGGCTTTGTGCTGAGCATCTTGCCTTGGCCAAATGGTGCTCCCTCCCACAAAGCTGAATTGTTTTTTTTGGTTTACGGCTCATGGGAGACAACTGTTGGCTTTGGTGGTTCTAGATACTTCATATTTTCCCATTTGAAACTTAGGGCTTTACCTTCACTTTTAGACTTGGTGTTTGAGAAATACCCAGTATGGGTGAGTACTGAGAAGATCATGCTGGCTTTGGAGGCAGCCAGAGACCTGGATTCAGATCCTGGCTGACACCACCTCCTGGATCTTGGGCAAGTCTCACTTATTGGGTCTCAGTTTCTCAGAGTGGATGGGTCAGTTGTGATAGTCAGCAGAGAGGCTCCAGGGACAGTTCTAGCCTGCCCACCTGGTCTTTGCACAGACTCCAGGCCAGGAGCACCACTCCTCCTTCCCTCTGCCTTGTAGTATCCCTCAGACATCCCCTCCTACATGACCCCCCCCACACACCCCATAAACCTCCTTTGCATATAACTCACATGCACATCTCATCTCCCCTTATCAAGAGTCACCTGCCAGGGGAAGAGACAGCTTTTGGTTGTTGTGTCCCCAGTGCCAGAGACAAAGTAGAGCTTCTTAAATCTTTGCTTGCTCGTGAACACTCTGTGTGTTTGGGGATTACGGAATAGGGAAGACAGAGAAGGCCCTTAAAAACAAAGCCCATCCGTCACAAGGGCCCAAGGTACGAATGGATGCATAAAGTGACACGGGTTCTACCCAGAACTTTGTTTATCCAGCTTCTTGCTATGAACTGGTGCTTTTACTCCAGTGTAGTACATCAGTAGTAAGTATTCTAACGCCGTATTCAGTGGTCTGTGCTTCCACATTCAGAGGGCAGTGAGTGCCCTGCAGGCAGGTGGGACAGGGCCATGAAAGTCAGGCCTGGAGATACAGATTTGGAAGTCTTCTGCCTTCTCCTTCCTCAGAGCCTGAGCATTCTGCAGGAGCAAATCCTGTTTTCCATCTCTGGTAACAGCTCCCGGGCTGATCATGCGCCTTCCTGTTGGAGCTCATGTCAGGCGGGCGACACATGAGGCCCAAGGGTTTGGTGAGCACAGGGAAAGGAACCCTGCTAAGAGCCGGGTGCAAGTGGCCCTCGGTCCTCCCAAGCTTTATACAAAGGACTTTATACAAAACCACTTCCCAGGTGCATTTC
>CM053593.1:380555873-380573844 GCA_028646575.1 Pseudocheirus occidentalis
TCCTCCCCTTCAATGCTTTGAACCTTCTTGTCCCCAAAAAAGGATTCTAGAGTTCGACTGCTGTTCTACTTTGCTTCCTTTACCTGCTCATGTTGCCAGTCAATTAATTACTTCATTTACTCTCCCAAAGGCTCCAGCTGTGGCTCATCCTGGCCACCCCAGGGCCTAGCCTTGGTTTCAGGCTGGGCTGGTTTGGGCTCCCATCACACTGGGACGAGCCCTTCCTGCCCAGCTGTCTTCAGCGGGAGATGTGTTTTTCTATTGTGAGTTTTGGAGCCCTGAAATTTGTTTAGAGTCATATTTTATGGGTATTTGAGGTGGTAATGTGGGAGCTGTGGAACCTTGTTGCTTCTACGCCACCATCTTGGCTCTGCCCCTGGGAAATCAGGAGCTGGTTTTTGGATAGCAGACCCACTGTCATAAAGGATAAATTCTCCCCAGAAAGGAGTTTAACCCAATGGTGGTTGCCTTCTCTCTGCTTCTCCTTAGATGCCAGAGGGGGGCTGGCCTCGGGCAGCTTCCTCCCTGCTCCAGCTTGAGCCCTTGCTCAGCTGCGTGCCTCATCGCTATGCGCAGGAAGTAAGCCACCTATGTCGACTCTCTTCGGGCAGCTACAAGATTGTGCCCTCTACCTACCTGCCTGACACAGAGGGAGACTTCACCATCATCATAGCAACCCAGATAGACAGGTACATGTGCCCCGAGACAGCTTGTCCTCCCTGTTCTCATGACGTGCTGCCTCCAGAGCAACCTCACCCTCTATATTCTCTGTTATCTCCACCTCATGGGGTCAGGGGACCCTGGTTTGGTCCTCAGACCAGATTGTCTTGCAGACAATTCTGAATGAAGAAGACTCCACGTGTGGGTCCATAAAAGGTGGAATCCTGTTGGAGGGCTGTCATGGCTGGCTTCAGGCCAAGCCTAGGGGTTCATTTGGGGACCACAGAAGACCACCTCTGTAGGTTGGTGAGGGAGTGTCAGAGTACAGGGGGCACCCATAGCAGGTTTTTGAAAAGCCAAAGGATCAAGCTCAGTGTAGCCAAGTGCTGTGATGGAACTCCCCCAGAACCCGTGTCCTGTGAATCTGGCACATCACTCCTGCAGGGATCTGTGTTGTGTGGGGAATGTGGGGCCACCTCCTGACCACCATCTCCCCCCCCATCCCTTTGTAGGAGGCCTATTCGAAGCCAGGAGACACTGGGGCAGCTTCTGCAGGAGGTAGGTGTCCTAACTAGGGGATTCTGGGAAGGAGTGGGGCTTGGCACATGGATGGGACAGAAGGCTGTGCCTCACGAGTGATCTTGCTGTAGATGGGGTCTAACATACAAACAATGCATTATTAAGAGCTGCAGGAATCCAAAATGTCTCCTGATCATGGACACTGCCACCTAGATACATTCTGGAAGGGACGAGGTACTGATTGCTAGTTCACTTGGAGAGGCGAGAAACTGCGTGTCATCAGACCATTCGTTACCTTGGGCCAGAATGCCACTGTGGGCACTGCTGTAAGCTGTGGCCTCATAAATGCTGATCCCCAGGGGTGTGGAAGGCAGTCGTTACTGGCCGCTAAGTCCGCTGGCCACCTAGGTTGGTCGGGGCATAGAAAAGAACGTGGGTCCACATCTTTGTGTTTGGGGTCACAGAGATGGCCTTTCAGCTACTGGGGGAGCTTAGCTGGCATCAACTTCCTTCTCCCCAAGGATTTAATGCCTCCCTGCTGAATTTAACTTTGCATTTCCTGAGGCCTTCTTAGGTATTTCCAGAATCTACATTTTCATCTTCCTGCAGCCTGCACCCTAGGGTGAGGTGAGGGCTTTGGCCCCTACCTTCACCCTCTTTGCCCCACTTTGGGATAACATGAAGGCAGTGGCAGAGCTGGAAAGGTTTGGGGGAAGGGTTCTGAAGATGCCAGCAGGGCTGTTACCATAATAAAAAGAGGGGTGTAAGAAACCCCTCAGCTAGGAGATCTGTATAGTCCCTGACCCACAGACCCTGGTGTTCTCTGTCCCTTGTAGGTCTCCTTCACAGCAGTGATGAAAAGGTAACTGGAAATGTCCCAGGTGAAAGCATTCAGGTAATGAACATGGCGGCCCCTTGAGCTAGCCCATACTGCTCTCTGCCACAGCATGGGCTCTTCAGAATTGCCCTGGACCCAGGTGGTCTCATGGCAGTGTCAGGCTGTCTCCTGCTGTACCTCCCCAGGAGAAGCACCCGCTCCCAGGCGCCTCACAACTGGACTCACTCATAGTCTATCTACCTCATCTTCTCACTCAGCTCCATGTTGCCGACTTTTACAAGATGTTGACTTTATAGACACCTCTTCACATTTGACTGTGAGAAGAGTGATGTTGCCTCTCATAGAAAAACCTTAGGCTTATGGGAAGCCAGAAAAGTTCCTCCCCTACCCCCCCCCCCAAAAAAAGGTGCCAGGGTTCAAGACTTGAGCTCCCTGCCTGAGGCAGGAAAGTCACTGGGAACTTGGGAGAATCCTGGATTGAGAATTGGATCTGTTCATTGCTGTGATTTAGTGCTGGAAAGGGCCTCAGAGAAATCGTTTTACAAATGAGGCCTGTAGTGAAGCCAGGTCTCCAGCCCTACATCCAAACTCCTTCCACTGCCCTCTCCTGTAGCAGGGAATGGAAGCAGAAGGGCTTAGGGTTAGGCCAAGGACGGCCCCAGATCACAGTGCTCAGATCAAGGGGCAGCAAGGAAGGACTGGCCATACTCTGTATCTTTAGCTAGGTTAGGAATGAGAGGAAGATCAAGGCAGGATATGTGGTCGCTGCTGGCCAAGCCTGGGTCAAGAATAACGGTCAGCAGAAAGAAGACAGAGGGGCTCCAGATGTATTCCTGTTTTCTCTGTTAAGTACCTTTGGACTAGAAAAGAGAAACAAAATGGCCAAAAGGGATTTGAAACCCAGGATGAATAAGGAAATGGAAACAAGACCCTTGGCTTTCCACAATGAGTTCAAGTCTTGCAGCCCAGACAAGCTACCTCTTAGGTTCTGAAAGAACTGGCCAGTGGTTGGTCTTCTTGGAGAGCTTCTGGAGACCAGACTTGGAAAAGGGAAACTGTCTGGATTTTTAAAATAGGGAACAGGGTAGAGCCTTCTTGGCAGTTACTGTACAAGTGGCTTGTGAGCACTGGTCATTCAGAGCCTGAAGGACTTTATCCGAAGCAGGTCATTTAGTTCAGCAAATATTAAGCACCCAGTTTGTGCAGGACACTCTGCTGGGCACTGGGAATAAAAAGACAACGCAACAGTCTACCCTCAAGGAACTGACTTCTCACCTAAGTACATACTGGGTACTTTGAGGAGGAGAGCAACATGAACAGCTGGGAGGGAGGCCAGGGAACAAGCTTTGAGTGGAGCACTGGGTGGAAGCTGAAGAGATTGATTTTGACTCATTATATGAAGAAAAGCTGCTTCATGATGGGAGCTGGCCAAGAGTGCAGTAAGGTGCCCTGTCAGGTGGAGGGTCCCCTCTTCCCGGAGTTCTTCAGTTGGATGTGGCTTGTTGCAGATGGTGCAGAAAAGATTCTTGTTCAGGAATCGACTGGACGGCCCCTGTGGCCTATTCCAGCGTGAGACTGAATGAACCCAGTTAGCAAAAAGGCAACAGTCTGTTTTCAAGGACTGTGACTTTCATTGGTGTGGGTACTCACCCCATAGGTATGGATTATAGCCCGTTTCTAACATCATCTCATAGTGACCTGAGGTGCAGAGAAGCTCAGGGCAGGCCCCTGGGCACACAGGTAGTAAGCGTCAGCATATAAGCCAGGTCTTCCAGACTCCCAGGTCCAGCACTGTATCCTCTACATTGCACTGCCTCTCCTGATGTTTGCAGTATCCTAAATCATCTCCTGGTGAATTCAGAGAGATGCTCTAGCATCAGGAAGAAATGTATTATAAAACTGTTACTTATGTGAAACATTTTTAAGATTGTAATTTTTGTAATAAACAGAATTAAAAAAACATTTTAAAGTTCATTTGAAGTTGCTATGGTTGTGCTAATTAGATGAATTCCACATTTATTTTTACATGGTTTTAAAATACTTGTTCAGTTGTCTTCAACCCTTCATGACCCTGTTTGGGGGTTTCTTGGCAAAGATCCTGGAGTGGTTTGCCATTTCCTTCTCTAGCTCATTTTACAGATGATGAAACAGGCAAATGGTGAAATGACTTGCCCAGGGTCACACAACTAGGAAGTGTCCGATACCAGATTTGAACTCAGGAATATGAATCTTCTGACTCCAGGCCTGCCTCTCTGTGCACTATGGTGCCTTCCCCCGCTCTTCCCCCCCCCTCCCCGGCTTCCAAAATGAGGTTAAGGTTGACTAGCCATAAGATAAGAAATAAATTCAACCAGAGTTCTTCATGGGAGTGTGTTGTGAGCAGGGTGGGTCACTGGGGTCAGTTTTACTTTCTGTGCAGAGATTTGTTGTCCCATGTATTTACCTGTGAGAATTAATTCAATGGATGCTTATTCGCTGTGCCAAACATATGAAGACAAAAATGAAATAGTTCCTTCCCTCAATCAGCTTTACATTCTATTGGAATAAAACAGCATGGACACAGAATAGAAAATAATGTAACTTCAGTGATGGAGGATTGAAGAGCATTCACAATCTGCAGAAAGGGACTGAGGACCAAGACTGGCCCTGTGCAGGATTTGGCCCTTGAGCCTCATTGAAGGGAGCTGGGGATTCCAGTGGGCAAAACTGGAGGTGGAAGAGCCCAGCTCTCCCACAACTACTCTAGCAGTGATACAAGCAACAAAATCTTGAGGAATGATGAAACCCAAGGAGAAGCTATACAGTAAGTACTCTTGACAATCTAGGTCCTCACAAAAAAGATAGCCTGGGAAGTCTTTGGGCCTTAGGGAAGGGGTCCAGCCAGAGTAGCCTGACTGGGGAGCTCAGTATATCCAGACTTCCCAGCACGTGGACCAGGGGTGAGGCCAGGGGGTCTAAAGATATATGCCAGACGCAGAGAGATGGGAGCCCAGAGAAGAATATAGCCAAGGACATCTATGTTATTTCATTTACATAGGGGTATTCTGACCCCAAACAACCTCAAAAGCTTGTGAAGCAACACCCAGGAGGGCAACAAGGTGCAGGATGGATCAGAACACTCCACATAGACCATCCCAGTGTAGTGTTTTCACGAGCCACACATCTGACTGACATTACCCAGAATCCAGATTAGTAACAAAGAAGACACAGTTATTCTCTGCAGAAGTGGACAGAGCCTGGCCACTAGCACAAAGTTCCAATTCAGTAAATAAGGCTGGGAAGTGAATAAACAAGAAAAAGATAATTAAGAAATATTATACAGCCAAAGATGTTTAAGAAGTAAATCCAGAAAATGAGAATAAGTGCATGTTATCTATGAATAAAGCCTAATTTACAGATCGCCACAAACTTTACTGGGATTCCCGGAAGAAACAAGAGTTGAAAAATAATCATATAAACGTTAAATGAAAGCTCTAGAGAAAATTGGAAGGATAAGAAACAACTTCACATAGGAGGAACAAAAACCTTACTCAAGTAATGAGATCCCTGACAGACTGGATCAGACATAGAACTGACTCCACGAGACCACTAAAAATAGAACAAAGTTTTAAAAAAATTGAAAAAATTACAGTGTAAGATATTTCCTGTCACAAACAACCGACTCAAAACCTACATATATTTCAAGAACGCAACATACTAGAACTAGAGAGGGGAAAGTGAAATGAGAAAGACTCTGCCAGTCACCTCCTGAAAAAAAAAACTCCAATGAAAACTCCTAGGAACGTGATGGCCAAAATCCAGAGCTTCAGAGTCCAAGAAAAAATCCTGCAAAAGTCATGAAAGAGTTCAAGTGCTAAGGAACCACAGTTGAGATTACACAAGACTTGACAGCTACTATTTTAAGGGAGAGGAACAACTTGTGATATAATTCCAGAAGCAAAAGATAAAAATTAAAAAGCAACAATAATTTGCCAAGTAAAGCTGACTGTATGCTTGAGGTGCGGTAGATTTTTTTTTAAATTCTCATTAATGTATTGATTCAAAATCATCATAGTTATTACCCTTAATATCCTTCCTCCTCCCAGAGAGCCATCCCCTATTACAAAAAGCATTTCTTAAAAGCAGAAAATCAGCACAATTGATCTGTATGTACCTTGAAGTCCAAAAATGTGCAGTGTCTGACATCTGTGGACTTCCAGCTCCACGAAAAGACAGCCTGAGGGTGTATTCTCATATCCCTTGATTTGAGTCATGCTTGATCTTTATAATTTTGTTAAATTCACTTTTGATTCTTTGATAGGCAGTTATTTCCATTTACATAATTATTTTATCATTTTCTTGGCTCCACTTCATTTTGCATCTTATTCAAGCAGATCTTTCCATACTTCTCTGTATTCATCATATATATCATTTGTAAGCACTCAGAAAGTACAGAGACTTGAGAAGGTGTCATTTAGAGTTGGAAGAATTTCATTAGATCCACAAGACTGAGAAGAGAATTTTGTACTTTTGGGGTAGGGGAGGCCTGATTTCATTAGTTGGCCTGATTTTTGTTTTCTTTTGTTTTCTGTTTTTAGTGAATTTCCTGACCAAACAACTTTATCTTCCTTTGTTGTTGTTGAGTTGTCTGAGTTGTGTCCAACTTTCATTGACCCTATTTGGGGTTTTCTTGGGAAAGATACTAGAGCCATTTGCCATTTCCTTCTCCAGCTCATTTTATAGATAAGGTACGGAGGCAGAGTTAAGTGACTTGCCCAAGGTGGTCATATAGCTAGTGTCCAAGTCTGGAGTTGAACTCTGGTCCTCCTGACTCCAGGGCTAGTGCCCTTCCTCTTTCTAATATCCTTCACTTCCTCCATTTTGCATCTTGGTGTCCTCCTGGCTGTCTTATTTCCTCTTTCCAAGATAGTTGATCCTACTTCTGCATTACAGAATCTACAGATCCCTTGGCTATTTTATTCAGGCTTAATTCTAGCGAGCAACGCCACTCATCTCAACCGTAGAGGAAGGTGTTTGAGTGGCTACCTTGTCTTCTTGGTATATTAGCTCCCTAATGGCAGGAACTAGATCTCCCCTTTTGTTTAGTACCTACCACATGGTATGTAAATGCTCAGTTGATATGGTCTTCTGCACATCTCTAAATTTCAGCTAAATGGCATTTGCAGAGCTCCTTTGTTCAGTGACATTGCCTGTAAGATCCCCAATCAATAGGTTTCAAAATTGACTATGGGATTATCATACTGGAATGTCTTGGGTTTACCCTCCAGTCTTCCACTGAAGGTGATAGCTCCCATAAAAAAAACCATACTTTTGAGGGACCTCAGCCATGGGCTCCTACTTGCTTATTTTTGAATAAGGCTATAGCTACCATGACTGGGGAAAATGGAAGTGAATTCCTCTACAGATGGGAAGGACTTTTTGGTTACTACCTATTGTGCCTGAAAATGTTCCCAAGCAGGTTTCCTACAAAAGTTATGCCTGGGGAATTAGTTGTGTTCTTGGCTACTGCCTTCCTCCGTGAACTTCATTGCTCATCTTGCCCCTCACTCCATTAGAACTGTCCAATGAGCAGCTCTCTTTGTGGTAGCAAAAAACTGGAAACTTAGGGGATGCCCATCAATTGGGGAACAGCTGAACAAGTTATGGTAGATGAATGTGATGGAATACTATTGTGCTATAAGAAATGGGAAGGAGATGGACTTCATAATTACCTGAAGAGGCTCATACAAACTGATGCTAAGTGAGAAGAGCAGAACCAGGAAAAATTTGTACAGTCACAGACACATTGTATGTGTGATGACCAACCTTGATAAATTGGACTCTTCTCAGCAACACACAGTAAAAAGACAACTCTACAAGTCTCAGAATGGAAGGAGATACCTATATTCAGAGAGAGATCCAGAAAGACCAGAGTTTAAATGGAGAATGAAGCAACACATGCTATCGTTCTTTTTCATGTTTTGTTTTGGTTCTTTTCTTTTTTTCCCCATTATTCACTCCATTGGTTACAACGCTTCTATATAACCAGACTATTGTACAGTGTGAAAGTATTTGCAAATCCCATACATGATTGTACACCACCATGGGGGGGGGGGCGGAGAAGGGAAGGGAGAAAATCTGAAACTCAAGTGATTCTGTAACTGAATCTTATAACTAAAAGTAAATAAGTCAATAAATTAAAAAAAAAAGAACTGTCCAATGAGAACTCCTAGGACTCAAACCAAGCAGCAACAGGATGGAGATGAGCAAGAGAAGGAGGAAAGAGGTACCCAGCAGCATGCTGGGATGGGAAACAGAAAGAGGTGTGTCTTTTTTTTTTTTTAGATTATGTTTTTTTGTTGTTGTTTTGCATTTTGGAGGGCAACTGGGGTTAAGTGACTTGCCCAAGGTCACACAGCTAGTATGTGTTAAATGTCTGAGGCCAGATGTGAATTCAGGTCCTCTTGACTCCAGGGCCAGTGCTCTATTCACTGTGCCACCTACTTGCCCCAAGAGGTGTGTCTTTAAAGATCTTGAGGCGCAGGTGGTGGTTTACCATGGCCTCCATCTGAAGGCAGCAGCTTCAGAAGAGGAAGACAGATGGTGCCTGAGCATGGGGTGTGGATCTCTAGATTAGAACTCAAGAGAAAAGAATAATGGACCCTTGGCTAAAATAAAGTGTAAGTTCTAAATGCACACATATACATATATAAACATATCTATGTATGTATATACACATATATGTATTTACATCAGAAAGGGGGATGTCTACCCTAGGTGTGTAAGGACTTCCCTGATGGAATGGGTAGATGAGAACAATGAATTCCATGGGCCACAAAGGCGGCCCCTGCCACTAAATTTCGATGACTTTGGAAGAGATATTGAGGCTGATGACTTTGTGTAGCTCTGCCTCACTTAAATCCAGCTCCTGCCACAAGTTAAAGCATCACCCATAATGTCACTGGTCCTCTTTGAAAACTAAAGACAAACAACTGGCTGTGTCACCCTGACAAGTCATCCAAGCTCTCAGCGTTCCAGGCAACTCTAAGACTCTGCAGCTGAAGAGCCGATTTCTATTGGGAGAGGCAGTTTCCTATGCCGGTGACGTCGTGGGTTCAGTCCCTCTGCCCATGTGCCAGGCATGGTGCTAAACATGGGGGAGACAAATGATGAAGCTCACATTCCATCAGGGGAGACGTGGAGGCACACACATGCATGTGTGTGCATACATATATATGTAGGTGGCTGTGTGTGTACATACAGAATAAAGGTGTCCAAAATAAACCCAAGGGAGTCTGGGGAGGTGAATGGCATGAGCAGCACCAGGGCAGCAGGGAAGGCCTTCAAGGAAGATGTGCGTCATCCAGCCCATCAGTACAAATTTATTAAGCACCTACCGTGTGCCCAGCAACATGCTAAGCACAAAGGATACAAAGAGAGGAGCAAGACAGTCCCTAACCTAGCTCTGCAAGCTTACAGTCTAATGGGTAGACAATGTGCGAACAAATGTATACATAACACATTAGAGACAGAGTAAATACAGAACAATGAACAGAGGGAAAGCTTTCTCTAGAAGGTGGGGTTTTAGTGGGGACTTAGAGGAAGCCAGTGAGGTCAGTAGTGGGAGTGGAGGAGGAAGAGTGTTGGGGCACAGCCTGAGAGAAGGTCCAGAGCTGAGTGATGGAAGGACAGCCTCCCACCTATCACTGATCACAACATATGTTGGGGAATATGGTGTAGCAAGACTGGAAAGGTAGGAGAGGGATGGGTTTTGAATGCCAATCTGAGTGCTTTGTATTTGATCCTGGAGGTGACAGGGAGCCGCTGGAGTTTATTGAGCGGAAGGGGTAACACAGGCAGACTTGCATTTTAGGAAAATCACTTTATGAACTGAATGGGGGATGGATTAGAGCAGGCAGACCAGCCCATTCCCAAACAGGTATCGCAGTAATCCAGGTATGAGGAGGTGAGGGTGTGCACTGGAGTTGTGGCAGTGTCCAAGGAGAGAAGGGGGTGCGTTTGGAAGATGGTACAGAGGTGAACAACAGAACATCATGTATATAGGGAGAGATAGTGAGGAGCCCAGGTAGTGAGGAAGATATATATCTATATCTATATCTATAGATAGATAGATAGATAGATAGATAGATAGATAGATAGATAGATAGATAGATAGATATTCTGTTTTGGACAAACTGAGTTTAAAATGATTGCTGGAAATCTGGTTTGAGATGTCTAAAAGGCAGCTGAAGATGGGAGATTGGAGGGCAGTTGAGAGACTGGGGTCTGAAGGGTAGATTTGAGAATCATCAGCATAAAGAAGGTAATTATTTCCAAGTGAAGTAGTGCAGAGGAAGAAGAGGACCCTGGGCAGAACCTGGAAAACCTGGAGGGTGTGATCCACAGGGGAGGATTCCGCAAGGAGGCTGAGAAGGAACAACAAAGAGATTGAAGAAGGACCAAAAGATGGTGGTGTCCTGAAAACCTAAAGAGAAGGTCATTAGCACTGCCCAAGGCTACAGAAACAGCAAGAATAAGAACCAAGGAAAACCATTGGGGTTTCAAGTTTTCCTTTATAATTTACCAGCTGGGTGACTGTGGACAAAGCCTGTGCCCTTCTGAGCCTCAGTGTCCTCACTTTAAAATGGGACAATAGTCCCTGCAGTGATCTCTGGGAAATTTAATGTAAAGAGACTGAGTGCACTGGAGGCTGGTCTCCAGTCCTCCACCAGGACAAGGACCCTCACTGACAGCTTCTCTCCTTCCACAGGGATGGAGAGAAACATAAGCAACATTCATATAGAGATCTACAGCACTTGTAAATTCAGAATCAGAGGGAGCTACAGCTATGGCACAGCCCTACCTTCAGAGTGCAGGACTGGCTGCACTACAATGGGGTATCGCTCCTGGGCTGTCCTAACTCTTTTGGGCATGAGGTGTTTCGGGCAAAGATCATGAGGTCTACTCTATCTCCTCCAGGGAAGCTCTAGGGTAATTTGATGACCCTGGCATTCACGGCCAGGGCCATGATGCAAACTGAAAGGAGCTGATTCACCCCAATTCAAAAATCAGGCTGACCTGAATCAGTGTATGTTGGAGGAGGTAAAGGCAGGAAAGTAGGAACTCACCCAGCTTTGAAACACCTGTGAGCTGACATAGACTCTCAGACTATGGTCTATCACAAAAAAACCCCCCAAAAACCTGTTTTCAACCCCCTGAGGAAGAGGCCCTTGCAGCTGAAAGTCTGGAGAGAGCTTGCAGGTGGCAGCAGCAGCTCTTTGGAGAACTAACAGAGGAAGGGACCTCAGTGGCATCCCCCAGGATGTGCCCGCACCCTCTCCTGCTGCGGCCCCCATCTCTCATATCTGTGATTGATCTGAGGCTCACTGCCAAATGGAGATCAGGAGGGTAGTCAAAGCTTTAGTCTATTCTCTGCTGGCTGGAATGACCTTGGACAAGTCCTTTTCCTTCCCGTGTTGGTGAAATGAAGGGGTTATACCATCAAATACTGTCTACATGGCTCTTCCCTTTTTGCCCAGGGAACTGGTGAGATTCATTAACAGGAAGCTGAGTGGAGATCTCCATGGTGCTGCAATCTTGCTTGTATGTGCTCCTGAGCCTAAACCCTAGTGAGAGCCACGAGGCCCTGAATGTGTGGCTGAGTGACATCTTCATGCACCAAATGTCAGTAGCGCTCTCTAAGAGCAACACCCAGGTCAGTTGCCTTTGGGGCAGCTGACGGGCTTCATGCGGTGCTTGGATTTCTTTCTTTATAGGTGCCTGAGAGTGCCAGGCATCTTCTGTTGGTGACCGCCTGTCTGGTTTGTGGTGGCAGGGACTCTATACTATGATTCCATGAAATAGTCTGTTCCGGCCCTAGCAGGCTGTTGCTATGTTGTGTCTGGGGCTACTTCCAAGAACTCTAAATGTAAATATTTGTAGTTCAGTTGTTTTGCAATTGTGTCTGACCCTCTGTGACCCCATCTGGAGTTTTCTTGGCAAAGATACTGAACAGAGGCGTCTGCCATCTCCTTCTCCAGCTCATCTGGCAGATGAGGACCTGGGTAAACAGGGTGAGGTGACTTGTCCAGGGTCACACAGCTGGTCACTGTCTGAGGTCAGATTTAAATTTGGGGAGATCTGTCTTGCTGACACCGGGCCAGATTCTCTATCCATTGCACCACTTAGCTGTCCTAATGTAAATAACTCCAGGTAGAGACAAGTTAAGTACAAGAGCTCACGACCCTCTTGGGGTCCAGTCCCATATGATGGGGGAAGCTGTGCTATGGGTTAAACTAGCCTCTTCAAAGAAACACAACATGGAAGGAGATGGTCTCCCTATAACTGCAGAATTATTATTGTTATTTTATAATTGTTATTGGGCAGCTAGGTGGCGCAGTGAACAGAGCACCGGTCCTGAAGTTAGGAGGACCTGAGTTCAAATTCAGCCTCAGACACCAACTAGCTGTGTGACCCTGGACAAGTCAATTCACTGTTTGCCCGAGTTCCTCATCTGTAAAATGAGCTGGAGCAGGAAATGGCAAACCAGTCCAGGATCTGTGTGCTGAAAACCCCAGATGGGGTCCTGAAGAGTCGGACATGACAAAAAAAGGACTGAACAAGAAGCACTCAACATAAGCACCTCAAGGGTAGAAGTTCCTTATTTTGGTTCTTGTAGCCATCCTTGTCCTCACCGCAATGGCTGGTAAACAGCAGGTGCTTAATAAATGCATGCTGAATTCTTGAATGAACAAAGCTGAAAGTAAGTTCCAAGTCAGTGTGTAGCACTAAGTGTGAGAACCTAAACCCCAAGGAATGTCTTGGCCACTGTACCTGGGCCACTCCCAGAAATCCAGGTGTGGGTGGAAGGGGGAACAAGGGGCAGCTTCTGTGTCTTCCTCAGTCCTCGTGCTTCTCCCACCACCCGGTCGCCAGCCAGTCTCCAGAGGCTGTCTCTCCTGACTGGAACCACCCACATCCCCTCCTCCCAAGCCATTCCCCTTCTCTGCCATCATCACCATCCTCGTGCCCCTCTAGTGGCATGGAGCAGTGGATACCTGAGCCATTCCTAGCTTATTACTAACACTTTATTAAGCCCTCTCCTTAGACAAGCCTCACTTCTCTAGGCTCAAGGTCCCCGTGTGCTTCAGATGTCCCTGAGGCCACATCCATTGTTGTGTGACCCTGGAGAAGCCCTGGGCCTCAGTTGGGCTCTTTGCAGCTCTCCATTCCCCAGCCAGTTGCAGGGGCTAATCTCCAGCCCCAATTCCAGCACCTGCTGTCCTCAAGGGACACCCAAGAGACTCCCTGGCAGCAAAGGAGCTTCTCAGATACAGATGTGGACAAGGACAGCAGATGGAATCCCAGGCCCACATGAAAGGCTCGTTCTCTGCAGTTGCATCTGAAGGGCTAGGACTCAGTTCTGACTCTGGAAGGGAACCTTATGGAAGTGGGTTTAATAAGGAGTGTGGTGCAGGGACCAGAGGGCCGGCTGAAGACAGAGACGTGGGTCCAAGCCTCACTCTTTCTCGTGGGGGCTGTTACCTTGGGCAAATCACTTAAACCTTCCAGTGTCTAAACCGAGTAGCACACACTGTCCTCACAGGATGGTCTCCTCCCTGGGACTGAAGTCACAAGCCAGGACCAGACTCTGGGCCCTTCCTGCAGGTTTTCTCTACACCCAAGTCTGCAGGTCAATGGGGCAGGAGGGGCTGGGACAGGCTGGCTTTCCTCTGGTGACTGGGTCCCCCTGCTGCCATCCTACAGATGCACTGCCTCTCTGCCAAAGGTCCCCAGATAACACACACCATCCCACATGCTCCCAGCTTCTTCCTCATCTTCTGCTCCCCCTTGTCCCGTGACCCCACTTTGGCTTCACCATCTGTGCTTGCTGGGAGGGGAACCCCACAAGTGAGGGAGGAGCAGCCACTGCAGACCCTGCCCTTGACATTGCTGCTGGTCTGGCTTGCTCGATCAGCCCTCTTCAACCACAGCCTAGGAAGACCTGCCTTTATTTAGCCCTGGGTCAAGATACTCACCTGTAAAGTGAAGACCTGGCCTAAGTGGCCTCTGAAGTCTTCCAAGTTCTCCATGCTGGCTGGAGTCCCAGAGAGGGGTAACGGTTCTCAGGACCTACAGGGCTTCGTCCTGGCCCCTGGACTGGCACCTCCTGTTGCAGACCCTTTGCCCACCACCCACAGGGCAAGGGATCCCCCTGAAACACCAGGCTGACAGCAAAGGGCTGGGGAAGGACAGTGACCCAA
Organism: Pseudocheirus occidentalis; assembly: GCA_028646575.1. NCBI lineage: Eukaryota > Metazoa > Chordata > Mammalia > Diprotodontia > Pseudocheiridae > Pseudocheirus > Pseudocheirus occidentalis. Next base: position 380,570,133 of record CM053593.1, read on the forward strand.
GGGTAGCTGTGGCCAGAGGGGGAGCCTGCTGAGTCACTCCCTCTCAAGATAAAGTCCATTTCCTTCAGTAAGTGGAGCATGGAGGAAGAAAACCTGGGGTAGTCCTAGGGTCTTTCTCTAAGTCTGATTATTCTGCTGAAGGACAGACAGCACATTTCCTAACCCACCACTCAGTTTCCCTACTGTGGGCTCTGAGTCTTTCTTGGAGCACAATTTGACATCCACGTACAGCTGTGTCCCCTTGGGGGAGGAAGTACCAGTAAGGACCCCAGGAGGTCAAGCTGGGGGAGAGTCTGTGGCCCAAAGGCAGGGCCAGTATTGAGACCATGTGGCCTCTGGGAGACTCCCTCAGACTTGATGGATGAGCAGGCAAACACAAGGGGTGTGTGTGTGTGTGTGTGTGTGTGTGTGGTGTGTATGTGGCTGGTGTGTGTCTGTGTGTGTATATGTGTGTGGCTGCTGTGAGTGTATGTATGTGTGTGTCTGTGTATGGTGTGTGTATGTGTGTGTATATGAGTGTGTGGCGAGGGGTTGCTGTGAGTGTATGTAAGTGTGTGGCTGGTATGTGTTCCTGTGTGTGGTGTGTGTGTATGTGGCTGGTGTGTGTCTGTGTGTGTGGTGTGTGTATGTGGCTGGTGTGTGTCTGTGAGTGTGTGTGTCCGTGCCCAGTGCTGTGGGTTCAGGCAGCAGCCCCAGCAGCAGCAGCTCCAGGGGGATGAAGCCGGAGCAGAGAGGAAGGGGCACTGACTTTTTTCCTTCCTGGGAAAAGCAGCGATTGCTATCACCAGATGACAGGATCCGAAACACTTTCCCTTTCTGTGAATACTCGGAAGGGAAGGGGAGCTTTCTGGGCCTTGTTCCCTTTCTGGGAAAGCTGCTTCCAGTCCCAGGTAACAAGGGCAGGCTGGCGTCCAGTGAGTCCAGTTCTCAGCATTTCCACCTATCACCCAGATACGCAGGATTATCCAGGAGGTGATGTTGCTATTTAAAAACTGTATCAGGGGTGGCTGGGTGGCGCAGTGAGTAGAGCACTGGCCTGGAGTCAGGAGGACCTGAGTTCAAAGCCAGCCTCAGACACTTTACACTTAATAGTCTTGTGACTTTGGGCAAGTTACTTAACCCCCAAAAGCAACAAATAAGTAAAATAAACATTATATCAAAGTGGGGTTTTTTAAGTCTCCAGAAAAGAAACCCCAGACACAAGAAAATCCTTCATTACCTCCAGTAGGTCTACCCCTTTCTTTTACCACAAGGAAGAAATGTTCTTCTGTTCAGCCCAGATCCTCCCCATGACTGACGGTGGAAACAAGCTAAATGCCAGCACTGCAGGAGATGGCAGAGCGGGCAGACACTGTGAGCAGGAGCCCCAGGAGGCACCACAAAGGGCCAGAACTTCCCTAAGGGCCAGGCTCCAAGGCTGATGGGGGGGGGCCGACTCTGCCCCCAGTTCAGCTATGAGGGGAGATATGAAGCTGCCACTGGGGCAAAGTCCTGTGGGAAGTTGCCCATGGGACACCTCCTCTCCACTGTCTACCGTATGGTGGGCATCCCTTGGACGGCTGTACCCCTGAGGCCTCTGTGGCCCTTAACAAGGGGAGGCTTGTCTTGTGGCTGACTGCTGGCCAATGCCAGGGGAGGGTCCCAGGGCAGTAAGACGGACTGGTTCAGGGGAAAAGATGGGGGAGGCAAGAAGGAGAGAAGCAGAGAGAAGTCACAGCTGGCCAGCGATGACATACGGCCAGCTGTGTGGATGCTCGAGGACTCGGGGGCTTCCTCTGAGCCCACAACAGCCTTCGCCTGAAGCTCTGCCACAACACAAGAAACACTGAGCTCTGCAAGGCAAAGTGAGGGAGCTCCTCCTGGGGAGGACAGGAAGGAGGCCACACTGGGAAGGCAGCACCACTCAGGCACAAGCGTCAGAAGCACCAAAATCTTCCTCCGACATCCGTCTGCACCTGCCTCTCAGCCCAGCTGGTGCAGACTTGGGGCTCATCTGCCCATTGCTCCCTGAAAAAGGCATTCTGGGCCAGAGAGCTAAAGAGGTGCCCGGACGGGGAGCCCGGGAGGTGCCAGGCAGGGCTGCCTTAGCAGCAGCAACACATTTACTGAAATCCTGCTGTGCACACAGCACCGTGTCTGTCAGTCAGCCATTCAACAAACATTTTTAAAGCCCATATTGTGTGCCAGGCACTGTGTTGAGTGGTAGGGATAGAAACACAGGTGGAAGGCAGGCCCCACTTTCAAGGACTCAGTCTGACAGAGGGGGCAGGCAGGCCAAACACTGTGCTCAGTGACTGAGAAAGGGGCGACTGGGACTGACAGGGGGCTTAGAGACACAAACCCAGAGAAATGTGTTACACATGACATGATGGGGAGGCCAGGGGGCGCCAGAGTGCACAGAGTCGGGCCTGGGCTCAGGAAGGCTTGTATTCCTGAGTTCGAATCCATCCTCAGACACCTCCTAGCTCTGTGACCCTGGGCAAGTCATTGAAGCCTGTTTGCCTCAGTTTCTTCATCTGTCAAATGAGCTGGAGAAAGAAATGCCCAACCACTCCTGTATCTTTGTCAAGAAAACCTCACATGGGGTCACAGAGAACTGGACAGGAATGAAAAATTAACACGAACAAAAACCTGACAGGAGTATTACAGATGCACAAACCAGAGACTGCAGGAATGGGGGGCACTCTGGGCAGAGGCTGGGAGGGGGGCACTCCAGGAAGAGGCTGGCAGGGGAGGGGAGTGCTCTGGGCAGAGGCTGGGAGGGAAGGGGGGGTGCTGCAGGCAGAGGCTGGCAGGGATGGAGTGCTAGCTGGTTGCTGGCTATAACATTCCATGCCTTTGCACAGGAGGACCCCTGGCCCGAAGTGGCCTCCATCTACCTCTTGACCTCCCTTCAAGGTTGTCAAGATGTTAGGAGACTCCCTGTTTTCCAGCGCCGGGGATAACAACAATCCTTTGCACTCACCCTCTGGATGATCTTGGCCAAATCCCAGAGCTGTTTAATGTAATTGTTGCAAGGCTTTGACCAGCACCAGGTGCTCTGGAGCTCAGACAAGCACCTGCTGTCTGCATGCTCTGGTCATGAAGCCCTGCTGAGTCCAGCTTGTCCCATTGTTGCTGCTACCCCTCACTGTCAGGGCTACAGCTCACTGTGCAGCCATTAAGTGTCGAGATCTGGCCACACTAAAGGGGTTCCCCCACTAGGCTGCTAGTGTGCCTCTCACTTTGAAATTAAACCTGCGCTTCATTCCTGACTCTCCTGTCTCTGGCCTGTTTGGCTCCAGCCATCTGCAGGTTAGAGGCTGATTTGATCCTGTTGATAAAAATCGGAGTCAAAAGTAGGACCGGAAATAGAACCAGGCCATCGGACTGTGAAGCCAGCGAGAATGGACTAGGTGCCAATGGAGATCTATTTCTCTGGAGTCCATACCCCCCCCTCCCCCTTGTCTGATGAGTACTCTGCTCTTGATTCTGCTCCAAACTTCCAACCCTAACTCTCCAAATCCCCACCTTGGTCAAGCTCACCACCACTTTGTGTAAGGAAAACTCCAGGACCCCTCCAGTGACCGTAATGTTAATGAAATCAGAAGATCTTCCATGCCCCTTTCTATTGGCACCTACTAAAGGCACTTAGCACCTCAAAGGCTTAGCTCCTTACTTCCAGTTAACTCCTTGGGAGTAATTCACACCTTAACAGGAAGGGGCTGAACAG
>CM053593.1:380574344-380647555 GCA_028646575.1 Pseudocheirus occidentalis
CTGGTTTTGGGACTCAGTGTTATGGTTTCTGAATAAAGACCTTGGTGCTGCCTTCCATGTGGAGAGTTTGCTATATTTTGTGATCCCAAACTACACCAACATATTCATAACCATCATGGGTGTTGCGAATATCTCATTATTGATACAGTGACCCAGTTCATCTTGGATCTGGTAGTGATATCCTTTCTTAAAATGAACCCCTCTGTTAACTGGTCTGTGTGCGCCTCTGCTGGTTTTTAAACTGCACGCCTACCTCAGTAATCCACGGGTCTCTGTATGGACTGCAACCACGTGCTTTGTTAAAACTGTGTCTGTTTGTGTCTGTCTTGTGGTTTTGTCTGTGTGTCTTTGTAAAATGTCAAATGTCTGGGTTATGAGCTAGATTCTGATACACTGAAAGATTTAAAATGCAGCCAGCCAGAAAAACTTCTAAGAGCTGTAGCCAGAAAGTTCAGAACACTGGGAAAAACCAATGAACTTTCATAGTTGAAGAAATGTCCCCAGTAAGCAGGACTAACTTCCACTTTCCATGGGAGATTAGGTTATAAGAAAAGGGGGAAAAAATCTGCAAGACACTTCTTCCCCTGTCATTTCAGCTTTGGCTATGTTGAATTACAGAAATAAAGTCAGATAATTAAAGTTTGTGGAACTACTTTAGCAAATTAAGGCATTTGAAGGCTAATCATTTTAAGATTGCAGGAAAGAACCCCCGAGATTTTGGGGGTAATTCCAGGAACTCCTTCCCTTCTGAAATATCTTATTAAGTTTTAGGATACCACTCTATAGAATTTGTTTAAAGAAAAATAAGGATTAAAATTTATAAAAGTTTTAAAAGTAAATGGCAAGATTAATAGTTTCATTGTTCTGGGGCAATGAAGGCAAGCAGCAAATCTGGGAGTAATCTCAGAGTGAAGAAAGAAAAAAAAAACAGGTAAAAGGTTTGCACTTTTTAACAAGCTCTTATTAACCCTTCCTTGAATGATTGTTTAAACCAGAGATCCCCTGTGACTCCTCCAGTTCAGAGACCCACTCCCCCCTCCCTGTTAACCCCTCTCACTCAGATCAGATTACCAAATAAAGATTTTTTTTAACATGCTGGAAAAATGCAAGGAAACTTGAATTATGTTCTGGTTGCAGTAATTTATTAGCTGTGCAATCTTAAGCAAGTTATTTTATCTCTGTTTGCCCTAGTCTCCTGATCTGTAAAGAAAGAAATTATAATGGTGTCCACCTACCAAGGTTGTTGTAAGGATCAAAATAATATAGTAATTGTAAAGTGCTTAACACAGTGACTAGCACATGCTGAGCTAATTACACTACGATTATTTCTTTAAAATGAATGTAATTGTTCCATACTTGATCATTCTAAAGTGGTTTTAAATGCCAAAGGCAGTAAGATTAATGATTTTTGTATGGGGTCATTTGGGAATGCAACTGATGTTATTTGAAGTTTTGCTTCATGTTTTAGATGAATATTATTTGTTACTGTATTTCTAAATGTTCTTACACTGTGTCAGAAATGCTGTAAGACAAAACAACTTTTTAATCTGGATGCTTTTATACATGACTTGGGCTTTTAAAAGGATGTGATTAAAAAGTAGATATATGAAAACTGTTAAGTATTTAATGAGGTATACTTTGTTATAAAGCAGATAATAATAGTGATAATACTTTTACTATAATAGCAAATTTGCATTTGAAAATCTTGGCTATTATGAAAGTGTATAAAGTGGTTTAAAGATGTAGTTCCAACATATCAATGATGAGTCAATCATTGGGTATTTGTTTTATGTCTGAAACCCCAGAATACGGCTAGTTTTAATTTATAAGTAAAGGATAAATGAAATATTAACTGTTAGGGAAACATCAGGAAAGATATTCAGGCCCTAAGTTGTGGTTAGTGAAATGTTGCTACTTAAAGTCAAACTTCCCAGGACTGTAATTTATTGCTGTTTTAAGCTTTGATTACTGGGATAGTTTCTAAACTGTCACGAAGCTGTGAGAAGACAGCACACTGGTGAATGATTGGTGGAGCTGTGAACTGGTCTAGCTGCTCTGGGAAACAATTTGGAGCTATGCCCAGGAAAGGCACTCAACTGTGTATATCCCCTTTGACCCAATGAGACCTAAACCTCAAAGACATCAAAGAAAGATGAAAAGGATCCATATATCCAAAACATTTCTAGCAGCTCTCTATTGTGGCAAAGAATTGCAAAGACAGGGGGTGCCTGCCTCTATCAAGTGGGCAAGGGCTAAACACATGATGCCATATGAATATAATGGAATATTACTGCACCTCAAGAAATGATGAAAGAACTGTTTCAAAGAAACCTGGCAAGATTTGTATGAACTGATACACACTGAAGAAGCAGAAGCAAGACAAGTTACACAATGACAAAAGCATGGAAAAGAAAAACAGGTGTGAAAGCCTTACAGAAGACAACTGATTGAGACAGAGATGAGCCTTGACTTCCAGGAGTTAAAGACGAAGCCCAAAAGCTGCCCACTTCCTAACGGCTGAATTCAAGGAGCAGAACCAGATACACCTTTTGGATGCAGTCAATGCATGTATTTGTCTAGGCTTATTGGTTACAAGGATTTTGTTTCTCTTTTTATCATTTAAGGATGAAATGGTAGGGAGAATTAAGGAGGAGTCAGCAACAGTCAAGGCAAAAAGGGGAAAAGAAAGAAGTCACCGAAACATTCTGGAGAAACTCACAGTGGAAGGGAGTGCCAAAGAAACCAGGCAAACAGGGCAGCACTGAAATTCAAATGTAGAGTATATTACATTCTTTTGTTTTTTTAAGCAAGCTGTATGTGAGAGCTATGCATTTGGGGATATAATTTCCCTTTTTACGGGAATATTTATTTTTTGATGTTAAATTCAGAATAAAAATCATATTTGAAAAAATAAATGCTTATTGATTGACAATAAATTGATGTTTTCTGTATTAACCACACACTCCTTTCCTGTGTCCTGTCATTTCTGCCCTCACAATACCACCTTATCTTCTTTCTATTGAAATTTCCCCCACCATGGTGCAGACCTTCATAACTTCCCACATGGACTACTGCATGGGCTGCTGGGGTCTGCCTGACTCAAGTCTCTCCCCACTACAATCCATCCACCATTCAGCTATCAGGGTGACCTTTCTGAAGCACAGGTCTGACCAACTCTCTCCTATATTCATTAAACTCCAATGGATCCTTATTACTCAGCATCAAATATGAAATCCTGTTTGGCTTTTAAAAACATTCACAACCTGGCCCTTTCCTACCTTTCCAGTCTTCTTGCAACCTACACACTTCCACGTACTCTGTGATTTAGTGACCCTGGTTTCCTTGCTCTTTCTCGTAGATGACACTCCATCCAAGCATTTTCCCTGACTGTCCCCCAGGCTTGGAACACTCTCCTGCCTTCACTCCCCCTCCCAGCTTTCCTGGCTTCCTTCAAGTCTCAGTTAAAGTCCTATCTCCAACAAGTAGCCTTTCCTCTCCTTCCTCAATCTTAGAGCCTTCTAGGTCACTGATAAAAACAAAGGCTCCAATCCCTCTGAGATTCATTCCACTTTATCCTGCATGGATCTCATTTGTACAGAGTTGTCTACATTGACTCTCCCATTAGACGGTGAGCTCTCAGAGCAGGGGTTGTTTCTTGCCTTTATTTATGCCCCCAGCCTTCAGCTCAGTGCCTTGTACGTTTTAGGCCCTTAATAACTGACCTTCATGGCCGTCCTCAGGACACCTCCTGCCACATGCTCTCAGCAGCAGCACTAGGGGGGCCTCAGGGGAAATGAAAAGCCAGTTGAGAAGGTGCCAATAATATCTATTCTGAGATGCTCAAACATCCTAACAAGCATTTGTATTTACGTTCAAATACATTCTAAATGCCTACCATGCAATAGAGATACAGAGACAAAAATCTGCCCCCAAGAAGCTGACTTTTTACTGAAGGGTGAATTTTACAAAAAACAGAGATTCAGAGAGTGGATGGCGTACTGGGCCTGGAGTCTAGAAGGCCTGAATTTAAATCTGACCTCCCACCCTTGTTAGTTTTGTGACCCAGCACAAAATTACTTCACATCTACCGGCCCCAGGTCCGTCATCTGTAAAGTGGAGATAAAAAGAGTACTTTCCCAACAAGGGTGTTATGAAAATCTAGTGTAAAGTGATTTAAGAACCTCAAAGTACTATAGAAATGCTAACTATTATTCACCTCACACCTGGAAGATTGGCAAAGATGACAAAAGGCAGGAAGAGTTGATGGAGTTAACAGAAAAGAAGTTGTGGAGAGACTAGCGCACTTACACATTGTTGGTGAAGCTGTGAACTGCTATGATCATTTGTGGAAAGCTACTTGAATTATGCAAATAAAGTAACCACAATGTCCATGCCCTTCAATCCAGAGAATCCACAGCTAGGGATACTACCCCAGAAGGTCACTGGCAAAAACAAAGGCTCCAAAGACACCAAAACATTAAGAGCAGCACGTTTTGTGGTAGCAAAGAATAGGAAGCAAGGTCAATGCCCACTGATACAGTCCACGAACATAAGGGAAAATTACCATGCTGTAAGAAACACAAAGTAGGATGCATGGAGAAACATGGAAACAATAAGGTCAGTGTATGCAGAGTGAAGTACACTTGTCCAAGAAAACAGCACAGAAACGTGACTGTGTAAATGAAAAGACCAGAGACCACAGAACAATCAAAACTGAAAGCTGTGAACTTAGAGAGAATAAACTTGGCCCCAAAGATGCCCTTCCTGCTCTCCCCACCCTTCCTCGCCCTGGCTTCCTGCAGAGGGATGCTACACATAATGCTTGACTGATTTAATGAATGGATCAGCTTTACAGAATTGTTCTCTTCTTCCTTTGCTTTTTCAAAAACTCTTATGTTATAAGAGATTAAATTGTAGAGGGGGAACAAAATAGCCTGGTAGAGGCGGTAACTACAGTGGTCAAATCACAGATCTTGGAAGGACAGATGCTTTGTCATCATATTAGCCTCCTGTAGATTTCACAAAGGCCACAGTTGTCCCCTCAGCAAAGCAAACCACTGTATACAGCTCATTCTGAGATCCTAGAACTCACGCTGATTTAACTGGAGTACACACAGTTTCAGGGAAAACCAGCATGTTTCATTAAGAGCACCCAGCCTCATTCATTAGCCTGTCCAGGAGAGCTGGATACCCAGGGTCAGTCAACAAACTCAGCTGAGGAGTCTCCCTCAGGGACCCCCACAGAAATTGGGCCAAGGCAAGGTGCCCTTACCTCCCCATCTGCTAGGCGTTACTCGATGGGGACTTGAGATCATTGCTGGCTTTCATTTACAACAGCCCACACGAGCTGAGGGGATGATGGTGAGTTTCTTTTGGTTGCTGGGCCCACGTTCACAGGATGTTTCATTTTGACACACAGTGAGAAAGGAAACTTCTCATTAGTTAACACAAACAAGGCAAGGCAAGAAATCATTACCTGGAGGTGCGAGAGTAACCACTGTCCTCACAAGAGCAAAAACTCTGAGGGAAAAGAAGACACGATGGTGAGTCTTGGGGATCAGGGAGAGCACTCCATCAGGTAAGCATGGATGAAGCTTTCCCTTCAGTTGCACCTGTGGCAGCAGGGCACCCCAGCATGTCCAACAGAAAAGAAATGAGCTGGAGCTGGTACCCACCTCTGCCCATGGTCGCCTCAAGATGTCACATACAAAGGGGACAGTGTACAGGAGACAGAGTAATGAATTTGGAGACAAAACCTGAGCTCAAAGGAAGCATTGGCTGTGAATTGTGGGCCTGCCCCTTGCTACCTGTGAGATCTTGGGCAGATCCCATCCTCACCTGCATTTTAAATAAAGGGTTGGATTGGAAATCTCCATGTGGCCTTGGATACATTACTTCAACTCTCAAGATCCTCATTTCTGTACCTTTAAAATAAGCGGGGAGAGGTAGAGGACTTGGCGACCTTATGGTCCCTTCTGTTCTAAATCTCTGATCCTATAATCCTAATGAGGAGTGGAGATTCGGGAGATGAGGAAAGGACTTACCCTGTGCCAGACGCTCAGTTAAGCACTTAAAGAATGAATATACTGTCATTTGATGGCTCCTCACCTGCAGCTCCATATTGGAAGACAACTACACACTCATGGGATGTACTCAGAGCTGCATGCAAACCCTGGTGTGAGAATGGTACCTTCAAGACTGTTCCACTGATATTCAAACAGCCCGATGCCATCGATGGCTGGGAAGAAAATCAACCCTTGTATGCCTTGACTCCAACAAAAGGATGTGGACGTACGTACACTTATAGAGGAAGGCTGGGGAGTTCACCACCACAGCTTGGCCTCGGCTGATTACAGCTAACTTCGAAAGGGCAATGACCAAAGTTTGGAAGCGAGCCAGTCACTGTCATTCATGGAAGATGTTTCCTTTGGTTCTGCCAATGCCTCTGGAGACAGGAGGGAGCCAGAGGTGGCCAGCAGCGGGTTCCAATTTAAGGCTTCATTTTGCCTTCACTTTCAATCCAGCAAAAAATGTACAAGTCTCAATGACACAGTGGCGTGCTAGACACTGGAGTCACAGAGATGAGCAATGACCCATTCTTTGCCCTTAAACTATTTAATAACAGAGGAAGAAAAACATGGGCACAAACACTCATGATGCAGACTCTGACTCAGGACAAAGGAAAAGTCTGCACAACGTGAGTGCGAGTCCCCAAGACAGAGTCTGAGTCTTTCTCTCAGACACTCACTTGGAGCTCACCCTTTCCTCTGGAGGAATCAGGCAGAGCTTCAGAGAGAGAGGCCGGCGCCTAAGGGGAGACCCTGAAAGAGAAGATGAGGCAATCTGCTCCAGCAACAAAGGACAACGTCATTAAGTACAAAGAGTCAGAGAGCAGGGAGGAGTCCAACTTGGTTAAAACCCTGAGTGGATAAAGGAGAGTTGTGTGAAATAAGGTTTTTAAGGGGAGGGGGCCCTTAAATGTCAAGCCAAGGAAGATCACTGAAGGCTTTTGAGCCTCTATGGCCGTGGTGATGTGGTCAGGCCCAAACTTTGGAAAGGCCAATTCCCTGCCCGTGGAAATAAAGGATGCATTTGACAAAGGAGATATCAGAGGCAGGAAGACCATAAGGAGACTATTATTATGCTCCAGGTAGAAGAGGATGAAGATCCATGATGTTCCTGGACCTCCGTTTCTTTCCTCATGTGCAAAATGAGAGTTGGAACGGATGTTCTCTGAGCTCCCATCTAGCTCCGGAGCAAGGGTTCCCCTTTTTGAGAAGCACTCTAGGGAAGCCTAGGGCCCCTTCTCAGAATGAAGTTTGTGACCTACAATAATAACTGAAGGAGGTGCTAACTTTCAACTGATCCTAATCAAAGTCAACTGCAAGTCATGCCATCATTTCCCTGATGCCATGGTCCTCTTCGAAAATAAAGGACAAACACAACAACTTTCCATTAGAAGTTGGTGAAAAATGTCATTTTTTTTTTCCTATCCAAGTTCACAAACCCTCTGAAATTTATTCATGGTCCCTTCGTTGGATCCAAGAAATCCAAGTTATGAAGCTCCGCTCTGGGGTGACACATATACAAAAGGTTGTCAGTCTGATGAATACTTTTTTAGAAGCTTGGAATTTAAACAAAAGCGCTTTTAGACAAAGCAACCACACAATCCTTGTGGTAAACAATAATGTGTACACATACACACACACACACCTGTCAGACATGGTTTCTGATGCTTTTGCTTAGCTGTTTTTCTTTATCACAAGGAAAGTTTCAATCTGGTGGGTGGGGTGGGAAATGACCATCATATTAAGACAAAAGGCATCGATGTTTAAAAAAAAAAATCCTCAAAGTGCTCCAGAACAGGCCTAACTCAAAATAATATAACAACAAAAAAGGCTCCCTAGGAACACGGTTGCACCATCCAAGGTGGCATAAACATTTAATGACCTGGACTGGCTAGATTTCTGCCTCCTCCCTGCCACAGTGGGGCAGAGCGAGGATGGAGGGCAAGGATGTCCACAGAGCATGGCTCTCAGGAAGTCACCACTGTAGCTCTCCATCTTGCAGGAGAGGCGGCACCTGCCCTCCCCCAACAAGCTGCAGATGGGAATCTCACCTACTCTCAGCCAAACACCCCAGATGAGCATTTCACCAGAGTTATGGAGATGATCACTCATGGATGCAACATTTCTCCCACCTCATCCAGTCCTTACAGTCAAAACGACTGGGTGCTCAGGGTGCTGGTGGACAAAGCTCCTTCCTCTGTGACATGACCAGAAGTCAGTGACTACCCCTGGATATGCCTTTCCTACACTGTAGAATAAAATTTCCATCGGTTCATATAGCTTTGAAGTTTGAATTGCCAACAACGGGATCAATGGGGAAGAAAAAGATTAAACTGCAAAAGTTATGCCATGAAGTCCATGAGCAAACTCAGAGGCCAGATGATAGAAGACAATGGGCACCTTCTGTACAGTTTAGATACAACTGCCTAATGGAGAACCCATGACCTCCACACAGCTGCCAAAGCATGACCATGTCACCCCCTCCCTAGTGGCTCTGGGATCAAAACACAATCCCGCTACTGGGCTCCAACTTCCTCTCCAATTCATCGCGCATTTATCACACGACACGTTTCTCATGCTCTAATGCTCGACGGGCCCCCCAAGCTTGCCTCCTTGCTTGCACCTGTTCCTCACCCCCAACATCCCCTCTCCTATTCCCACAACTCTTCAGAGGCGGCTCCTCATCTCTGCCTTTCAGAATCTCTAGTTTCCTTCACAACTCAGCTCAGCTATTAAATCCTACAGGAAATCTTTCTTGATTGGCTCAGCATGGAGTCCTTTCCCCAAGAGATTATCTTATATTGTGTACGAACCTATGCATTCACATCATCTCCCCGATAAAATGTAAGCTCCCTGAAGGCAAGAACTCTTATGTGCTTAGCACATAGCAATTACTTAATAAACGTTTTTATTGGCTGAATGATTCCCTATTTTGCTCACTTTCTCTGCCAAAATAAGAACAAAAAATGGTGAACTGGGAGTTGATACCCAAAATAAATATGGATCTGGAGCTGAAAGGGCCATCACATGCCATCTAGTCCAGTTTCCACATTTTACAGATAGAGAAACTGAGTCTCAGGAATGGTGAGTGAATTAGGCAAGGTCACAGAAATAGCAATCATAAGAGGTAGCGGTTGAATCCAGGATCTTTGATTCCTGAGACAATGTTCTTTGCAGTAAATGTATGATGCTACCTCTTATTAATATAAAGCATCATTAGCCTTGATGAATCCAAATCACCTGGCTCAGGTGAAGTACATTCTCAGCCACTAAAAGAATGGGCAGATGTAGCCACTGAGGCCCTGTGACTGACTTTTGAAGGACTGTGGAGAATGGGAAAGGCACAATAGGATTGTAGAGGTGGGGAAAGAGAGAAGGGAACAGAGGCCACAAACTGTGGGTCAATGAGCTGGACTTCAATTTTTGGGAAAATCCTAGAGAAGCTTATTTAAAAGACAGGTAGGGAACACCTAGTAAAAGAAGTGGGTGATTGCAAAGCACCAACAGGCTTCATCAAGAACTGGATTTCAGTAAAGCATCTGATAAAGGGTCCCATTGTTATTCTTAGGAAAAGAGGGTGAGACTAGAGGATGACTGAATTAGACTCAGAATTGGCTGAATAACCTGACTCAAAAATTATCCTGAAGGAGTCAAGAGAAAGGGCGTAGGATGTCGAGGCAGAGAGGTGAGTTCAAATACTGCCTCTGCCATCTGCGTGACCTTCTCTGTGAGTGCCTTGGGGCCTTTGGGCTACTTAGCATTTTTTTTTGCCTGTACCCATCACCCTTTTTCTCTCTGCTTGCTTCTTCATCTGAAAAACAAGGGAGTTGGATGTCCACCCTGACCTCAAAGGCAACTTTCCAGCTAAATCTATGACTCTAGTAAAATTCAATAGAGATAAATGTTAAGTCTGACCGGCTCAAAAAATCAGCTTCACAAGTAGAACAGGATAGAGGAGGTAGGATTAGACAGTGGTTCAGGGAGAAACTACCTAGGAGTCTAGGTGGACTGCAAGTTCAATGTCACTCAGTCACAGAGAAACATCTGTGTGACTTGGGGCTACCCTGAGGCATAGCCTCCAGGGCCAAGGTGATGCTGCCCTGGGCAGACCACATTTGGACCTCTGTTAAGGTCTGAGTGCCATTGTTTAAGGTTATTGACAAGATGGTGTGCAGAGAAGGGTGTACAACCAGGATAGGTCCACATCGTCGTAAAGGCATCTAGCCTGGAGAAGATGCTGGGAAGATAGGACTGCTGCATTCACGTACCTAGGACTACACAGGACTAGACTTGCTTGATGTGGATGAAGGAAAAGGCGAGGGATTGGACTGGATGACACATTTTGGACAGAGGATAACATCTACCGGGACCGCTTTCCAACGAACGTGGACTTTGGTTAGAAGAGGGAACCACCCTGTTCTGTTGGGTATGAACAAGGGGTAATGGAGGCAAGAAAGTTGCAAAGACACTAATTGGGGCTTGAAAGATTTCCTGACGAGGGCCATTCAAGAGCAGAATGAGCTGGCAAGGGGTCTAGACTGCAGGTGCCCCTTCCTTGGAGGTCTCCAAGAGGCTGATAACTTGTCAGCTGGGATAGCAAAGAAATTCCTTTCAGGAAATGTTTGGGACTAGATGGCCACTGAGTCCCTAAATTCTCATTCTGTGATTTGGGCCACCACACACCACAGAAAATTCTTTGCTTTTAGGTGCCAACATGCAATTAGACATTAAACATGGCAAGGTGATAATTAGCATTTGTAGTACAGGCCTTTCCTGTACCCAAAGCTGACAGTTGTTTGCCTTATTATAGTAATAGCCAGCTGCTTATTTTCAAGGTGTTAACCGGGGCCTTTGAACCTAGATGGATTTAGAGCTGGAAAGTAGACTTGCCTGAGTCACACAGGTGAGGCCAGAGGGGTCATGTGAAGCAGGCTCCTTGGAGACACCAGAACCAGAGCTCATTCCATAGTGCAAGGTGGAAACAGCCTTTGAAATGCCTCTCTCACACTGGCTGAGCTCTGTCTTCCAACCTCCGGTGGATAAGAAAGCAGATTTCCGCTACACTAAATTCTCGATACATTTTGGGAATTGGCATTTCCTTTTCTTGCAAGTTTTCAGGCAGTAATGTCAAAAGCAACTAGCAATGGGGGGGCCACTGAACCATACATAAGGATCCCTGAAGGCGCGTATTGACTTAGAGAAACACATAATAACATTATATTTTTATTTATTTTGTTAAATGATTCCCAATTACATTTTAATCTGGTTCAGGCCCACTCACGAGTATGGTGGGCTGTGTGTCTGATAACACTTCTGAGATCTTTTCTTTGAAGCTGGGCTGAAGTTCTGGATATTCAGTAGCTGTGACCTTCCTTGGACAAATCACTTCAAAGGAAAGAGCTCCAGATTTGGAGTCAGAGGACCTGAGTTCAAATACTGACTGTGTCTGATTCATCTGGGTGGCCCTCAGCAGAGTGTCCCAGGGCTCTTACACTGGATATTTCATCTACAGAAGTGGGTTACTACTACTACCAGCCTCATAGTCCTTGTAAGGAGTGCCCATTGTAAACCACAGGGCTACAGAAAAGGACAGATCAAAGCAAGGGGAGCTATTACCGACTCCCTCTATCAGGAGAGTCTTTCTGGAGGACGGCAAATGGATCCTGACCCGGTAGAGTTCTCCACCAACAGGAAGGTATATTGCCAGGGAGTCATGGATTCTAGGTTGATGGGTACAGTAAAAACCCAAGTAGAGGGAAGACCTGGAAACCAGGGAACATTGTAAACCTGAGAGAATGGAACCCTGAAAAAAGAGCTCACTTCAGTGGGAGCCTCTCCTCCTTTGTCCTTTCTGCAGATCATACTCTGAACAAGAAAACGTGTTTCTACAGAGCCTAAGCAAGATCCAGCAGTGAGCACATCACACACTCCTGCCCAGGGCATCACCAGACTGCTCAAACCTAGACTAGAAATGACTCAAAGGCACTGCTCTTCCCCTGCTTTCTCCTCTCTCTGCTCCCATGTTAGGTTTCCTAATCTCTAGCCTGGTCTTCATGCCCTTGCATAAAGAACACATGCTCCATTTCCTGCCTTCTCAGTCTGGGGAATGACTTCCTCCAGATTCTTGCCCCATCACAGCTTATCACAGCCAGCCCAAGTGGAAAGCAGCATGACCATCACCACCACCTTGGGCACACGTCAAGAGAAGCAGAACCAGCTGGGATTCCACCAGCAGAAGAAAAACGGGCTTCCCATCACTGCACCTGTGCTATGGATTAGACGTGTGCTATGTCACTGGGAAAGGAATAATTCCTGCAGCGTTAATGCTAATTGGTGAAGTCACCAAACAGTAAACTCAGACATTAGGAAGGGTTTACACCAGAGACTTCCACACGGGACTAACACCTGGATCAGTTTGTTCAAGGCTGTATTACCCTTAAGGGACAGGGCAGCCCCCACAAATTCCCCTCCCACATTAACGAGTCCACAACCTGGTTCTTGCCCATTTTTCCATTTATTATTGCAGCAGACAAATGCTCTGAAGGTGCAACACTCACTCTTACCTTGGCCTCTCCTAATTTTCCACTAGTAACAGCCAGCAAGCCCTTTCTGGGAACAACATGAACTATATGCTTTACTCTGGGTAAGAAACGATGGCTGTTTCTGGTTTCACAGGAATAACATACCCCAAAAAATGAAGGATAAAAAAGCTGGGAAGGAGAAAGGGTACCTCAAAAAGAAAACACAAGAGGGACAATGGAGCAGTGTGTGTGCCAGGTGCAGATGGCTCATCCAGTCCCAGCAGGAAAGACGGGCAGGGGGACCAGGATGGGGGGGGGGGGCCTGGAGTTCGTCCCTGCTCACAAGGCTGGCCCTGGCAGACCTGTAATCATGCCACGTCTCACTGCACAGATGCTGGCTCCAGTGAAAGAGATACCTCAAGCTCTCTGTTTGCAACACCAGGGGGTTAGATGGAGACAAGAGCACAGCTCTTCCAAGAAAAGGTGTTGGACAGCCAGGACAAAGAAACGTTGGGAGTGGACTGTTATCTAAAAGGGGTAATGAATGGTTCTAGTCAATACTGTGTCCATGTGTATGTATATATACACACATGCATATATATGTGTATATATGTATATACACATACATATTGTATGTATGTACATGTATATATATTTTGGCTAAGAGAAATCTTAAATACTGCAAGTGGGGAGAAGTGAAGGGGGAAAAACACAAGCAGCTCTGGAAAACATCAGTGGTTCAAGAGTCTGAACAGCAGATGAGAGTTAAAAAGAATATGGACAAAAAAACCACAAATACATGACCTGGAAAGATTCAGCTCCATGGACACATCCACGCACATGAGCACACACCCACCACACACACAGATTTACACCCCAGAGAGAACACATCTCCCCAGATGCGCCCTCTTTGGTATTTCCACGGCAAATCGAACCATGCCTAGGCAAGAGCAAAGCTATTCCTCTTGGAGGAGGCACCAGTGCCAGAAGGAAGCCCCCTCATGCTCATCTGCTCAGTGGTATGATTTGTGCCCCCCACTTCTGAAGTTTGAATCATTTCTAAATTTCCTTAGGCACACCTGATTTTGCCAAGAATGGAAATGCACAACACACACACACACACACACACACACACACACACACACACACACACACACACCACTCTCTCTATTCCATTTGTTTTTCCACTTCTTCTAATGAAAACCTTTAGAATGATTTAAAAAAATAATAAAAGGAAAGTATCCCCAAACCAGTGGTGCCTGGGGTGCTGGAGAGGAAGAAACGATCCTAAGCTCAAGGGGGAAATGCCTGTCACTCTCCTAGGTTTCCTCTAGGCCCAGTAGGTTAAGGGTCCCTCCCTTGCCCCAGCCAGCCCAGGCTCAGAGGATGCTTTAGAGAGAGGCCCTCGTTTTAAGGCACTGCTAATCTTTGCTCCCAAGAGCTAAGTGGATCAGTGTAACTGGAAGGCTGCTGCAGGGTCCTAAGCCCAGCGCTTTCCTAATTCAGTCCTTCTGGAGTTGAGAGGTCACTCAAACTTCTCAGATCAAGTATCTGGTCAGTCTTAATGCTTGATGACCGAAGCTTTCAAGGGTTTCATCTGGGCATCACGTAGACCAGCAGGGATTTAGGAGTGGACACCAAGCACAGAATACTGCTGGGAAGGAGCTCTCCTGGCCAGGTGCAAACAAGCAGGAGAGGTGAGACAGTCATCAACGATGGCCAATACGAAGCCACCGATGTCTAGGATCCTCCCACGGCACATCTTAAAATGCAGCCAGATCTGGCCTCCCAAAGTCCTCTCCCTCACCTTCCTGCTCAATGAGGGAACAGTCAGCCCTCAAACATGGGCTTCTCTCTTTCTCTCTGGGTCTCATGCCCTGCTCCCAGGGAAGCCCGATAGCCAGAGCTCAAGATGGGGCCTGGCTCCTGAGCAGAGGGGCCCTGCACTTCTGCAAAATGGGAGCAGACATCGTGTCAGAGGCTGTGCCGTGCGCAGCCATGCTGAGGAAGAAAGGAAGCATCCTCGGGAAGAGAAAGGGAAGGACCAGAGGCTGGCAGGAGGCCCTACTGAGCCCTGGACAGTCACCAACTTACTGACATGTGTAAAGGACAGAGGTGAAGATGAGGGAGAATGGGGGAGAAAAAAACCAAAACGTCCCAATAATTTAAAGGCAGCGCCAGAAAGGAGCACTTACAGATAAGCATGGTGACTCTCTCCAACAGAAATTCTTCCCAGATGCACAGACATTCATAATACTGATAAACTCGCTGTCAACAGCTCTGGCACATACGTGTGTTCACAATACCCTTTGTGAAGTGTAAGGAGAGCAAGAGAGGGCCCAGAAGGCATGTGGACAACGGCACACACAGCAAATGAAAGGTTCGACTCTCCCCAGAACCCCATTGGTAAAAAAAAAGTCTGTCTATTACAAAGTCATCTTTTCTGTCTCTGCTTTATAAAGTCAGCGATGCCGGAGGGCGTCTAGTGGAATCCTTCCTCCAGGGATGAGTGCAAAAGGGGAGCCCATGGATCGGGGATGTCCCTTCAGTGAGCAGACGGAGGGAGCTGCTGGAGGCCTCCCGTCCGTTTCAGACAGACAGACACACACATACAGAAAAGGATTATTGCCAGCTTGGGTACTTTCACAATGTGATTTTTGTATTTCGAAAACTTGAATTGTCCCTGAAAGAGAAAGTGGGAGAGAATGGAGGATTTAATACATAGGTCATCTAACATATATCCATACACAGAGGGGTGGGGTGGGGGGAAAGCTGGGACCATCAGCTTTGGGACCCTTAGTGACCCACCCCGGCCCTTGTTCAGCGCCTCCCTGCTAAACTAACCCAGAGATACAGGGACGAGCATCCCCCCTTTTCACTCCTAAGAACTCAGTCCAACAACTCCCAGCTGCTTATGAGCACTAAAGGAAGGAAATTTGGTCCCTCTGCTCTGGAAACTTGGATGGATTGGTCCTATTATTAGAAATAAATCCTCCCCATTCAGTTTCCAAGTGTCTCCTCTAAGGTGCCTTCCTGGGAACAGACAGGCTTGCCTTCTCATGGATTTTTCTTCCTGAACACAAAGGTGTCTGAAAATGCCAAGAGAAGCTGGTAAGAAACAGAGAGGAGCAGGTCTGATCCCAGAGGTAGAGACAAGAGCCAGGTGGACCAGAGAAGTGTCTAGTAACTGAGCCACAGTCTTTCTGGGTTTGGAGCATGGGCACTTCCCACACTGAGCTACTCTGCCTAAGGCTGAAGCACTCAGTTATCTGTCTGCCCAACACTGGATGGGGGGGGCTAACTTCCCCTTCTAATGTGGTTTCCACTCCTCTTCTGCTCTCTAGGAACTAATGACCAATGCGCTTGTAATACCAATGCAGTTACACTTTGGAACTCTATGTGAGGTAGAAGAATTAAGAGTAAAAATACCTAGAACCCATCAAAGATGCTGCTGCTGCTGTGAGGGCTTGCTTAAAACCCAATAACTCACTCTGTTCCACATCTTCCCTGCTTGCCACCTCTAACCCAAGAGTCCAACTGCTGATATGGGTCAGTATGTAAAAGAAGGAATGGGGAAAAGAAAGGAGGCACAGGAAGGGTCAGGGGAAGGGTCAGAGTAAGGGTGTCATTTCTGAAGGTATGAAAACAAAACCATTTTTCTATCCAAACAGGTAGATGGGAAAAGACAGAACAGGATGTGCCGGGCCCGGCTGCTTTAGGAATGATCATCTCCAGAGTTGTGGGAGAGGGGGTCCCAGCAGCCATTGCATGATAAACTGATATTCTCTGGGGAAAGTCAGGAAAGTGCTCAGCAGACAGGTCAGAACTGAGGGTCTCAGTTCTCTAACACAGAAAGTACAAAGATTTTATGCAACATTTTGCCACAACAGAAATTTTTAAAGAAACTAAATGGCCACCATTCCAAGATGTCTATTTTTAATCACAAAGCACACCATCTGTGGAATGGGGCCTGAAGATTTAAAAAAAAAAATAAAAAGTGAAGGCCAAGATCATGCCGGGCCATGAAGAAAGTGTGGGAAGGGAATGAAGAAAATTCCAATTAGACTTAACGAGTCTTCACCTAAGCAGGAACAACTAGAAACCAGAAAGCTTGTGTCTAATTATATTTAAGAGAATAAAATGGGAAAAATGTGTCCGTGTCATGTTTTGGTAATTTTTAGAAAAGCTGTTCTATTCCCTGAAGACCAGCCATTTGTTTCACTGGTCCCTTGGAGATTTTTTGAGCAAAAGTCTATTTTATTTTTCACAAGTGAATCAAAATCTGCATCTATAATTTTTATATGTTCAGGAGGGTCATGTTCTAATTACCTGCAATAAAAGAGCTCCTGCAAAGGAAATCTCTGGCAGCCTATACTCTCCCATGCAAGGGTCCTGCCTGCCACTTCCCTTTCCTGGTCTCCAAAGCTGGAGGGGCTCCCTCCTTCTTCACATACATCATTTAAAGAATTAACTTCTCGGTTTTTGTATTGTATCTCCCAGCAGAGGACCAACTCCTTAGGGACAGGTGCTCATTTTTGTCTTAAGAAACCCAGCACCTGACACCCGGCACACTGAAGGCATTTAATAGATACTTGAACAAATGAATGAGTGAGTAAATGGAGGAATGGAGGGGAGTGAGACGTGTTGACAATGGCTGGATGAGAGGCAGACTGAACAGAGCTAGGCCTTCCTGAAGCAGCAGGCAAAGGGGTGGCTGGGAAGCAGGGGGAAGGGGTTGGATCCCCTTCTGCCCTGCTGACCGGCCCCACCATTAGGAGTGCACACCTACCAAGTACTGAACTGTGGAAGCAGAGGGATCTGGGTTCCAGGTCTAGCTTCACTACTTACTATCCATGTGACTTTGGACAAATCACTTAACTTTTCTAAATCTCCGTTTTCTCATCTGTAAAATGGGGTAACAACTGAGTCACTCACCTCACAGAGCTGACTGTGAGGATACAGGAGATAATAACAAGGTGCTACAGACACGGTCATTTCTGTCCTCATCGGCACCATCCAAGATCCGTTGGGGGAAATAGGGGCTGCCTGCCAGCCCAGGATGGGGCTTCTAGGCCTTCTTGGGCCTGGGACTGCCTCCCACAGCCACTTTCCGAGGGACACGAATGGCAGAGGGTCTACACTAAACACATGGGTTGGCTGTGGCTGCTGACTCCAGTGGATCTACAAGCCGGAGACAAAGAAACCTCCGAGGACCGGATTCTCTCTCTCCTGAGCGATCTGAGGCCTCAGCATCAGCTCCAAAGGCCCCAAGAGGCCAAATTCTGCCACCACACCTCTGTCTGCTCCCAAAGAGATCTGGACCACAGCTGGGAACCACACCCTGAGGTCTGGACTGAGCTCCACTGCGAGCCCCCAGGACTGTGCTTGGAAAGCGGGGCAGAGCTCAAGTTTATGGACCCATCTACCCTTGGAGAAGTCCCTCAGGGAATGCTAACCACAGCCCTCCTGTGTGCCCCTGTCTTCAGAGGCATGCTCTGCAGCTATCAGCTTCCCCTCCATCAGCCCAGCTTTGGTTTCTTCCTCTCTTCCTGAAAAAACTACAGAGCCTCCCTATGGACAGGGAAACAACAGTCCTTCCAGCTCCAATTCCCACCTCTGCAAGTTGCCTCTTAACAGCTGCCAAGTGCTCCTGACCAAGAAAGGAGTCCCGCCACAGGTGTGCCACCCCCCGTGAGTCATCTGAGCCCTCTCTACTCAAGCTTGGGGGGTGGGGGTGGTGTGATGGGTCCTGCTGGAGCCACAGTTCAAGGAGCAGCATCTGCACTCAGACTCAATTCCACAGCAGAACGCCCACAGATGCAGAGCTTACGTACAGACTTACACAACAGATCAAGGGGAAGATTCCTTCCTACAGTCAGAGAGGATTTCTTTATAAAAAGCAGTTCTCCCAGTTCACTGGTTTATGGACCAATAAGTACTCAGGGGTCAAGGGAAGAGAAGGGTACTGAGAAACTCACGCCGTGAAACCTCAGTCACGAGGATCTAAGGAGATGTACTTGAAGGGCATTTAAAGAGTGTGGAGGGAGCAGCATTCCCTGGCGGGGCCTGAAGCCGCTCGGGCTCTCCCTCCGTATTCATGCTCTCACACGCAGTGGGTCAGGTGGGGGCAAGGACATACACCAATAACTTTGGGGACGAGGTGTGTGACAGGCCACACGATGGGTGAGACAGAGGCCAAGGGCACATCACTGAGGGGCTACCCTGGTGCTGCTCTCCCAAGAGGCACCTGTGATCACAAGCCAACTACTAGAGCTGACACTGCCCATTCTAATCTGAGCTGCCTCTTTATTCATTGCCCAAGGAACAGAAGATGGTCAGTGTGGAGGGCTCAAATCCCAATTCCAGCCATGACATTCTCTGCACCAGGGGAATGACTTAGAACCATTTTTCAGTGCCCATTCCCCCCCCCCCCTCCCCCTGATACACAAAGGAGGTCTAGTCTTAACAACCAAATACCAAAAACCCTCCACTGTGACTCTTCTCAGCCAGCAGGGGTCAGTTCTTTCCCTATGCTGGTCCCTCTCACTTACAGCTGACTCTCAAGTTCTAGCTTGTCCCAAATCAACTTCCCCGGTCCCTAATACGGAAACACCAGGAAATTGTCCTTTCCCGCCCCACATGTGACTGTTCTGGCTACAATACCTGCACAACACAAGCAAATGGGAGACGTACCTCTCACCCGCCCTACAGGAGGAAACGGGGCACTGCCCTTTAACCCACAGGATGCTGTCAAAACGTGCATGGTAAAAGAATGATCACAGCGGAACCAGAATAGCAACATCTAGAATGTTTCAGTGGCTTTTGTTAATGAGCAAAAAAAATGATTTCAACTGCGCAGACCTGAGACAGCAGGGCAAGAAAGTCCCAGGTGGGAGTGGGGCACCGCTCTTTGGAGAGAAGCCCAGCAGGGAGAGGTATGTCACAAAGTCACAGAGAAGATAGATGAGGCCCTACCCTGGGTGTGAGAGACAGAGAGGGGAAGCGTCCGATCAGCGGCCGCTGCTGTTCACCAGGCCATGAAACTCCTCCCAGGCCCTGGCAAGCCAGAGACAAAAAAACAGAATAGAACGGTTCAGATCAAAAGCTTTGAACAAAAGTGAGAACAGTCACAGTGACCCGACAACCTGAGGTACCCCACACCCCCTTTTCAGACATCCTCAGAGCCCAGCAGAGGAGGCTCTTTGGCCCGGAGAGATCCGAAGGAGCCAAATTCATCCCAGCTCTGCAGCACTTTCCAGAGAGAAATAGGTCAGCCCCTGATTTGTTCTGGTTGGTCAGTCTGGCCCTCCCCATGCTCTTAATGAGAGTTCCACAAAGATGTAGTTTAGCACAGTGTCTGGCGCATAGGAGGTATTAATAAATGTTGGTCAACTGACACAATGCAGGAGGAGCCAACAGTGCCCAGCAGGGGTAAGTAAGTTCACTTCTCTTCAGATTTAAGGAAAGCCGAGTCCTGGCTCTGTGAAGTTTAGTAGGAATTACCTCTAATCTCACCAAAGGGAACGATAAAAAAAATCCTGTGCTGAATGCACTGAAGCAGGTGACAGAAGCCCCCTTCAGCCTAACAGTGAGAACTGTAACCCCAAAACCATCGAAGCGGGAGAAGAAATAAGGTCCTCCCCTCCTGAAGTTGTGCTGACCTGCCCTGCTCAGGCCCCCGGTAATTAACGCCTTGCTGTTTTAGCTACCTGGACACAACCAGCAATTCAACGCTATCTGGCAACGAAGCTTGTCACTGCTTTCAATGCGTACCTCAACCCAAATGACTTCTGGAGAACGTGGTAGAGAAGGAAGCAGGGCTATGATTAAGGATGGTGAGCTTTTCCAAGGCAGGACCTGTCTTCTCTACATCTGTTCCCACCCTCGCCTCCAACATGGCAGGCATTCAGGGAGCAGCCACTGAATTCATGGCGAGAGGTGAATGTGGCCCCTGGAACACACTAAAGCGCCGGCCCATTCCAGACCAAAGCTTTATCTTCAAAGCTCATTTCCTGGCTTTTTGTTTCTGCCCCAGAAAGGGTAGAATGTCTGCCAAATTTCCCTAGGAAATGACTGTTCCAAATCAAATTAAGGTTTCTCAAGAATATGTGTACAAACCAAACAGGGTTACTAAGTCATCCAGACTTTTCCAATTCCACTACTGGTCTGTTCTCTTAATAAGACCAGCTAAGACACGACGGTGAAGATGCCACAAGACTAGAGATTACATGTTATGGCCACCGACCGCCCCTTCTAGTCTGCCCATTCTGGCAATTCCCTGCTGCTTTGTAGTTGAAGTCAGCACCGAGACCTGGATGACTGATATTCTTCTGGCAAATATTATTCTTCATCAAAAGTCTCATTTATTTCTAAATTAGAATGACATACCGCTTGGAAAAGGTGTATGGGAATGGGGGGAAGGTGGGAGCAAGCCTAGATTCCCAACCAAGTGACCAGGAAGGACTTAACTGGGCAGGAAGATCAATGGGAAGAAACCAAGCCATCATATTCTCCCAGCAAACTTGGTTGACACAACGAACCATGGCTCCATAATTCCATTTTAGGAGACAGCAAAGGAATAATGTGTGATATGTCACATACTGGGATCATCAAGCTGGGATAACCCGACCCATTCTGCTAAATGGAAACCGGGGGAGGCAAAAGTCAACGTGTAGGTTTATTACCACCCAAATTATTACAATCTTTAAAGGTGGCAAAATATGGAATTGGAATTTTAAAATAAACTCAATGGCTGAGAAAACTTTTACTTTGTAGTTCTTGGATTAAAATAAAGATAGTCACTTACCTCCTTCAGCCCACCTTAAACCACCCCATCTATAAAAACAGGAGTCTCTTCTGCTGCTCCCTTAGTCTAACCCAGCCCTGTCTGCCCCAAATCTCTCAGGCTGCATTCCAAGTGGCTCTTCAGTCTTTATATAGGAAAACTAAAACAAAAACACAGCAAAAGATCCTGCCAGCCGGCCACTGTCCTTGGGATGTACGCTCAGACCCTGATCCCTCCCACTGGCCTTTCAGACAGGGCTGAAGATCTGACCTTCTCAAACTTGCTACCTTATAAATTGGTGCTTCTTTTAAATAGTGACAAGTGTAAGACCAATGACTGAGCATCACTGTGATCACATTTACTAGGGGAACAAAGTCTCAACTATCACACTATACTGTCTGCAAACTTGGAAAAGAGAAGAAAGTGCCCCTTTTGGACCACCTCTGATCTATCTTCTCTACCAAGACTTGAAGTTCCTTGAGAACAGGGCCATGTCTCACATGCACATGTACACAGCACACAGCCCAATGCCTTCCCTATTATAGCTCAGTAAGGAGCAAAGCTTCCAGTGCCTAAAACTGAAATCATCCCAGGATCGTGGAGTTAAAGCTAGAAAGAATCTGAGAGTTGACTGAGCTGATTCTGAACGAAATAAGAACAACCAAAACCAGAAACCTCAATGAAGACCAGCCTTCCTAGGAAGAGCCTTCTTCATCCTTAATGGCACTATGCCTAGCTGGTGGATGTCCTAAATTTGACCCCAGAGTAGCAGCGAGCATAGATCCATAGGGCACCTAACCCAAGACCAGGCCAGGGAGCTGATGTGAGGTGAAGATCCTTATCCAGGATGGGCCAGGCTTAAGAAGTCTGTCATGAAACTGCAGTCAGTCCATCTGAACACGGGATGAGTTTCCCCTCTCAACAGCCCTACCAATGCCAGGTTATGGTCCCTAAAGTCAAAGGGTCCAGAGAGCACCCGGGCCATCCTCCTTCCCTTGAGGATGAGCATTGCACTATCAAAGTCGCTGCACAGACGTGAGCTCTGTGCCCTGCCCATCAACTCTGATCCCCTAGATCTGAGCTGCAAAGGCCAAGCTTGCTGCTTCTGACAATGCTTCTTTGGCTGACCACATTTCTCCTTCAATCAAATTCCCCTGATGCTCACAAGGAGGCACAAAATGCCAGATAAGGACTTTCGCATAATTAAAGAGAGTGAGGAGCACCAGCTTCAGCTCAGCTTAGTGAGTCTCCTGGGAGTAGTTTCATAAGCCTGTTCTACCTGTAGTGAAGCAAATTCTAGAAATAAAGTAGCGTGGCTATTGTAAAAGAGAACTCTGGGAGCAGATTCTATCCATGCCTAATCTGAGACGCGTGTTCCGCCAGGTAGACTGATGCAGCACTTGCTTCCTGAGCACCAACTGCTAAGCTCAGTCCTGGAGAAGAGTCTCTGTGCCACTGGGCTCTTTCTAGCTGACCACAATGTAGCTGGACAACGGGGTCGAGGAGGAAAGGAACGGGGGCCGCAAACGGCTTGTGGCAGGGGCGTGGAGAAGGGAGGAGAGAAGCCGAAAGGGGGAAAGATTAAACAAAGACAGCTAAGTGAAGAAAGAGACGATGACTGGAAAAGTCTCCCAAACTGCCTCCCCCTTTCTGCCCCTGTGGCAGCCCTAGCATCGGCGAGCCTTTCGGAACCCCAGACATTTCTCTTCTTCGTTTTCCATATGATTCGCTTGGCCTAGCAGGTGCAAAGCCTCATCATAGTCCAAGAATCCGAGGGAAGAGAGTAAAGCATAAGCCAATTCTGATATCCATCCAGCTGTGGCACAGAAATCCCCACACAGGGTGCCTTCTAACCAGCTCTCTCTCCCCTAGGCAGTCACAAAGCCCATCT
This sequence comes from Pseudocheirus occidentalis, assembly GCA_028646575.1. Lineage (NCBI taxonomy): Eukaryota > Metazoa > Chordata > Mammalia > Diprotodontia > Pseudocheiridae > Pseudocheirus > Pseudocheirus occidentalis. Next base: position 380,597,610 of record CM053593.1, read on the forward strand.
ACAGCATGAGTCATACCACACTTAAAGGAAAGCCAGTCCTCACTGAGGATCTTTAACCACTCCTCGGTATACTTCACAATCCTTGGGGGAAGAGGGAGAAAGAAGAAGGGTCCCAGAGGGCAGGAGAAAGGATAAAGCCTGTCGAAAGAGCCCAGGCGCTGGAGGTCCTGGGAGCTCCTGTGACCAGGCTTAGCTACCGCTAATAAAAGAAACAAGACGGATGCCGAAGGGCCACGGAGCCCAGTGTTCCTTCCAGCCCCCTCAGGGTGGACAGCGATCATCAGACTGGTCCACCAGCAGGCTAGCACAGCCAAAACCACAATTACTACTTTGGGAAAGTAACTATTATGGCCAAACCCACTTTGTGGCACAGTCTACAAGGCTTTGAAGCGTTGGCTGACAGGCAATCTGGTGCTTGTGGGGATGCCTTAAGATGGTACCAGAGCTTAGTAAAGAAAGCACTAAGCCACTGTAGAAGAAAGTTGGCTCAAGTTCTTTTTGGGGGTTAGACAATCTTGCCTGCCTCTGGAAGACAAGCCACAGCAAACAAGCAAAAGCAACAAGCCCCAGTCTAGAAGTAGGAGCAGAAGCCAGGACCAAGTTCTAAGGGCTCCCTCCCATGGAGCCAGAGCACGGCACAAAGATGGAGGCTGCAAAGTCTACTCTTGCAAAGTCCAGGTTTTCAAGCAAGGAAGCTTTCCTCACCCCTCCCAGGCTGCAACCTGAGAAGAGCTGGGCTGGGAGAAGAGATGAAGCACAGGGCTTCCAGCTCCACCAGTTCAAAGGACGTGACAGACACATAAGTGCACACAGACAGAAGCGGGGTCTGCACTCCCCTGCCTCCAAGCAAGAGATTCACTCAAAGGGAAGGCAAGCTGAAAAAGTCAGCAAGACAAGACATGAGGCCCCCCCTCTCTGGGCCTAATGGAAGTGGAGTCCTAATGTCCCCATCACCACCTGAGTCTCCAATGTGGTTTGACGGGGTCTAAATCACTGGGCCTGGCTGAGGGCATCCCGGGGGCCCACGCTCTGTCAGGCCCTGGGGGCTGGAGGTAGACACCAGAGGCTCCTCTTGGGCATCACAGCTGGGACACTGCATTGTTCCCTGGGACAGCACTACAAAGGAGAAGCCCAGGGAGAGGCAGACAGGCCGCTTCTTGGAGGCACCAGAAAGAGCAAGATCATGAGACAAACTCGTTTCGCACCATTTATTGAGTGATCTCGGCTGTCACTGTGGCTGTGTTAGCCTGTACTGAAAACAGAAGACGCTCTTCCAACTCCTGTCGTCCGGGGACAGAGGTGTCTTCCAGGTGGCACGCCAACAGAACAAGGGACTCCGATGATTCCAGCTGCGACGATGGTGCCATCCAGTAAGGGACAGGGTCATGGCACATTCAACCGCGTCTTCCAGAGGTTTTGAAAAAGGAGCCTTTGGGGGCCCAGCCTGCCTGGCATTCTAATGGAAGTGCAAAAAGTGGCATATTGGGAGAGGAAAGAGAGGGAGAGTGGCATGTGGGGCCCAAGCTGGGCTTTTTGGGCTCCCAGGGTTGTAGGGAAAATCTGTGTCCCTTAAGTGTCAGGCTGTACCAGGTCACCTTCTCTAGAAGTCTGAGACACCCTGCCAATAGTCCAGCTCTCCAAGGACTCCTATACACGTCTCTAGTATAGAGGTAGGGCTGCTCAGGGCACTGGGAGAGTGCAGAGGCAGAGAGGGGTGAGAGAAGCTGATGGACTTCCTCTCTCTGACCAGAACAGGTAGTAGCACCCAGACAAAGGCAGGTGTGGGTCTACACACAGTCTAGCCAAAGGAAGAAAATTATCAGCATCCTAAAAACAGAGAATAAGAAAAACCAACCTAGAGAAAAGCAATGCTGACCTAGTGAGACTAAGACAAGTGACTGGGGCAATGGCTGGCTGGTGGTTCTCTGGCTAACAGCCAGCCCACTGCCAGGGCACTCAATAAAAGCAGGCCACTGAAATGCACAGAAGCACATACAACACACAGTGGCAGACACAGAATCAGGGTCTGTCTAAGGGAAAAGGCTCCCGGGCTGCCGTCGAGGTGTGGGGCATGGCCCCAGGTGCCAGAGGTGGTGGGGGAGGCCCGTGGACTCTGCTGACCTCACCCAACTCCACATACCCCACACCCTCTGTCTGGGCACAGGGAAGCAGTTTCCCAAATGGCTGGACTGCTGTAAACAACTGGTGGGCTCATGATTGGTCTTTAATAAGTAGAGTAACATGACGGTGATAATAATACTTGGCACTGCCAGGAGCACCCTCCACTGGAGGAGCTCAGATCAATCACAGACATGAATTCAGCCTCACAACAACCCTGTGAGGTAGGTGAAGTATTATTATCCCCTTTTTACAGATGGGGAAGCTGAAGCACAGACGGGCAGAGACCTACAGCAAAGTCATGGTCCGAGGGCAGCGCTGTGCCCAGGAAGCCTGCCTCCTAATGCTCAGCCCTCTTTCCCAGGCTGAGATGAGCTAATGGCTTTTCTTGGCTTTTTACTGTCCTTAGTAATAATACCCTGTCTCTGAAAAGGCAACCCTGGTCGGGGAGACTCCTATGTGTAAATGGCTCCGTTTCCTGAGACTCCTGGTAAGATGCCACGGCTTCACCTCCACATCTGACCCTTGTCCCCTCATTCAGGACATCCCAACAGGAAGCACCTGCTCAGGGGCCTTGGCACTCTCAGCTTGACACAAAAGGAAATGACATAACCAACCTAGGACTAAGTCCATTCCTAGGGCTAGGAAGACAGACTGAAGCTAAGGGGTTAAAAGTGCAGGCACGGGGAGGCTAGGGCTCTACTACCCCTGACAGCCGCAAGAAAAAGCAGAGATACCTTGTCTTTCTTTACAGGAAAGAGATTAGAGAGACTGAAAGACAAGGCTGCCTATATAAAAATGAGCCCAGGTTAATGTAAAACGGCTTTAAAGCAGAGACCTCTTCTCCACAGCCCATGCTTTATGGGAGGGAGCTCTCCGAAGTCACCCCCAGCACTAGAGCCTAAGGCTAGCCGGACCTCCTCCACGGGGCGGCCTCCTGCACGGTCATGCTCAGGTGGGCACACAGCCGGGAGGCGCCAGCGTGGGGGCCCGTTTCTGCTGAGCTCAGGGACACCCCCGGCCCCCCCACAACACGTACTTGATGCTGTCGGTGTGCGTTTTGTATTCCATGATGGTGTTGGGAGGTAGGTTAAGCACTCGCCGGAGCGTGTCCCGGATGCGGGCCGTGGTTGCTTGGTCACTGGCAGTCTTGTTCCATATTGAAATAATGTCCTCCTACAGGAAGAGGACACTTCATCAAAGCAGAGGAAGCAGCCCCAAGACCAAAGGCAGTGTCTGCCCCGCCCGAAGTGGGGGCCGCACCCACGCTGACTTACCTGGAAACGCACAGAGACGACAGCTCCGCAGATCTCCTCGCCCACCATGAACTGCTCCCCCAGCATGGCCAGTATGAGGTTCTCCCAGCACCGGGACGCTAAGCCCTTGCGGAGGCGAATAATCCATTTGCCGCCATTTTTGTTTGCATCATCCTATACAAACATAAGAAATGACCTCAAAGCCTTTTCCTTTTACACCTAAGACAGTAAAGAGGCCGGACCATCTGAGAAAGAAGGCCAACTTCAGGAAGAACTGGCACCTTCTGAAGCGCCTGATTCTGTAGGAGGAAAAGGTAAAAACATGGGAACCTGACCCTAACTACAAGCCTTCATTGAGTGAACAAAAGGAAACCAAGAATTTGAGAAGAACAAGCTCAATGAGCGAGAGGCTGGGAATCCAGCATTGGGTGAAGGTAACAGATGCTGCCTGGGTCTGCATCGCTCGCGGGCACTTTCATGGGATGTTCCTCCTGTCACCTGACCCTAACTAACTGCAGCTGCTAGGAAGGCCACAGAGGACCAAGGGGAGGTGGGGGAGAAGCCGCAGCTCGCCCGCTCTGCCTCTGGCCTACGTAGCCCGAGTCGGATTTCTTTTTCGTACGTGCCTTAGGAAACCCTGCACTTACCAACCCCTAGAAACAAACCACAGACATAGGTCCTTACCTCTGAAGACATCCTCTAAATATTCACGGGGCACCAGTTCCTGTTTCTCATTTTGAGACCAGGCTTTTTAAATGCTCATACCCCATCACTACTGCCAGAGATGTGCCCAGTCAAGTCCAAGCTGACCCTAATGTGCAGGTCAAAGAATTCACTCACCTCCCACATGGGTTTGATGCCCTCTTTGAAGAGATGGAAGTCACTATGGCCTGTCAGGTCCCCGGGACGTACCATGTGGCTATAAAACCTCCAGAACTGCTCAACCTGTGAAGATACCCCAGTTAGCACCGCCTTAATAAAGAAGGATCCTGCCAAGCAAGACTGCCATAAAGCAGCCTCTTACCGACATCTAGCAAACGAACCATTCTGTTTCCTGAAAGCATGCACATGCCCTCTAAGCTTTCTGGCAAAGCACATTCTCTCCCTCATTCCAATAACCCCTTGTCAGGCAGACTCGCCTCCTCCACGCAGCCGTGGCTTCCCCGCGGCTGCTCCCGACAATCCCACCACGCACACGTCTGCAGGGCCTTATGCACACCTAACGTCTTTCTGCCACGTCTGTGCTTACAAGGATTTCTCAGTACTCTCTCACCCATTAGGCTTGAGTGTTCCATAGTGGGTCAAGCCCTTCTCTACAAGGTCAGTGCAGCAGCCTGCAGACAGCAAGTGCTAAACAAGGCAGAACTTGAAAACATATCCAGAAAAACAAGAGTGAGGGACAATCCAAAGACAGAGAATGGCCCTGGTACAAGCTCTATCTCATTCTTTGTAGAGACACTAGAAAGCAGAAAAACAGCCAAGAAAATACTAACTAGTCCCAGAACAAGGCGGCCTGATAAAGGTCTTGCCAGGCATCAAACATGAGCAAGATCCAGGTGTTCTTTGAGCTTTGGTTAACACCTAAGATTAAACAAACTATACAACACATGAAGTTACCATTGTTAATATGAAAGTTCTACAGGTAAGTTCACACAAGCTTTTAATATATATATTTTGCTTTTTGGAGGACAATTGAGGTTAATTGACTTGCCCAAGGTCACACGGCTAGTAAGTGCATCAAGTGTCTGAGACCATATTTGAACTCAGGTCCTCCTGACTCCAGGGCCGGTGCTCTATTCACTGCACCACCTAGTCGACCTGAGCCTTTAATATTTTAACTTTAATCACACCAGCTCCCCAGCCTTGCAATACTTCATTCTCAACGAATTTAAATGCTGGGGGCTCTTGGGGATCCTGGACGTAGCGCTGAGGTGGCCACATAGAGACCTGTAAACCCTAAGTAGTTATCTTAAAAGTAGATACAGAAAGCTTTATTTTCCTATGGACAGGGCTTCTCGAACTGTCTACACTTTCACTATAGGGCTGCTGCTCTGTGTAGTTATCACAGCCCTGTCTCACGACTCAGAGCAATGAAGTGACCAGCTGGAGAAATAGACAGAAGCCGCAGGTGTCAAATTCACAACGCCCTGCAGCCAGAACCAGAATAAAATGCAACTGGAAATCTCTTCCAAAATAAATAAAAATGCTATACAACATACATAACACAAATGGATGGTTTTCCAGTGGACCTGGACCATCTGATGCCACTACTGTAAATGACCAAAGGGTTTTTTCTCATCTCCAATCCCCTACGCCCACAGTTATGGGGGTTTCCAAAGCCCTGCACAGAATAAAAATAGAGAGGGTGGAAGTACTCTAGGAAAGCTCCTTGGAAGAGTCACCAAAATCCTTTTGCATTCCGTCATTCATTACATACCCAAACAAGCCAGACAAAGGAATGGTCAGGATTCCAAGGAGCCTAAGGCCTGCAAAACTAGGAAATACAACTGGGTGGGATTTTAGAAAAACAATTTTTCACAAGCAAAAAGCTTTTTTTGGATGCCTTTTGTTTTTAAAGAACACTCATTTCCAAATGTGCCCTTCCTCCTTTCTTCCCCAACAAAACTAACCAAGACTGAAAAAGCAGAGAGCTTAAATAGATGAGCCATGACATTCTACTCCCAAGAGTCCTTCACCTCATCAAGGAAATGAGGCGCTAAAGGCTTCCTAAGAGTCACTGTCCCACATTCAAGTTACTTTTCAATGGAGTGCCCACCTATAGGCACAGGTCCTCCCCCTTCCTGCCCCGTGGCACCTGGCCCTGCTCCCTGGAGCCTTCTCTGAGAGAACCAGCCAGTGGGCTCCCTGACTGCCCACAGCACATATGGCAGCAGCCACATACTGACCGGACAGATGGAATTCAGCCCATCTCCGTCCAGTGGGGCCCAGTGTGCATCATTCTCTAAGCATTCCACAGGGAGGAACTTTGTCTTCACAAGACTAGGGCCCCTGAGCCTGGGATGTGCTGCAGGAGGGGGAAAGGCCACCCTAACATGCCTCTAGTCTACACAGGGGAGGTGGGGATAAGTGGAGGCTGAATTCAATCAGTTACCCCACTGGCTATAGCATGTGCCCTCTAGTGGTGACTCTGGAGTGCTCAAGCTTGCAGTTTGATTTGAAAGTTTCTAAGGCTACTGATTTTAAAGAAATTAATACAGTAAATATGCAGTGCCTGTCAGATGCAGGGTACCGAGAATACCAAAACAACAACAAAAATTGCTCTAGAAACTGGTCTCCAGGGACGTGAGGGGCACAGGGGTCACAGAGGGGCAGAGGATGGAGGCCGCCCAACCTGAGAAGCCCGAGGAGAACAACAGGTGGCAGGAAGAGGCTGAACCAGCAGAGGTGACAAAACCCAGGGTGGTTTCAGGGAGGCCCCTGTGGTGTGGGCACTGGGAGAAACAGTGCCCGTGTAAGAAAGAAGATGAAGCAAGAAGCAGGAAGCGGGAAGCAAGAAGCAGGCACATGCTGCAGTTGGGAAGATGGTGCGGGAACACCCAGCCCAGTCCAGGCCTCACAAGGCAGCTAACCGGGAGTCAAGCCAGGTTTCTGAATACATGAACAAGTGGCTCTGAGAAGGGCACAGAGCAGGGCCAAGGCTCACAGGCTACCACAGCAGTCTGGATACGAGATCTGCCACCAAATACTAATTCTCCCCCTCACCCTCCTAAGCTTTCAGAACAGACCACAACAGGTTTAGCTGCTTTTCCTCACACACTCTGTCCATACCTGTGGTTTCCACAGGGCCAGTCCTCTTTGTGACCTGCCTGTTTCTCCAAAGGAGGGGGAGAGGGAGAAAGGAAGGAGGCACCACAAACATGTGCCAAGAAGAAAACTGGGGTTGCTCTTCTTGGGGAGAACAAACCCCAGGCTCAACGCAGCATAAGAGAAGCTGGGACACCCCTGGACTCAGCTTCCAGGAGGAAGAGGGAGTGGGGGGTGGCATGTCACACACTCCTGGCCTAAGTAGATAAGTGCCTCCTTGGCAACCCCTAAACACAGCACAAGGCCTGGGCCATGACACCCTGTACTGAGAGACCTCCCCACCCCAAGCCCCTCTCCTCCTTCAGCTTTTCCTCTGGAAAAGTGGAGCCATTTCCTTGAAACAGGCACTCGGGCACACGTACATTTGCCTGTCCTTCTATCCTGATGCCATTTCTCTGGTGCTTTATGGTTCACCAATCACTTTCCTTAAAACAACTCTGCAAAATAAGTCTCGTACATATTTTATTGTCCCCATTTTACTGAGGTGAAAGCGTGGCAGCTGAGGATGCGGCTCCTTATACTTAAGGCTGTGTCTCTTACGGTCATGGAGGTAATAATTCCAGTAATGACAGTAACAGAGACACATCACTTGATGCTGAAAAGTGGAGGGACTGAAGAGCCCCAGAACTACGGAGAGATGGATTTCAGCTTCCAAGCTCAGCAGCCTTCCCTCTATCTACCCGTGCGCCTCCCCGCCTCCCGACAGCCAAACATAGAAGATGGTGCCCTCCCAAGTGTGAAAGCAGGCCAGTGTAACAAGAGGAGGGACAGCCCAGGCAGTCGGCATGACCCTGGGCAAGTCACTGGTAATCAGCACCTCTCATCTGCAAAGAGGGGACAAGGTTGTATGAACTATCTGTCTCATGTGGTGGTTATGCTTGTGAGGTTCTGTCCAGAACGGGCAGTGCTTTCTTGGTGCTACCTTCATTACTGTGACCTTAAGAGACAGGGCCTTAAGGAGAGAAGGAACCACATGGTCCTCCAACTCCCCTTTTATTTCCCCATTCTGCGGCAGCAGTGGCCCATCCTGAGCGTCAGGCTGCAAGGAAGCCTGCCCTGGTAGCTTTCCACTGCCCCAAGCAGCTGAGACTCTCCCAAATACCCCCAAGGAAACACCCACCTCGGCATGAGCCAGGAGCACAGCACCTTCCCACCCAGACTACCCTCGATTTTCCTTCCTCAAAACATCTGCCTGTCCACAAAACAGCTATTGTTTGAACAAGGTTGTTTTTTTTTTTTTTTTTTTTTTAGCTCTGTGTAGGGTCAACCACTCTCTGAGGACCCAGGGGCTGAGATGTTCACCCCACCTCTTGTAAAAGTGATTCTGACCTGTCTTTCATTCCTCAGACAGGTCTGACCACATAAAAGGAGCCAGAGTAAAAGGATCCGAGCAGTGAAGAGGTTCTCCCTAAGACAATCTCTGCCATCCTCTCTGATACCACAGAATATACAAAGCAAAGGGAAGGAACTCTTTGCTTTGAACATTATCACTTAAAACAAAGCAAAACCCCACCAGATTATAAACTCCTTGAGGACAGGCCCATTTCTGATACATCTCTGTGTCTAGCACAGAGTGTGTATTCAATGAAATGTGAGGAATTAAAAGTTTAAGGAAAACACTCTGGACCCCAAACCACAGCCAAGACTTTGCAGCTCTAAATGGATCAACATCTGAAAACACATGGAGTTTCTCATTTATCTGGGGTCTAAGTCAAATCCCAGGGATCAGCTCCTACAAGCAAGCCGAGTGCCAGTGTGCCAATGCAGATAAAGCGCCGGGTGCTGCCTTCACGAATCCCTAGGTACAAACTTGACCCCACAGGTCAGGCAATGATCACTACGAGAAGAGACGACTCACAGAGGCGAATGTGCCGATCTGCTTAATGTTCTGCTCGTAGCTCTGGGAGCTGGTGGGCCGGCCCGGCGTCCTTCGGGAGTACCAGAAAGTGTAGTTGTACTGCAGGGGGTGTTCTGAAGGCCCGGGGACAACAGCCTGTGGAGCAAAGAACCCACTTAGCCCCTGGCAACTCGCCTCCCTCCGGAAGGAGAGGCTTTTTGGTGGCATTCCTCAGCACTCCTAATCCCCCCCTACCCCCCAATTAAGGAAGGATAATTTAAAACTCTCTGCTTTTGACAATTCCAGTCACAAATCCTAGAACAGGAGAAGGTACACCACCTCAAGGACCTATGATAAAAGAAATGTTCCAAGTTATAAGAGAAACTCCAGGAAATCCCCTCTTGAAACAAAATTCTCTCAATCCAGCATTTTAAGTATCCAGAGCAGGGGGAAAAACCTCCAAGACAGCACAAAATCTCTTTGAATAAGGGGATAGTGGTTTCAGAAAAAGAGGATCTGTGAGATGCCCTGGAACTCTTGGAATAAACAGATCTCACCAGCTTCCCACGATTTAAACCTGCTGATGAATGCATCTGAGAACACAGCTCCAAACACACCTTCCTCTTGTTGCTGCTCTGACTTTTGTCTCGCTCACTTTTTTCCTTCTCACCGTCTTTCTGTGTGCTGTTTTCTTCATTCTGGTCATGGTCCCCACTGTCATCATCCTTCAAGCTGAAAGAAAAGACAAAACAATGTTCCTCCTATGGCTGAACTATCTTTTCTGCATCCAAAAGAACCAGGAGATTCACTGTCTTGGATAAAGAGAAACCCCCTGAATTCCGCATGTGGGTGTGGAAAATGACCACAGTAAAACAAGGAAAGGGCTCCCGGCAGGGTAAATGAAGAGGAGACCCCAAGCTGAGGGCCTACATCCACCCACCACCACTAACAAGTTACAGGTGTCAAAAGGGCAAGATGAGCTTTCAAGGGCACTGTTCCAGAACCCGGGGCTCCAGCCTGCTGCTACTGAAAGCTCCAGCGTGCCTTTCCCAGCTCCACACATACAGACTGAGCATTCATTCTAGGACCATGATGACACTGGAGAAAGGCAAGACAGACTAGCTCAAGGAGAACAGACTGGGGACAAAAGTCTGGAGTGTGGAAGGGAAGAGTCTAAACCAACAACTTCAAGTGTGAGCTCTGAAAACATTCTTTTGGCCACTGCCTTATACCTCAAGGGAGATGTGTGATTAAGAAGTGGGACTAAGGCTAGAAATGCTCTGACTGTACCCCAGGTGAGAGGCATTAAATACATGAATTCATTATAGACAAAGGTGATGGATTCAAGTTCCAACTCCCTTGTGTAAGAACCACCATCAACCGACCTTCCCGGAACACGTGCTGCTTGGCGGCAGAGGCGGACAAGAGGTCAATGAGCCATCCTGGCCTCAAGGATCAGAGCTCCTACTGCTTTCTTAGACACTGCCTTCCATTTATTCCATTACATCTCATCCACGGCTAGCGATTCGCGTGCTGTCTTCCCACCTAGGATGGGAGCACCCACACGACGCCTGGCACACAGTAAGCACTTACTAAATGCCTGCTGACTCACTAACATATATGTGAACATAACAAGTGCCTAGACCAGCGGTTCACAACCTGTGGGTCACGACTCCTTTGGGGGTCAAATGACCCTTGCACAGGGGTCATCTAAGACCATCGGAAAACACATATTTCCGATGGTCTTAGGAACCAAGACACCGCTCCTATCTGTCTCCAGGCAGGTCATCCACATGCAGACACACCCACACACGAGTATTAAAGGGTGGCAGCATTAGGCATCAGGAAGGTTGAGAACCACTGGCCTAGACAAACCACCAGATGAATGCTGCGGACAGTGCAGCATTCACAGTGCAGAGGTCATAGAAGCTAAGCGGGGAAAATGGGGAAAAGGAACTAGATAGCATGGGACAGATAAAAGGAAGACAAGGGGAGGATGGGGAAGAACAGGGCCACTCTGGGCAAAACACTTTGTCTAATGAAAGAAACCCGACCCAACAGACCCTGAAGCAAGCAAAAAGTGTTCTTGAGGAGCCAGAGAAGCTCGGGCTTAACCAAACCGCTCCTACCCTTGTCTGAGCAACATCTTGGCACTCAGGCGTCCGTGCTTTACGGGAAACCTCCACTGATGGGGAGCCCAACATCTACAAGGAAGCCCTCTCCACTCTGCCTTGGTAACTTTTACTCCACCCTCCTAATTCTACCCCCCACCCCCACCCCAGCCCTGCCAGCTGCCCGCTCTTCTCCCAGTTTAACATTTTCAGTCCCTTTAAGAAAGCCCAACTTCCATTCCCCCTGCGATTGGGGTTCCCTTGTCCCTTCCATCCCCCGGGGAGGCCTTCCGCCTCCTCCGCCTCTAGCCCGCCAATTTCTTTCCCAAAATGTGGCGCAGAGGACTGAAGCAATCCTCCAGACACTGTCTGACAGGGCAGAGAACAGTTATGACCTCCCTGACCCTGGACATCATGCTCTTCGCTGAGCCTCCAAGCATTTTTCAGAGGAAATGATGGCCTAGCTAGGCCTCTTCCATTCTCAACCTGCACAAATGATTTTTGTTAACTCAAGCGTTGGGACCTTACATGAATCTCATCACACTAAACGTGGCTCCTGGCTGCCCACGCCATCATGGTGGACACTATCCAGTGATGGAAAGGGGGCAGTGCTGCCTTCCAGGCCCACCTCTGAGCCCTGGGAGTAGGCACCCTGACTCTGAGCAGAGACAATCCTGTCCTAGAACAGCCAACCCCACTTCACAACATCCAGCTGGAGTTTCTCTTCATGTGCACTTTTGCTGAGCCCACAGCCCGGCTCTGCATCATTGCAAGGAATGGGAGGGGGGGGTGGGGTTCCTCGCATGTACATTTCCTCTCAGCAACTAAGTTACAGGTGAGGTTTCCAGCGCTACAGTAACAGCAGACAGGGGAGGGGGCGTGGCACATTTCTCTAGGGATGTTTTTGGTGGCCAGGATACCTGGCAGGAGGTCTGAGTTTGGGTCTCATTAATGTCTTCGGCCAGTCCTTTTCCCTCTCTGAGCCTCAGTTTCCTCATCTGTAAAAGGAGGGGATAGCACCGCTTAGGGCCCGGCGGGATCTGGGTCCCCAGATCCCGGGGCAAAGACCTGGATTTAAACCCCGGCTGTGAGACCTTGGGCTGGTCACTTCCCTCCTAGAGGGCTCCCGAGACCACGCACTGGAGGCGGCCGAGGTCCCTTCACCCACGGTCACAGCCTGCTGGGCAGCAACCGGGACTTCACCCCCAGGATCTCTGGCTTTACCCAAGTTTCTTGACTCACCCAAGGTCACACAAATGCCAGGGCCTGGGCCCCGCCCCCAGGGTCCCCCTGGCCGTGGGGCACTTCCTGGTCCTAGTCCCCCCCCCATCATCCCGCATCTAGTGGCTAGGAAGCCCTAAGCCCGGCACAGGGCAGGGGCCTACTGTGCGCCGGATGCAGCCCCACCTGCCTGGCGCGCGGCAGGGGCTCAATCCCTGCTCGCTGTTGGCGATGGGGGCTGCCCTCGAGGAGCCTCCATTCCGCGTCTAAGAAAAAGGAGGAAACTGAGGCCCAGAGGAGGGAAGGGACTTGCCCAAGGTCACATAGGGTAGTGACAGGGCTAGGATTCGAACCCAGGTCTTCGGACTCCAAACCCAGCGCCCTCGGTGCTGCACCACACGACCGCCCCGCCAGGCACCCCAGAGGCGCTTAATCAATGGGCGGAGACTGGGGGGAGGGGATAGCGGGGTGGGTGCCCCAGTGCTGCCTTCCCCTCCCGCCTCCCTCCTTCCCCCGGCCGGGTCTTCCCCTTCCCCGCAGCCTTGGGGTTCCCTCCCCACCCCGGGCCCCGGCCCCGGTCTCGGCCCCAGCCGGGCCGCGGCGGGGACTGGCTTAGACTCAGGCCGGGCCCGGAGTCGGCGGTTGGGGCCGCGCGCCACGCCACTCACGCGTCGAACTTGTTGTTCATCCTCTCACCGCCGCCGCCGCCGTCGTCTCACTCACTCACTTCCGCTCCGCCGAGTCCCTCGGCCTCTTGTCCCCCCGGACACTTCCGGTGCCGCTGCGTACAACCGGAAGTGCAGCGCGCGAGCCTCCGGCCTAGGGGAGGAGAAGCGGAGCGAGCGCCTTCTCGGGAAGGCGGGGCCTGGGGAGGGGGCAGGGGCGGGGCTGGACGTTGCGCATGCCGGGCTGGGGGGGGTGTGGGGATCGGCTCCTCCTCCTAACCACGTGGGTGGGCCTGAGGGCGGGGCGAAAGGGGGCGGGAGAGAGCTGACGGCGTCCCCGCCCCAACGCGGAGAGTAAGTGAAGAGGAAGAGCGGGAGAGGGGCTGGCGTCATGCTTAAGGAAGGGAAACTGAGGCCCCAGAGGTCCCAGGTCCAGCCCCCTCAGTTTACAGATGGGGAAATGAGGCCCGAGGAGAGGAAATAACTGTGTTTATACAACCCGAGCCCGAAGAAGCTTCAGAGCCGGCTCATCCAACTCCCCATTTCACAGAGGAGGAAACTGGGGCTCAGGGGCGGGTACTCCCCAAAGCTCAGCCCTGACATCGTCACCCCCTCCGCGATCGGGTGGCCCCCTGCGGTCTTCAGCATCCGGTGGGGGGGCTCCGTCTGCCTTCCAAGCCCCGCCTCGCAGCTGCCCCGGACCCTCCCTCTCTGGGTTTGCTCTGACCGCCGGCCTCCCCCCAAGCCTTGCCGCTGACCAGCTCCTGGTCCTTCCGCGGGATCCTTTATGCACGTTTGCTCGCGCCTCGTTTCCCCGTTAGATTAGGAGGCTCCTTAGGGCAGGGGCTGCCTGGCCCTTTCATGTACCTGTCCCTTAGCACAGATCGAAGCATACAGTAGGTGCTTAATAAATGCCTATCGATGGAAAGGTTGTGATGTCTAAAACCCCTTCGGGCTCCCATGAGCCTTTCCCCTCTATGACACCTCCCAGGCTTTTGTAGGAGTTTAATTGTGAAAAGGAAGAGAGAGGAGGGACACCGGCTTGAGCAAAGGCTAAGGCGAGTTCCAGTGAAGAGTGGTCGGCTCGCGGTGTCCGTGTAGGAGACTGAAGGCGGCCAGGAGAGGAGACCACAAGATAGAGGATTCTCCTTCCGAGGGAGTCTGATGGGGGACGGGATGAGTGCACTAGAAGGTTTGACTTTGCTTAGGAGGCCCTCAGAGTCCAGAGGGGAAGAAGGACAAGGCAGAGGATGCTTACAGCCAAGGGCTTGTGGGGAAGGGTTAGTGTGAGCTCCTAAGCAGGAGGCCAAGGCGTCTGCTGACCAAGTTTGGGCAGGGAGTGGGTGATGAGGCTTGAGGCAAGAAGGGAAGGTTTGAGAAGAGCAGCAGATCAAAGAAGGGACTGTCCCAGGGCCTAGCTGAGATCATGTCACATAGCTCTGTAATGGACACAGCGGGCAAGGTTGGATGACCTCCTCCACTGGCCACTAGGAACAGAGAAGGTGAATGGTGGTGGGAGAAGAAAGGGACAAGGAAATCCCACGGAGAGACCATTTTTATTTAATTATAGTCTGAAGACTTCAAAGGAAGAAGATGAGGCCAGAGTACAGTCAGGAGGAGCGAGTCACAAGGACACATCGAAGCTGTGGTCAAAGTAAGGAACTTCCGAGTTCCGGATCCCTGACGTAGACCCGTCATGGGTGACGGTGAGATGGAAAGTAGGAGCCTCCCTTAGAAGGAGGAGGCCAGGGTGTCTAAGGGGATTGGAGTCCTTCAGTAGAACTGTGGGCTAGATACTGAAGAAAGGCAGTGAGTGTGGAAAGCTTCCGTTTTGGAGTCAGAAGACCTGAGTTCTTAGAATCCCTGCCTCTGTAACTTGGGCAAGTCCCTCAACTTTTCAGAGCAGTGATTTTCTCACCTGTTAAATGACGGAGTGAGAATGAATGCCCCGGGGCAGCTAAGTGGTGCATCAAATAGAGTACCGGCCCTGGAGTCAGGAGGACCTGAGTTCAAATGCGACCTCAGACATTTAACACAAAACTAGCTGTGTGACCTTGGGCAAGTCACTTAACCCCAATTGCCCTACCTTCCCCACTCCAAAAAGCAAAAAGAAAAGAAACCATCAGAGAATGACCAACCCCCCCAAGGCTCCTTCCACTTCTAAATCTGTGATCCCATTGTCCTGTAATGTCTGGGGGCAATCCCAAATCACAGAGCTGTTATGCCTACAGATTTGCATTCATTTAAAACTGAAGCTTGGGGGGGGGGGGGGAATAGGCGTGTTCACTTTTACTTAACAGCCAGAAGACCAGAGGGAGAAGATTCTGCACCGGAGCGCTCCCAGTATCAGAGGAGAGAAGGGAGTATATGGGAGAGGTGTTGCAAAGGTGCTGTGGACAGGCCTTGGCAACAGATTGGATGTAGGCCGTGAGAAATAGTGAGAAGCTGAGGACGGCACTAGGATGAGAGTCTAAGAAACCGGAAGGATAAATGGGCGTGTTTAAAAGCAGGTGTTCCTCTCCGCTTCCAGCTGCAACCCCTGATGGCAGCGCTCGCTCTTTACTGTACTTTCAGTTAAAAATAACCCAGGAGGCTGTAATATAGTTATAATAATGATCGTTATCATAACAGCTAACGGAGCAATGCTGACTGCAGGACATGATGGCTTATCAGCTTCTTTGCATGTGGCTGGTTTTAAACGTTTAAAAGATTTTAACTGAGAAATTATAAATTAAATAACTATTTGGGGTACCATGGGAAAAATCATATAAGGATGGTAGAATCACACCTGACAAAAAGTTAGAATTGTTGAGACTAAAATCATATTAGAGATGGATTATTGCTTCTAAGATGACCATGACTGGAGGCTTTAGAGATCAGCAGCAGAAAAGCACCATAAAGTGGAAGTGAGGTAAGAAATGGCCAGCAGGGGGCGCAGTGAATAGAGCACCGGCCCTGGAGTCAGGAGGACCTGAGTTCAAATCCGACCTCAGACACTTAACACACACAAAAAAAACTAGCCGTGTGACCTTGGGCAAGTCACTTAACCCCAACTGCCCTCCAAAAAGAAAAAAAATGGCCAGCAGAAGAGAGAAGTGAGGAGTGGCTGAACACAGGCCGGGGAGCAGACGCAGAGAAAGCCACCTGCAGAGGTGGCCATGAGGAGCACTCGTGACCAAGGCCCACCTTGGATGCTGCAGGGAAGCCTACATGGCCTGGCAAGAGCATCATTGTGCTGTTCCTCCTGCATGGCCTGTGCCAGATCACAGAGAGTCCTCCACTTTGCCAAATGCTTCTCTCTGCTTCCAGCTGCAGCTAAAGCCCCTAGTAACAAGGTGATTGCTCTCTCTGTCTCTGTCTCTGTCTCTGTCTCTGTTTCTCCCTTCTCTCTTTCTCTCTCTCTTTTCTTTCTCTTTCTTTCTTTCTTTCTTTCTTTCTTTCTTTCTTTCTTTCTTTCTTTCTTTCTTTCTTTCTTTCTTTCTTTCTTTCTTTCTTTCTTTCTTTCTTTCTTTCTTTCTTCCTTCCTGTCTCTTTCTCTCTTCCTTTTTCTTTCCTCTCTTCTCTCCCTCTCTCTCCATCTCTCTTCTTTCTCTCTCCTCCTCTTTCTTTCTTTCCTCCTTCCTTCCTTCCTTTCTTCCTTCTTTTTTCTTCCCCCCTTTCTCTCCCCCCTCTTCTCCCTCTCCTTCCCTCCACCTCTCTCTGTCTCTCCTATACTTTCAGTTTAATAAAAAGGCTTTTTAAAATAGCTTTTTAAATGATAGAAATAGGTAACACTCAGCTCTTACTCTGTCCCAACCACCATGAAAAGCACCTTATAGTTATTTTCTCATTTGATCCAGGGAGGGAGATGAGATCGTTATTGCCATTTTATAACTGGAGAAACACGCAAACAGAGACTGAGTGGCTTGCCCAGAGTCACACCACAGTTCCAGTCTAGCTGGATTAGAACTCAGTGTTCTTAACTTCAGACCCAGCGCTCTGTCACCTGTAGCTCCTATTGCCTCATTCTTCAGATCACCAACAGTCCTAGGGGAGATCCATTTCCCAGAACAGGCATGCATCTGTCCCCTTCCACTGAGTCATGGCTAGAAGGCATTTATCTTCAGTGGAGTCTGCTCCAGGTGCGAAGTAGCACAGGGCATGGCCCAGGGCCCTTGCAGCCAACACTCTCCTGCCTACACTGACTCTTAGTCTGGGGCTCTGGTGTCAGAGACTTCAGCCTAACTTTCTGTGAGCATTTTCCGTTGGCTCCTGATTTCATTCTGGTCCACAGTGTTCATGGAAAGGCTATGCATTAGCTACCAAACCACCAGCCTTCCCTGGAGAGGGCTGTGGGAGGTTGAGGTATGGGGGGGGGGGTGGAAGCCCAGAGACAAAGCTAAGCCCTACCTGTCCTGCAGACGTGGCCAGGACTGAGCACCTCCTTCCAGTGCTCTGATGCCTTGGGTTCTCTTCTGCCTTCTGGGCATCCCCTACCCTCTTTCTGTCTAATCTGCTTTTCTTTCGATGGTCTCCAACAAGTGCATAATTTCAATCAGGTGATATAGAGGGTGATGTAGCCAGATGGCCAGAAATGCCATCAGCAGAGAGAGGGGAACAAGGGCCATGCCCCCTCCTCCTCTGGCCCAGCATGGAGGGGAGCATGGGGGCACTCCATGGAATTTGGCTGCCTCCCTATTATAGCCTTAGGATCTAGATTCCTAGGGGAAGAGGCCTTGGGCCATTGTGGCCTCAACTAGGAGAGGCCAAGATCTCAGGCTTCCTTTCTGGGAATGGAAGGAAGGTCATGGGGCCTCCAGAACAGCCTGCCCAGGAGAGCTGGAAGGGTCCTCAGAAGCCATATAGTCCAACCCCCTTCCATGACCTCCCCTTGAGATTTACTGATGATAAAACTGGAGCCCACAGACAGGAAGTGACTTGTCTGCCTCTTCTGTTACTGAAGATTCACCCTGTCCAGTTCCTTCCTTTAATAGGAAACTAGGTCCCAGAGAACCAAAGCATCATGGGATCCCAGAGCTGGATCTGAAAGAAACCTTAGTTTCCAAGCCCCTCATTTCATAGATGAGGAAGCCAAGGCCCAGAGGGAATAGCCACTGTGGTTGTGGTGGAAGTTGGAGACAGGATGTGAACTCTGGAGCCTGTGCTTGTCCCCACAGGGGCCAGCTCCCTCCCTCAGGAGGCCAACTCAAGTCCCCACGTAGAGCCGATGATTGATGTTCCCCTTTTCCACAGTGGCAATGGGCTCATCCCAGTGGGCCCCACATCAGCAGGACTATCACACTGGGCAAGGGATTCAAAGTGGTCACGCCTCTCCAAGGCAAGGCCCATAGAGGACCGCAGTGGTGCAAGGTAGTGGGGGTGGCCATCTTGGAGAAGCTTCCCTCCCAGGTCGGTGCCCTGGGCCAAAGCCCTGGTTCTCCTGCCCATACCCCGAAAGCCGCAGCTCCTTATTTGCTTGGCATCATAGCCTTTGTACAGATTGCCTCTCCCCTCCCAAATCCCGAACCCCCGGAGGACAAGAGAAACCACATTGTTTTCCATGTACTTGCCTCCATTGGTACTTGGCCTATAGAAATAAGTTTTAACATGGCTGCCATTTAAAATGATGCCTTAAGCTCTGTGGAATCTTTTCCATAGGTAAGGGAAGGGCTTCAGTAACCCCACCTCAATCAGTCAATAGAGTGAATGGATGTTAAGAAACTTCCCTGTGACTTCATCCAAACGTGTGGACATGTAGGTCTATCCACTACCCCCCCCCTACACACACAGAGTGGATGCCTTTTGAGAACCCCCATGGCGATGTGTAAGAGGTGCTTAATAAATGCTCAGTTGAGCCACTGTATGCAAGGATTATTTTTCACTTTTGTCTTCATTTGTCCAGGATGCATTTATTAAGCACCTACTTTTGTTTCAGGAATTGTGTTAGCATATAAAGACATAGATCCCCCTACCCCCTCAGAAAGCTTATACTCTACTAACTAATGAGCGTTTACTAAATTGGATTGAACGAAATCCCATCCCTGCTCTGGGAGGCCCCACCTGGGCCCTTCATCCGCATTCCCTAAAACACATCAGTTGTGCCAGGTCTGTCCCTTTATTCCCCTCACAACATCCAGATCACAGAGCTCTGAAAAAGTCCGTTGTGGAAACACAAACATCTCCACCTTTTTTCCCATGAGAGGCGCCCAAACCTGATGCCACATGGTGGGAGCAGAGTGCCCAGAATCTAGTGGAGGGGGCCGTCGATGGCCCAGCCCCCACCACTGTGCCTCCCCAGCTAAGGCAGGTAGGTCCGGGGATCTCCTGGGAAAGGGAGGGCAGGGACCTGGTTGTAGTAGGCCAGGACAAAGATGCCAATGGTGCCACAGAAGAAAAGCAAGATCATGGCCAGGAAGCAGACTCGGTCCAGAACGCGGCCCACCAGCATCCACTCTTCATTCTCCTACAGCGTTGGAGACAAACACAGGATAGGCAGGCAGGCACCCTTGTCCCTACTCCTCAAATACACTTTTATCCGTCCATTCAATGTACATGCTCAACTACTTTTCATTCATTCAACGTGTGCGTTCAGTCTGACGCTTCGTGACCCCACGTGGGGTTTCCTTGGCAAAGATACTGGAGCAGTTGGCCATTTCCTTTGCCTAGCTCATTTGACAGGTGAGGAAACTGAGGCAAACAAGGTAAAGTGACTTGCCCAGGGTCACACAGCTCGTACGTGTCTGAGGCTGGATTTGAACTCAGGAAGGTGAGTTTTCCTCACTTTGGCCTGGCATGCGAGCCCTTGTGCCACCCAGCTGCCCCATTCATTCAAAAAGCATTTAGAAAGTGTCTTCTGCCAGTCACTGGGGCTAATAATCTGACTTGTGATTTCATTGGTACCAGGAACATCCATGTGAGTAACCTCTGCCAGTGCAGACTGGCATTTTCTATGCCACTGAGCTGCCCGGGTACTGGGGGAGAAGTGGCTCCATAGAGACCAGGCTCATACTGCCAGGAGCCCTCAGAGGCTGGATTTGAACTCAGGTCTGGGTCCAGCTCACTATCATAGTAACTGCCCCCCAGGAGCTTATACAATAGTTACAGGCTGATTGACCCAGAGTTGGGAGGGCTTCCATTTTACAGATGGGGAAATTGAGACCCAAAGAGGTCATAGGATCACAATTCTAGAGCTGGAAGAGCCCCCAGAGGCCACCTAGTCCAACCCCCTTGTTTTACAGATGGGAAAACAGGCTCAGAGAGTGACTTGCCCAAGGTCACAGAGTAAATAAATGCAAAATGCATAAAAAGAATATAAACCCAGGGCAAGACTGTAAGCTCCCCAAGGGCAGGAACCATATGGTTGTGGGTTGTGGTCGTTGTGGGCCCTGTGGTTAGCACAGCAGGGCCTGGCACAGAGAAGATGCTTAATTATGACTGTGGCTGACAGAAATCAGTTTGGAGTTTCGGGGAGAGGGTCTAAGGCCACTTCATCTTGACCTCCATCCTCAGCTTCCCCTTCCTGCCCCCACCTTGAGGCCCTGGCCTCCCCTTCCCCCACTCACATGGTCCAGATGTCTCTGCTGTCTCCTGGTCCAGGCAATGTGGTTGCAGGCATCCACACAAGCCTGGATGGCAGGGGCCGCCTGCTTTAGGCTGGCACAGAATTCCTGACTGCACCCAGACTCCAGACCGTTCCCTGACGAGGAAGGCAAGGAGAGAAGAAAAGGTCTGAGGGCAGGGGAGGTCATGGATCCAGGCTGGGAAGTACCTCAGGGGTTGCTCCCTCCCTTTCCCTCTCCCTGCTTTCCCCCGCCCCCACTTTGGAGAGAAGACTAAGACCCACAGAAGAATGGCCACTGCCCTGGTCCCCTGGGTGCTACACATCAGAAGCGCGTTTTGAACCCAGGTGTCCTCTGCCCGGAGGTGGGCCAGGTCCCTTCCCTCTGCCCAGTCCAGGATAGTCACTAACCCTAGCCCTTTTGACTCCCCTTGCCTACACCTTGCACAAGCAGCCCCGCCTGTTGGGCCCAGGACACCCCCAGGGCCTTGGCTGCCTCCCTTCAGCCCTCACCTATCTTCTCCAGGGCAGCCTTCACCAGTCCATCCCTCTGCCAGCGCTGCTGGAACACGCGCTCAGTGCACGGCATCCACGGGGCAGCCTCCTCTCCAGTAAACTCAGCCCCTCCAGAAGAGCCATTCTGGAGGTATCGGGTGAGGCGTCTGGGAGTCAGGGGGCCCGAGGGTCTCATGTGCATCTTGAGGAGTCGAGGCAGGAGGTATAGGAACAGCTGGGGCCAGATGAGAGGGAAGGGAAAGGTCAGGATTTCCTGAGAGCCTGGGTCAAAGGGTTCTTGGTTGTAGGTGGGGGTAAGCAGGATCTGGACCTGGGACCTGAGGCGTAGTACGAGAGTGCTGGACTTGGAATCAGGAAGACCTGAGCTTGAATTCTGCCTCAGACTGTGACCAGCTGTGTGACCCTGAGCAAGTCTCTTAACCTCTGTCTGCCTCAGTTTCCCTACCTGTAAGACGGGATAATAACAGCACTTCTCTCTCAGTTTTCTTGTGAGGGTACAATGAGACACACGTGAAGCTCCTTGTGAAGGTAAAGTCCTGTATAAATGTTAGCTGGCATTATTACTGTTGGCACTGACCGAGGGGGAGGTCCTGCTATCATTAACAAACTCCGGCACTGTTTTGTCTCAGCAGCAGCTTGGCAGCTTGGGGCACTGATGGATGAAGTGAATTGCCCAGGATGACTGGCCAGTGTGAGGCGGAGGTCAGAGGTCAGAGGCTCAAGGGCTAGTTCTCTACTCTGAATCCTGGTGAGACCCAGACTCTCCATGGGGATAAAAGTGCCTGTGAGTGTCTGGAGCTCAAAACTTTAAAAAAAATAATGTTAAACACTGTTTGTACATGTGATTAGGGGAAAAATAAATGATGATTTTTTAAAAATCTGTGAGTAAAAGCTCCTGCAGGGTGGGACCTGTAATGGATGAGCAGGGCTCAGACCAATGAACCTTGGGGCTCCCGGCCAGGCTGGGGTTCTCAGTAACTTTCTGAATGGCAGAGGTGCCCATTGGTACAGGAAGAGGGCCTTATGCTGAGGAAATCAGACGCCCAGAACGACTCCAACAAATGCTCAGCACCAGGGATAAAAAAGATAAAATGCAAACCAGTCTGGGTGTTCAGGCAGTGTACCTGTGTGCGTGCGTGTGCGCGTGTGTGCATGTGTGCGCGTGCATATGTGTTGGGGTTGCAGAAGACAACCATGGCATAGGTAGGTAAATGCAGAACAACATCAGACTTCCATAAAGGGAGGGCCTCAGTGACCCTTTGAGGAAGCTGGGAACATGGAGAGGAGGCGCTTAGGAAGGAGCACATTCTTGAGACGGGGACCAGGTGGTACAGTCTCGGAGGCCAAAGATGGCGGGCCAAGACCAAGAAGCAGCACATGAACTAGTTTTGCTAGAACATAAAGTATGGGAAGGGAAGTCTGGAGAAGGAGGCTTGGAGGAGGCCGTGAAGGCCTTTACATGCCAAGCTGGGGGGTCATCTGAGAGGCAATGGGAAGACCCTTCAAGAATTGAGTGGATGTATGAGTGAGTGGGTGGGTGTATAGAGCCAGCAGAGAGAGAAATACATATTAGGAGTTGGGATATTAGGCTAGAAGCTGGCCTGAAGTCCAGATGAGTCCCATATCTGAGGAAGGAGACATAGGTAGAGCACAAATGTATGTGTGGAGGGGGACCTTGGGCAGAGTGGCCAATGGAGAATGTGCAGATGGTGGATTGCTTAGGTTTGGGAGTTCTGAGATACAAAGGGGACAGAGTCAATGAGGTGTTTGCACTCTCTGGCACAAAAAAGCTGAGCCCTGGAGAGCAGGTTAGGGGGAGCTCCCTACAGAGGGGCAAACAGGTCCAGGTCAGAAAAGGAGCAGGTCCAAGCTCCCTGGTGGTCACTAATGGGTACAGCCTGTGGGAGGCCAGCCTGGGCAATAGTGAGCCCAAATCTGAAAAAGGGGTCAAGGAGGCATGGCTGTAGCCTTACCCTTCGGACCCCTCCAGCCATGGAGTGTGTGTGGGGTGATCTGAGGGAGACATTAAGGACAATCACAGCATTCACCACGATGAGGATGGTTACCACCAGCAAAAAAGTCAGGTATCTATAGAAGGAGAGGAAGGAGGAGCCAGGACTGGTCTTCACCCCTGGTCCAGGAGAACAGGATCCCAACCCGCTCCCTTACAAAGTGAGACAATGTGGAGCCAGCTCAGAAACTCTGCCCAGGGTTTCTGGGAACAGTGAGGAATCTTGGGGATATTCCAGAGAATGGGAGGATCTCATGCATGAGGAGGAGGGAGTGAGGAGGAAAGGGAGCCTTACTTGCTAATGAGGGGTACAGCCTGAGAGGTCTCGGGTACCTTCTTGGCCACCAGGAAGAGGAAGACGGTCTGGGCAAGCAGGACATTGATGGAGACAGTGCACTTCTGACCCCCAGCTGGCCCCCCCAGAGAAGATCCAGGTCAGAGCAACTGGGGCAGGGGTCTCCCAGCTGTGCCCTGAGAAGCTTCTCCTCACAACCTTCTTTCTAGCCTCTACCTCCAGGGCACCACAGAGTTTTAAATTCTGCAGTCTTTGGAATATATTTGTTGAGCATAACTTTCTGTTGTCCTTGCCTCACTATAAAGAGCCATTATCATGTGGCTCTTAATTATGAAGGTCTAAGGGCTACTGATGCTAGCCAGGGCATCCTGGGTGGGTTCTTGCCCTCAGGAGGCTTCCCTTGGCCCTTCCAGAGCACCTGGACAGCATGAAATGATTGCGGAATGATCCTGAGCAGAAAATGAGTTTGGGTTAACTTGATTCTCTCATTCATTACATGTATGCAAGTCACCAGAACACTCTGTGATGGGGGAGGGGCTCCCTTTTCTCATAATACACAAGCTGCTAAGCCTCAAAGTTGATAAAGAACTTTATAAAAATTAGGGTTCTGTTATCCTTCTTATGCAGACAGAGAGACTGAGGCAAGTTCACCTCTCTGAACCTCAGTCTGCCTGTAGTTAATATGGATTAAAATCCATGTATCCTCAAGTCTGGCCTCAAAGAAGAGATAAGTATGCACCACCCTCCTGTCATTGCAGAAGTGGGGGGCTATGGGTGCAGACTATTGCAAATACTATCAGACTTTACTGATGTGTTAGTTAATTTTGTTGGGCTGATTTTTTTTTCTTTCCCTTGTTTATTCTATGTTATAAGGAGTAGTTGGAGGAGGGGGCAAGCAGTGCAGAAGGGATGTCTTGGGAAATGAAGGTGAATGAAGAAAAGAATCTTTAATAAATGTTTATTATGTGCTAGGTGGACTTTGGGTCAAACCATGGGAATACAAATGCCCTGGGAAGGCAAATACTCAAAGGAAGACAAGGAAATGTAAATTACTCAAGATACCAGTGAAAAAAATGAAAAGAAAGAAAAGCCAGGAAGCTTAGTCAGGGCTTAGCACACAGTAGGAGCTTAATGGACTGATTGACCTCTAACTTGGAGACCAGTTCTCTTGCCACTGCTCTCTGCTGCCTAAGGCTCTGCTGCAACATGGATTCAGGGCTGGAAGGGACTTTAAAGGTCATCTAGTCCAGACCCCACATTTACAGATGAAAAAACTGGGGCTCAGAGAGGTGATCTGTCCAGGATCACACATGGCTGGCAGAAGTAGGATTTGAATGCAGCTCCTCTGGCTATCTGTCCAGGCAGGGCTCCTTTCCCTGTACTGTTCTGTTGAAGGCACCCTTCCCTCCCACCCTGGGCAGGCACTCTTGGGAATGGAGGGGGCTAGATTAGATGATCGCTAGATTCTCTTCTCCATCTAAACCTCATGAACCACCAAGAAGCCACCCAGGTAGCTGCCCTTCAGGAGCCCAGGGGCCTCACCTTTGGCAGGTAGAAAGTAGATGAGGATGGCCAGTGAGGAGATGAGCACACAAGGAGCAATGATGTTGATGATGTAGAAAAGGGGCTTCCGCTGAATAAGCAAGTAGAAGACAACCCGCTGGTGGCCAGCTTCCCCTGGGGATGCTGGGGGATCCAGGAGCCTCTTGGCAGGGCGGTGCTTGATGGCCCACTCCCCATTCTCTGTAGGTGGCAGAGGATTGCAAAGGACAGGACCCCCGCCTAGGTCCAGAGTCTCTGCTATGGATGCCATCTGGCTTCCTTATATACCTGTTTAGCATGCTTCAGCCTGGTACAGTGCTCACCACACCCCAGGCAAATTGGGGAAATGGAAGCAAAGAGGGGAGCCCAGATTGTAGATGAGGGGACCATCTGTGCCCAAAGTGAACTCAGAGGAAGTGAGGGGTTCAAAGAAGCTGTGTAGAGATCAGGATGAGAGGGACAGTAACTGGAGGAATGGGGTTACCAGTGAAGGCTTCAGGGTCGATGAAAATCCACTCAACTGTCTGGCCATCTTCCTTACTCAACTGCAAGTCAATTTCGTTTGAGCTGTAAGTCTGGGACCTTTGGGAAAGGGAGAGAGCAAAGGGAAAGAAGACCAGGTGGGGAGGGGACAGAGAGAGGAGATGGAGAGAAAGGGACAGGACGGAGGGGAGAGAGAGGACGGGTGAGTGAGAGAGAGAAGGGGGAGGAGAGAGAAACAGAGACAGAGAAGGAAGTGAGAGGAACAGAAAGACAAGGGAGCAAGGGAAGAGAGGAAGAGATACATGTAGATAAAAAGAGAAGGGAGAGAGTAGGGAGAGACAGATAGAGGAGGGAAGGGAGAGTAAGAGAGACAAGAGTAAGAGGAGGTTCACCCATACATAGTATTTATGGAAAGGTTCTTGTTTTCTCCCAATGAGGACTGCTTCCAAGCATACCACCCCTTCCATAAAAATCATAGATTCATAGATGCATAGAATGATACAGCACGAAGGGCCATTGTTAAAGGCCATGGAGTCCACCCTCCCGGCCCCATTTCCCAAGTGCCCTCACTTGGGCATGGGCTTCAAAAGCTTGCCCAGGGTCCTCCAACTGGTGAGTGGTTTGGCCCGACTAGAGTCTGGCCGTCTGAACCTCGAGCCTGCATGCTTGCCTCCCTCAGCCCCCTCCTTCCTCGCTCTTCCAGTCCCAGGTCCAGCCCCAGTCCCAGGTCCAGCCCCAGCCCTAGCCCCAGCCCTCTCACTGGAAAACCAGGGAGCAGTTCTGCCAGTCGAAGGGGAAGTAGGTGACGGTGACGCGGCAGGAGGAGCGGAAGATGGCGGGCGGGAGCCAGTAGATGCAGCCGTTGGGGGATACAAGGACGTTGCAGTACAGGGCCACTTCAAACACGCCGTCCACACTGGTAGATGCACCGGGGGCCAAGAAGGACCAGACTCTGACCAGCTGGCCTTGTCTTTGGAATTCTCTCCCTAGCGGTTTCCCTGAGTTGCAACCTGGTCCAGACGCCCTCCCGGCCTCCCCCCACAGACCTGTCCTTCTCTTTTTTATAGCAGGATGACCTGATCCCTGCCCCCCCTAAATTCGGATACCACCCTTCAGCTCAGGGGTCACCTCCTCTCCGGAACCGTCTCAGATTCTCCTGGACAAAAACCTCTCTTCTCAGACTTTCCTAGACCACCCTGGGCTGTCTCCCTCCGTTGTCCCTCTCACACCCGATCTCAAATCACAGATTATTGGCTACCTGTCCCAGCCACCCGCCCCACCTCAGGAAACGGCCATCTCTTTTCTGTTCTCTCCCGGTGCCTAGCACAGTTTTGGGCACAGAGCAGGCACTTGATAAGCGTGCGACTGAATTGGATTGAATTAGAGCACGGCAAGCACCATTCCCCAAGTCCCCAGGAACTAAATGCTGCCCTAAAGCAAGCATGCTTCATCTCAACTTTTACCCCTCTGCCTTCTCCACCATCCCCTTCCGCCTTCTCCCACCCCCAGGCCCCTTCAAATCGAGGAATCCCCAAAGCAGAGAAGAAAGGTACTTGAGGGCAGACTGCCTCGAGGTGCGCGAGGTAGGCATTTCAGGACTGCCAGTGAATCAGTGGATGGATTATTCCCTCGGCCACTAGAACCTCAGTCCCCCCCCCTCCCCGCTCTCGGCCCCCCCACCCCGCACCCATTCAGTAGCCCCTTCCCCCGACTTGCTTGTTTTCCAGAACTATGTCTGGCCGCCACACCATGGTGGAGGGGATTCTCAGCACCCACACATCCTCATAGTCTACGGGGTCCCAGCGCAGGCGGTAATCACACCATTGCTTCAGTGATGAAGGGTCGGGGAGCGGGGAGCAGGTTAGTTAAGTTAGGAGCCCGGTCACACAGCCGCTCTCCTCCCCACCGCCCCACCCCCTCCCAGCTCCCAAGACCCAGCTTCCTGCTTCCCTGCCCCAGGACCCTGGCATTACCCTCAGCCCTCTCGGGACAATGGACGTTGAACCAATACTGGGAATGGGGCGGGGGAGGAGGGGCTGAGAATGGCAGCTTCTGGCCGGGAAGTCCTAATGAGACCTTGGGAATCAGGGCCCCCGAAATGGGGGAGGCCAGGGTTTCTTACCATCTCTATCCAGACATTGGTGGTGAGTGCCTCCTCTCTTTCATTCTGGGGGCATAAAGGGAGGCCTCAGCACCCCACCTTCCACTGCCAGCTCCGATGTCCAGTGAGGAGGTCAATCAGACCTTTCCCTTCCTCTGTCCCCTCCCCCAGTCTCCCCAGCAGGATCCCTAGACGGCTGGCCCAGTTAACTCTGTGTCCTCCCTGGCCATAGTGGGAAGGCCCACCGACCCCGCCCTCCCCAGGGCCCAGCTCACCAAGGAGATGAGGTTGGTGAGGGTGAGCTTCAGGCTGACGTTGACAATGTCGGAGTCCATCTCAGCTGGCCGCAGGCTGGGGTTATAATTCCTCATCAAGTCAGCCAGCAGCTTCTCTTCCTGGTTCAGGCCTTGGACTCCTGTAAGCAAGGGTCTTGAGCCAGGAGGGGAGAGGGCAGAGACAGAGGAGGGAGAGGGGAGGGCAAGGAAGAGGAGGAGGAGGAAGAAGAAGAAGGGAAGGTAAAAAGGAGGAGGAACAGAAGGGTAGGAAGGAGAGGAAGAGGAAGAAAAAGAGGGAAAAAAAGGAAGAGGAAAAAAGGAGGAAGAGGAGGAAGGAGAAGAAGAGGAAGAAGAAAGGGGTAAAGAGGAAAAAGAAAAGAAAAGAGGGGAGAAGACCAGGTAGATGCAGTGGGATGGGCAGGTAGGCACTAATATGGGAAGGGGTCCTGGGGAGTGCCCCCATACCCATTACCTGCTCTCCAGCTCTACCCCATGTACCCCTGAGCCTCTTGCCTGGTGCCACCCTCCCTCCCTTCTCTCCAGCTTTGGTACCCAGGCAGCCAGCCAGCAGAAGCAGTTCTAGCCTCCCTAGCCAGGGCATGGTGAGCAGGGACCAGAGTGGGGAACAGGAGGCAGCTTCCCAGCTCTGGGGACAGATCCTGGCTTCTGCAGAGCTGTTGCCTCCTCTTGCTGGTTCCCCCACCCCCCAACACCCTCCCTCCCATCCCAGGCACCTCCCTTCTCTTCTATCACACTCACATATACACACATACACACGCAACTCTGCCCAGCTGTCTGGCCACAGCATTGTCAGCTGTTCAGCCTGGGACACAATGCCAGGTTCGAGTTACCGGAAGGAGAATGAAGGCTATGGAGGGTCCCTTCCCCCATGGTAAACACTTCCAAATCCTCCCCCTCCTGCCTTTCCCCATCCCCATTTCCAGGGACAGGAGCCAAGGACTTACCTCCTAGATAGAGGATATGCAAAGATACTGGGACGAGAGTTCTAGTGAACAGTGGGGCTGTTGCTGCTGCCATTGCCCACTCCTGGAACTCGGGGCTTGGGCAGCCACAGGAGCCCTGGAGCCCAGTCAGAAGTTCCAAGCCAGGTCCTGGCTCTGCTGCCACCAGGGTAACAGGCAATTGACTGCTCCAAATTGCACCTGTTTCCTCATGTGTAAAGTGAAGGGTTGGAACTCGTCAGCCTCTTAAAATTCTGCATACCTCCAGGACTGTGTGCGTGGAAGGGAATCTTGTGCTAGAACTAGAGGATCCAGAGCTAGACTTGACTCTGGATGGCCCGTCACACCAGTTTTACGAAGAAAGGATTGAAGCCACATGAGAACTGGGTGACTCAATGCAGAGAGCGCTGGGACTGGAGTCAGGAAGACCTGAGTTCAACTCTGGCCTCAGACACTTACTAGCTGTGTGACCCTGGGCAAGTCACTTCACCCTGTTTTCCTCAGTTTCCTCATCTGTAAAATGGGCTAGAGAAGGAAATGCCAAACCCCTCAAGTATCTTTGCCAAGAAAACCCCAAATAGGGTCATGGAGAGTCAGACATGACTGAAATAATTGAACAACAACAATGAACTTGAAGTCTATTGAGGTTTAGTCCTGGGAGTTCCTTGAGAAAAGGGACCCTATGTTTGCCTTTCCTCATGTCATCAGTTCAGTGCCCAGTGCCTGGCACACAGTAAAAATGAAGGAATAGCTGGTTTGTGTATTGTCTCACTTGCCCCCCCCCCTTTGAGCTTGGGTAGAGTGACTATCCTGATCCAAGTCATCTAACTTGGAATCTTGTGTTCTTGCAAGTAGGTGATTGGAAGGATGCCTTAGGGTCATCAGTTTGGATGGAAGGGACTTTCTAGGTCTTCTAGTCTAACCCATCTTGTTGTTAAAAATATTCCTGAAATAAAGTCTGAATTTCTGCTGCCTGGCACTCAAGGCTCTAATGAATTGCCCCCCAATGTTCCTTTTCAGTATTATCTTTTTCTATTTCGCGGTTTTATAGGTTCTGGAGCTGGAAGAGACTTTATAGATCTTCCAGCCCAACCCTCACATTTTATAGATGAGGGAATTGAGATCTAGGGAATTAGAATGACATCCAAGAGTATATAGATCCTGAGCATTTAATCTTAGACTAAACTTAGACTCCACCCTGACCCCAGATCTAGAACTCTTTGTACTGTCTACCCTGGTTCTCCCTTTCTCACACTCTACGACTCTCCCCATATACCTAATACTTCCTTATCTGGTTCCTCCACTTGGAATGCTCAGTTGTCTCTTCCCCTAACCCCCCAGTCTCCCTGTCTTGATCTTCTTCCTTCTTCTTCCTCTTCATCCACCTTAAAATGGATTTTTGCATACATACGGATTTTTGCTAATATGTGGTTGGTTTTTATTATAATTTGCCCTCTGAACACCATTCCAATGGCACTGCTGAAGGGAGTAATACACACACATTTGTGTTGTATTAGATGGCTGTGGGCATTAAGTTACAATGGAAACTTCTTGAGGGCAAGGCTATTTCATTCTTTGTAATCTCAGCACCTGGCACTCTCTGCCAAATTGTCCTGGCTTGGGCAGAA
The DNA here is from genome assembly GCA_028646575.1 of Pseudocheirus occidentalis. Classification (NCBI taxonomy): domain Eukaryota; kingdom Metazoa; phylum Chordata; class Mammalia; order Diprotodontia; family Pseudocheiridae; genus Pseudocheirus; species Pseudocheirus occidentalis. The sequence goes on from CM053593.1 coordinate 380,627,993, forward strand.
ACTGACTTATACGTGGAACATAGTAGGTGCTTGATAAATAAAAGCCCATTGATTGATTGATTCTGTGTCTTGGAAAACTCCTGTCTCCCACCCAGGCTATTGTACATGTGAGAGCATTGTAGTATATCCTGGATACATCTCAGTCCCTGGCGTGGGGGACAGGGAGGTGGTCTCTCATTTACCTTGACCAATGAGTGACTAGGAGGGGAAGGGCAGAATTTTTTAAAGGGTTATTGATGTGCTTTGATTTTATTTTAAAAACATTTACAGACAATTTACAAACAATTCCCATTCCTTGAGAGTAACAAAGTAAAAGCAATGAAATAAAACTGACAATAGAACGACCTCATCTGAAAGTACACGTGATATACCACATCTGCACATCCCTGCCACCTCTATATCAAAAAAAGTTTTTTTAATGAATAGAAATCTATTTTCTCTCCCTGAAAAAGAAAGAGATTATGTACAACTAATTTGCATAGACAAGCAAAACAAATTCCCTCATTAGCTGTACAGAGAAATCCCTGAATCATTCTGTGTCTTAAATCTCTCCCCTTGGTGTCAGGAGGGCAGAATGTGCAGGAGAGAAGTGGGAATCTGCTGGGCAGAGGGCAGGCAGGGCACGGGAGATGTGCCCACAAGGGACATCTCCTTTATCCAGTTATTGTTGGGCATGGCTACTAGCAGGCTGATCATGGGACAAATTGCTCAGTTAATCAACAGTCAACGAACATTTATTAAGCACTTACTCTATGTCAGGTAATGGGTGAGGCATTTGAACTCTGTGAGCCTCAGGTTCCTCATCTACGGACTGGATGCAATACTTGCATGACCCACCCCCCAGGATTGAAATGAAGGAATAGCTTAGTAAACCTGAGAAGTCTGTGGTGATGTGACTCATTACAGCTGTTGTAGCTGCTGTCAGAAGGATTTCTCTAGAAGTGAATTTTCCAGATAACTGGAACTCTTAGTAATAACAGTTTTCTAATATTGAGCATTCTGAGTGTCAGTGTATCTTGAATTCCTTGGGGATCATGCCCTAGAATTCTATTGAGAGGTACAGAAGAGTTTGTCCCTAAACTAAATGGCCCCAGGTCACTGGATCTTGCTAGATTTTTGGTCTGCTTTTTTTTTTTAGTTCTGTCTGCCTTGTATGGTTCTTCTGTCTGCTTTCCCCAGGGTCAGCTGTCGGCTCTCCTTACTGTCAGTGAGTGAACTCCAGTGCTCATTTGATGGACTGATATGCAGCGGTCTGGGTGACAGCCTCAGAGACCAACTGTGACATGAAACGTTTGGGCTTATGACCAACTGTCAACTGTTCAGGAGCATTTCTATTGACTACCTAGTTCTTGTGGTATGTTGGATGGTCAAAGATGCCAGAAGTCTGACCTCATGATAAACTGGACGAGCAGAGAAATACGAGCTTACTGTAGATTCTCATGTGCATATCACACAAGTATTTCTATTGAACACACATGGTAGAAACCTAAGCGGTATAATAAGCAGGAAGGTTTCAGAAAACCTGGGAAGACATAAGAACTGATGCAAAGTGAAGTGAGCAGAACCAGGAGAACATTGTACAAAGTAACAGCAACATTGTAGCAATGATCAACTGTGAATGACTTAGCTAGTCTGATCAATATGATGCTTGGAGACAATTCTGAAAGACTTAGGATGAAAATGCTATCCACCTCCAGAGAAAGAACTAACGGAGTCTGAATGCAGATTGAAACCTACTTTTTTGCTTTCTTTATTTTTCTTTTTTTTTTTTTGCTCTATGTTTTCTTTTGCAATATGGCTGATGTGGAAATATGCTTTGCATGACTGCTTGTGTATAACCTATATCAAATTGCTTGCCTTCTCAAGGAGGGGGAAGGGGAGGGGAGGGAGGGAGAGAATTTGGAATTCAAAATTTTGAAAAATGAATGTTAAAAGTTTTTACATGCAATTGAGAAATATTTATTGGAATAAGTACAAATATATTGGGAGTGGAGTGGAGCTGGTGCTGGGGGTGGGAGAAATCGAAGCTGCAATGGGAATCGGTGACCTGTTATGTTTCCTAGCCTTGATTAGGACCTAGGTCAGTCACATTCACTCTAGAATTTTCCTCTTTCACTTGAGTTCAGATCCTGTCTGTTGTTCACTACTGTGACCTTGTGTGATTTCACCTCAGGGATTCAGTTTCCACAACTTTAAAAATGAGGTCAGACTAGGTGGACACTGAGGTGCCTTCCAGCTCTGATCTTTCCCTTTGGTTATTCTCAGTAAAAACTTAAAAAATCCCTTGCCTTAGGGATTCTGGGAAAGAAGAAGGGGGGAAAAGCAGGTAGCTCTAGCCTGGCCCAGAGGGAAGAACTAGCATCAATCAGAGTAATTTGCAGAGAGGCAGATTTGGGGTTCAGGTAAAAAAAATTAAAAAATTAAATCCTTCCCCAAATTAGACCTGAAATGGGATTTCTTCAAGGGTAGTGAGTTCCCTGTCTCTGAAGGTCTTTGAGGAGAACCTAGATGGGTGGGTAGTGAGTTTTCCATGTCTAGAAGTCTTCAAGAAGGAAGTAGATGGTCATGGTTGGTGATATTTTGGTGAGAGACTCTTGTGTAGTCATGGGTGAGGAGGTGATTTGAAGTGTAAAAAATGCTGGATTTGGACTCTGGACCTGGGTTCAAATTCCAGCTCTGTGTGAGTGTGGATAAATTGATTCACTTTCCTGGGCCCACATTTCCTCATCTCTACAATGAGGGGATTGGAAGAGATGACCTCTAAGGCCAATTCTAAATCTATCAGCCTCGGATCCTACAATAGCCTCGGAGGTCCCTTCCACCTCTCAGATACTAGGGTTCTAGACTTGGTCAGTAATGGGAACAAGAGGAGACTGCTGGAGGAAAGCAGTGGCCATGATGATGGGGGAATCAGAGAAAGAGGAGCATGGGAAGGCAGAACTGATCCTCAGGGACCCTCTGGAGTGGGAGCTTAATGGGGAAGGGGCAGGATGGACAGCTCAATGGCATCGGGGAAGCTTGGAAAGACTGAAAGAAGGTGTCAGGCTAGACCTAGAGCTGCCAGTTCCCAGAGGGACTTTGTTTTGTGCAATTGATGGGCAGGGGATGATAGGAGGAGGGAAAATAAGGGAAGAGAGGAAGGCAGGAGACTTGTGTCTGCCATCATCCTTGGCCAGAAGATGAGGAGCCCTATGATTTGAAGGAGGATCTCGCTGGAGAGCCTAGAGGCAGAGACTATCTAGCTTAACCCTTTCACTGACAGTCAAGGAAAGTGAGTCCCTGGGAGGACACAGTCCAGGTCCTGCTGGGAGCGGGTGGCAGGGCCAGGACCCAGACGCATGTTATATAGGCTCACAGGCTTGTAGCTCTTAGACACTATCTTGCCCAACTCATTTTACACAGAAGGAAACTGAGGCCTATCTGGATTGTCAAATACAGGGTCCTTTGACTCAAGAACCAGGGCTCTTCCCACTGGGCCTTGCTGCCTGCCCAGGCATCTGTGCCTGAATGGCAGCTTAACCAGGTCCTACCTGGTGATCTTGGACATGTCATTTTTCTTCCCGAAATCTCAGTCTCCTCATCTTCCAAATGGATAAAATAATAGCACCAGCAGTAAATGGTTATTGTGAGGCTCAAATGCAGTTTCTAAAATGTGTGATTTGACTTTTGATTTGAAATATGATTTAATTTCTCTTCAGTGAGAGAATGTCTGTAAGCCTGTTTGCAAACTTTCACATGTTCCAGAAATGTTCCTTTCTCTGTACTCCAGCATTGAGCAGAGCAGGGTACAGAGTGGGTCAACAAGGACTTAATTTATTGATTGATTTATCCACACTGTCCCTCTCCCCCTTTCTCCCCTCCCTCTCTCCCTGCAAAACTCAATGGCTCCTTCCAGCCTGATCTATGCCCATGTCTTGCCCTCCCCACCTGCCTCCTTCCCCCAGCACAGTGTTAAGTTAGAGCTTGGCCTTTTGAGAAGGGAGTCCCTTCAGGACCTCAGCAGGAGCTCAGACGCAGCCCCTTCCCCATTTCTTCCCAGACTCCTGTCTTTCAGGATGGTGACCCCTCCCCACCCCACCCTAGCTGCCCCCTCCACAGGACAGGGGCCATGGGACTGCCTTGATCTGTGGGCCCTGGGTGGGCCAGCTCTTAGATGAAGCGCTTGTCCTTCTCAGCATAGGTGAAGGGGTCCCCAGGGAAAGGCTGGAGGGGGGGCTGGTTGTACATGCCCTGCAAGAGGATCCAGGCGGTACCCAGGGTCATGAGAGGGGTCACCACAAAGAGGCAGAGGCGATCCACAGTGCGGGCCACTCGACCCCAGCTGTCCTTTTCCTGGGAGACAGTCAGCCAATTGACAAGCATTCATTAAGACAGCCCCTCTGCCCCATGCACACATGCACACACACTAGGCCAAGGGGCCCCCAAAACAGCAGTGAGACAGAGCCTCCCCAGAACGAGACAACCGCTAGAACCCTTCCCAAGGACTCCAGAAGGGGGACAGCAGTCCTCACAAAAGACCCCCCATTTCCCTGCCTTTAAGACTACACTGCCTACCAAAACACTCTCATCTCTATGACCTGCCATCTGGCTTCCGTTCCTAGCACGCCACTGACCCTGCACCCCCAAAGATCACTGTGGCTTGGATCAGGAAAGTCTGGTCCTCACTGTTCTTAACTCAGAGGGAGTATTTGGCACCACTGACCACTCCTCTCCTTCCTTGGCCAGACTCTCAGTTCATTAATTTTTGAGTTGGAAGGGCCTGCTGAGGCCATTTGGTCCTATTTTCCAGATGAGGGAATGGAGTCTTGAGGCAATAAAGTCATTCCACAGGATCATACATTCTGAGCTAGAAGGGGTCTTGAAGGTTATTAACCTAATGCGTCCATTTTACAGATAAGGAAACTGAGGCTGGGAGAGGTGAAGGGGCTGGCTCATTCAAGAACGTCAGTAATAAATGGCAGAGCTAAGATTCGAACTCAGGTCCTCTGACTCCTGCCCTATAACCCCCTGCTGCCTCCTCAGATTTTCTCTAGCGCTGTGTCCCTGGTCTTCCCGTCCTCTCCCCCTTATCCCCCTAAGGCACTTCCAGGCCTCCATCAGGGCTCTCCAGCTCTGCTGTATGTGGGTTCACACCCCAGGTTTGCTGCCTGCACTTGCATGGCCTCGTGCCCTTCTCTCTGGGGCCTGCTTGGGGCGCTGGCTTCTGAGGTCTAGAGCTATGGTTCTGTGACACTTTGACCTGAGTTTCTCTGGGCAGCGGCTTTCTTGGAGAAGGACATGAGATGGGACAAAGTCTCGATGGCAAGTCCCCTGTGTCTGTGTGGCAGTCTCAGCCTCTGATGTCCCACAAGCTCCGCCTGGGCCCTTCCCTCTGTGACCCATAGGGCAGCCCTCTGATGAGGCTGGGCAGAGGAAGGCAACCACGCTGCCTCCCCATCCCACCCACATCTACCTCCAGGGCATCGTTTGGGTTCTAGCCCAGCCTTGGGAGTCATCCCTAAGTGCCCGGGGGAATAAGGCAGCTGAGCCAAGCCTTGGCCCTGTGGCGCTACTCTATGCCAGCCTCCTGGCTCATCTCTGACACTTGAGCGGTGTGACTTTGGGTAAGTCCCTTCAGCTCTATGAGCATCAGTTTTCCCATCTGTTAAATGGGAGTGATAATACTGATTTCACAGTTGGAACATGAGCCACTGGGCCAGCTGATTTCTTAAGTCGTGGCGCCTAAGACTTCTCCCTTGTCCTCTCGGGGGCCCTGCCCCCTCCCTCACCTCATTGTAGTTGTTCTGATCTTTCATGTGGTTGACAATGAAATTGGCCCCGTCCACGGCTGGCTTTATCTCATTCAACAGCTCCTGCTGCGATTCTTCGGACCCTGGTGGGGGCCTCCCTGCCAGAAGACAAGAACCCAGGGACTCTGTTAGGAAGGCAGAAACAAGGCTCAGGTCCCCATCTTCCAGCCTTGCCCTGAAGGGCTCCCTGTGTCCAGCCTGGCCACTCACGGGCAGGCGTGACACGGCTGGCGAGCCCGTGCCTCTCCGATTGCTTCTCAAACATGAGGTCGCTGCGGGACTTGACTGTGAAGTATTCCTCTGCTTTGGAGATGTAGCCCAGAGAGCTGGTGCGGCGGATCTGGGAGCCCAGCACTGGCACAGCTTCCGGCTGGGACATGTGCAGGACCCGGGGCAGGGTCTCCAGGAACACCTGAAGGAAAGAGAAAGGCTGGGACTGAACCAGAGTGCTTCCTCTTCCTCCTCCCTTGGGACAGACACATGCCAGGTTCATCTGCCCACACGCCAAGGCCCTGTGTGGCCACTTCTCTCTCTTCCCTGCTTATGCGAGACCCAAAGGGGCAAGGCAAGACAGCAGGTGGCACAGTGGAAAGAGCGCCAGGAAGACCCAAGGCCTTCAAATCTGGCCTCAGGCACTTCCTGGCTGTGTGACCCTAGGCAAGTCATTTCTCCCTGTTTGCCTCAGTTTCCTCATCTGTAAAATGCACCGGTGAAGACAAAGGCCAACCACTCCAGTGTCTATGCCAAGAAAACCCCAAACTGGGTCACGGAGAATTGGATGCAGCTGAAATGACTGAACATCAATGAAGGGGTCAGGAGATGACCATCTTGATGGGCCACACCCTGCGACGGCCACTGGAGGATTCACAAGCCAAAAGTGAAGCAGCCACTGCCCTCAAGGAGCTTACGCTCTATTGGTTCATTCAACAGATGTTTATCAAGCAGCCACTATGGCCAGGTGAGAGGCAGAGTGGATGGAAGCTGAGGCCTGGGTTCAAGTCCTGCCAGTGACAGGTTCTGGGCAAGTCACTGCCCCTTGTTCTCAGTGAGTCTCAGTGGCTCTAAGGGGTGGACAAGGTACCTCCTGGCACTGGCTGGGGGCTTCCCAACACTTATGAAATCCCAGGGTTTTACAGAAACCACCACCCTGAAAACATGTTCCCCAGGGAGTCACCGTTCTCCTGTACATGCACTGATTATGTGACCTTGGGAAAGTCATGGCCTCTTTGTGCCTGAGCTCCTCACCCACAACATGGAGAGAATTGAACACCTGCACTTCCTACAACTGTGGTGGGAAAAGGGTCGCCTTGGGAGCGCCTTGGACATGGAGCTAAGGCAATAACACCCTGCATGTCTAAAGCACTTTGAAATTTTAAAGGGATTTGGAATCGGCATTATCACCCCCATTTAACAGATGGGGAAACTGAGGTTTAATGACTGTCCAAGGTTGCATAGTTCAAAGGTGTTAGAGAAGAGATTGGGTCTTGGGTCTTCCTCCCACTTTTCATGGCTATGAATTATATAATCCCAGTGTTTTTGTTCTTTCTTCTCCTGTTCCCTCCCCTCTCCTCTCTCTCCCTTCCTTCCTGTCCCCCTCCTTACCCTCCAGCCCTTCCCATCCCCTCCCTCAGCCTGCCCCCCCACAGGAATCCCCCCTTCCACTGTTATAGATGTCTTCTTCCACTAGAGTGTAGGCTCTCTTAGGGTAAGGGCTGGCCTTTCTGCTTGCATTCGTATCTCCAGGGCCTGGCACAGGGCTCCATCCCCCCAGCTCTTTTCTTCCACACCTACCTTCCTGACCCCCTGCGAGAGGATGTGGGTGCTGGGTGTCCGGTGGTGGATGTTCAGAGTGACCACACAGATGAGGACGATGATAGTGACCAGGACCATGCCAAAGAGAAGGAACCTGCCATGGAGAGAGATAGCCCTGAGCCCTGAGCCCCAAGCCCTGGGTCCCAAGCCCTGGGTCTAGCCCCAAAGAAGGAAGGGAAAATGGCAGAGGGCAGTGGACAGGGTCTCACTCACTTGCCAATGAGGGGGATGGCATGGGAAGTGGCGGGCAGCCGCTTGGAAATAAGCAGCAGGAAGACAGATTGGGCCAGCAGCACTGAGATGGTTAGTGAGGTCTTCTCACCACCTGGGAAGAAGACTGGCCTTAGGCTCTGAGCCTTGACCCCAGACCTCATTGTTACTTCTGCTCAGGGCTCAGGGCCTCCTGGGGCTCCGTGTCTGGCTGCCCTCCTTCTCTGTGCTCTTGGGACAGTCAGTTATGATGGAGCCAGGTTGAGAGTTGGGGCAGGGGTTGGGCAGGGGCAGAGAAGAGTAACAGTGTCAGGAAGACCAAAGACCAAACCCTGCCTCAGATTTTCACTAGCTTTCGAACCCTGGGAAGTCACTTACACTCTGCCTCAGTTTCCTCAATGCTACATAAGCACCCCCTCCCATCCCCCTGTATTCTCATGCTTTCTCATCCACAAACAGTTCCCATGATCCCAGGTACCGGGGATCTCGTCCCCTGAGAGGAAGCTGATTGGAGGGAGGAGGGACAGTGCAGGAACAGCAAGGTCCCTCTTGATGTCACAAGGCAGTGCTCTGGGGCTGGACAGAATCTGATGCTTGGGAGGGTCACGTGGCCCATGGCAGTCACAGAGCCTCAGATGCCCGTGATGGAGATAAGTGGAACAAAGGGAGAGATGTTGGCTCTTGGGCTCAGAGGGCCCAAGTTCAGATCCTGGTTCTGACAACTGCCTTTGGGACCTAAGACAAGTGACTCCCCTGCTCTAGGCCTCAGTTTACTCAACTGGAAAGCAAAAGGCTCCAAGGCCCCCTCCAGGGTTGGCACCAATCTCAGCCTGAACTTCCTTCTACGTAAACTGAGGGGACTGGATCAGATGGTCCCAAAGGCCCCTAGGTCCTGGATCCTGCCAACCTAAAGCACTGGGTGGAGAACCTCTTAAACACGGCGCCGCCACCTGTGAGTGGCTAGCAACGCAATGGGAAAGCCCGAGAACCAGAGGACAGGGGGCGGGGGCTTGCCCCCTCTCTCACTGTCGGCGGGCAGGTAGAAGGCCAGGTTGATCATGAAGGAGATGAGCACGCAGGGCACCAGGATGTTGATGATGTAGAAGAGCGGCTTGCGGCGGATAATGAGGTAAAAGGTGATGTCCTGGTAGCTGGTGCTGGCCAGGGACACGCTCCGATCAATGTTTTTCCGGGCAGGCCGGTGAACGATTTCCCACTCCCCATTTTCTGGAAGTGATACAGAGATCTCACAGGGGGCAGGGCCTCTGCTGGGTCCTTTGGGCTGAGGGGTGGGACCAGAGCAGGGGGCAAGGGGGAGAACAGGACCAGCTTCTTGGGGAGGAAGAGGACAGGTGGGCTGGGCACCTGTGAAGCCTTCGGGGTCAATGATGATCCACTCCACTGGGTAGGAGCGCCCACTGACTTCGTCTGTCTCTTCCTTCAGCTGCAGATTGATTTCTTTGGCTGTGTATGTCAGAGAGCTGTGGGTGATGGAGGGAAAGGCCAGGCCTAAGTTCCTGCCCTGTGATGATTGAAAGGCCCTGTCTCTCCTCCTGGGCCTTGTCCCTTTCTGCTTCCTTCTAAGGTCTTAAGGGCTCAACTCTGGCCCTGGGACACCCCCCTCACCATGTGTCTAGGTGCCTCCCCTCCCTTCAGGCCCCCTGGGACTGTTGTTCATTCCTGGACTGGCGGGGGTGGGGGGAATCTCCAGAATGAGGAAGGGCATCGGGCAAAATAGGGAGTTGGAAGAGGAGCCCCAGTGGAGGCTGGAGGGCCCCAGTGTCCAACCTGAACTTGAGAGAACAGTTCTGCCAATCAAAGGGGAAGTAGGTGACAGTGATAGGGCAGGAAGACTGGAAGATGGCAGGTGGCAGCCAGTAGACCCAACCAGAAGGGTAGACAAGAATGTTGCAGGCATAGGAGATATGGAAGGCTCCATCATTGCTGTGAGGGAGGAGGGGCCAAGAGTGTAGGTCACTGGCCTTGGGGGATGGGTATGGGGAGATGGAGTGGAGGTCACTGGCCTCAGATGGGGTGGGGGGATGAAAGCCAGGCTGCCATGGCTAGGCAATGGGAGGAAGGAAGAGCCCCTATAGGGTAACAGTCCTGAGGTTTACCAAATATCTCCATGGCGTCTATCATCTGATCACCACAGCTGCCCTGGGAGGCAAGAGCTATTTTTGTTCCTGTATAGATGAGAGTGCTGGGGCTGAGAGGGGTCAGACAATGTCTGGGATGACTCTTGAGCTTTGGTCTTCCTGATTCTGGGGCCTTGGCTCCATTCCCTACCCATTAGGGAGAAGATGGGGAGAGCTGGGGGCAGGGGATGACCAAGAGAACAGGAGATGAAGAGGGGAGGGGGCCGGGGATCTGGGGCTGCTGGATTGAGAGAGAAGGGCATGGGGAAGCGTTGGAGGAGGAAGAGGGGAGGACTCTACCTGTTCTCCAGGACGATCTCTGGGAGCCACAGCATGTCTGAAGGCAGACGGAGGACGCTGATGTTCCCAAATTCAGTTGTATCCCATTGGAGCCTGCTGTCCATCCAACCCTAGAGACCCAGAGGACACATAGAGTCCCAGGCCTCCCCTTATCCCTCTTCAGCCTGAGGTTGGGGCCCCCAGGGCAGGCCCAGGAATTGGGGGTGGATTCATTCCCCTACTCCCATCCCTACCCAGGAAGCCAGATTTTCTCACATGCTCGATCCACACGTTGGTGGTGAGGGTTTCATCAACTTCTTTCTGAAAGAAGAGCAATATGTTGAGGTATGACCTTAGGTTCTGGACTGTAGGCCTTCATTCATGTATTTATTTAGGAGGTAATTGGGGTGAAGTGATTGCCCAGGGTCACACAGCTAGTAAGTGTCTGAGGCTGGATTTGAACTCAGGTCCTCCTGACTCCAGGGTTGATGCTCTATCCACTGTGCAACCCAGCTGCCCAAATTAGTCCTGAGAGTGGTGACCCAGATCCCAGGACATCTAGACCTCTAGGGTGGGGAAGTATCCAAAGGGAGTTGTGATGCAGGGGGTCCCAGGTCTGCACACGGTCCTCTTTACTTTAAAACAACATTTGTTACAATAATTGAAGAAGCTGAAGGTGACCTCAGAATCAGGAAGACCTGGGTTCAAGTCTCACCTCTGACACATCCTGGCTATGTGATCCTGGGCAAGTCACTTTACTTCCATTGTCACAGGCAAGCCTCTAAATCATAATTGGAAGAACTACAATCTACACTGGTAGAGGGAGTTTCCTCCCTGGGAGTTCCCCAGACCAGCGGAGTCAAGCTCAGATAGAAACACATCCCTGTGGGCTTGAAGTGATTTAGAAAATCACAAATCAGTATTATCTATGTCTCGCTGTGTTTTTATCTATGGGTTTGGGGTGCTGGGCCCAGGGCCCCCACTTTGTCACCTCTGCCCTAGACCAGGGAGATCACAGGTCCAGGTAAAATCGTGATAATAGCAGACATTTCTGTGTGTCTTTAACAGTTTTTTAATTTGACCCTAATGGATTCAGATTTCATTCTAGAAGGGACCTCCCTCAGACATGCCCAAGGTCATGAAGGTGGGGAGTGGCAGTCCTAGAATTCGAATTCGGGTCTTCTGAGTCCAAATCCAGGGAATCTTTCCATTGAACCAAGCTGTCCCTCCTTGTGGCAGCCCAGGGAAATGGGAAACGCTCTTATCATTTTATAGTTGAGGAAACCGAAGAAAACCAAGGTTAAGGGACTTGCCCAGGGTCACACAGTTAGCCAGTAAGTCTTTAAGGTAGGGTTTGAACCCAGGCCTCCCTGACTCTGGGTCCTCTGCCCTCTACCTGTTGTACCACACTGACTTTTACTTTTGGTACATTAGCTCAGGCGCCTTTAGAATCTATTGACATAATTTATTTTCATAGGACCCACAATTCCCAGTATATTCCTCCCTTTACCTTTCCTTCTCCCTTTCCCATGCTTTATAACAAGAGAGCCAAACTGTCTCACATGTCAGCCGAGTCTGACAGTGTATGTGCTGTTTTGCTCCCATAGGCTCCCACCCCTGCCTGGGCAAGGAGTACTCTCAGTGTCTCTTTTTGGGGAACGAGGCCCTTTTTTCTTAAGAAACTTCTTGGGGGCCACGAGGCCTTGTCAGCCTGCAGACCGCCACCTGCTACATCTCCCTTCTCTCTTTTTGGAGGTGCATTTTTGATCTCATTGCTTTATTTGAGTCACTCATTGTTCCCGCTAACATTAGCAGACTGTCTGTCAAAGTTAATGTGATCTGCCAAGGCTGAGCCCATCTGCCTTCTCTCCCCTCCTCCCAAACTCCTGGGTTTTTCCTTCTTTCTCCCTCTTTCTTTTCTTAATTCAACTCAGGTCAGTAACCTTTATTAATTCTCCTCTCCCTCCCCTTCCATGTGCTAGGACCTGGGATCCAAAGAGAAAAATGAAAGGCTCCTGCCCTCAAGAACCTTACACTCTACTGGGAAGAAACAGCATGTGTTCACTCCAAAGAAATCCAAAGTCATGAGGAGGTGAGGGGAAAGGGAGCTCTCTGTCCCACCTGGCCCAGCAGAGCAACTGCCCAGGGACACCCCGGGGGGTGAAGGGTGTTATTGTCCCCAGGGAGGCCAGGTGACCTTTAGGGTCCCAAGGAACCTGGGACTCACCAGGGAGATGAGGTTGGAGAGGGTGAGGGCCAGGGAGATGTCCACCTTGTCCTCTTGGCGCTCCACCGGCCGAAGGTTCTTGTTATAACTCTTCTCATGGAAAAGATGATGGATGAGCCGCTCCTCCTCATTTGGAGCCCAGACACCTGGGGGGAGAAGGGGTTGGCTGGGGAGGGGCCTGAGGATCCAGGAAGAGGCTGTGGGGAGCCTGGATGGGTGCTCCACTCTGAAGACTGTCCTGCCAGCCTAGAGGCTGGGTCCTCGGGCAGGATTTGGGGAACAGGGTTTCTGGGGCTGGAGGAAGAGAGAGAGAGACAGAGAGAGACAGAGACAGAGACAGAGAGACAGAGAGAGAGACAGAGAGAGACACAGAGAGAGACAGAGAGACAGAGAGAGAGAGACAGAGAGACAGAGAGACAGAGAGACAGAGACAGAGACAGAGACAGAGAGACAGAGACAGAGAGAGAAATAGAGACAGAGACAGAGAGAGACAGAGACAGAGAGAGACCGAGACAGAGAGAGAGAGAGAGAGAGAGAGAGAGAGAGAGAGAGAGAGAGAGAGAGAGAGAGAGAGAGAGAGAGAGAGTGTATCCTGGGAGCTAGGTAGTGTGGGGAATGGGGCTGGGGGCTGGGAGCAGGGAGGAGGGCCGAAGTGAAAGTGTTGGTGGAGGGTCGGCTGCTCCCCTAGATGGGGGATTAAATGGAATCAGAGAGATGCCAATTACTTACCTGAGATGGCCAGAGCCACGAGCAGTCCCAGCCCCAGGGTCCAGCCCTCCATTCTGTCCCCCTGGTCTGCAGCCCTGGACCTGACCCCTTCTGTCCTAGACAGGGTGCTGAGTAATGGAGACAGGATTGGGGTGTGGGGGGAGGAAGGGAGGGACAGGTGGTGTTGGGCTGGGGGGAGGAGGAGCAGAGGAAATGAAGGGATTATAACAGTAACCAGACACCGTGTGGGCTCATGAAGAGTGAAGCAGAGGGAGAAAGCAAAAGCACAGGGAAGGGGCCGCAGTCCCATCAAGAAGGAGGAATGAAGGAGGGGACTGTGGGGGAGCTGGGTAGGAGGCAAGGCCCAGAGCTGGGGAGGGGCATGGCCAACTGGGGCTGCCACTCATCTGGAAGGGACAGCTGCCTTCCTAGGGTGGAAGCACAAGAAGGGCCCCCTCTAGGTGGGACCCCTTCCCTGAGGGGCCAACCTTGTGCCCCGTCCAGAAACTGCCTGCCTAGGAAATTCACATCTAGGAAATTCAACTCAATTGAACATTTATTAAATGCCAAACATGCGCCATTCCCCAGGAATACTGACAAAAAGATACCCTTGGCCTTCGGGATCTTCACAGATACAATAGTTTATTGGGAGAGCCGAAGAAGAACAGCATTTATTAAACACCTATAGTTTGCTAAGAGCCCTGGACCTCAAATACCTTCTGTAGCTGCTTTTAGAAACAAAATGGAGGTCACTGGTTTTTCTATCAACCACGTTTCCCAGTGTGATTCTCCTGCCTCCCAAAGACTCATCACTTATAGCAAAGAATAAAAAAGAAGGGAAAACAATCCATCAGAATTAACCAGCACACCCCCAAAGTCTGATGTCATATGCAACGTTCCATACCCACAGTCCCCCATTCAGCCCCCAGCTCTGCACAAGAGAAGTTCCTTCTATTTCCAGATGAATGTTGGTTGTACTCCCACCTAAGTCTATTCCCCAAAGCTTGATGGGTCTTTACTTGTTGGCCCAATTCCAGGGGAACTTTTGGGGGAGGGGGAAGGTCACAGAGCCCCTGTGTTCTGGGATATCTGTACAAAATTTTTTGGCCCTTCCTTCATACCAGAGACGAAGTCTGAATTATGTATTAAAAGATGAAATCTGTTGATGTTCTACAAGACTATATTTTGTGTATTTTTGAGTTTCTAAACTGTTTCTCTGTCGTCTGCTGGCCTTCACACATTGTCTATGCCTTTCAAAAACCTCTTCCCAAAGTCATTTAATCTCTTCCGCCAACCATGATACATGGAAACCACAATGGGGAAAGTCACGATATGAAGGGGGTAAGTGTCCATGTCTCTACCTGCCCCCCATAAACCAAATCTGCTGATAAATAACTACTTTACCCTGATCCCTGCCCCTCCCCACTGTTAGCTAAGGGCCCTGGGGGCTTCGCTGTCCTCCCTGGGCACCCCCACCATCAAACTCCATCTGCAGTCTGGGAAGATGGGCACCTCCTCTGGGCCCCTGAATCCATGACCCCTCCCTAGGGGTCTTCAACTCCAAGAGACTTCTCTCTGCTTGTCCTCTTCACCCTGCTATGTCCACTGCAATAGGGCCAAGCCCCTGCTCAGTCCCATAGGGGCATCTGGCCCAAGTCCTTCCCAACTATGTTGGGGGCCCATCTCTGAAGGCTCTCAAGGCCTGGGACAGAAGGCCAGGGAGGCTATGAGTGAGGGTGGCAGGCTCCAATCCGATCATGGTTACAAAGACCACTATCCGGCCACCCACAACCGCCCTGACTTGGGCCTGGAAGAATCCCTTCTGAGGCCGGGAGCCCAGGTCAGCCAGGATCTGTTCAGGAAAAAGGGCAGGTCAGGCAGGTAGAGATGTGTCCCCTCTTCCAGAATCCTCCTCCTTCTCCCTTGGGAAGGGTCCCCAGGATTAGTTCAAGGGATCTTCAGTGGAGTGACAGACCTGTTCTCTGTGTGTGTGTGGAGAGGCCTGACTTACACTAAGGAAGGAAAAATCCTCCTTTCCCCTTGCCTTCCTCCCTGGCTTCCCTGCCTCTAGCCTGTCCTGACCTAGCTCAGGTTGTATGGGGAAGGAGAAGATGAGCCTGGGGCCCGAGGGGTTTTGTCCTTACCTCCTGAAAGTCCATAGCCAGCTGGTCATGGGGTACTTGCAGGATCCAGGCATGAGTTCTTCGAAGGGCAGCCACTTTTTGGCCCAGAGTATCCAGCCCAGGGCAGTCTGGAGGAAGGGGAGAACATTCCAGTTTACAAAGGACTTTAGAACCATCATGTCCCCTGGCCCTCACAACCCCCAGTGTCCACATGTCAAGCATTTAGAGCCGAAAGGGACTTTGGAGGTGGTTTGGATCAGTCCCCTCATTTCACCAAGAAGGCTGAGGGTCATAGCATCACAGGGTCAGAAATCTAGAGCTGGGATCTCAGAAGCCATTAACTTTAACCCTCTCGTCTCTCTCCTTTTACAAAGAAAACTGGGGCTCCCTGCTTCTCCCATCCCAGCTCCCATTCAGCTGCTCACTGTATACCCTTTCTAATAATAACTTACATTTGTTTTTTAAAGTTTACCAAGTGTTTTCCTTCCTACAACCTTCTGAGCTAGATGGCACCCATTTCATGGTTAAGAAAACTGAGGCTGGGAGAGCTTCAGAAAGCGCCTCTCCAGGGTCATACACTAATGAGTATCAGAGGCTCTTTCTGATTTCATGCCTCTCTCCCTCTCTTCTCTTCCCTACCTGTGGGCTTCCTGCTGGAAGGGGACCCAGAGGAGATGGCCTTGGTGCAATGCTGTATTTGAGTGGGCTAGGGGGAGGGCCTGACCTTACCTTTCGTTTCTGCCATCTGCTCCTGCCTCCCATAGGGTAGGGGAGCATCTCCTCTGGGAGCTGAGGAGGAAAACAGTGAGAGCTGTGTCCAAAGGGGAGGAATGAGGACATTGAGAGGGAGAGACAGAGAGATAGAGAAGGGGGCAGCTCACAGGAAGAGGGGAGGTGAGGGAAAACATCCTCCATCCTACCTAGGGATTTTGCATCTGGGGCAAGCACCACAAACCATGCCCAGGGCAAGAGGCAAGGACGTTATTCTGCAGAGGGAATGGGGTGCTCATCACCCTCTACTGGAGAGACAGATACCCTGAGATTCTGTCTCTAGGCTGCTGTGAGGGAAGCTACCCAAATGGGAAAAGATAGGGGAAGATGGAGCAAGAGTTCACACCATCACAGTGAAAGACAGAAAGCATTGCCAGGGCCCTGAGGTAAAGCCCCTGTGTCCTTGCCTTAGGTAGGCCTCTAGTCATAGGAGTAGAGGTAGGGTTCGGGGAGGGGTTAACACAGGAGAATCAAGCAAAACTGAGCATCTCTACGAACGATGAGGTCCCAGGGGAAAGAGCTGAGGACGCACGGAAGCTTGGATGGTGGTACCTGCGCCCTGCCCCATCCACGGAGCTCGGGAAAGCCAGGCATGTTCCAGCAGCCCTAGGCCCAGCTGGGGCAGCGCTCGCGCAAGACGAAGCAGACCCAGGGGGCGGGAGAAGAAGTCCTGGGCATCTCGAAGGAAGCTGAGCAGGGTCTGGAGCAGAGAGCGCAGCTCTGGGGAAGGGGCAGAGATCGGAGTGGGGCGCAGGTTGGGAGGAGGGATTCCAAGGCCCCCCTCCATCAGCCCTGCAGACACGCCCACCCCCCCAGCCCCAGGAGAAGCTGACCACATCTCCTTCGGTGCAGCCGGCATTGTTTCTGGGCCAAGCTGGGGCAGGCGCCGGCTCCCCGAGGCGCGGGGCAGGAGCGCTCATAGAAGGCGCAGAGGTGCGCCAGAGCTGCAGAAGGGTCCTCCTGGGCATCCAGGGCCAGAAACTGCCGGCAGCTGGGCTCCCGGCTCCAGGGAGGGGCTGAAGAAGACACAGCCCACATTGAGCATGCTTCTCCCTCAGGACTAGCGAATCAATCAAGCCGTCACTCAACGAGCTCTCATATCTACTCTCCTAGGCGCTGGGAATCGAGCTAGATCATCCCTGCCCTCAAGAAGCGGATGTTCTATTAAAAGAGACGACGTCTACATAAATACATCCGAGGAGTCGTGAGGCCTGGGTTCAAATCCTGCCTCAGCCATTTCCTAGCAGTGTGACTCTGGACAAGTCACTTAATCTCTCTGTGGCCAGTTTCCTCATCTGTAAAACATGTACGTAATGGTCCCTAAGGTCCTTTCTGTTAGAGAGGAAGGGATTCAGGCTAAAAGAAATGGAGATGGAGGTTTGCTCAGGAGGGGTGGGGAGGGACAAGAGCCTGAGTCCAAAATTCCAGCCTAGAACCAGGGCCATTTTTGTCTGTGGATCCTCAGTTCCTAACACAGAGCTGGCACGTAGTAGGGCTTAATATCTGCTTGTTGAATGGACCAATGGAATGTAAGTTAAAGGTTTCATTTTTGACTTTGCATTCCCAGCACCACCATAACAAGCACATAGTAGGTGCTTAAAAAGTGGTTGCCTAATTTGAAATGGTTTTTTTCCCCTCTGTGCCCTAATTCCTGGTAGCATGCAAGGTGAAAAGTGGAGGGAAAAAACCTACCCAAAGCAGACCAAAGTAAAGGCTGATGAGGAGGTGAGGTGAGAGGCCACTTACCACTCATCTGCTGGTGGATCCAGTCCCCAAAAGCTGCCACGCGGGTGTATACCCCGGGTTTGCCTGGCTCTCCACAGCCATCCCCCCAGGAAGTGATACCATAGAGCACCTCCCTCAGGGGGTCCCCAGGCACTGAGCACGTCAGAGGTCCCCCTGAGTCGCCCTGTGGACGCGAAAAGGAGGAGGAGCTGGCCGCCAACTCCAGCACCCCAACCAGGGAACTATTCCATACAGTTAAGGAGAGTGGGATGGGGATCAGGAAGTGTGGGAGGTTCTAGTCTCAGCCCTGAACTAACTGTGCAACCTAAGGCAAATAACTCTCCCTCTCTGGGCCACCCTGTAAAATAAGGGGCCAGGTTCAGACAGCCTCCAAATTCTTCTACCTTCTGTGACTCACAAGGGGAGAGGGTAGGAGGGCTGTGGAGACTTAATCACATCCTATGCTGAAAGGAACCTCAGGAACCACTAATCCAGTCTCCTCAGTTTATAGGAAAGAGCATCACGGTCCAAAGTGGGTAAGGGACTGGTCCAAGGTCATTCAAGTAGTATCTGAGGTGGAATCTGAACTCAGGGCTTCCAGCTCCAAATCCGGTGCTCTTTCCATCCTAGGAAGCTATCCCCATGAAGGAAAAGCCATGTTGCTCACATTCTTGGTTGGGTACTGGCTCCCTCCTTCCTACCTGGCAGGAGTCCACTCCTCCGGATGGATAGCCAGCACAGAGCATGGTGCTAGGGTGAAGCGCTGGTCCCAGAGCTGTCTGGCAAGTGTCCAAGCTGAGCAAGGGTACCCTGGCCTCCCTTACAGCTTTAGCTGCAGGCCCATCTGAGAGGGAGTGACAAGATACCATTGGGCATGGAGCTCTTGGGACACCACGGCTCCATACCCTGTGACGCCTTCCTCCATGCCTCCATATACCCACCTACTCCCATCTTCCTTCCCATTGGGAGCTCTGTGTGTGTGTGTGAGCTAGACAGCCACCTACAACCTCATTGGCTCAGAGCCCCCCATTTATCCCACCTTCATAGATGGCTCCCCAGCCAGCAATGGAGCAGATGGTGCCCGCCGGAGGCTCTCTGGGCTCCTCAGGCAGGCAAATAGGCCATGCCCACTTGGATGGTGGCACTGGTGCCCACAGCTCCACCAAAGCCAAGTCATTTTGAAAGGTCTGGGGGTCAAACTAAAGGAAGAAGAAAGTGGGGTATGTCAGTAGAGGGGGGACTGAGAAAATGGGAAGTCAGAACTCTGGGGAGCCCAGGGGCCAGGAGCAGTTTGGAGAGAGGGATAAGGAAGGGCTCGAGTCTTACCTTGGGGTGTGGCAGAATGCGGTTAACAGGGATCCCCTCCTCCTGCCTCTCCCCAAGGGGGCTGTTCAGGGTCACTGTCCACAGGAGCTCATTTTGAAGGCTGTTGAGGGGCACAGGATGTGTGATGGGGTGGGGAGAAGGAAGAGGCTGCTGACTCATTGTCACTTTTCATGTCTCAAGAGGGGGATTCACACATAGGCTTCTAGACTTAGAGTTGAAAGAGACCTCAGAGTATATCCAGTCCAATGCCCACTTTATGGATGAGAACACTGAGGCCAAGTAGTCAGGGAATAATTGACAGGGATGAGATTTGACCTCAGGTCCTCCCTCTTAATCTAGTGGTTTCTACTGTACCATATATGGGTTGACAACAATAGTCAACTTTTATAGAGGACTTTAAGTGCCTTAAAATAATATCTCATTTTATCCCTGTAACAACCCAGGGAGGAAGGTGC
>CM053593.1:380648055-380676954 GCA_028646575.1 Pseudocheirus occidentalis
CAAGGTTGAAAAGAATTTCACTTTAGTTTTCATTCAAATTAGCAATGGAAATATCAAACAGAAAATGGCCAAGGACAGAAACCTGTGACACCCCACTTTAAGACTTTCCTCCATGTTGACACTGAACCATTAGTCACCATGGATGAGTCTGGTGGGTCAAATTCTGAATCCACTTTACTGGACCATCATCCAGGCCACATCTATCAATGTCCACCAGGATGTTGGAGGTACTTGGTTCTACCCAAACAAAGGTGTTATGAGATACTTGGTCTCTCATGTGCTACATGTACATGTGTGATATACATTTTGACAAGCATTTTCCTTGCTGTTGATGGAAATCAGATTCTGTCAACACTATATTTTTAGCTGAGGACGCTACATTTACAGCATTACCCAGATTACAGAACTACCCATCAGTCTAGTAACCTTGTGAAAGAGGAAATGAGGTGAGGGCATGACCTGAAGCTAGGAGGGCCAGTTAACACAGTGAAAGACAAAGACAGGATCCAAAATGATCATGACAGGCCAGACAGACTTAAGAACCAAATCTGACAAGATAGAATTTGGATAAATGCAAAGTTTTGTGTTGTGGTACAAAAAATCAACTTCGCAAGTAAAAGATGGTGGAAATATGGCTGGAAAGCAGCTGTCACCTTTGTTATTGATCTCTTTTGTTCTTTTGTTTTTATTGCTTTCTTTTCCTCATGAATCCCTCCCCCTTCCCCCTCCCAGAGAGCTGTCCCTTGATAGCAAAGAAGCAAAAATCTATTTAGTAAAATTAATCAACTCAAGGGAAATGCTTGACATTCTATATGCTATATATAGGATCCACACCTATAGCCTCTGCAAAGCATGGAAGGAGGTGCTTTTTTTATATCTCTTCTTACATTATATGCCCTTGGAGTGATCTGGAGCCAGATCCTATGGGCTCAGAGGAGTGAATTGTTCAATTATAAGCATTCACACCTAGAAAATCAGCAAACACTATAAATTAGGGTTTGACTTGTTTTGTTGATTATGTAGATTTAAGAAAGTGATAAAACTATTATGCAGATTAAATGTGAAAGTGTTTCCTGTATACTCCCTCCCCCTCTTCCAGAGAGCCCATTGTTAAACATTTACAAGCATACCTCTGTTATTCTTGGAGAACCCATGGTGACCCAGTAATCCTTGTTTCTCTTTCCAGATGCTCATAAACCATCCCTTTAATAATATATACTTGGATTTTGCCAGGGATTGAGGTTCAGCTCACCAGGCTAGAGTGTGAAGAAGGTCTGGCACTGTCCTTTAGTAGATGGGACAGACTGGGAGGCTGCCTCAGGATGACCTGGGCAGCCTTATCTGTTACTAAGGATTCTGAAAAGGCTGTTAGCCTGGACGTAGAGAAAGGTCAGAGCAAGAAAAGGAAAGGGAGAGACGGGGTTAACAGAAGACTTTTCCTTCTGCGTTCATAGCCTGACAGTTCTATGAGTCTGGACTAATTATATTTTATTTTCCCTTTCCCACTAATTCCTCAGTAAAGCTTTTTAATGCCAACCATCCTCACTGAATTCAGAGAAGGGGGCTTTGCTTATGGTCTGCCCAGAGAGGTAGGGGCAGCAGTCACATTTTCCTAGGACTGAGGGTAAGTTAAAGAGAGGAAAAAGAAAGCCTTTGGAGAGTGGGCTTAGGGGCTTAGACTACAGAAGCCTCCCATATGTCCTACAATGGTGAGAGCCAAGTCTCCCTCTACCCCAACTCTAGGGTGTGGTGCTATCCAGGCTCCTCCAGAGGGCTAACACCATGGATTCTGCACTGCTGCTGTCTCTCACCCAGCCCAGAGCCCTTGTTAGGCTTGGCATGCACACACACATTGGTATGTACACCATCTTCTGTAGAGTGTAAACTCCTTAAAGATCCACGGTTTTGTCTTTGTATGGCTGGAATCCAGCAATGTTCCTGGCCACAGCAAGTGATAAATAAATGTATGCATAGGATTTATGTATTTGTTTCCCCCCAATTGAATGTAAACTCCTTGAGAGTAGAAGTGACTTCATTTTTGCCTAGCACCTAAGCACACAGCACCCAGAAAAGTCTATAGTTAACAAGAGGTACTTAATAAGTGCTTGATTCATGGATCAATATAAAGGATACCTACTGTTGCCCACCTTAGGTCAGAAAGGGTGTTGGGTTTCTAAGGAGATGGAGGCATCATGAGGATGGAAGAGCTCAGACCATCCTGGGGTATTAAGTGCAGATTGTGGTGCACATGCTAAGTGTGTAGACATCCAGGGCCAACAGCATCTGGGTTCATGGGATCAGGTTTAGAACTAGAAGGGACCCCTTAGGGGTCCATCTAGGGCATCTCCCTCATTTTATAGAGGCCCAAAGGCACACATGTAAGATATGGAAGAGCCACGCTTAGAACCCAGGTCTCCTGATCCTGACCACTCTGTCCACTGTGCTGTGCTACTGATATAGAAAAGGCTAAGGGCCTAGAGGGTGTTCAGTAGAAAGACCTTCAGATACCTCAAGCAAGATGGTGTAGTGGAAATCACACTGGACTTGGGTTGAAATCCACCAACACTTGTTGGTAGTATCTGACCATGGACAAGACACTTCCTCCCCTTCCGAACCACAATATCCCCATCTCTAAAATAGGAGTATTGTAAGGAACAAATGAGAGCATGTTTAAAGCTCTTTGCAAACACTGCATAAGCATCAATTGTTATCCTCTGGGGGTGGCTAGGTGGTGCAGTGAATAGAACACTGGCCCTGGAGTCTGGAGGGCCTGAGTTCAAATCTGGCCTCAGACACTTGACACAAAAACTAGCCGTATGACTTTGGGCAAGTCACTTAACCCCAATTGCCCTCCAAAAAGCAATAATAAATAAATAAAATAATTAAAAAAAAACAAATTGTTGTTCTCTGACTACTCCCAGCTTCCTCTTGGCCTTTCTAGTACATTCTAAAATATATGCAGCTGTAAATATAAGGGATCATAGACTAGTGGCTAATGAACTCAAAGAAACCACAGATATCTAGATGATGTTCTTCATTTTAGTGATGGAAAGATAGGGAAACTGAGGCACAGAGAGGTCCTTGGATTATAGAATGTTAGAGCCCAAACTGACCTCCCCTATCTAATACAATCTCATCTTAGAGATGGAGAAACTGAGGCCAGAGAGGTCATACAATCATAGAATGTTAGAAATGCAAAGGACTCAATTTCCTTGTTTTGTGGAAAAGAAAACTGAGTCCCAGTTTGCTTATATGGTGCAAAGATTAGTTGATAGTTCAATATCAAGGTGGCTGGAGGTCTCCAGTGGAGTACTGGAGGGATCTGTGTATGACTCTAGGCTGTTTAATATTTCTATCAGTGGTTTAGAAAAAGACATAGATGGCATCTGTATCAATGGGATGCTGGGAAGGATGGCTGGGAAGGATAGCTACCATAGCAGGTGACAAGGCAGGTCCTGGAAGATCTGGGCCAGCTGTAACAAGATGAAATCTAATAGGGATAGATGGAAAATTTTGTACTTGGGTGCAAAAGTCAGCTTCACCAGTATGATAGGAGAGTGGATAGTCAACAAGCATTTATTAAGTGCCTACTTAATAAAAGTTCCCAACAATGAGAGTTTCCAATAGGGGTATGGGCTGCCTTGGGAGGTGGTGGCTTCCCTGCCACTGGAGGTCTTCAAGCAAAGGCTAAATGACCATTAGTTGGATGTGTGATAGACAGGACTCCTTTCCAGTATGGCTGCTGATGTCCCTTACACTGCTCAGATTCTTGACCCCATGATTCTGTCACAAGATCAGACTCTTGGCTCCCTAGGGCTAAAAGGACCCTCTAAGGCCACTGAGTCCAAGCCTCCCATCTGGCAGAGGAAGGAATTGAGTGATTGTTCCTGGGAGAAGGTGTCTTTGTCTGTGGGCTCCTCTTTAGAAGATCTCATGCCCAGTACCCCTCAGATCCCTCCCCCAAACTCCAGGGAGTCAGCTCATGCCCACAGACAACACTGACCTCAAAGGGTGTGGGGGAAGGGATTCTCTCCATTATGTTTATTAGGACTCCTCCCTCCAGACAGGGCCAACATGGAGTCCTCCATCTGGCCAGTACTGAAGGAGAGCATGCATGTTCATGATTGGCAACTGCAAGGGAAGAGTGGAAATCCTGACCTTGTTCTGACCCTGGCAGAGGCAGATGGACCTTGCTCTTTTTCAGGAAGGGATGGGACTGTGAACAGATCTGCACTACATTCCCCCTCTGGTCAGCTCCCTCCCCAACATCTGCCCTCTGACTTCCAACAGTGGGACAGCTGCCTCCCATCAGGGTGATCTCCATAACCCCATCATCCTTCCCAGGGCTTCAACCACCCAGGCAAAGAAGGAGAAAGTTCATAGCAAATCCAATGGGCTACAAGAAGTGAAAACACCCAATACTTACCTGATCAATAACACTGCTCAGCTCCAGGTTTCCTAATCTAAAGTCATTTTATCCCAAATCACATCCATGATGGTTTGAGCCCTTTCCAGAGATACTGACCCATAGTGGTATCGGTGTGCATTGCCTAGCTGTGTGACCTTGGGCAAGCCACTGTACTTCTCAAGATTCAATCGCTCTTTTGTAAAATGGGCAAAATGAGTCCTATAGGACCCCCCTCCCACAATGGTCATGAAGCTCAGGAGAGAGCATCAGAGAAGGGCTTTAGGCAAACTTTAAAGCATTATGCACATGTCCACTGGACTTGTTGTTATTGTGACTCTGTGCAGGAAGAGAGAGGGAAGGGCTTGGGAAGGACAGCCAGACAGACGGGCAGGCAGACAGATAGACAAGTAGGCAGAGAGACAGGGAGACAGGCAGACACAAGCAGGCAGGCAGGCAGGGAGACAGACATTCAAACCAACAGGCAGACAGACAGACAGACAAGCAGGAAGGCAGACAGAGAGAGACAAAGCGGTAGACAGAGAAGCAGGCAGGTAGGCAGATAAGCCAGCAGACAGGCAGATAGTCAAGCAGATAGGTAAGTAGACAGAGAAGCAGACAGGCAGACAGACAAGCAGGAATGCAGATAGACAGACAAACCATCAGAGAGAGAAGCAGACAGACAGACAAGCAGGCAGGCAGGCAGACAGGTTAAGATACTGACAGCCAGACTCCAGCCTGCAGGACCCTGGATAAGGCAGAGACTGAGAATGTGAAAGAGGGGTAGGATGAGTGGAGCAGCCCTACCTAGCACTGACCTACCAGGCCCAAGGGCCAAGGTGAAGCCTTCCTCCCCCTAGGGCACATCCCTACTGTGATGATAATCAAGAACTGGCCAGCTGACCTTTAGCTTCAGAGACAGCCAAGCAGAGCCTTCCCTCCCCCCCTTGCCAGGGGTCTATGTAGGCTCAGCCTGGCTCTCAGCTCCCCTTTTCTGGACCAGGCTCTTTGCTCATCCCTCCTGGTTCCATAGCCACCCTCTCCACTCCCGGGTTACAACAGTAATAGGATACCAGATCTGGAACTGGAAAGAACTTTAGAGATAAATAATCTCATTCACCCTTGCCCTCATTCTACAGATGAAGTGACTGAGGTCCATGGAGGAGAAGTGCCTTACCCAAGGTCACACAAGGAGTCTGTGACAGAGCAAAGATTTGAACCAAGGGCCCACTTAAGCATTATTGAGACCATAGAGCTCTTGACAGTTGCTCACGATCAGATACTTTCTATCTATTTAGTCTGTGTCTCCCCACAATGGACTGTAAACTCCCTGAGGGCAGGGGCTGTCTCACTTTTGATTTGGGTATGGCAATTAAGAAATGCCTATTGATTGATTGATTGATTGATATTATTCGTATTTTCCTAGATCATCAGACTCCAGTTTTAGCTGTGTCTGGAGGGACCCAAGGATCATAGATTTCTAACTGAAAGGAACCTTAAAGGTCATCTGATCCTCCAGTGTTACAGATAGGGAAACCGAGGCCCAGAGAAGGGAGAGGAATTAGCCAGACAGATAATCATCTAATGCAACTCTTCATTTTTACATTTTCATCCAGACAATGAAACTGAGACCCCGGGAGTGTAGACGATGTTCCCGCAGTCACACATATGAAAACATGGGGAGTGGGTTCTGAACCCAGGTCCCCAGACTCTGGAGCCACAGAATGCTCTTGCCCCTCTTCCAGCTCTCCCTCTTCCTCTCTGTAGGACCTTGGTGGCTTGTGACTTTACCTCCCTGGGACTCAGTTTCCTTCTCTGTAAAAAGAGACTAGATGCCCTCCAAAGTCCCTGCCAGCTCCAAATCTGTAATCCTAAAATATCTTTTTATCTCTTTCTCCAGCAGGCTTTGCTTCTGTCTCTGGGCATCTCTCTCTGTCCTTCCCTCCCTCCCCTTGGGTGAAATTAATTCCAACTGGGAGCTGTGGAATTATGTAAAAACGCGGTGATTCCGCAAAGGGGGTGGGGATGGGCAGGGCGATGGCAAAGTGTCTCTTTGTGCTTTTAATCTGCATTTTTCCCCCCAATGTTCTGTCTCTGGGAGGATAATTTCCCAGCCTTTTCAGGCCCGATTGGTATCATTTCTCTGGCAATGACAGCTTTTATTTTCTCCGAAATGAATGCCGTGAAATTTCCAAGAAATATAAAAATGGATATTGTCTGGGGAAGCAGTGCTCTCCCAGCAAAAAGGAACCTAGACAAACAGCTCCTCCCCCCAGGGACCTGCCTGTCCCCCCCCCCCACCGCCCTCCCAGCCCACAGCCTCAGTTCGTCCTCCATTCTCCTCCCTCATCTGCCCATCGACCCATCCGTGATTCTCTAGCTCTGAGCCCCCTGCCTGCTCTCCTCAGCCCCCCACCTCCCACCTCCACCCATCCATCTCCCTATCTGCCATTGATCTATTATCTGGCTCTCAATCCAGCAGCCACAATATCCCTGGTTTGCTCCTGCCTTTTCTTTATCTACACCGCACCCCACATCATGCCTCTCTTTCTTCAGCCTATACTCCTGGTCCCTGCCAGATAACCCCACCCTGGGTATGAAGGTACTAGTCTGTCAAGAGTGGTGGTAGTGGGAGAACTGAGGCTCTAAGCTGTTCTAGGGGTCTTGGGCTGTCACCCCCCCCCATCCCTAACGCTTGTCCAAAACCCTCATTCCTTTGTCTTGAAATGGAAACTGAGGTCCTGAGTTGCTCCATGATTCTGGAATTGTCAGCTTCCCCTCCCCCCCCAAACCCATTGCTGGCACTTGTGTGCAGACTTCGTTCCTTTGTCCAGACTAGGAAACTGAAGTTCAGGCCCTAAGTACGGGGAGAACCATTCCCAGATCCATGCCTTATTTGTTCTGATTCCTAGCACTCCCTTCTCCACCCCACGCCCCAAGAAAGATTGGCAAGGTGACCCCAGGAATTATGAGCAAGCAAGTGGCACAGCGAAGCAGTTCCCAGAGCCAAGTAGTTAGCAGGCAGCAGCTAATGGAGGGAGGGATATGAGCTGGGGAAGCTGAGGCAGAGATGCTAGGGGGAGGGAGCCAAAGAAAGCAGGCTCCATGTCATGGAGGGAAAACTCACCTGGGAAGCAGGGATGGGAGGGAACGTCCCTGCATTCTATGGCAATGGAGAGGAGATTAATTCTGCCCATCCTCACTGGAGAAGGGGAGGGGCAAGAGGCAAGGACATCAGGGGCCCCCCAAGGAGCAAGTACACCCAGCAGTTCAGCAGAGCGTGGCTCTGAACTCTTAAAGCAAGAAGGGTCTGAAGAAATCAGTTCTCAGTCAGAAGACTGAGAGTGGGGGGTGGAGGGGGGGAAGGAGGGCTCTAGCTCCAATGGTCCAAAATGGACATACCAACCCTAAGTGGGTGAAACTCCTCCTCTACTCTCTCCACCCTGGGACACCCCAGTCCATCATAACTAAAGGGCCCAGCTGCCTGCCTCCCTCCAAGCACTTGTCCCATCTATTATTCAGAACAGCAGAATGGATTTTTAATTTGAGAAATGAAATGACTCTCCCCAGTGGCTTGTGGGGAAGGGCGGTGGGAGGTGGGGGGAGGCGGGGCAGAGCAGGGGGTGTCTCAGGGAGTTAACTGGGTGCCAAGGGGAATGCGGTTCTGATTCAGCTTGAAGACTGATGACCCCTCTTCCATTTGTAAAGGAAAGGGGCCCTCCCTGACCCACTCCCCCACTAAAGCAGGAGACAAGGCCAGGCCAGGTGTGTGTATGTGTGTGTGTGGAGCGAATGAGAACAGCAGTTGGGCACTGGGAGGAAGAAGTGATGGGAATGGGAACAGAAATGTCAACACACCCTTGTCCCTCCCATTCCCACCCCCAGCCCAGCCCCTTCATATAAAGGGAGGGCTGGAGCAGCAGATCCAACCACCACTGTGGCTGAGTTTATAGCTGGGGGTCACCTCCCTCTGCTTCTCCTGCTCTGAACTGGGGCCCCAGCAATCACATCCACCTGCCCCAGTGCTGGGACTGCCTAAGTCTCCAAGACTCTTGAATAGCTCCCCTCACCCTCTATTTTCCCCAGGCTCCAAACCCAGGAAGGTCAAGGACAGGGAGGAGCAGCAGAGGCTTGGGAAATTCTCATTCCTATGCCTTCACCCCACCCTAGAAGCAGCTAAATGGCTGCCCAACCCACCTCCCCACCCAAGGAAAGCAGAGGGAGGGAATCTGCCCCATTTCTTCCTGTTTTTGGTGCTGGCTAAATTCAAGAGGGCAAGATAAGAGGGAGAGAAGGGGGAGTGAAGAGAGAGAGAAAGGAGAGAGAGAGGAGAAAAAGGGAAAGATGGAAAGAGGGGGGAGAGGGGGGAAGAGGAGGAGAGAGAGAGGGAGAGAGAGGGAGAGACAGGAGAGAGAGAGGGAGAGAGGAGAGGAGGAGGCAAGGACCTGACAGACTGTCAAGTGACTAGGAGAGGAATAAGAGGAAAGTAGGAAGGAGAGGTTGTCAGCAGCTTCAGGGCCAGCTGGGTCAGCATACCCTGTATTCTCTTCTCCAGTGTCAGACATGGAGACATATAACCTAGTTCCCATATTCTAAAGTTAGTCAAGGAAAGTTGGAGGGTAGGAATCCCCTTCTATTCCCCCCTTTTTCCCCTAGGGAAAAAACTTTAGCTGAGAGGTCTGCCTTTATCTTGGCCAGGGACTTTGAGTAAATCACTTAACTTCCCCGTGCCTCAGTTTCCTTGTGTGTAAAATGAGAGGTTGACCCAGATGACCTCTGAGGTCCCTTCCAAATCTCAGTCTCTGATTTTAAGGCAGTCAGCCCTGACAACATCACTGTCATTCCTCACTTCTCACCCAACCTCCCAGACTCACACAGTTGGTCTCAGATCAGAGTGAGCTTCTGTTCTCTGCTGTAGGTGGGGTAGGACCAGAGTATTTAGGTCTGGGGAAGACCTTAGAAACCATTAAGCTCTACCTTCTCTGTTTACAAAGGAGGAGACTGAGATCCAGAGAGAAGAATCTGCCCTAGCTCACAGAGGCAGGCAATGGCCTCACTGGGGCTTCCCCCACCCCTCCCTACACTCTATTCCCATGAAGCTTGGAGAGGAGACAAGCAGAGGACAGGGACTGCTAAGAGAAAAGGAAGGCTTAGCCTGGCAAGCTGGCATCTTCTCTCTGCCTCCTCCAGACAAACTATCCAGGAATGGACTACCTAACCAGGGCCATCAGCTCCCACTACTAGGCCAGAGTCTGTGATGCCAGTGAGCTGATGGGACCAGCACAGCACCCATTCCCACTCTCCTCCATGTTACAGACACATAAGATCCTCGTCCAAACTCCAAAGTGCAAGAGAAGGTACAGGAGGCTCCATGACAGTCCTCCCCAACCCAAAGTTCCTGGAGCCCATCTCCAGAAAGTGGTCCTTGATGGAGAAGATCATGAAAACCCAATTCAGATGAATTCTGTTAACCTTTACAAAGTGTCTAGCAGTGGAAGACTGTCCTAGGTCCTGAAGAATGAATGAGTAGCATTGACTAAGCATTTGCTAGATGCCAAGCACTATTCTAAGTGCTAGGGATACAAATAAAAAATTAGTCTCTGTCCTTGAGGAGCTTACATTCCAAAAACACACATAGGGCATAATGATGCACTGGGAATGTGTTCCTGCCTTCAAGGAGCTTCTCTTCTTTCTGGGAGGATGTGACACATACAAGGTACATTGTGCTGGGAGCCAAAGACAGACCCATAGTGCTCTAGGATTCAATAACGTGCCACAAGCATTTATTCAGCTCCTACAGTGTGCAAGTATAGAAGACAAAAATGAGGTAAAGATCACCTTCATGAAGCTCCTGCATAGAGTGACACTTGGAGTCAGGAGGACTCATCTCCCTGAGTTCGGATCCAGTCTCTGAAACTTACGAGCTGTGTAACTCTGGGCAAGTCACTTGACCCTGTTTGCCTCAGTTTCCTATCTGTCAAATGAGCTGGAGAAGGAAATGGCATACCAGTCCAAGATCTTTGCTAAAAAAATCCCAGATGGGTCATGAGGAGTCAAGCATAACAGCAACAACAACAATGTAATGTATATAAAGTATATAGAAAAAATAAATAAAAGATGATCTTGGTGGGAAGATCAGTAGCTGGGGGCTCAGAAAAGGCCTCCAATAGAATGAAAAGACACGAGGGGTTCTGAAAGGTGGTAACCAAGAGAGGGGAATGAGCACAGAGCGAGAATGGTAGGTGGAGTGCTGTGTGTGTGAGGATCAGTAGGAGCATGCTTGAACTGGGGAACGATGTGTACAAAGCAGGAAGACTAGGCTGGGGCCAATTGGGAAGGGTTTTAAGTACCATCATAAAAGAGTTTATGTTTGATACTAGAGTTAATGGAGGGGAGGAACCCCTGGAACTTATTAGGCTAGGGAGTGACCTGGTTAGATCTCTGCTTCAGGAAAAGCACTGTGGCAGCTGTGTGAAGGGTTAATTTGGTAGGGGAGAGACTTGAGGCAGGAAGACCAATTAGGAGGCCAGTGGGATTGTCCAGGCAGGGATTGATGAAGGCCTGAACTAGAGTGATATAATAGAAAGAAGGGGATTGGAGAGAGAGAGAAATAAAAAGAAAGAGGGAAGAGGAGGGAGAGGGAGGGAGGGAGAGAGAGTAGAGGGGAGAGAGAGAAAAAAGAGAGAGAGAGGAGAGGAGGAGAGAGAGAAGGATGAAAGGAACACATTTATTATGTGCCCACTATATACATGTTAATTTTATAAATAATTATGCTATTATCATCCCCATTTTACAGCTGAGGAATCTGAGGCAGATGGAGGTTGAGACTTGCCCAGGGTCACACAGTAAGTGTCTAGAGTCAGATTTGAACTCAAGTCTTCTTGACTCTACATTTGGCATTCTGTCCATTGAGTCCTCTAGCTGCCTTTAAAAGAAGAAAAAAAAAGGGCAACTAATTGGATATGGGGATTGGGGGAATAAGGGAGAGGGATGAGCTGAGAATGGCACAGAGGTTGCAAATGTGGGCAACCAGGAAGATGGCACTATCCTTGATCAAAATCCAATGGGTGAGGCTCTGGATACAGCAGAAGGGCAGATGGCCCAGTATTCCAAGAAACTCTGGAGAGGGAGTCAGAGCCATAGTTCCATGAGCTCTGGGAGTGAGACGACACAGATTTGGAGAGAGCCCTTGATTCCAAGTCCCCCTCCCATCCCCAAGAGCTGTGGGACACTGGGTCAGTCACTTAACCTCACTTGGTGTCAGTTTCATTTGTAAAAAGGGGTGATGATAGCACTTACCTCCCAGAGTTCTTAGGGATTTCAGACAGATAATATCCATAAAATACGTTGTGTGCCTTAAAGCGATAGACAGATGTGAACTATTGTTATCTTTGATGGAGTCACATAAAGATGCTGGGAGCCAGACCAGCAGATGGCTAATTCCCAGAGGCAAGGCTCCAAACTGCTGGAGAGCTCCTGGTGTGGGGCCACTCTTCCTAGTGAGAGACAGCGCTAACTGCAAGGGTAACAGCGCTGAGAGAGTGAAACTAGATGGGGGATGGTCCCACAGGTCAATGGTCCAAAGGGCATAGTTGTGCCAGAATCACAGAATCTGACCCTGGGACGAGACCATCTCATCTAATACTCTCTGAATAAGAATTCATTGGGAACAAGAATTCCCCAGCCTCTATAGGGAGACCTCCAGGGAGCAGTGTGCCGTTGCCTCATGAGACAGCCCCTTTCGTTGTGGGTCACTTCTAACAGCAAGGAGATGTATCACTCTGTCACCCCAGAACCTCTAAGTTGTGCCCACTGGGGTAACCAGTCTGGTCACCCTTTCCTGGATGCATGTCTGTCTTGGTGTCTTCAGTCGTCAATGTCTCACACCCAGTCTGCTGATCTCAGATAGAGGACAAGTTCCTTGAAGGCAGGAGTAGTCTTATTTTTTACCTAGTACCAAGCATAGTAGTTGTCTCATCAAAAATATTTGGTAAATTCTTATGAATTGGAGCACAACAGTGAGAGAACTCTATGTTAGAATCGTGAATGATTACAGACCTGGAACTGGAAGGGACCTCAGCGGTCATCATGTCTGACTTTCATTTTAGAGAAGAGGAAACGGAGACCCAGAGACTTCAGGGACAGCTCTCGGTCACACAGGCAGAAAGCAAGGATTAGAACTCGTGTTCTTCATTCCCAAATCTGGTGCCCGATCTGCCCCCTTCAGGCTGCCTCCTGCTCCTGGGCTTCCACCACCAAGGCATCATGGCAGCTACCTCCCCTTTGCAGCTCTGGGAGAGGGGGGAATGAGGGTCACGCTGACAATCCTGAGGTTCCCTCATGTCCACGTTCCTGGGTTTGTCCCCATTTTACTGCACCAACGTCCCTCTCCAAGGCCTTATTGTGGTGTGGAAGTGACCTTGGCCACTGGCAGGCAATGCCAGCAGAGGGCAAGCTCAGGGAAGTCCTGCCAAGCTGGACAGCTTTCAAGTCTGGGCTTGGCAACAGACACACTGTCTGTCCTCCTAGGGTGAGCCTAGCAAATCTCAGACTCATCCCCAGCCATGAGCAGGAGGCTACCAGGGGATGAACTGGGGGGCCATAGCAGCACACTGAAGTGTTTCTAGGGTTCAGAGGTGACTATGATAGGTACCAGCAAAGTGAGGGGGGAAGCAGCAGCAAAGGAATCAAAGACCCTTGAAGTCAGGAACCTGGATTCAAATTCTGATCCTTACTACTGTGTGACCTTGGATAAGTCATTTGGCCTCAGTTTCCTCATAAAATCAAGGAGTTGGTCTGTGAAGCCCCTTCCAGCTCAAGTGCTGGCAACCTCCTGAAGCAAACCTTAAATAAGGCTCATTGTACGCCTTCTCATCATTCTTTCCTAAGCATCCAGGGTGGAAGTTGAAGGAGAATTTTTAGGAGGGCACGAGGAAGCATTACCATGCATTGCCATTGCCTCCACTCAAACTGTGTGACCCTGGGCCATGGTTTTGTCCCCTGTCAGGATGGCCACTAAATTTGCCTTTTAGTTTTAGTGAGCTATGACCCTTCTTGGCCCCAGACTCTTGAGAAGTCTGTCCAACCTGGGGCCCTCCTTTTGACAGAGTTCCCCCTGCCCTGCTCCATGACAACTCAGTTCCTCTTTTCTCCTTTTCCTCTATGAATGCCCTGACCCCAATCCCATCCACCTGTGAAGGTGAGTGACCTTTTCACCCACTGGAGAAAGGACTAGAGACCTCACTCACCCACACCAGGCCTGGAGCCAAATTTGTTAGGAGGTGGTCACTTCTTTCCCCGCTCCGTCCAAGGGGATTGCCCCAAGTTCTGCTTTAGGCACACAAATTGCCCTCCAGAGTCTGTGAGGGAGCCACCAGGATGAGAGAGGGACAGAACTGACTCCTGCTTCCCCTTCCCCCACTGTCCATGGCTGGCAGAAAGGATGATGGAGGGAGCCAGGAGTGGGGAGTGGGGAGTGAGGAGGAGGGAAGCTCACTTGGAAGGGCCTGGAAAATGCTGCGGTGACAGAGGCCTAGTGGTGGAGTGACAGAACAAAGGAGAGAGGTAAAGAAGAGGGAGGAGAGGCAGCCAGAGGAGCCCAACATTCAGTGAGAAACAGGAGAGTGATGGGGAGGGGCACGACAAGGCGGCCTTGGGGAGTTCCTGGCCCGTTGGGCAGCTGGAGAGTATAAGGATGTGGGGACAGAGGAGCCCCACAATCTGTGTGGTAGGGGAGACCTTTAATAACAGGAGTCTTGAACCCAGAGAATCCCAGGGGAGGCCTGGCTGGGTGCCATCCCAAGGCAGGGGAGGTGGGGGAGGAGTTTCCATCCCTCTCATTTGGGAGAGTAGCCATCATGGTGACAGGTGAAGGTGGAGATGCTGCCAAAGCAGACAAGGGCTTGTCCCTTTCTACCTGAGCAAACTGGAGACAGGAGCTAAAGCCCTCTCCTAGCATTCAAGCATTGCCTTTCTCCCCCTCGAAGAGTTCCATCACCAATCTCCTCGAAGATTGGAGCTGAAGGAGATTGTTAGCTAATTAAGGCTTAGTCCACTAATTGTCCCTCTAGGAGGGAAAGACACTGCAGCGAAGAGGAGGCCAGGATCAGCTTGGGTGTGAGTGGTTCCCCCCCCCATTCATACCTGTTTCGCCCTCTCCCAGTCCCAGCTTAGCCCTTGCCCCCAGTGGCCACAGGCTGAAAAAAGAGCTGTCATCCCTGGTCATCTAGAGGCCCTCGACCCCATTGACCAATTGATCCGTCAACCTAGCAAGCATTTATCAAGTACCTACTATTCGTTGGCTCTGAACTAGGCACAGTGGCTACTGAGATAGCAAAAACAAAACAGCCTCTGCCTTAATGAAGGGGATATTCAAGGTGGGGGAGGGGGAGAAATGTGTGCACATATAATTATAGAATATAGACAAAGTAAATAGAAAGTTATTTGGGGAGGGGAGGGGAGGCACCAGAAATTTGGCCAAATTGGATGGGCTTCCTATAGGGGGTAGATCTGTAGATAAGTTGTTTTTTTTTTTTGCCAAGAGCATTCATTATTTTATTATTATTATTATTTTGTAGGTAAGTTTTAAAGGAAATTAGGGATTCTCAAAGTTGGAGGTGGGGATTGCATCCCAGGTATACAAAGGCAAAGAGGTGGGAGATGAATGTTATGTACAGTGGCTGCAAGTTGGCCAGCTTGGCTGAATCATAGTATGTGAAGGGAAGGGGGAATGTGTTGCAAGCCCAGAAAGGTAGATTGGAGCAGGATTATGGCAGAAGGAATTAGGACTGATCCTAGAGACAGGAGGGCGCCCCTAGAGTTGAGGAGACGAATGACATGGTCAGACTAGGGTTAGAGGAAGATCATCTCAGCTGCTGGGTAGGATGGAATGGAGAGGGGAGAGCCTGGAGACCGTAGTCTAGACAAGAGGTGAGAGGCAGGGGTCTGGAGTTGGGAGGTGCCCACACTTTGGCCATGGAGGCAAAGCTGGAATGCTAAGTTAATGAGCACAACTCGGGGATTCAGCGTTTTGGGCCGTTCTCAGCAGGTGTCAGCAGCTAGCTACATCATGGGGTCCTCAAGGATATGCTGACTCCCTCCTTGAAATTACAAAAGGCAGATGTGCCTTTGATCCCAGAGGACCCCTAGTCTATACTCCTCTTTTTGGAGAGAAAGAAACTGAGACCCAAAGACACTCGTCCAAGGCCACACAGCTGTTAAGCAGAAGAGCCAAGTGCCTTGGGTCCAAGGTTTCCCTACAGCACTGTGCTGCCTGGAGGAGCAGTCCTGAGGCTGGGCTGCATGCTTGCTTCCAGCCTTTGGAGAGAAGGGATGCTGACCCTGGCCAGCATCCATCCATAGAGTCTGGCTTGGATCATCAGGCTGTAGCTCCCTCTCTTCCCCCCCCTCCCTGTCCCCCTGCGGGATGCCCCCGAAAGCTCTAATAATAGCTGACATTTCTATGTACTTTAAGATTTGCTCCAGCACTTTACATACATTATCTCACTAGAGCCTCACAAAGCCCTGGGAAGCATTACCTGAAAAAAAGACCCATCATGCCTATTTTACAGAGGGAAAAACTGAGGCCCAGGGAAAGGAAGCCGCTTGCTCAGAGCCACAAAGTTCCTTCTGATACATGCTTGGGGGCCATCAGGGGAGAGCAAGGCAGTGAAGACCACCCCCAGCCATGAGCCCAATAACTCTTCACAATGCCATGCCTATGACTGTTCTGTTAATTATTTCTATTGTAAATATTTGTTTATATGTTCTCTCCCTGATTAGACTGGGAGCTCCTTGAAGGCAGGGCCTGGCCTTTGCCTCTTTTTGTATCCCCAGAGCTTAGCACAGGGCCTGGCACAAAGCAAGCCCTTAGTAAATGTTAACTGATTGATTTGTGACCTGAGATATCTTAGTTCATAGACCAGCTAAGTATTCAGAGAGCATAGATGTAAATCCAATAAGGATGGTGGAGGTCAGTTAGCCCAGCACCTTCATCTTACACATGAGGAAGCTGAGGCCCAGAGGTTTAAAGTGAGTTGTTCCCAGATCATGAAAGCAGTAAGGAACATAGCTGGGATTTGAACTCAGAGCCTCTGACATCAGGCTGCAAATCAACCCCCCCCACACACACACACACTTTTTTGGGGGGAAGAATCTCATCCAGGAGCTGAGTGTATCAGTCAGGCTGTGGCTAGCTTTGGAGTTAGAAAAATCTGAGTTCACATCCTCCCTCCAAGAGGTGGGTGCAAAAGGTATGATTATCTTTATTTAACAGATGGTGAAACTGAGGCTTGGTGAAGTGAATTAATGGACCCGGGATCCCACCACTTGAGGGCCTGTGAAGCAAATGTTAACTCCTTTCTTACATAAATGTTGGTACTATGATCACTCCTCCTTCCCCGTGACCAACTGTGTCAGGAAGGCGTCGGGGTGTTCGGTGTTCGAAGGAGACCGAGGTGGGAAGACTAGGGGATAGGTGGCAAGGGAAGGGTGGGATCCCTGGTCTCCGATGGATGAACCCAGGATGCCAGTGAGCTAGAAGAGAGTGGGGGAGGGCGGGAGGGCTACCTGGAGAAAGCCCAGGGGGAGTGGCCAGATCAGCTTCCTGGAGAAAGCTGTCAATCAGCCCCGGTGCCGCGTTCCCCCCCCCCCTCCGCCCACCAGCTCCTGCGCTCGCCTCTGTAATGGGGCTTAATCATAACATGCATTAGGCAGGCCCCACCGCCTGCAATTACAGCCTCAATCAGCTTCCCCCTCCCCCAGCACTAATGCCAGCCGCAGGAGGGAGGAAGCGGAGCCAGCCCCTCGCCCCCACAGGCCCCCACTGGGGCTTCCTGGGCCTACGAGAGCCTCCCCCCCTCCCTAGCCCCAGCCACAGCCCCGAAGATTACCAAAACGGCTTATTAGGAAAATGGCAAAGAGTTTGCAGAGGGCCTTGTGGGCCTGCCACCTGCCACCAGCTGGGGGAGTGGGGAGAGGGAGCAGAGGAGAACCTGGGCGTAGGGTCACAGACAATTATTTTAAAAGCTGGTGGAGGAGAAATGGGCTCCTTTGCCGGAGATGCCCATTTATCACTGAGAGGGAGGCTGTTTACCCAGCAAGGGAGGCTCCTACACCAACACATGTGAACACACGTGTGGCAACCTACACATGTGAACACACGTGTGACACATGCACCGCTGATGCAGGTGGCTACATACTTATGCATCCCCAGATGCACCCCCAGACCTGCAGGAGCACCACTTAGCACACTCATGGGCTTGAAAAAAGACCATGTGTGAGGCGGCATTAACACACAGGGAGCCTGAGGATGAGGGGTCACAAAAAGACACATGTCCCCTGCTAGGGACTGCATGTCCCCCATTACCGAGAACTAGACCCCTCCATAGCAAAAGTCTTCCATAACCTGGCCAGTCCCACCCCACCCCCAGCACCCTCCATCCTCATCCCGAGTTCCCGGAAGGAGGGGAGCTGGACCTTTCCATCCTCCTAGTCCCTGGTAGCCCCCAGTCCACCCGATCTCCAGTCAATCTGTTCCACAGGGTGCCCAGCCACTGGGTCACCCAATGATGGAGGGGGTGAGGTGAGGATACCTGGAGAACTGGAGGGAAAATAGGGAGGGGGCTGGAGGTTTGCAAGGTCAGGGCTCAGTGGGGGGCTGAGAACAGAGGCAGAGCTAGAGGGGCCTAAGCTTAGGGGGGAGCCGGAGAGGCCTGCAGGCAGGAGGGGGCGGAATAGGGGAGGGCCACTGTGGTGTTGTGATTTTCCCTAATTGCTGTTTTGCAAAGAGGTAATTAAAATCCCTTTTTATTTCACACGTCAGAGCCCTCGCCAGTATTCAGAGTCGGCACAGGGGGAGGTGGGGTTGGGATGGAGGGGGGTGGAATGAGCAGAGCCCCGAGCCCAGAGAAAAATGATCCAGCTGGGCAAGCTGAGCCCCCATCCTCCCTGGAAGGGGTAATCTGCCTCCTGCTCTCCCAGAGCTTCCTAGCTGGGAAAGTGCTTTGTCCACAACAGCTTCCTAAAGGTATTGTTCCCATTCAGTAGGGATCAGAGGAGCCTGGATTTCCAACTGATAAGGACTTCAGAGGCCACCGATCCCTAGCCCTCTAACTGAGGCTCATAGAGGTTGTGACTTGCTCAGAGTCACCCACTTGGCAAATGTCTAAGATGGTATTTGAAGCCAGGTCTTTCTGACCCTCTAAGAACATCCTCCAGGCAGGCTGTTGGCAGGTAGGGACCGCCCCCTCCCTCCATCCATGCATACCGGAAATTTCTTCTCTTCTAAGAACCGACAATTGGGAGTGGCTAGGTGGTTCCGTGAATAGAGCAAAGGCCCTGGAGTCAGGAGGACCTGAGTTCAAATCCGGCCTCAGACACTTAACACAAAAACTAGCCATGTGACCTTGGGCAAATCACTTAACCCCAACTGCCCTCCAAAAAGCAAAAAAAAAAAAAAAAAAAAAAAAAAAGAACTGACAATTGCCTAGTGTGAAAAGCCCATTCTCTCCCTCCAACCTCACAATAGCCCTTGGAGGTCAAGTCCAGTCCCCCTTTTTCAAAGGAGGAAACTGAGGCTCAGAGACCAGGACAAATTTTAACTCAAGGCCAATCTAAGTTGGTAGCTAGGATCTTTTTCTCACCTGTCCCCCATCAGAGAAATAGCTGCAGGAGGTTCAGTGCTCCCTGGGAAACCTGGCCTCTGACAAGAGAGAAATCCTGAAGGTAAGGCCTGGAAGATGTGGTGGGGATATGGTGCTGAGAAGGAAAGCTTGGTAGGACGTCCCTGATCCAAGGACCCACCCAACCTTCTTAGGCAAACAGTGCTGGGTACCAGGAGAAACCACAACACACACACACACACACACACACACACACACACACACACACTGCCCTCCTTTTCCCTGAGCTTAGCTAGTCAGAGTCTTGGCAGGCAAAGTTAGTGTGGTTCTGAGAAAGAACCTGGGTTCGAATCCTAGCTCTGCTCTTACTACTTATATGACTTGAGGCATTACTAAATCTATGTGGGACTCATCCACTCCCTCCCTTTTTAAAATGGAGGGGGGAGGGAAAGAGATGGCCTCTGAATTCCCCTCCAGACCTTAGTCTATGGTCCTGAGCTCCTGAGCCTTGAGTCAGGTTGATTCTTTGGGTGTTAGGCTATTAACCACCACTAATGCCAGACCACTAAATCATTGTTGGTGAGTTACAGACCAATGCTGTTTCCACTCTCCATCTCTAAAAAAAAATGCAGCTCGTGGTCTCTCTCTGGGGCCCCTGGGGCCAACTGTGTCCCCACCAGAGTCTATCCAGCCCCTGGTTTGGCATAGCTTTCTGTCTTGAAGACCCCAAGGGTTCCAGGATCTCATTAATTCAGAGTTTACCTCCCATGATGCAGACCAAACCTACCCAAGCCTGTCCCCGTCCTGTGCTACCCTCATCCATTTCCTCTAAAAGTCCTGGTGTATTCCAGTCCTCCCCATATCTCCAGGTGCAGTAAAGCACTCATCCTCCCTTGATCTTGCCACGGGACCAACTCATCTTCTCTTTCATCTACACAAATCCTTGAAGACACACATCCCTTTCTTCTGTTCCTGTTTAGTATTCCTCAGAGGTTACAATGTCCCTTTCCATTGTCCTCTATCCCATCCCAATTTTTAATTCTTTGAAGGAAGTGATGTTCCAAGTCTCAACACCAGCAAATGTTTATATTGAAGACATAGTTCTTTTGGTGGGAAGCTTAGGGGTCCCAAAAGGACTTTGCAATCTCCTGAAGGCAATTCAACCCATTAACCTCTTCCTTTTCTACTTGGGGTCCAGCTCACTGTCCATCTGCTGTGCACACATTCAGACAAGATCTATAGGGCACCTATTTAATTGCATGTTGAAATCTGGTCAATAGACACCTTTCATCCATTTGGTCTTTCCTGTGTGGATGGTCAGGGCTAACTCCTTTGAATAATTATCGATCTCTTACAAGAGTTTCTGCAATATCTTGGGACCTGATGCAATCAGCACAATGCTATCCTCAAAAAGGGACATTAGGAGGACCTCACTGCCCACAGGGAATCCCTCCTCAGACTGGGCCTCTACACTGGCTCCCTCCACCATCCCAATGGCTGAAAGCTTTTGGACAGCAGACATCTCCCTGTGGGGCATCTCACCTGCTGTTTATTTTCTGAGGGTCATTGAACAGGGTGATTTCTATTGTTGTATTTCTGTCAATTCTTTGCCTCTGCTGGCTTTATTTGGATGCCAGAGGTGGACAGAGTGGGGGGAGGCCTAAGGAGTGGAGGAGGAAGAGAAGGAGGAGGAAGAGGAGGAGGAAAGAGGAAGAGGAAGAGGAGGAGGAAGAAGAGGAGGAAGAAAGAGGAGGAGGAGGAAAGAGGAGGAAAGAAGAGGAAGAGGAGGAGGAAAAGGAGGAGGAGGAGAAAAAGGAGGAGAAGGAGGAGGAGGAGAAAAAGGAGGAGGAGGACAGACATGGGAAACCCTGGATTTGGAGTTAGACTGGAGTCTATTCATTTCTTACTGGTTGTGTGACCATGGTCAAGTCACTCTTTGAGACTCAGTTTCTTCATCTTTAGAATTAAGGGGATGGGCCAGATGAGGTTAAAAGTCTATTCCACTTCTAAATCCTATGATACCAGGTCCCATTCTAGGATTACTTTCAGGGCTCAGAGTAATCTCACATCTCTTTGGATTTCTTCTTGCCTAGAGATACCAATTGCTGTATATGAACCCTAGGAGAAGTTTTTGACCTTGAGTGACACTGACTTCCAACCTTTCCACCAAACCTAAATTCATTTTCTGGGCTCCTCTGAACTTAAAAAAGAAGTCTAGGAGAAATTACCTCCTGTGGATGTGGAATTGGAAAGAAGCTTGGATTCTGAACCCTGGCCTTAACACTTAGCAGTTGTTAGACCTTAGACAAATAGCTTAACCTCTCCCAGCCTCAATTTACCCATCTGTAAAATGAAGGAGTTGGGCCAGATGACCCCTAAGGGCCCTTTCAGCTCTAAATCTGTGATGCCATTATGTCATGTCCAACCTTCTCCTCTTTTAGATGAGGGGGGAAACTGAGGCCCAGATTAGGGATTGGATTGCCCATTGTCAAGAGCTAAAAAGAGACCAGACCTTGACTCAATTCCCAGGTGGCTCAGGTGCCCATGGGTAGAGGCCATCGAGTGTCCTCCTCAACCTCACCTTCCCAATATGCCAATGGTAACTGATGTTGGGAGAAGCTGGGAGGCAGGGTAGCCCAAGCCTGCGTTGGGGTGGGTGGGGGAGGGAGCTTCTTACTGGGCTCAGTGAATCATCTCCACTCTATGACTGACAATCTCACCTCATCGTCGAGGGCTTAATTGCAGGAGCTGAGTGGGATCGTGCCTAGAGGCTTTAATGGACCCTTCCCCCCTCCCTCTCCCCACCCCAGCTCTCCTTTCCCTCCCCACCCCCAACCAGGGAAATCTCTCAGCCATTTTGCTTTTGATTTATAATTCACTTAGCTGGGTGAAGAGGGCAGGATATGCAGCTGGCAAGAATCCAGTCCCTGCCCCCACACACTGGGTCCCAATGGAGAGGATGGGGATGAGGGAGGTGGAGGGAAGAAGAAGAGGGGTGGGAGGGAAGAGGATGGAATGGGAACATGAAGAGGTGGGGCTGCTGGAGGCCATAGGTGAGAAGGCAGAACAGAGAGGGCTGCCTGCTGGAAAGGGCCCCAGGGAGCTGGGCTTCCTCTAGAGACAGATCCAAACTAGTGCTTTCATTCATCCATCCATTCAGTCTCCAGTCCATGGCTGCTGGTCTGGATAAGTCTTGATTTTCCTGGAGGAGAAGTTAAGCTTCCCAAACTCCATGAATATTCTAGCCCCTAGATCCATGGGTAAACAGTTCCATTCTATTATATTTTATTAAACTCAATTCAATAAGCATTTATTAACCACTTACTATATGCTAGGCAATGTGCTACTGTGCTAAGTGCAGAGCATTCAAAGACAAAACCTGAAGCAGTTCCTGCCCTCAAGGAGTTGCAATCTATTGTGGAAAACACATGTACCTGAGTAAGAAAATACTAGGTCTATAGGAAGTAATACGGAGAGAGAGAGAGACAGAGAGACAGAGAGAGACAGAGAGACAGAGAAAGACAGAGACAGAGAGAGAGAGACAGAGACAGACAGACAGAGAGAGAGAGAGAGAGAGAGAGAGACAGAGACAGAGACAGAGAGAGACAGAGACAGAGACAGAGAGAGACAGAGACAGAGAGAGGGAGGGGGGGAGAGAAACAGAATGAGATAAAGATAGAGACAGAGAGAAAGTGAAAGAGAAACATAAATTGAGAGAGGAGAAAGAGAAGATAGAGACACACAGAGAAAGAGACAGAGAGAGAGAGACAGTAATAGAGAGACACATAGCCAAAGATCACTAACAGTTGTGACCAGGGCTAGGAAAAGCTTCCTGTAGGAGGTGGCAGCCTAGCAGAGCTTCAAAGAGAGCTCAGGATTCCAAGAGAGAGTGTTCCCCGAACTGGGAATAGCCGATGCAAAGTCACCAGGACTAGGGATGGAATCATTTAGGAAGAGGATCAGCAGTGAATCCAGTGTGGCTGGAGTCCAGAAAGTGTGAGGAGGAGGAGGAGGTGTGTGCAGGCAGCCTGTCATCAAGTTAGGCAGGGCTTTCATGACATGCTCAGACCTGTGCTTTGGGAATAGCCTTTGGAAGCTTCAGAGAGGCTGGACTGTAGAAGGGAATGACTGGAAGGAGGGAGACCAGTGAAGAGCTTTTGCTATAGGCCAGGCAAGGGGTGATGGGAGCTTGAACTAGGGTGATAGATGTGTTAAGAAGGAGGTGGGCACAAAAGGTGCTGTGAAAATAGAATGAACCAGACTTGGCAATTGAGTGGATGTAGGGGGATTTGGGAGTGATCTGAGCTGAAGGAGTTGAGGTGACAAGGAGGCTGTGAACCTGGGTGACTGGAACACAGCAGTGCCCCCCATGAGAAAGGGGGATGTTAAGAAGAGTAGTAGATTTGGGGGCAAGAGAATGAGACTGCTGGTTCCTCTGGATACTGGGGTTTCCAGAAACCCTCCAG
Source organism: Pseudocheirus occidentalis (assembly GCA_028646575.1). Classification (NCBI taxonomy): domain Eukaryota; kingdom Metazoa; phylum Chordata; class Mammalia; order Diprotodontia; family Pseudocheiridae; genus Pseudocheirus; species Pseudocheirus occidentalis. The sequence goes on from CM053593.1 coordinate 380,671,548, forward strand.
ATAACAAAGGACCCTCCCTGACTGAATCATCTCTGACAGCACCTTGGCACTGAGTCCATTGATTCAGACACTCCAGCCACCTCTGTCACGGAGAGCTACCCTGGCTCCCTCAACCCCCTCCCCCTCCTCTCAGAGTCCAGCTGTTAATTAACCCGAGCTGCTTCTGAAGGTCAGGGTCACACCTCCAAACAGTTCCATGCTCTCCAAAGTGGCTTTCATTTCCTGCCCCAGTGGTGGGTGCTGGAACAGCGCCCCACCCCCATCTTCTCCCTCCTGTCTATACAAGGGATGACTCCTGGAAACCAGAACTGAGAGCAGCCTGCATCCTCAGCTGCCTTCGTCCAGGCCCCTCCCTCCTCTTCAGAGACTGGTGTCTGGTGCTGAATAGATGCCCATGGCACCTCCTTACCTCATCCTATTTCTGTGGCCCCCTTCTACATGCTCCCCACCGTTTTTATTGCTCCTGTTAATGTGCTTTACTACTAATAAGAATAATCTTTAGAGTCAACATGGGGTAGGGAAAGGATATTATGGCATCAATTTACAGTTGGAAGAGACTTTTGAGACTATTGAGGCCACCTAATTTTACAAATAGGGAAACTGAGGGAGAAAGGGGTTAAGTGACTTTGGATCACAGAACCAGGCTATGTCAGAGACAGGATGTGAACTCAGTTTAGTGAGTTTTTAGTGTTTAGGGCTCTGGAATAGGAACCAAGAAGATATGAATCCAAATCCTATAACTCTCCAAGACAATAAGTTGAAGAGAAATTGCCTATTTGTATTAGAAGTTCCTTAGAGACAATTCCTTACCTTGAATAAATTACAGTTCCTAGTTAAAAAAAAAAAGAAACCACTTGGTCATTTTCAATAGGACTTTAAAGTTTACAAAGTCCTTTTCCCTACAATAACCTTATGAGGTAGGCAGGGAAAGTATTATTATCATTCCCAGTCTATAGAGGAAGAAACTGAGTCTCAGAAAGAAGTTACCTGTTCAGAGTCACTAACTCTCAGCAAAACCAGAATTCCAACCCAGATGTCCTGACTGTGTCTATCACTCACAGAAGCCTGAAGGAACCTCCAAGGTCATGTGGTCCACACCTAAGTAAGGGTTCTTCTTACAATAAATGGGAAAAATTGTCACCTAGCCCTTGCTTGAAGAGAATCTTGGGCCTCCCAAGGCAGCCTACTCCATGGCTGGACAGCTCCAATGAACAAGAATGAGCTGTTGACTTCAAACCTGAATCAGCCTCCCTGCTTCCTCTCCCCCTTCTCCCCACCCATCTGCTGCCTCTGTGGGCTCAAACCAAACCAGACTGAGCTCTCTTGCAGGGGACAGCCCTTCAGACAATTCAATGGAATTTATTAATTATTTAATATGTGCCAAGCACTGTGCTAATCAGTGGACTTCCAATAGGAAAGGGAGCTAGTCCCTCCTCTCAAGAAGTCTGCATTCTAAAGAATGCATAAAGGAAGGCTCTAGTCCAGGACAGAGAGAAGTCAGGATTTCAGAGGGTAGAGTATCATAGTGGGAGAAGGAAGTTCAGTCTCCCTGCCCCATCCTCCACACCCGGCAGACTGATCCATTTTACTGGGAGTTCCTTCAAAGCAAGGACTGTCTTTTGTCTTGCTTTATAACCTCAGTGCTCAGCCCAATGCCTGATACACAGTAGGCACTTCATAAATGTTTGTTGACTAACTGCTCTTGCTGGTCCCTCAGGCCAAGAGATCAAAGCACTGAAGTTGAAGCCAGCTACTATGTCATCAGCTCTCATGCGCCTTTGTAGCCTCTTCCACCTAAATCTTTTCTCCAGGCTAAACCACTCCTCACATGGCAAGGACTCAGAGCCTTTCCCCATCATGGTTCCTCCCCCTCTGAACAGTTGTCCTGCTGATCAGCCTCCTTCCTAAATGTAGTGCCCCAGAATTAAACATGGGGCAGAAGTGGTCTGATTTGGGTGCCCTCCCATCCTCCAGAAATCCCAGCTCTTGGGTGGATCATGGAAGGACTGGGGGAAGTATGGTGATATGTTTCCTGAGAAAAGGGGGTGTCCAGGAGTCTTGTGGTTGGCATTGTTTCTAAGGCTAATAAGTCTTAGAACGCCCCTCAAAGAGCTGGGGGCAGTTATGTAAGGAATTTGTTTAATGGTTGGCGCTTTTCTTTCATCCATTTATTCATAAAGTCTCAGATCCAGAGCTAGAAAGGACTTCTGAGGCTATCTAGACCAAATCTCAAAGTTTAGTGACTTGACCAAGGTCACTCAAGAAGTGAAGTACTCAAGAAGTGAAGTTTGAGCTTAGACCCTCTGATTGCAGACTTAGTAACCTTTCCCCTGTACCACAGTGCCCCACTGGTGTCCCTGCCATAACACCATGGGGTTCTTCTAACCCACATTCTCAACAACTTCCAGGCACAGAGAGAGGTCTTGAGAAGAGCTCCTCCTCCTCTCGCCTCCCTTCTTCTGCCTAATTGCCTCCTCCTCTGGGCTTCATTAATCACTCCCATTTGTCTAGCAGTCCAGCACCATTGATTCCCAATATGACAAAACTTCATTAGGAAAACTGGTCCTGGGGAAGCCAGCCAAGGCCCAGGCAGGACCTGCCCAGCTGGGTGAGCCTCAGTCACACCAGTCTGGGGCAGAGCCAAGTTGGAAACAGAAATGCTTGGAGAAACTTCCAGCAGAGAAGGGGCATAGCTGAGAGTTGACTAGAGTAGAGGGGCATGGGACAGAGTTAGGGCAAGAAGAGAGGGAAGGACAGGAGCCAGGAGCTCCTGGAAGAAGAGAGATGAGACTTTTGGAGATTGCAAAAGACTGACTAGCACTCTGAACGGGAGGAAGAAAATGGAAAGCACTGGACTAGGAGAGCTCCATACAAGTCTGACCTTCACTGGCTGTATGACCTAGCTTCTCTGGGCTTATTTCTTCATCCTTAAAATGACCTAAAGCAGAGTCTCAAAACCCATGGACCAGGCCACATGCAGCCTGAAGCACTTCCAAGTGCAGTCCAGATCAGATTAAACGTATCTGGGAAATATTTAATAAAATAATTTAAAATACAACAAAACATAGCTAATGTTAATGTGTGGTTTTCTCAGTCAATATCCATGCACAGGGATCATTCTCTGTAGTTTAGTGTCATCCATTTCTTTTTTTTTCCTTTAGGAAGCTGTAATCTTTTTATTAATTTATTTTTAGTTTTCACCATTCACTTCCACAAAATTTTGAGCTCCAAATTTTCTCTCCATCTCTCCCCTTTCCCACCCCAAGACTGTGTTCTGATTGCCCCTCCCCCAATCTGCCCTCCATTCTATCACACGCACACACACACCCATATCTTATCCTTTTCCCTTCTGTTTTCCTATAGGGCAAGACATATTTCTATACCCCGTTGAGTGGCTCCTAGTTCTACTTGAATTTGATTCTCTGGGTGACCCCTAAGGTCCTTCCTAGCTCTGATAGTATTTGAACCTATGAAGCCGGAAGTCTGCTTGGTAACAATGATGATGGTGGTGGTCCATTAGTTAACAGTAACCAGCTTCAAGGAATTTGTATCCTACAAGTGGGGGAGGAAGAGAACACTATTTACATATGTTGGTCTAGAAAAGATACACATGAAGTAGAAACATAGTAACCCCAAAGGTGAAGCCTTTTGGCAGTAGGGAGGGTGGTTTGGAATAAGGAAAGGTCCCCTGCACAAGTTGGTGAGTCTTAAAGGAAGACAGGGATTCTAACAATGAGGAGGGATAGAACTCCAGGCATGGGTAACAGTCAGTACAAAGGCCTGGAGATGGGAAATGGAACACCATGTATATGAGGAACAGAATATAGATAGTAGGGTGTGTTGAGGGGAGTCATGTATAAGAAAACTGGGGGACAAAAGGGAAGTAGCCAGGTTGTAAAGAGTTTTAAGTGATATACTGAGGCATGAATAAGCATGAATACTGAGGTTACAGGGAAGTGCTAGATGGTGTGAAGATTTCTAGTGATGGGGGGCTCACTACTGAATGAAGCAGCCCATTCTGTTGTTGGACAGCTCACGAGATTAGGGTGAGCTGAACCGTGCCGGAAACACCTTTCATCCACTGGTTTCAGTTCTGCCCTCCCTCCAGTCATTCATTTAACAAGTAATTATTAAGCACCTCCTCTATGCTATGCACTAGGAGACAAAGACAGAAGTGACAACCCCTGCCCTCAAGGAGCTTCCGTGCCATCTGGAACGGTAATGATAGGCGCAGCTCTCTAAAATGTGGCGATTTGGGTCGGCGAAGCACTGTCTCATTGAGCCTCGTAATGACCTTGTGAGCTACAAGATGCTATTGTCACTTCTGTTGTCACTTTAGAGAGGAGACTGAGGCACAGGAAGGTGACTCCTCCGGGACTCCCAGAGCCGCTAAGAGCCTCAGGTGACATTTGAGCCTAGATCTTCACACCCAGCTACCACCCCATATATTCATTGTCATCCCAGGCCCTGACATTCAAGGGGTGCTGGCAAGCTCATCAAAGAAGAACTGGCCTTGGCCAGCCCAGGACTCCAGGCTCTCAGCAGCACCTTTCTTAGGGTTCCAGCAGCTAGCTGTATCAGTCCAGAAGGATCCCCTGCTGGGTGCCCTGCCCCTCCTGAACCCAAGGGAGGCCCTGCTCCTCTCCCCATACAAGGAGGTGGGGGACAGTACTCAGCCCTTTCCCCACTGGAGCTCTTAATGCTCAGCTCCCCCATCCCAGAAGTGCTACAAGGACTGGCTCTGCCCTCCCTTTGTGCTGCCGATGTTCCCTGCTGGCTAATGGGCCAATTTTTTTTAGCATTACTGAGATTTGGACAATTTTCTGGCCCTGAGAAAAGAGAGTAGGACAAACTGAGCTATATGTTGGTTGGGGGAGGGGTGGGAAAGAGGACAAATAAGGGAGGGAGACAGTGCCATTGTCCTGGCCTGAGCCTGGCAGGAGCTCCTGCCCAACCCCCACATGCCCCACCAGTGCCCACAATTTGGTATCATTTTAAAGGTCAAGGAAGATGACTCCCACCTCCAGGTCCCAAGAAAAGGAACTGGTGGGAGGGGGAAGCTGTTGCCTCATCTGTATCACACATAGACCCACCCACCAGGACCATTGTTGAACCTCAGAGATGGCCCCCATAGTGTGGCTTGGCTGCACCAATAATTAGAAAGACAGAGACAAAGGGGGGAGAAAGAGGGAGAGAGAGACAGAGACAAAGAGAAAGGAGTGGGAAACAGAGTCACAAGAAGGAGAGAGGGAGAGAGACAGATACAGGCACAGAGCAGAAAAAGACAGAGGCAGAAAAATATAGACACAGAGATAGAAACACAGAGAGAGGAAGATAGAGAGATAAAAGGCACATGAGAGAGAAAAAAGAGGAGATAAAGATGAAGAGAGACATAGACAAGGAGGGT
>CM053593.1:380677454-380693242 GCA_028646575.1 Pseudocheirus occidentalis
CCAAGGCTTCTCACTGTGTATGTATCACTCTCTCCATGACTGTCCAAAAGGCAACAAATTTGGAGACAGGGATCTTAAGGTGGCCCCCTGGCTCTGTCACTGACTCCCCGAGGGCCTCCAGAGAAAGTCCCTTCACCTCCCTGGGCCTCAGTTTCTTCACCTGTAAAATGAGTAAGTTGGACTAGCTGAGTTATTGCTAACAAGCCTCCAAGCTCTAAATCTTATTATCTGTCCACTCTGCATGACTAGCCAGATGACATCACTGCTTCACCTCCTCCCCCACGGCAGCCCCACTCCTGGACTGAACTGGATTTCTCTGGGGCTGCCCCAACCCCCAGCCCAGCTCTTCCCACACTTTCCCCCATCCCTTGGCCAAGCTCCATCTCATGCTAATAGAAAGTAAGCTGGAATTTCACATCTATATCGTCAGGAATTAGTTAATTGAATAAGTCACCCTGCTCTTGGGAACCTTCCAGGGATCAATGGACTCCAGTAGTATTGAGCAAGGGCCAAACCCCGACCCCTCCCCTGTGGGCCTGTCCTTCCCCTCTGGTTCCCCATTCTGCCTGCCTAGCTTAGTACCCTAACCCTGAAAGTAAGGATCAGTCCCTCTCCATGCTAGGCAAAGGGACCAAGTGCCTCTGATGATGTTTTCCCATTGGATATTGAAGTTTGACCCCCAGCCTGCCCCCAGACTCCCCAGTGCTTAATGGACCCTGACTCTCCCTTCCCCTGACATCCCCCACCCCTGGGCCCTGACTCCCTCTGCCTCTTCAGGGGTCCTACCTCATGGAGGAGCTAGCCAATATCTTCTGCCAGAGGACAGAGAAGGACAGCCAGGCTGCTACCAGCTCTGCCAACAGGGTCCCCTGCCAGTTCCCTGGGCAGGCGGAGGGGCTGGGCTGGACAAAATCTCAGACAGGTCCCAGCTGAGGGACCAGCCAGACATGGGGACTCAGGGAGCTCCCTTTCCTGGGCATCCTATTTGACATGGATGGAGGGGAAAGAGAACAGAGGGGAGAAGGTGGGGCACATAGTAACAGGGAGCAGAGAGGAGACTATGGGGAGGGGGAGCAGTAGGTCTGTATCTGCCCCAGTCTAGTGGTGCTCTCTCCTTGTACCTAGAAAGCTTGGGGTGTGGAGTAAGGGCTATGCAGCACGGAGGGGTGGGGATGAAGGGTCATGCTGATCATTCTCCCTCCTTTAAGAGAGGGCTGGGAAGTCACCGAGGCTTAGACTCCAGGCTCCCAGCTCTGAGATCCTTCCTCTCCCCCTTCCCCTCTCTTCAGGACTTTCCTCCCTTCATCCCTTCCCCCAGGGCTTACCCAAATCCTCCAACCTCCCCATTTCCCTTCACCTGGAAGCAAAGAAAATGAAATGAATTCCTGAGCAAAGCCATTTGGGTGTAGGGGTGGGAGGGGGTTGGGGAGTGCAGACAGTGCAGCTCCCGTGGAGAACTCATTCCCCAGACACCTCAGGAATAAAGAGGTTCTGCCAGGCAATTTGTCAGAGCCATTTAAACACTTAGAGGTTTTTCTCTCCTGCTCTCCTGCCCGGCTCTCCCATTCTCCTCACCAGCTCTCCCAGGCCCTCCTCAGACTCCCTTCCCCAGAGCCCCCTTTCCCCTCTTCCTGGATCCTCATCATTTCCCATTCCCTCTCTTGCTCTCTTTATGTCCTTCTTTACCTCTCCCACTCAGTCTGCCTCTTTCTGGGTCTCTGTCTGTCTCTCCTTGTTTCTTTTCCAACTGTACAAGGCCCAGGAATCCCAGGACTAGAGAGGTCCACATGCCATGAGAAATAGAATTTGGTACTTTAGGTCTTCTTTCAATCAATCAAGAAGCACTGAAGTACCTGCTGTGTGTTCCTCATTCTCTTCTCGAGCACTGAGACTGGCAAGTGCATCTTTCCCAGTGGTGATGGTGGCATGGCCTTCTGCAATGAATGCTGGGTGGCGTGGTATTGTGAAAAATCCAGCTGGCTCTGAGGTCAGAGATTTGCTGTTGTGGGTGGTTATTTGACTGAGAGACTCTCCATGACCCCAGTTGGGGTTTTCTTGGCAAAGATATTGGAGTTGTTCACCATCTCCTTCTTCAGTTCATTTTACAGATGAGGGAACTGAGGCAAACAGGGTGAAGTGACTTGCCCAAGGTCACATAGCTAGCAAGTGTTTGAGGTCAGATTTGAACTAGGAAGATGAGTCTTCCTGATTCCAAGCAAGATGTTTTATCAACTGCACCACCTGTGTCAAAGAACCTCTGATATTTGCTATCTGTGCGACTTTGAACAAATTGCTTAACCTCTCTGTGTCTCAGATTCCAAGGATATCAAATTAAAGGGTTGGACAATCTCTGAGAACCTTTTCAGCTTTAGATTTAGGATTCAATGGTACTGGTTGCCTAGGGTTCCCAGTCACATATAGGGGTTTTTATTCAGAATGGTATCGGTCCATAGCCTTGACTCACTATAGCAGAGAAGGGCAGAAGCAGGGTCAATGGGTGAAAATTGCAGGAAAGTAGATTTTGGTTCAAAATGAACAGACCCAGGAGATAATGTGTTGCCCACCGCCATAGGACTCCATGCAGAAAAATTGGACGAGAATGTATAGTAAATGTTTTCAAGTGAAAGTTGAACTGGGAGGTCTCTGAGGTTCTGCCTCTGGGCCAAACTCCAGCTTCTTCTTGGTCTTCTCTCTCAAGAGCTGCTTGATCCAACAGAAAGAGCTCTGGATTTAGAGAGAGAGAACCTGGGTTCAAATCATGTCCTTGTGGCTACCTGTGTGCTATTGAAAAAAGCTTTTAACTTCTCTAGGTCTTGGCTTCCTCCTCTGTAAAACCAGAGAGCTGAACGAGGTGGCCTCTGAGAAGGCCTTTCAACCTTAAATCTAGGATTCTCCAGTCTAGAGCACTATGGATCCACCTCCCACCTCCATGGCCTTGTCCCAGCAGTCCCACATGCCTAGAACACCTGCTCTCCTTACCACAGCCTTAGAGAGTCCCTCTTTGCCTTGGAGATGCAGTTCAAGCATTGCCTTCTGCATGAAACCTCCCAAATGCAGAGGTGCTGCCTTCCAAATTACATTGCATTTCACTACTTTGTACCTCTTTGTATTTATTCATTTTATATTCATGCTCTATACATATTTACATGTATTTGTGGTCTCTCTGATTAGAATATAAATTCCTTGTGAGTAGAATCTGTTTCATTCTTTGCATCTCAGCATTGGAACATAGTAGGCACTTAATAAAAATGCATTGATTGATTGATTGGTGGATCCAGAATTGGGGTTGGGGGGAGGAGGTTTAGCTTTTAGTGATGTCTGTCTCTTTTAGGGCACACAGTTGCTAGGAGACCCAGGAAACAGGATCATTGGATCATAGAATATTAGAGCCTCAAGGAACTTGAAAAACTCATCCAGTCTAACCCCTCACCCCTTTCCATCCCTTTTACAGATGAGGAAACTGAAAGCCCAGAGGAGCTGTGACTTGCTCAAGTACGCACTGGTAATAAGAGACAGTGGCCAGTCTCCTGACTCCAAATCCAGTGAGGGATAATCATAGGAGTGTAGATTTTTTTTATTGAAAAGGAACTATGAAGCCAAATAGTTTAACTGCTCCATTCTATAGATGAGGAAACTGAGACTCAAAGAGGCTGAGGGACCTGTCCAGAATCACATAGGTAGTGACAGTGGTGTAATTTGAACCCCAAATGCAATAGTTTTTTAAATGCAGCATTATGCCTCTAGCAGTTACTCTAGGAGCTGGAGTTGGGTTGGAAAGTAGGGCATGCTGATGGCAGCAGGACCAAGGTAACACCATAAGATGTCAAGGCGAAGTCTTGACAAGAGGTTGAAGGGCGTCAAGTTTAGGGGCTATGGTTTCTATATCACCCTTGGATGTCAGAACTGAAGTGGCTGGGTCAGACAGGAGATGCTTGGTGATGACAAGCAAACCCTAGGAAAGACTTGCGTAAGTACCCATGGCTACAGTCAAGGTGGGGAAGGAGCTGTCCGTGGTGAGAGCAAGCAGTATCCTTCGGGAAAACACAGTCCTTCTGAAAGACTCAATTCAATTCAAAGAGACTCTACAATAGGCCAGGAACTGCCCTATACCGAGTGTACAAAGACAGAACACAGTCCCTGACCTCAAGGAGTTTACATTCTACTGGGGACTATAACATCCATGAAGCCACTACAAAACACGTCAATCCTTGGCTAGATCTACAATCGCATTGACCTGGTCTTCTCACCTTTTCGAATGTTGTTTTGGCTAAAGAATTCCTCCCCAAGTGACCAGCCTGCTGGTGATGTGCTGCTCCTTACTTGTTGGAAAGCAGATTTTGCCCCTTGCTACAACCATATTGAAGCCTTTCCAGCTTTGTAGAAGCTGCCAGAGTTTGTGGTCCACCAACACAGGCTTCATGAACCCAAGGTTACTCAATGATTCAAATATATAGAGGTAAACACAAGGTTGGGAGTGGAAAGGGGACATGTGCTGACAGTGGAAGGTGGAGGTGGATGTAGACAAGCAGTGCTCAAAGTCAATTGATCAACAAACGTTGGGTGCCTACTCCACGTCAGGCATGTGGAATTCAAAGACAAATATGAAATTGTCCCTGCCCTCAAAAAGCTTACATTCCATCAAGGGAGATAAGACATTCCTAGTAATAGCTAGCATTGACATAGCACTTTAAGGTTTGAAATAGATTTTCAAATAGCATCTTATTTGATCCATATGACAAGTCTCTGAGGGAGACATCAAAAGATCCCTGTTTTAGACATGGCCAAACTAAGGCTGAGAGAGGTGCCCAGTGTCACACATCTAGAGTCTGAGACCAGGCTTGAGCTCAGTTCTGCCTGAGGCCAAGTCCACCACAATATCAACTATGCCACATAGTTGCCTCTGAACAAGTGTAAGTATATAATGCAAATGTTATACAAAATACATGCAAGGCAATTTGAGGGAGACATTAGCAGCTGAGGGGAATCAGAAAGGATTTTCTAATTGAAGTGTTGTTTGAGCACTCCTGCAGAGCCCTGAAAGAAACTGGGAATTCTGAAAGGTAAAGGTGAGGAGGGAATACATTCCAGGCATGGGCAACAGCCAAGGGAAAGCCACCGAAGTGGAAAATGGAGTTTTGTGAGAAAGCAACCTAGGCTTTGGAAAGCACTTGAAAGTATCCAGAAACTATGAACTGTGTCCATCAGAGCTAGGAGTATAAGGGCTGACCTTTAGTTTCTTGTAGATACTTGCAGATGCACACTATTCCCCCTCAGATTGGCAGGTACAGCATGTTGATCTTCAGGAACCAAGCCTCCTGTGAAATATGGCAGGCATTTGTGGATGACAAATGCCCTGTGATCCTCCATGCAACCTTGCACTCCTACAGAGCCCTGTAGGAACTCCCAGTAGTAAGGGCCATCTATCAAGGCATAAGTGGCCTTAGGACCTCTTAGAGGCAAGAAGAAGAAGGGAAAGACTGTTCCCCAAAGATTCAGTAAAGGCCAGAGCCTCTGAATGCCTCATTCTAATTCTTTTTCCTGAAATTCCAATGTCTTTAAGAAGAAGAAGGAATGCACACTGCTTACTTTCCTCTTATAAGTAAAAAGACTCAGAATCAGAGTTTCAGACCTGAGAAGTGGCTATCTATTTATAATACCCTTGATCTAGAGCTGGAAAGGACTTGAGAGACTATTTTGTCCAAGCTCTTCATTTTACAAATGAGGAACCTTAGGCATAAAGAGGGAAAGTGACTCAGAATTGTAGACATAGAATTGGGAGAGATCTTATGATCCATATGGCTGAACTCCTTCATTTTAGAGATAAGGAGGCAGACACAGCAAAGCAGCTTGTTCAAGGTCACCTAGAGAAGAAAGGACAAAGGCAGAATTCAAGCCCAGATCCTCTGATTCTGGTGACACAGCTTCTTCCACTGGGGACACGGATCTTCAACACCTTATGCCTGAGAGATCACCCAACTTTTACTTGAAGGTCTCCAGTGAAGAGGAACACAGAACCTCCCAAGGAAGCCCATGTCACTTTGGACCAACTCTGGTCATTGGCTTTTTTGAACATCCAGCATCAGTTTGCTATTGTGGACATTCAGGTCATCATTGCTAGTTATGCCCCTGGGACGGAACAGAGGTAGCCTGAGCCCCATAACATATGGAGAAGGCTAATCACACCTGATTCTTTTGACCAGTCCTTGCATGGCATAGATTTAAGGCCCTTCACCAGCCTGGCTGCCCTCCCTCCTCTGGGTTCTCCTCCAGCTTACCTTTGTCCTTCCTAGGCAGCAGCATTCATCACTGACTACAATTCTCCATTTTCTCCCTGACCAGGACAGAGGATAGGACCTTTGCAGAGCTGTGGGAAGAATGGGGTCTAGCAGGGCAGAAAACATTTCCCAGCAGGCTCCTCACAAACCAGTTATTGAGGCCTTCCCCAGGCCAGAGGAGCTGTGAGCTGGAACAACACCAATGCCCAGAGGAGGACAAGGAAGAGGACTAATGAGGGGGAAGGCAGAAGCAGAGAGTTCCATTTGCTCATCTGGTCTGTCAGTTCAGTTAATCTGATCCCCAAGGAAAGACATGTGGGCTTCACTTTGGATGACAAATGAGGAGGGAAGAGGCAAGCCCTGCCCTGGTCACTGTCATGGTGAATAATGACCCTGCATTAAGACATTAGCCCTTGACAACAAGAGCCATCCTCTGCGTGCCCCAGCCCTGGGAGTGAGCTCAAACCAAGGATGAAAATCCCCCAAGAAATCTAACCAATGAGGAGGGGAAAGAAAGAGGGACAGAGACAGTATCAGAGAGAGAGAGAGAGGATGGAAGAGGGAAACAGGCAAGAGGGACAGGGAGAGATGAGAGAACAGAGAGAGGGAGGAAGAGAAGACAATCCCACACACCAGGTCATTAGCACAGCCGGGTAACTTGGGACAGGAAGAACAGTCAAAGAGGGAGGGAGATGGAAGGGAAGGACATCAGCCAGCCTCAGCCATGGGATCGGACATTGAGATGGGAAGGGGCTTTAAGTGCCATTAAATCCAATTCTCTTGTTTTTTACTGAGGAGGAATGCACAAAATGACCCTTTCTTACTGTGGAATCAAAATAGTCTGGGTTATTGATAGATGTTCAAAGTGCTGAGACATGGTAAAATGTAAGGGAGAAGCCTAAGAAAGGAGCACGTGGTAGGGAGTGAGGTTGGGGACCAGAGGACGTGGGGAAACTGAGTCTGAGGAATTGACTGAAACCTGCAGGTGGAGCTGGAGGCATCAGGGTGTGGAGGGAAGAGCTGGACTTGGCCCCAGAAAGCTCTGACTGAAGTCTACCTCTGGCACCTTGTGACCTTGGGCAAGTCACTGTAAGAGCAGATAGGTGACACTGCAGTGCATAGAGCATCAGGCCTGGAGTCAGGGAGACTCATCCTTCCTGAGTTCAACTCTGGCCTCAGACACTTACTAGCTGTATGACCCTGGGCAAGTCACTTAAACATGTTTGCCCAAGTTTTCTCTTCTATAAAATGACCTGGAGAAGGAAATGGCAAACCACCCCAGTATCTTTGCCAAGAAAACCTCAATGCAATGGGGTCATGAAGAGTCAGACATGACTGAAAAGTAACTGGAAAAAGAGATTTTTTTTTTAAAAAAAGAGTTTTTATCTAATATCCTTACATATCATAGTCAGAAAGACCTGAGTGAAAATCTGGCTCCAGACACTTACTAGATGTATGACCCTGGGTAAGTCACTTAAACCCATTTGCCTCATTTTTCTGTAAAGTGAATTGGAAAAGGAAATAGCAAACCACTCCAGTATCTTGACAAGAAAACCTCAAAAGGGGTCACAAAGAGTCAGACCTGACTAAAAATGACTAATCTAAACAAGGTAACTTTAACTTCTCTGTCCCTCAGTTTCCTCATCTGTAAAATGGGAAAGGTTGGACTAGATCAGGTGTGGGGAATCTGCAACCTCAAGGACACGTGTGGCCCTCTAGGTCCTCAAGTGCAGCCCTCTGACTGAATTCAGACTTCCCAGAACAAGTCCCCTTAAAAAATGATTTGTTCTGTAAAATTGGACTCAGTCAAAAGGCCACAGCCAAGGAGGCCACATGTGGCCTTGAAGCCACAGGGTCCCATCCCTGGACTAAATAGTCCATTAGGTCACTGCCCAAGGTCACAAAAGTAGTGAGTAGCCAGGCTGGGACTTGGACGCAGGTCCTCTGATTTCAAAGCTAGCATCATGCTGCAGCCCAGGCCAAGAGTCTCTGGATATTGGTGGTAATAGCATTGTTTATATTAATATCAATAAATTAATGGATTGAAAAGAAACAGGCTCCTTTGGGCCTTGTTAGTGAAGCAGCTGGGTAACATGGTGTCTCAAGCGCAGATCCTGGAATCAGGAAGGCCTTCTTTCAAAGCCTGCCACAGACACTCAGCAGATGTGTGATTCTGAGCAAGGTGTATAACCCCTCAGCCTCTGCTTCTCCATCTGTAAATGGGGCGGGTAATTGTATCTGCCTCACAGGGCCGGTATGAGTCGCAACGGAGATAATGACTTCATGCATCTTGCAAACCTTCTAGCACAACATAAATGGCGGTTATTACTGGTACTAGAGCTGGAAATGTCCAGAGGGTGGTCATCTCCTGGGATGAGGAGACTGGAGAGCAAGTCACTCGAACCTGGGTGGAAATAACTGAGCACCAGGGACTGGGGCTGGAGGTTGGACTTTGGGGTGGGACACACACACACATACACACACGTACCACACACACACACAACACACATGCACACACAATACATGTGTACCACACAGCACACATACCACACACATGCACTCACCACATTACACACACAGAGGATTAAACGTAGCTGTCAGTCCTTAGCACCAGGCAGGGTGTAATCAGAAATCTTTAATATTTGAAGGGATGGCATGGGTAAGAAGGGCTGACTGGGTTGTTCTTCTTGGTCCCAGAGAACAGACTCAGGCACAGTGGGGATGTGATGGGGAGGAGTAGCAGAGAAGCAGATTTGGATTCCCTGGAAGGGGAAATGCTTCCTACCAATGAAAGCTCTCCTTGTGCAATGGGCTGCCTAGGGGGGAGGAGGGAGGTAGTGAGTTCTCCCTCACAGAAGACTTCAAGTAGCAATCTGAGGACCCCTTGTTGGGGCTACTGTGGGGGTGGGGATAAGTGTTCCTGTTAAGACCCAAACCCAAACTGGAGCCTTCCAAGATCCCCTGAGAATCTAGGAGTGTGGAGGGGCCCTGAGATATCCAGTCATCCATACGGTCTGCTCTTTTAGCAAGTCCTGTTAGCTGTCCATTCTGAAGGCACACTGTAGGAAGACTGATTCCTCTGATGTCTGAAATTAGAATGCTTTGAGAAAGACAATGGGATAGTAGGAAGAAGAGATGTTAATCAAGTTGTCCTGTTTCTTCCACTGGCTGTGACCTCAGGCAGAATACATCACCTCCTGGGGCCTCAGTTACCTGATCTATAAAATGGAACACATTAAAGGTTACCCTCATAGCCTTGATCTATGATCTTGTGATCTTGGGGGGGGGGTGGAGCCAAGATGGCAGAGTAAAAGCAGGAACTGTCTGAGGTCCCCCTCCAACCACCTCCTATACCTGTAAAATATGACTCTAAGAAAATTGAGAACTACAGAACCCACAGTGACAGAGAGAAACAAATCTCCCATTGAAGCCAGCCTGGAAGACTGACAGGAAAGGTCTATCACACCAAGCTGGAAACTGAGTACAGTCCTGCATGAGCCATGAAGTCCCAGACCCAGGGCAGCCCTGACCAGCAGCACAGACTGGCCAGAGCAGACTTCAGGAGAATGAATCTCCAGCAGCTGTGGTGGTCTCCAGACTTCTCAACCCATAAATGCTAAAGATAAAGTAAAAGGTCAGAGGGGAACTCTGTTGGAATTGAGTGAGAGTACAGTCCAGCCCCTTCCCCCAGGGTGAGAGGTGGTGGTGAGGCTGCCTCTGGAGCTCCTGGTCTGGAGGCTATAGGGGGACCAAACAACCATTCAGAGGGTAATTGCTCTTGCTTTGACCTTCTTGGATTTGGATGACAGTTTGGGGTGGTGGTCCTGTGGTGAGAAATGCCAGTGTGCCAGAGCTTGTGATGGCTGTAGAGAGGGTGCCTTCCTTAGACTTCTGACAACATTGTGAAAACCCCAGCGATTTGGGACAAAGCTCCCTCCACTCTGGAAGCAGACTTCTACTGTGGCAAAGAGCTCAAAAATTAAGTAATTGGCTGGCAAGATGGACAAGCAGAGGAAGCACAATCAGACCATAGAATCCTTTTTGGGGGACAAAAAGGATCAAAACATGGAATTAGAAGAAGTCAGGAAAGTTAAAACTCCTGCATCAAAAGCTTCCAAGAAAAATATGAACTGATTACAGGCTGTGGAGGAGCTCAAGAAGGATTTTGAAAATCAAGTAAGAGAAGTTGAGGAAAAATTGGGAAGAGAAATGAGAACAAAAATCATGAAAAGTGAGTCAACAGCCTGCTAAAGGATACCCCAAAAATACTGAAGAAAATGACACCTTAAAAATAGACTAGGGGGCAGCTAGGCGGGGCAGTGAATAGAGCACTAGCCCTGGAATCAGGAAGACCTGGGTTCAAATCCAGCCTCAGACACTTAACATTTACCAGCTGTGTGAACTTAGGCAAGTCACTTAACCCAATTGTCCTGCCTTCCTTCCCTCCAAAAAGCAAAACAAAACCAAAAAAGTAGACTAACTCAAATGGCAAAAGAGGCCCAAAAAGCTAATGAAGAGAAGAATGAATTACAAAGGCAAATTGTCCAGATGGAAAAGGAATTTCAAAAACTTACAAAAAATTTCAAATCATCCTTCAAGAAATTCTCAAGGAAAATTGCCCTGATATTCTAGAACCAGAGGGCAAAATAGAAATTGAAGGAAATCACAGATCACCCCTTGAAAAAGATCCCAAAAAGAAAACTCCTAGGAATATCATAGCCAAATTCCAGAGTTTCCAGGTCAAGGAGAAAATATTACAAGTTGTCAGGAAGAAACAATTTGAGTATTGTGGAAACACACTCAGGATAACAAAGATCTAGCAGCTTCTACTCTAATGGATCAAAGGGCTTGGAATATGATATTCCAAAGGTCAAAGGAGCTAAAATTAAAACCAAGAATCATCTACCCAGCAAAACTGAGTATGATGCTTCAGGAGAAAATATTGTCATTCATTGAAATAGAGGTTTTTCAAGTATTCTTGATGAAAAACCAGAGCTGAACAGAAAATTTGACTTTCAAATATAAGAATCAAGAGAAGCATGAGAAGGTAAACAGGAAAAAGAAATCATAAGGAACTATGATCTTGGGATCGTTTGCCCTTTTTCCAGCCTATATTTCCTATTTATCACCAGCCACTCCCATCTCTATGCATGGTTAGACCCCACTGGTTCAGTCTGTCCTCAGCTGGGGATAGAGGATAGGAGCCAGGATACAAGAGAAAAACAGGGATCACTCACAGGGCACCCTAGTTCAGGAAGGTTCTTTGGGGAACCTAGGTCTGCCATGGGTAGCATGGCAGCATTTGGAGGCTATAAATAAGGAAGGTCCTTCTGTGGGGATAACGTCATGTGGATGATTCCACACTCTCCTAGGAAAGGGAAGGGAAAACATGGAAGGTGAACAGAGGGGATACAAAGATGGTGCAGACTCAACTCAGCAGGTACTTATTAAGTGCCTAATGTATAGTAGTAGCTGGGGACAAACATAAAGAGCTTTCATTTTACGGGGGGAAACAACACATAATTAGATAAGCTGATTGAAAATACAAGGTCATTTCAGTGGGCATAGGCAAGGAGTGTTAGTAATTTGGGTGTATGGGAGTGGGGTGAAGAGGAAGATCAGGAAACAGCTGGAGGAGGCAACATTTGAACAAAGTCATGAAGAGAAATGGGGATTCCAAGAGGTGAATGTGATGAGGGAGAACATTCCAGGCATGAGTTACAGACTGAGCAAAGTGGATGTGGGAGATGGAGTGTTGAGATTAGGGATAAGCAAATCGGCCAGACTGGGGGGAAAGTGTCAGAGAGGCCAGTAACAGAAAATCCATCTGGAAGGATAAGCTGGAGCCAGTTTGTGAAAGGCTTTAAATGCTGAACAGAGAAGTTTGCATTTTATTGGAAGAGGAGCTAGGAAGACAAGCTAGGGAGGGATGTGGGGAAACCTGTGTCTTCGGAATAGCCCTGTGGGTAGGCAGGTAGGAGGAGCTTAGAGAGGTGAGAAACCGGACCCAAGGAGAGCAGTGTAAACTCAGAGAGGAAAAAAACAGATGCATCATGGGAGCCCTTTGCATTGTTCTTCATCTAAGGCTTCCCTACTCAGAGGGGGAATTGTTTCTGTTGAGAAATTGTTTCTGTTTTGGCCAGAAACCATAAGGGTCTTCCCCTCCCAGATTGATTTTTTACTAGGTAAAGAGGTCATTCTCTGTCTCATTTCTTACCTAACCTCAATAATTGAATGGGTGTTGCCTCAGTCAGCCTGAGAGGCCTGTTCAAAACTTTAGCTTAAAAAGGCCAAGGTCTCCCACTGCATCAAGGGCCCTCTCCAGTCATCCTGGTCTATATCTGGCCACTAGACCCAGATAACTTCATGACTCTGCACAGCCCTCCCTCACTTAAATCCAATTCATTTGCATGTCATGGCATCACCTCCCCATGTCCTGGTCCTCCCGAGAATGAAGGGCAAACAACAACTCCTTGCCCATTCTAACCCCCAAAGGATTATGGTGATTTCAAGTGATTTGGCTAGTAGGAGTATGACACTTGAAAGATTCTCTCACAGGAGTCAGAAAGATCAGAACTCCTTCTGCTAACGCCTACTATGTGTCCTGGCAAATTCCCTCTGGGCCTGTTTGGTCACCTGTAAGATGGGGACAAGGCTACATGTTCCCAGGCATCTTGGGAGGCTCAAATAAGCTCACATACATGGAGTGTTTTGTCATCTTTAAAGTGCAATTTACAATTCTATTATTGTTCATTATTATTGTTGTTATTACCATCACCACCAATAATAGTACATTTGTAGGAAATTTTCTTCATTGGTGGAAAGAATGACTGCTCAGTGTCACATGCCTGCATGAGGGGCAGAGTGGGCAAGAATTTGGAAGAGGAAAGTCTTTGTTGTTTCCAATTTTGAAGGAGTATCTTCTTGGTTCCAGAAGAGTCCTCTGTACAGAAAGAAAAGTCATTGAGAATCAGCCAATATGTAGAGAAGCATGCCCCTGATTTTTGTCTAATCTTCCTAGAGACGAGAAATTTCTCCTTTGGTAGGACTGAAGACTCTCTTGCTTGGGTTCCCAAGAAATGGACCAAAGTTAACGCCAAGATCAGTCTATGGAGTAAGTTTCATCACCATACACCAGGAGAGTTAGCTTTGTTAATAAAAAAAATTCTGGGGTAGCTAGGTGACACAGTAAATTCGCACCAGCCCTGGAGTCAAGAGGACCTGAGTTCAAATCCAATCTCAGACATTTGACACTTAACTAGCTGTATAACCTGGGGCAAGTCACTTAACCCCAATTGCTTTGCCTTCTCCCCTCCAAAAAAAAAAAAAGAAATCCCTCCCCCCCCCCCCAGCTGACGACTTTCTATGTGTGTACAGCACGCTAGCCAGGGGAGTTCTACAGCCCCATCCCACTCAGGGAACCCAAATGAAAGAGTTTTGTCTTGGATCAGAGGCATGTTAGGGAACTGTGGAGGATGGAATACCAGACACCTGCAAGGCTAAGGTCAGCCTGCTCCAGAAGTCTGGAAAGAATGTCTCTGCCTGAGGCAGCTAGAGACTCAATCACTGCACTGGAAATCATCCAAGGACCTCAGGGCAGAATTATGGTGAAAATAACTAGCAAAGAGATATTTACAGGGAGGGAGGAAGGGGGAAGGAACCAGGGATGCTCACTTTCCAGCTGATTGGAAGCTTGGCTAAGAGTGTGTTCTGACCAGCCTGCTTGCCCTACTTCAGCTTTGAATAACCAGGCAGCTTTTCCCCTATTGGCAGGCTGTAGTCAGACCCAGATCTGGGTAAAAGGAAAAGGCATTACAGAATGTCATAAAAGAATCACAGAATCAAAGGCTGACAAGGGACCCCAGAGGCCATCTATCTTGGACCCACTCCCTGAACTTTATACTTTATGCTTCCTGATATTTGGGACAGTTTTAATTTTGACTTTGTGAATATGTCACTTCATATGATGACTTCAACATAATATGGCATTACTTTTAAAATGTATTAAATTCACTACAAATGAATTGAACCGACCAAGATTCCCCTATACAACTACCCCCAACAAGCAGTTGACTCAACTTTAAGATCTCCATTGAAAGCATCTAAGGCAATCCCACTCCACTTTGTGGTGACTGATATAGGGGAGTTTTCCTGACATCCAAGCCCAAGTCTGCCTCTGTGCAGCTCCCACACAGAGGACAAGCCCAGCTCTTCCCACAGAGGCCAAGGAGAACAATTCTATTCCTTCTTTTCTGGGACTGCCCTTTAAATCCCAGAAGATGGTGACCATATTCTTCAGAATGCTCTCTTCCTGGGCTAACCATCCCCAGTTCATCCTTGTATGATGTATTTCCTTCCTTCCTTCTCTTTATTCATCCTCTTCTGGAAAGGGTTGAGCTTATCACTGAGCTTATCACTGAGCACTGTAAAATGCACTGCCCAGAGCAGCAGATGTACTCCAGATATATTCTGACCAGGTCAGAAGAGAACAGGACTATGACTTTCTTGATCCTGGACATTGCTGCATACTTTTCTCTAAGATGGTTTTAGTTTTCTTGGCTGCTATCACAAGGATGATTCATGTTGATCTTGTAGTCCATGAAAGCCCCCAGATTCTTTTCACAGAAACTGCTCATGCCTCTCCCACTTTTTATTTGTTGAGACTGATTTCTGGAACTGGGGTGTAAGATTTTATACTCATCATAATTAAATTTCCTCTTATTGTGTTGGATCCATACTTTTAGCCTGCCAAAATCTTTTTGGATCCTGATTCCATCATCCAACAAACTGCTATGTCTCGCCAAGCTTCCTGACACCTGCAAATTTGACATAGATGCCTTCTATGACTTCATCTAAGTAACTTATTTTAAAATGTTAATGGATTCCATGGACATTCTATTGAATAGGTTTCTAGGTGACATGGTGGGTGCGCTGGCTCTTGAGTTAGGAAAACTAGTTCAAATCTGGTCTCAGACACATACCAACTGTGTGACCTTGAGCAAGTCACTTAACCTCTGTCTGCCTCGGTTTCCCTATCTGTAAAATGGAGAAAATAATAGGACCTACCTCTCAAGGATATTATGAGGATAAAATGAGATAACATTTGTACAGTGATTTTCAAAACTTAAAGTGCTGCACAGATATTAGTTATTATTATTAAAGACCCTCATAAGCTGAAATTTAATCACTGACAGCTATTTTTTTGGATCCAGCCAATCAACTATTTATGAATCCAACTGACTGTACTGTGTGCCCAGTCCATATCATTCCCTCTTTTCCACAAGAAGACCATGAGAAACTTGACAAAATACTTTGCTGCAATCTAGGTTTTTATAGCCTACCCATTCTCTACCAGTCTAGTAATCCTGTCAAAAAAGGAAATATGGTTAGTCTGGCATAGTCTGTTCTAAATAGTAATGATGCTAGAATGCTGACAGGAAAAGATGTTAAGCTCACGGCTTTAGAGTTTGCTATCTCTGTTCTCTCTCTCTCTCTCTCTCTCTCTCTCTCTCT
>CM053593.1:380693742-380724938 GCA_028646575.1 Pseudocheirus occidentalis
CTCCTTCACTCCCTCCCTCCCTTCCTCCCTTCTTCCCTTCCTTCCTTCCTTCCTTCTTTCCTTCCTTTCTTCCTTCCCTCCTTCCTTCCTCTGTTTATCCACCTGTTTCTTTCTTATTTGCTTTTGTGGACCTGTGACTTTATTGGTGTAGGAAAGTCCCTCTGCTAACCCATGATAAGCCCTAGTAATGCTGTATAGTAGTGGGGAGCTAGGGAAACGCTGGGTGCACTTGGAATGGCGCCTGTCTAGTCTCATACAGCCAGTCTGTGTTGAAAGAGGGCCTGACCCCTGGACTCTCTAAGTCCCAAGTTCCACAGCACTGAACGTGTATGATCTGGGCTGACCCTCTATGTGGGAGGCAGGACTTTAGCCATTGTTATGTTCAGTTTACAGCCAAGGAAGCTGGCTCAGAAAACAGGGACTTGCCCAAGGTCACCAAGTTTGTAAGCTACAGAGGTGGGCTCTGAACCAAGGCCCTCTTGACTCCATTCTACCACTGGCCCCTCGGCATCTCTGGGGCCTGTCTCTAAATCTTGATGCTAGAATCCTTAGGTGATACCCCGGGCTTTGAGCCCCCTTCCCCTTTCCAGGACTTGGCTTTTGGCTGGCTGTAGGGATGCTTCTCTCATCCACCAGGGGGCAGCAGAGACCACTGGCTAGTTGAGGCCACAGCTGTGGTGCTTTGGAGCCTTGACCATTGGGGAAGGGAGCCTATGGGACAATTGGGGCTGGATGGCTGCTTCTACTCCCCTACCCCCACTCCCTTCCAGGGGACACACCTTACAAAACAGTGAGCAGCAGTGAGGACCCAGGCATCCCCGACTAGTACACCTCCACACATGGGCTGCCCATTCATTCTCAGCGACACCAGCCACGGCCAGGAGCCCAGGGATGCCACTTTGCCCCCCACAATTCTGCCCCGCGCCCATGTCCCATTGGCAACTCCCCGGCTCTTAAGGCCACAAGTCACTGTCGAGAGAGGAAGGACAATCAGGACGGGGCACTCGCCTGGGCTTCCCACAGTCCCCAGTGTCTGACCATCCTTCTCCCCAATCTCCTGCCCATCCTTCTTGCCCTTACCCGGCTTCTGTTGTCCAGGAACGTTGTGGACATGAGGTTGCTGGCTCCAAAGCCCTAGGGATGTGGGGGTCAAGGGAACAGAACCACAATGCTCACTTCTGACCAGCACACAGCCCCATCCCAGGAGCCCAGCATCTCAGAACCAGAAGGGACCTCCAAGGTCACCTAGTCCGGCCCATTCCTGAGCAGGAATCTGCTCTGTACCCACCCCTGACACATGGCCATCCACTCCCCCAAAGGGACTCTGACCTTGACCTTGGGCTAACTGAAGGGAGAAGGGGGCCCTAAGGAAGTGCTAGACACAGGATCCTACAGCCTAGGGAGGGGTCCACTCAGGGAGGAGTGGGGGGGACAAGGTGGTAAAGGGTTTGACAAGAGTTAGACTGGACTCTTGTTCAGCCTTGAGCAGGGTGACAGGAGGGAACAGAAGGGGGAGGAAGAGGGAAAACAGGGTTCTGAGGGGCCATGCTTCCTGGGGGAGGAACATTGAGGACCTCAGCCCCAGGGGGAGGAACATTGAGGACCCCAGGCCCAGGAGGAGGGGTGGCCTGGGTCTAGGGACTGGGGTAGGGTCATCAGGGGTTCCTGCCCCACCACCTCAGTGCTCACCAGGACAAGGCGAGGTGTGGTTAACGCAAGCCTGGCACACCAGAAGCCTGCGTCTGTATTCCAGTGTCGCCCTTTCTATAGTCAGTGAGGCCTTTCTCTGGATAGCCTTCAACAGGAGAGTCCCCTGTTCCGACAGAGCTGTGGAAACAGAAAGTACCAGGGCTGGTCATCAGATCAGGAGATCTATGCTGGGGGGGGGGTTAGTGAGCACCCCAGCCAGACTCTTATCTTCCACATACAGAAGCTCAGTCAAAGAGAGGGGCCAGGCACCTGCCCAAGGTCAGGAAGGTAACTAAAGTCAGACCCAGGATTTGAAGGGGAAGCTCCAGGGAACTTGATGTCAGAATGTCGGACTCGCTGATCACTGAGGTCTCTGCTAGCTCCAAATCTATAGACCCATGATCTGTAACTAAGACAGGATGGTGAGGGCTTTGTCCCCCGGGGGCATCAAAGTTTAGAGGGTGAAGACAGCACAGAGTCTTTCAAGCAGCATAGAAACTAGTGAGCTTAGCACCCAGACAACAGGAATAATTAAGTAGGAAACAGCGTCTGGGTGGGGTTCTCCCATTCTACACCCTGGCTTGTCTGCTCATGGGGACACATTTCCTGAGGTCTCACTTATCACTATGACTTAATCTGTCTCAAAAGGTGCCCCAGCTACCAGTTATGGTCACACCCGTCCCCATTGCCCTTTGGCCTCTTCTACCCAAGAAAAGCTAAAGACCTCAGAGCTCCCCCAAATAAGAATGGAGCAGACACTTGAGAAGGGTCTGGGCCATTGGGATGCCTCCTTCCACCTTCCTCCCCTAACCTCGATTTCTCAAAAAACTCTCTCCTGACTGAGTTCCAGCCTTTCCCCCAACCTCAACATTCTTGTCCTAATCTCTAATTTGGGCAGCTGGATGGTTCAGTGGGTAGAATGCCAGGCTTGGAATCAGAAGGACCTGAGTTCAAATGTGGCCTCAGACACTTGCTAGCTGGGAAAGTCAGTTAACCCTGTTTGCCTCAGTTTTGTTATCTATAAAATGAGCCGGAGAAGGAAATGGCAAACCACTCTAGTATCTTTGCTCAGAAAAGCCCCAATGGGGTCATGGAGAGCCAGACAAGACTGAAAAAAGACCTGAAGAACAACAAAATCTCTAATCCCTCCTCAGCCCCCAAAGTCTCTCCCTAACCCTCACACACTCATCTCTAATTCTCACTTGGCTTTCTAAACCTTAATGTCCTCCCTAAATTCCACATTTCCACCTATTTATCCCCACCCTTACCCCTCTCCTAATTCCCCTACCTCCCAGGCTCAGGATGTCCAGGGAATAAACTCACCTTGAAGTGTAGTCCTGGCCAGGCGCTCTTGCCTGGGGTCTGTAGTCCTCATACCCCCAATGCCCAAGGGGAACAGGAGGCTCAGGAGCCCCAGCACCACTGGCAGCATTGTACCCTGAGGGCTTGGAGAACACTAGAACGAGCAGCTCCCCAGCCCCAGGCTCCTCAGGCCTCCCAAACTCCTCTCCCTGGGCTCCCAGGACTTTCTTCTCCCTTTGTTTTGGTGACCCTCAGTCCTTCCGGAGACTGCGGGCTCAGACCTCTAAGCATTCCGTCTGTCTGTCTGTCTCTCCATGGCTGGGCTCTCCCACCATGCCCTGGTACTTAGCAGGGACAGGACAGATGAGGTGAGCTAGAAGCGGTGGGGTGGGGTGGGGACAAGCCTTCCTCTGGCCAGCCCGGGTGTCCAGCTTGGGGTCATGCATGGGGCCTTCGAAGACGCCAGCCAGAGAGAAAGGAGTGGGTGGGGATGGGCCTCTCCCCTTCCCTGGGTCCCCTCTCCCCATCAGTCGAAGCCTTTGAAGTACGGTCTTCAGGGTTCTTTGTGAAAAGGGCCCTTGTTTCCCCAGGCCCATCAAAGGGGCATCAAAGGGGGAAAAGCTGGGCTAACGGTTGGGCTGGTGGCCCTGGAAGTGAGTGGGAGGGAGAGGCCAGACGGCCAGGACAGCACGGCTTCCTATCCCAGAGCAGCCCATAGAAGCCCCCCCCCCCCCCATGGAGAGGGCCTGTGGGGGGAGGAAACCCAGGCCCTGGGGTGGGAGAGGGAGCATCTCCAGGCCCTCCCGACAGTCTATGGCTTACGTCAAGGAGATTTGTACCGAGGCCCAGCCGACTAGGGAGTCCCAGTCGGCCTCTCCACGCCTGGTCTGAGTGCCTAAAGCCAGTTCTAGAATTTGGCCTCAGAGGCCTTGAATTCAGATTCTGACCCTGTTGTGTGACTTTGGACAAGGCCCTTCTGCTCTCTGGGCTTCACCTTTCTCCCATGTCTGATCGGGAGTTTTGCTTTTGATGATTTTTGAGGTGCCTTTGAGCATTGGCTCCCCAGATTCTGGGTCCCCTGCCTGGGCCCCAGGAGCTCCCAGGCCTAATTGCTTTGGGGCCCCTTCCCAGACAATTGTTACCACTTCAAAAGGGCAAGATGAAAGGGCTGTAATTAGCGCAGTAATTACTGGAGGGGAAGGGGGGCCAGAAGAGGGTGCTGGCAGCAGGTCTGGGGCAGGAGGGGGAGGAGTAGATGAAAGCCCTAGGGAGGACCTGAGCTGGCAGGGGCTGCCGCACTGCCAGACAGTGCTGCCCGGGCCCTCTCCCTACCCAACTGTCGCTCCATTATGGGGAGGCCTGCTCTCAGCCGTGCCCCTTTCTCCCAGGGAACGCTGGGGACGGCTCAGCACGCCGCCGCCCTCCCCCCCCCCCCAAGGCCTCAAAGATCATCGGGCCTTTGGGTGGGGTAGGAGAGGCAAGCCCAGAGCTGCAGGGTAACTAGGTGATGGGGCCTGGGGCTTGGGGAACTTATTCACTAGCCTTTGGAAAGACATGGAGAGAAAGGCTGAGTTATAGGCACTGGCAAGTGGGTGTTGGAGTAAGGAAGACCAAGTTCCGGTTTTACCTTGGACATATGTTGGCCGTGTGATTGTGGGTAAGATGTTGGACTTCTCAGGGCTCCCGGCCAAGTGTCTAAGACTGTAAGTGACTGCGCTCCTAGTGCTGCTGAAATTAAAGATCTCGTCTCCCCCAAATCCATTCAGTTGGAGAGGGAAGGGCGATAGCAGCTGACATTTACACGGATCGGGCCTTAAACTTTGCAAAGCCCCTTATCTGCACTTGTAAGTCAAGGCTTGGCCAAAGACACCTGGTCCTTGAAGTAGCTTTAGCTGTTCTGTTCCTGATGCCAGTCCATGTGGAATTTTGGGGAGCCATTTTGGCCAAGACAGAAGTTTTTTTTAAAGGACCAAAGAGCTGGAAAAACGACAGACTCCAGAGCGGCTGAACAGGAACCAAGTGACAAAGAGGGGGGTGTTCCCACCATCTCCTCCCTGGCAGCTTTTGGGTGAAGAGGGCAATTCAGGGGTGCCAGATGAGGGAGAAGCAGCTGGCTGCATTCCTCTACCTGGCCACCATGTGTCTGGGAGCATGTCTCTGCCTCCTTTATGTTTGTTCTTCCCTGATTTCAGGTGAATATACCTCCCCAGGTGAGGGTATCCAGGTAATTTTGTCAGTTTCAGAGCTGTAGAGGTCCCACCAGGGAGTTGAGTGGATAATAGAATGTGCCTGAGCTGGTCACCACAGGATGCCCAGGCAGTAACCTTTTGGCATTGAAAGAAAAAGAGAGAGAACCAGCCTCAGATGAAAAGCAGCCCAGCTCAGAAATGGATTGACCCGTCCGTGTCCAAAGCCAAGCCTTGCTGCAAAATTCTGAGGTCTCCTTCAAGAGAGAAGATGAGGCCCAGGATCAGAATGTGAAAAGCACCTCGTTCCCCTCACTAACTTTGTATGTTCAATTTAATCCTGCTCCCACCTTATTTATAGTGTGGGAGAGTGTGCTTTCTGGGTCATGGAGAATATATTCTAGCTTTACCTTCTCAGTAAATTATTTTTCTGAAAGCTAATTTACTTCAGCTGGCTTACTGATAATGCAGAGCGCACTGATGGGGGCTAGAGATCAGTGGCACTAGAAACCTTAGCCCTTCAGGGTTCCCCCCAAACCCTGAGGAAAGTAATCAACCGCCTTTTGGGAAGAGGGTGGATTGGGTGAGTGAGCCCCGGAGGAAGTGCTGCATAATGAAATATAAGATATGTACAAAGAGACTTTTAGGGGGAGGACACTAGCAACTAGGGTGTGTTAAGCACTGGGCACTGAACTCCCAGAGCATCCCGAACTAGTGGCCATCTGTCCTTGCAAAGCCTGTCTGCCTCTACAAGACTCTAGGGATTGGTTTGAGTCTCTCCCTACTGAGCTTGGCCGGCTCTCCTCTGAGGGCAGCATTCCCAGAGCAGCCTAATTTTAGATGCCAAACAGAATTGAACATGTTTCTAGCCCACAAGAAGTACCAGGAGCTTCAGCTGGTCTCAGGTTCCAGAGCCCACATCTTCAGGAAAGGGGAGGCAGAATCAGGAGAGAGGCTAGGAAAGGATGCTGGGATGGTGCCACTAGATGGCGCAATGGAGCAGGTAACGCCTCTCATTAAAGGGATGGGAGACCCAGCTCACTTTCTAGGGTAGGAGCCTAGGCAGGCTATGGAAATATCAACGCCCCATCTTACAAATGGGGAGACAGGGAAGAGGCTCCAAAAGTCTAGCTATCTAGTCACAGAACCATAAGATTTGGAGGCGGATGGCCAACCTCCTAGCGTCCCACGTGGGGATCAGATTTCAGCTTCCGCTTATTTCTGAACTCTTTTATCATTAGTTCAGTGTTTTGCTGGGGCAGGTTGTGGGGAGGTCGAGTCCGTGATGGTGTCAAATGGGAGCAGGGACTGGAGAATGGGAGACTCAGGGATCAGTCTTATTGGTAATTTTTCAGTCATGTCCAACTTCATGCCCCTATTGGAGTTTTCTTGACAAAGATACTAGCGTGGTTTTCCATTTCCTTCTCCAGCCCATTTTATAGGTGAGAAAACTGAGGCAAACAAAGTTAAATGACTTGTTCAGGGTCACGCAGCTAACATGTGTCTGAGGCTGGATTTAACTCAGGAAGAGGAGCCTTCCTGACACCTGGCTCAGTGCTCTATTCACTGTACCACCTAGTTGCCCTCTTAGGACATGACCAACAATGTTGGGCTTGGAAGGGACTTTTTATTTTATTTTATTTTGTATTTACACTAACCACATTTACATGACATTTATATGTATGCTCACATTGCTCCAATGTGAATGGAAACAACAATAATAGAAGGGGAGTTTTGTTTTTGCTCTTTGGAGGGTGGAAGATAGGTCAGTTGAGGGTTAAGTGACTTGCCCAAGGTCACACAGCTAGTTTTGGTAGGGACTTAAAAAATTAATTCATTTCCTTTGAGTTTACAACATTCAGTTCCACAATCCCTTGAGTTACAAATTTTCTTCCCCTCCCCATCCTCCTCCTCCCTCCCCCAGCATGCAATCAAATACAAGATCTACAAATACCTTCACATTAAACATTAGTCAGTTTGTAGTTTGCTTCAGTCTGCACTCAGAGTCTGTGGCTCTTTCTCTGAATGTAGACGTCTCTTTCCATCATGAGTCTTGAGGAGTTGTCTTATAACCTTGCATCGCAGAGAGGAGCCCAGTCTATCAAAGCTGGTCGTCACACATACGTTGTGTCTGTGATTGTGCACGAATTTCTCCTGGTTCTGCTCTCCTCCTCACTCAGCATCTGTTTGTATTCGCCTCTCCAGGTAAATGTGAAGTCTGTCTGCTCCTCATTTCTCACAGCACAATAGTATTCCATTCCATTCATACACCACAGCTTGTTCAGCCAGTCCCCAATGGATGGGCATCCCCTTGATTTCCAATTCTTTGCCACCACACCAAGAAGTGCTATAAATATCTTTGTACCTACAGGTCCACTTCCCCCTTCTGTGGTCTCTTTGGGATACAACCCTAGAAGTGGTATTGCTGGGTCAAAGGGTATGCACTTATTTAAAGCCCTTTGGGCTCCACCAACAATGCATTAGTGGTTGGAAGAGACTTTTGACAGAGAAATTGAAGCTCCAAGTCTTAACTGATCCTGGCTCTGGATTTGGTTCTAGTGTAGGGGTAGAGGCTGATTAAACTCATCAGTCAATCAACCTAGCCCACTTAGGCCAGCAACCTTCATCAGGTGAGAATACATTTTGGTTGAATCAATTAATCAAAGGTATGAACTAGGTGTCCATAAGGCCTGGGCATCTTCCTAGGTACAACAGAAAGTCTTAAGAATAGGTTGAGGGGGGTGGCTGGGTGGTTCAGTGAATAGAGCACTGCCCTGGATTCAGGAGGACCTGAGTTCAAATCTGATCTCACACACTTAACACAAAACTATCAATGTGACCTTGGGCAAGTCACTTAACCCCAGTTGCCCTACCTTACTCCTTCCATAAAGCAATAAAAAGACTAGGTTGAGGGACTTGGTCATCCTCTGTGGGGCTTATTTAAGGAATTTGGAATGGAAAATTTAAGCATCTTAGCACTTCAGTCCTGATCTCCTTTGTCCCCACCTCCTTGGTTGGAGAAGAAACTTCTTGAATGCCAGAAGATTAGAAGATTTGAATGTTTTCATTAGTGTTTTATCAGGGATCCTGGGACAGCAATAGTTCTGACTCCAAATCAGATGTCTATGTGTGGAGTCAAGGACAGATTGGAGGTGAATTGTAGAGTCAAGATTCTATAAGAGCTCAAAGGAGCTCCTACACCATATTCAATAGAAACTTCTTGGGGACTGAGCAACAGGACTTCTAGGAGCTATGAATGACCTCCTCCACAAGTACCTGAGGCTAGTTTTCCCAGGATTTTATGTCTTGATTGGAGAGCATGGCCCTTGTGAGATGTTCACACAGATAGATCTGGAGGGAAAGTGAAGTATTTCTTCTACAATCCTTCAGAGTTGCTTTAATTTTCAGGAAAGTGCAACAGGTGTGATTGGCTATGTTTTGTGTTAATGCGTGCTTCAAAGACATGGTGCTTTGGGCATTTCTTTTGTGGTAAAAGAAATTGTGCTTCTGTGTGTGGTTGTGGTCTGTCCTTCATTCTCAAAGAAGACCATGACATCAAGCCGATGACTACATGACTTGCTGTTGACTTTGATTTGAGTGAGGGAGGGCTGTACAAGTCACCAGCCTCACTTTCTCCTCCGGAGCCATGTGGGTCCAGTGGCCAGATATGGATCAGGATGTTTGGAGATGGCCCAAGCAGCAGTGGGAGACCTCAGCCCTTTTAACCCAATTCACTCTAGCTATCCTGGATTAGACCACAATAAGTCCCTGCCCAAGCATGACTTAATGGTTATTTTTTGGGTCCACCCCCCCACCCCTGGCTCAGAGTGAATGTAAACAATCACTGTTTCTCTTTTTGGCTAGCAACCCTGAAGGTCTTCCCCTCCCAGTTTATTTATTTTTTTTATTAAAGGGGCCATCTCTTGACTCATTGCTTCAAGAGGCCCATTCACTGAATGGGCATTGCCTCACTCAAAGGTAGAAGGAATAAATAGCAATCCTATCTCTGATATATACTTTGTATCCTGAGTATCTTTTTTAGAAGGTGCCTTCTTAATCCCTTTAAGGGGGGCCCTAGATGTAGGACACATCTAAGCTTTATTTAAGAGATTTTTCTCAGGAACTCCAGGGTAGGGGCATGACGAGCCTAGAGAGTGATAGCCTCTCTTTGTGGGCAGGCTCTCCCAGGACTGCACTCAGTCTGTGTGAATCCAGTCCTAGTAACTCCTTGTGAGGGTGCACCTTCTAGGCCATTGACAATATCTGCACAACCAAGAAATGAAAATCTGTCATCTTTCAAAACCACGTCATCCCCTACACCCAAAAGAGTACACATTTCAAAGGCATAAGAGAAGAGGCTGTTGATTTGCTTCTTTGACGTTAGTACTATTATTTGTGTAGAATTAATTTTCCCGAAGTCAGTCAACCAAGATTGTTCCACTGAAAGCCAGAAGTAAAGGAGCGACTCAGTGGAATATTTTTCTCCAAAACGATGGTGCAGCAGCAGCCCAATGTTATGTTTCCCATGAAAAGTTCAGACTAAAATTCATTAAGTCCAACTCAATCGGCAGTCTCCTTATTCACAAGACTTGCATCTGAGTGACTTTTGGTTTCTTTCAAAAATCAAATCCACTCTTTGGACGGGTTCCAGACTCTGAGCTACTTATTGGCTGCCTCTACACTATACTGGAGAACCATTTTCACATCTCCTGACCACTACAACCTTGGGCTCTACCCCTGGATTCTCCAGGTCTGAGAGGTGAACTTTTGCTTTGTTTTTCAAGAGCCAGGTGTCCACCATTCTTCCCTGCTGGCTGTCTCTTCACCATACCAATAGGAATCCTTCTCCACACTTTCCAATGCCCCTTCCTGTGCTGTCTGTCTCTACTAGACCACAGGTTATATTATAATGCAGAAATCACCAGAACTATTTGGCACTAATTGTCTTTTAAAAATTTCTATATTAGTCATCTTATGAAAGAAGACACAGACCAAAAAAAAAACCCATAAAAATAAAGTGAAAAAATATTGCTTCAATCTGCATTCAAACACCCTCAGTTCTTTTTCTGGAGGTGGATAACGTTTTTCATCATGAGTCTTTCAAAACTGATGCTAGCTTAAAAAATTAAAAAGGTCAATAGTATTAGCTGGAAAAGGAATAATCTGAAATAATTGAACTCAACAAACCAATGTTCAATAAACCTTCAAACATAAATGACCAAATTGCCTAGGAAAGAACTCTCTATTTGATAAAAAATATATATCAAAGCTAGAAAGCAGTCTGGCAGAAATTAGGTTTAAACCAATATCTTATACCATATTGTGCTACAAATTTCAAATGGATGTATGAGAGGAATATTAAAGATCTTATCAGAAAAAATGAGGAGATAAGCAGATTGGACATCTTCCACAGCTTTAAGAAAGGGGTGAAATTCTTAAGCAAAGGATAGAGGCAATTATGAAGGATTCAATATTTTTTATTACACCGTATTGGAAAGACTTGATACGTGCAAAATGAATGCAAGGAAGGATAAGAAGGAAAGCAATTATTTATGAAACAATCTTTCTATCAAATATCTCTGATAAAGATTTGATATGCAAAATACAAGATGTCCCAAAAGTCTTAGTTCGATCTTAAGCTATCTAAGGTTAAAATAGAAACAATTACCAGAAATATGTACATCCAGAAGTTAATCCCCAATAGACAAATGGTTCTAGGGAATGTTTTCCTTTTTATCTTAGTGTCCTACCCCTCCCAGTATCTTACACATAGTAGGTCCCTAAAATATGCTATTTGGATTAAACTGAATCACTGTCAATTAAGGTGCCAGCCAGGCTTGGACAGCAGACATCTGAAACCAAACCATGGGAGCTAAGGCCAGAAAGACATAAGAGAACCAGATTCAATCCGAGCAGACAATGACTAACTGCCTGGCACATGAAGGGTAACTTGAGTGCCAGACTGTGGTATGGTCATTTCCCAACAGCGGCTCATAGGAGGTAGAGGGGCTGGGATATACCTCAATGAGATCATAAGTGGACAGGGTTGGTGTGGTGGGAAAAGCGCTGGAGGATGCCAATTGATTGGAGAATGGCAGAACAAATTGAGGTATGTAATTGTGATGGAATATTATTGCATCATGAGTCAATAGTGATTGCTTATGACCGATGTGGGGTGAAGTCAGCCGAACCAGGAAACCAAATTAAGTGATGACCGCAATAATGTAAAGGGAAACCACTCTGAAAGACTCCGGAACTCTTCTCCATACAATGTCCGATTTGTGATTTTTGTGACTTCAGAGGACAACTCCAAATTTAGCTCGGCTGGTTCTCTCGCAAGGGATATGGAATCCATCATTAAACCCCTCCTTGAAATCTGGGTCCTGTGGTCATAGCCTTCAAGAACCCAGGGTCACCTCTGCCCCATAATAAAGTTTCCCAGTGGGAACTTTCTCATCTCCTGAATAGTTCTGTGAAAATCACATTGATCCAAGTGCCAAGGAGAGGGGGAAGTGTAGCTAAAGTAACCAATACAGACCCAAAGGACACTATGTCAACTCCCAACTCTTGGCCTAGGGCAAAGGGGAAGTGCGGGCTGAAAGAGCCAGGGCATAGAATCTACTCTGCAGAGGCACCAGAGGACTTCCAAGGTCCATTCAAGTTCTAAATATATGATTCTATGATCCCTAGCTCTCCTGAGGAAGCCATTATGAATTGACCTATTTTAAAAAAAATCAAACATAGATCTGTTGGTATACAGAGCCCCAACAGAGAAAGCTCCTCTCCCCATTCAGATCAGAACCTTCAATTCACAGCCTTAGAGAGAGGGCTGGAGGTATCATGGGACTTGTCCAGGATCACACAACCGGTTTGTATCAGCCAGATCATGAACAAAATGGTAGTCTGGTGGAAAGAGAGGTGAATTTGGCATCAGAGGGCTTAGGTTCAAATCCCACCCCTGCCACTTAATTCCCATATGACTTGGAGAATTTCACCTTTCCCTCTGGGCCAGCTCACTCAACTGTAAAATGAGGGATTTGGACTCTAGGTCCCTTCCAGTTCTGTGGAACTGACACAGTTTTTAGCATAGTGGAAAGCCAAGATCTTGGAATGGCACCGGAGTGGACAAAGTGTGAAGCTAGTTAGGCCCCAGGCTCCTTGCTTATCCTTAGGTAAGGAGATGACCCTTGACAGTTCACTTCCCTGAAGCACGTCTGCTGAGAAAAACAGTTGCTGAATTAACCATAAATCTTGACAGTTTATTTGTCTGGGGGCACAGGCTGATCTTAGAGTTCTAAGAAAAGCCCTCACTAAATTTTGGTTTGACTTGATATTCTGACATAGCAATAGCTCATCTGAATATGACAAGTTGTAGAATATTGGAGTGAACGGAGAACAAAGTGGGCTCCAGTGATTTGTGTATAAGGAGCTGGAGAACTTTTAGATTAGTAATATGAATGATCACAGAATTCCAAACTTTCTATAATTATAGGACAAATATAAATTATCTGGTCATAGGCAGAAGATGAGAATTTGGTTGCTCAGCATATAAGAAGAATCAGTGACTAAACCAAGAAGAGATAGAAGGGAAGGACAGGAGGATTAGGAAGGACAACTGTCACTTGTTACCTGTAGATGGAACGTCACTGATTGGCATATGAAGAGAGGACAGACGGTACTTCTCTTCATTGCCAGCTGTTGATTCTGAGAGGTGGAAAAGGAGAAGAATCCTGCTAAGGAACAGAGTGAAGGTGGCCTTGCAGAACACTACTAAAGGGGAAGGCGTCAGGTAAGTCTGAAGGTGGGAGTGACAGATACTATGGTTGCTGTCAAGGAGTAAGCTCAGCTAAGCAGAGGTAGAGCTTGGAAGGAGAGCATCAGAGAAGCATCTAGTCCGGCTAAGATGTCATGTTCAGTGAATTGTAAAGGCAAGCACAGCATGGATCAACTCAACTTAGCAGTGCGAATGTCTGTTTAATGCAGAAATTATGCTCATGAAGAAATTTTTATGGATGGTTCCTAAAACAGAAAGACCACAGTGAAGGCTTTAGGTTCAGAGTTAGGAGTTTCTCTGGTCACATATAAGCTTTACTGTCTCGGCATTTTAGGTATATGCCCACTTTCCCAATGAACGCTATATACAACGGAAGAGTACAAATCAGGTTTATGGGTACAATTTATGTAAATATTCTGTTCTCTTTGCATTTTTGGAAAATGTCTTAAGATTAGAGGCTAATTTGTTCATGGGAAATACACTAGTGGGGGGTCATGAGCTATAAAGTTGGTGAGAATGATGACCCACTTGCATTATCCCTAGGATCTTGAGATTTAGATGAGTGTATTTGTGGTTGTCCCTATCCAAGGGGCTCTCTTTGAGCTGCCCCCAGGAGTCTGGTATTGCCTCCTTAAATGGCAGAATAGTGTTATTTGATTAACCCCACCCCCTCACTCTTCACCTGCCAACCACCATGAACAATACACAAACTTAATGGTACCACCATAAAGATAAGGGGCTTGTATCGCAGATTCTTGGGATCTGAGAATCAGCTAGTACAGCTTCACACTCAATTGAGGAATCTCCTCTGCAGAAGCTCTGTCTGTCTGTTCCAAAAGAAATGCTGTCCACATCCAGAGAAAGAAGTATAGAGTCTGAATACAGATGGAAGCATAATGTTTTCCCTTTTGTTTTTTCTTCCCCTTGGCTTTTCCCTTTTGTTCTGATTCTTCTAGCACAACATAACTAATGTGGAAATATGTTTAACATGATGGTACGTGTATAGCTTGTATCAGATTGCTTGCTGTCTTGGGGAGGGGGGAGGGAAGGGAGGAAGGGAGAACAATTTGGCATTCAAAATCTTATGAAAATGAATGTTGGAAACTATCTTCACGTCTAACTGGCAAAAAATAAATACCATTAAGTGCAAAAAAATTATCTATTCTTGAACACTTTCAATGACAGGGAGCTCATTAACTTTCAAGATTTTCTAGACAGCTCTCTTTATCGAAAAGAGCTTAGGATCATAGATCTGGAGCTGGATCTAGGAGGCCATCTACTCCAACCGTCTCTCATTTTATAGATGATGACAACAAGACTCAAAGTCATGAGGATGATAAGCATTAGCCAAGGGATGGGAAGCCAGGTGTTTTGCTTCCAGTGTTCTTCCTTAAGTTCAGAGTCAGTCTGGCTCCCCTAATCGGCCTAATGCCTTGCCTTAGCATGGTGACTTTCACTTCGTAGTGATGATCTTTGTGTCCTCCCACCCCACCCCCACCCTCAGTTTCTCTTTGAATTCTACTTGACTTGATTTTGTTTGCACAAAACTTTTCCTGTTTTATGTAAATCTGACTCTCACTTTGCAAAGTGCTTTCACCAGTTACCTTTTGTAAGCCTCACAGCCCTTGGGCAGGGGTAGAGATTACTATTCCCCCCCCCCTTTTTTTTTTTTTAACTGTACGGAAACCAGAGCTTTGAGATGATAGGCCAAGGACACACAGCTAATTCCTGGCCAAGCTAGGCTAGAAGTTGGGTATCCTGCCTTCCGGTCCCCAGGCTCTCTCCTCTCGATTCTGCTTGCTTCTTTAGGCTTAAACCTTATTGGTCCTTCTACCACTGGGCTCTGGGTGACCCAGGTGACCAGCCTATAGCTCTCCCAGGCTATTAATGTTAAAGACACAATTAGAATGGAGGAGAGAATGTCACCTGAGTCAGATATTTCTCAGGCCATTAGCTCAAAGAATTTTCCACACAATTTATCTCTGGTATTTATGAGCACTGGGGGCCAAGCACATTTCCAAGCACTGGGCAGTTCAGGAACTTCCGATCTCCCTGAGGGGGTGGGCTGCTGCTATTGTGGCTACAGGTGGTCCCCATCGCTTTGTTGCTCTGATGGGGAGTGGTTCTTTCCAGGAAAGCATTTCCTTTTTCTGTTGTCTCTACCTGTCAGTCCTGCCTATCCACTCCCGGCCCCAACAGATACCGTGTTTCCTGCTTCAAGCTGTACAGGCAAACCTCAGAGACATTTCCAGTTTGGTTCCAGAGTTCAGCAATAAAGCAAATATCGCAATAAAGCGAGTCACGTGATTTTTTTGGTTTCCCAGTGCATATAAAAGTTATGTTTACACTGTAACCTATTAACTGTGCAATAGTATTGTGTAAAAAAGACCCATACACACCTTAATTTAAAATACTTTATTGTTAAAAAATGCAAATCTGCATCTGAGCCGTCAGCAGGTTGTATTTTTTTTTAAACTGGTGGAGGGTCTTGTCTTTATGTGGATGGCTATTGGCTGATCAAGGTGGGGTTGTGAAGGCTGGGGTGGCTGTGGCAATTTCTTTTAAGAAGACAACAAAGAAGTTTGCCACATTGAGAGATTCTTCTTTATACCTGAAGACACAGAGGCCTTTGTAGGGTTATTACCTGTCTGATTTCAATATTGCTGTATCTTAGGGAATACGGAGGACTCACCACAGGGAGAGAGATGCGGAATGGCGGGTCAGCGGAGCAGTCAGAACACATATCACACCTAGATCTTGCCCCCTTATGTGGCTGTGGTTCTTGATGCCCCAAAACAATTACAGTAATAACATCAAAGATCACTGATCACAGATATAATAATAATAATAAATTTGAAATAGTGCGAAAATTACCAAAATGTGACACAGACACATGATGAAAGTACGTGCTGTTGGAAGAATGGTGCCCATAGACTTGACCCAGAGTAGCTGCAAACATTCAGTTTGCAAAAAACACCAGTATCTGTGAATCATAATAAAAAGAGGTAGCCCTGTGCTGACTGGTTGGAATTTCCCTTCTTGCTCACCTTCTAGGCCAAGCCCAAGGTTCACCTCCTCCAGGAGGCCCTTCCTGCCTTCCTGAGTCCTCAAATCTCCCTTCTTTCCCCAAACTCCTCAACTAATCATGCCCATCCCTTGGCTTTCTGCAAATGGACAGCTAGCTCCCAGAGGATGAGAGCAGGATTTTCTTCCTTTGAACATGAACAGTAGATAAGGATGGGGAGTCCTGGGTTCAAATCCCACTTCAGACACATAACCATCCACCTGTGTGACCCTAGGTAGGTCACTTAACCTTAGAGAGCCTCAGTTCCCTCCTCTATAAATGAGGTTGAACTAAATGATCACTGAGGCCCCCTCTGGGTCTTGGCCTTTGACCCTGTGTCCAACCCCTCCCCCCATAATGTTTAGCCCATATTTACATTGTGCTCGATAGTTTATACACATTTTGCACTCATTTTATTTGAACCACGTGAAAACTCTAAGAGGCAGATACTCCAAGTGTAGTTATCCCTACTTGATAGATCCAATAGAAACAATTAAGCAATACGCACTTAGTAGGCACCCACAGGGTCCCGGGCAGTGTGCAAAGTGCAAAAGTGGGGTGGTCCCTGCCCTCTGGGAGCCTACATTCAGACGGAGGAGACAGTGGGCACATAACTAAAGACCTAAGGCTCCGAGAGGCCATGGTGACTTTTCCAAGGTCAACCAGGCCCTCAGTGAGGATGGATCTGAGGCTCCAGTGCCCTTCCCTGCCTGGGCTGGGTCCATGGGGGAAACTCAGTGAGTGAATGGCTGTTGAAGAGTGAACACCGGGTTCCAGGCAGGGCCAGCCCCCACTGTGGTCTCTGTCCAGAGTCAAGAGAAGCCCAAGAGTAGGTGGCCTTGCCTAACTTTGTTCTTTAATTTGAAGGGTCAGGTCAATGAATTGGGATGTAGTGATGCATACTGTGTACAGGGTGCTTGGAGTCAGAAAGACCCAGGTTCAACCCTCTCCCTGGCCACTGACAAGCTGTGTGACCCCGGGCCTGTCTCTTACCTTCTCTGAGCCTCAAAAGCTTCGTGGATAAAGTAATATTGGTGCCAACTGCCTGACTGGTTTGCTGCGAGCAAAATCTTTGTAAATCGCTAGTGTGAAGTACTGCTGAAATGGGAGGTATTCATTATCATCATTTCTCTGTTCAGACTTGGGATTCTACTGGCACGGAGAGCTTCAGGTGAGGAAACACCCTCCACAGACCAATGCAGAACTCACCTTCTCTGTCGATGAGTAGAGAACGGCTTGTCTGGGAACACATTAATCATAAATACTCTAACTGCACTCCATCCTCAGGGGAAAAGAGATAACAGCAAAAGTTGACAGTATCAAGATTTAGTTAAGGAAGCCTGCTTCTAGGATAGATTCTGAGCTCCTTCAGCCCAGTCCCTTTGACTTTCTCCATCTTCACCCACAACCTTGGAAGGTGGGAGATCGTAGGAGCCTAGAAGAGACTGGAGAAAACTGGACTCTCCTACTTCCTCACAGGTTGAATCTGTAAAACCCTCCTGGCAACTTGTCTCCTCAAAGGTCTGGGGACCTTGAGAGTCTGACTGGGCTGGGGCAGAACTTCTCTAATTGATGATGAGCTGAGAGACTATGCCAGTCAGATTTAATTAGCTTTTAGTTGAGGATATTTACTAAGATGATATAATAAGAATTGGTACAAAATATTTCCTCCCTTTTCCCAACCCTAGTAACACACTCGCAAGGACGTACAGAGTTTAGGGGGAAGTAGGTATAAGTTTAGGGCACAAGTAGATAAACAAAGAGTTCCTGGAAGACCTTTTGGGGGAGTCTTAAAGATGCCCTTAGATATGCCCTTAGAGCCTACTACTGATCTCTGTGGAACGTTGGAAACCTTTACGTTGCATGACTAATTCGTCTTAGGCAGCTCCCTCCCCCCCAACTACTGTTGTCTTGCATTGACCTAACACCTCTCACAAGAGGTCCTCAGCAATCACCCAAAATTCTGTGTTTAAAAAAAAAATTGGTGAAGAGAAGAAAGGCTACAAGGAGAATCTGAGAAATAAAGTCTGAAGGGTCATAGTAAGACTGTAACTTCTATTCAGAACCATCTGGAGCTTCAAGGGTTAATATACAGATGTTTTGGAGAGAGAAAACCGTCCTGCTGCACCCGCAATTCCTTGATTTGGAATTTGGGATACTATGGAAAGGGGCACCAGGCTTAGAGAAGTTTGACTCAGCATATGATTCTGTTAACTAAGAGTCCAGTGGCAATGATTACTTAAGTCTTAAGGAGGGGAATGATTTGCAAGTACTTTAGAAATACCATTAAGCATTAAACTTTAAACAATACTCATTTATTCATTAAAGCAAGGCCCCTAAGAAAACAGTGGGGGGCGGCTAGGTGGCATGGTCAATAGAGCACCGGCTCTGGAGTCAGGAGGACCTGAGTCCAAATCCGGCCTCTGACACTTAATACAAAACTAGCTGTGTGACCTTGAGCAAGTCACTTAACCCCGATTGCCCTCCCTTCCCCCCTGCAAACAAAAAAGAAAACAATGGAAATTTAGTTTCCTTAAGTACCTGGAAGCAAGAGGACAGAGTTTCTTTTAAAAATCTAATTTATTGTAAATGTGAAATGGCCACACCTTCCTCCCTAACCCCCCCCCCCCATTTTTGCTGTGAAATGTCATTGGCAAAGGAAACTCCCTCTGTGGAAAGTCCCTCTCCCATCACAGATCCCTTCTCTTCCTCAACGTCTGATCTTAGTGCTGCCCAAAGCACTGAAAAGTTAAGTGATTTGTCCAGGGTCATGAAGCCAGGGCGAGTCAGAAGCAGGGTTATACCGAGGCTCGGGGAGATTAGGTGACGTGCTCAGTCACAAAGTGCAGGTGTCTGAGATGGGAACTGAACCCAGGCCTTTCCGTCAGTCAGTCACTCAACATTTATTAAATGCCTACTATGCCAGGCGCTGTGCTAAGCGCTGGGGATACATCAAAGGGCGAAAGTCGGTCCCTGCCTTCAAGGAGCGTAGAATCTAACGGTGGAGGCATCACGCAAACAAATGTGTGCAAATAAGATATAGGCAGTACAAGGCAAAAGCGACACAGGGAATCAAAGGGCATCCAGGCAGGATTGCTACTGAAGGCGGGGTTTTAGCTGGGACCTGAAGGCAGGGTACCCGGGAGGTGGACAGGAGGAGGGGTGGATTCCAGGCTTGCCAGTGCAAATGCCTGCACTGTCTGGTGGGAAGAACAATCAGGAGGCCTGTGTCACTGGATCCCAAAGTAAGCGAGGTGGCGAGTCAGGTGTAAGATAACCGGGAAGGTGGGAGTGGGATGGAGGCATTCCCTGGGAAGCACTACGTGGGAGGGAACAGTGCCCCCTGGTGGTCCCCTGCAGGTAGGCAGCGTGGGCTGGCACCCAGCACAGAGCTCCCTTGCCCAGAAGCCCAAGGCTAGATGCCTAGGAGGCTGACTAGGCTGTGGCTACCGGCCAGACTCCACTCCTTCCTGGGGCAATCCCACCGCCCCTTTGCTCCTTCCACCCACGCCTCCTCCATCCCTCTTGGGTTAGTGGCTTCCCACCTCGGGCCCACTCTCTCTACTCCCTGCCTCTTTCGGCGCCAGCCTAAGGGGAGGGGAAGCTTATTCATCTATCCATTCACTGCGCAGACGCTTTCATTTATCCCTCTCATCACTGCCCCCAGGAAGGGCCGCGAATCTGTAAGACTGGCCAACGCCCCCTGGCAAAGGAAAGGCTATTTGACCTAGTGCCTGCTGGGAAGGCACTGGGCCGAAAACTCTGGAGAGAGGAGGGAAGAGCTGAGCCCCATTTTCCAATCCTAGAAGTAACCCACTCCCCACCCCCAGGCCCCAGTCCCTCAGTTTCTAGCATTACAGGCGCCTCGCTCCCTCCCCCCAGGTTCTGGTTATCTAGGTTCCAACCCCCCACAGGCGTCCAGTCCTACAGCCCCCTCGCCCCTCCAGGTTTTACCCTCTCCCCAGGTGCCCATTCCTCAAGTCCCAGCCTCCCCCCCCCCCACTCCCACCCCCACCCTCCACCCCTACCGCTCCTAGTTCTGCCAGGTACCCAGTCTTGGGTCTCCCTCCTGCCCTTCCCGCCTCTCCTGCCTCAGGTTCTTAGCTCCCTCTCCCCCGAGACCCATCTACGTCAAGCCCCGAGTTTGGGGTCTCCCTCCCTCCCTATGGGAGGGCTGCGGAGGCTAAGAGTGGAGGCCAGGGGGCGCGGGAGAGGGATGACGTGGTAGCGGCCGCAGTCTCAGCCCAGCAGCCGCCGCAGCCGCTGAGCAGGGCGCGACGCTAATAAATCGCTGTAGGCTATTAGGGAGAAGAGCAGGAATAAACAAGCCGCCGCCACC
Organism: Pseudocheirus occidentalis; assembly: GCA_028646575.1. Taxonomy (NCBI): domain Eukaryota; kingdom Metazoa; phylum Chordata; class Mammalia; order Diprotodontia; family Pseudocheiridae; genus Pseudocheirus; species Pseudocheirus occidentalis. The sequence continues at coordinate 380,714,097 of CM053593.1, forward strand.
GCGGTAGCAGCCACCCGCCTAAGATGAAATGCGGCCCATTTGCGGGGTAATCGCTCTGCGCTGGGAGGAATTATCTGCGGCATTAGTGGTGGCGGGGCCTGGGGAGGGAGGGAGAGGCCCCGGAGAAGAGCTGGGAGGCCGTAGCTGATTCCTGTCTCCCCCCCCCCCTCCCCGGGGAATCTGAGGGGAGGGCTCGGGCTTTGCTACCTATCCTGTCCCTGCTCCCCCGGAGGCAGAGCAGGCAGCCCCTACCCCTCCGCTGGACAGCGCTTCCCGCCTCCGACAGGCCTGGGCTAGATTCCCACCTTTGACGCTTACTTTCGTGGACTCATCCTCCACGAGTTCTATATCTCGAAGCCCGGCCTGGGCTGGGTGGCGGGTTTTGGGGAGTGAAGAGGAGGGAATGAGGGAGGGATTCTCAAGAGTTGTCTTTTCAGATAGACCTCAGAGCTGGAGGTGAAGGAGGGAAAGGAGGCCTAGCTCTGAAGTCGGAGAAGCCAGGTGCTGGCTCTCCTCTTAGCGCCTCTGTGGTCTGGCCTCAGCTTGCTCAAGCCCCTTCTCTGTGCCTTGTCCTCCGCTCTGCTTTAGTTCTGGTATCGGGCAGCGAGATGAGACATTCTGCCCGTGTCTCCATTTTTCGTGAGCTACTTGGGGACTGGACACCGGCCGCTGCTCTGTCTTGGTCTCTCCAGCCCCAAGTCAGTGCCTGGCACCCAGCAGACATATCATACGCTTCTGTTGAATTCTGTCAAATCCCTCCTATCAGGGAAGGCCATTCGAAGCTCCTCAGGTCCTCCAGTGACCCAGACTCCTCTGCCCACCTCTGAGCACCAGCAGTCCCGTTGTCTAGGGGTTCACTGCGGCTCCCGGGAGTTGCCTCACCCCTTCCGGAGTGGTAGCGGGCTGGGCGAGTCAGCAGTTAGAAAGAGCTCTGGGCTAGGAGTCAGAGGACCCGGCTCTGCTGTTTGTCCTCTGGGGGCTCTGGCCAAGTCTCTTCAACTCTATGGGCAAAGCCTCCTCACGAAGAGGAGGGTGGGCAAAGCGATCCCTGAGCGCTGGGACCCCATGCAGTTGGGCTCTGGCTGCTCTGCCTCTCTAGCCTTAGCTCGGTTTCCATCTTTGCCCCAGCCAATTTATTGAATCCTTTGTCTTTCTTCTTCAAACTCAGCTCCACCTTTTCTCCCCTCTCTTTGTTCTTCTGCTCCCCCCTCTTCCCCCTAGGGACTTGAGGACACCTCAATGCTGTAAAAGCAGGGTGGAGAAGAGAAGATCAGAGAGAGGGGGAGGAAGGGAGAGAGCTGGAAGAAGAAAGCAAGAAGGTGGGGGCATTGGTATTAGCTGATTGTTTCTCTCCATGACTGTAATGGGAATCTATCCCTGCTTTCGTGTCTGGGCTGCTAAGCAGTCCTCAGAGGGAGGGGACTGGGATGAGTACCCTCTTCCCCCCTTCCTGAGGAAAAAGACAAAGTCCTTCAATTTTCCAGAGCCAGAAGGTGTCCCCACTGGGAGGCTAGCCACTTGGACCTCTCTCCTGCTCCATCAAACCTTATTATTCTTTCCCCCACCCTCAGCCTCAGGGTTCAGTGCCCCTGACTCAAAAAGGCAAAGGCCCACCAAATGAGACTAAACTGGGATGGGGGTGGTTCAGTACAGTGGAGGAGGAGCGATCCACTGGGGAGAGCCCCTTCTGGCCTCTTCCCCTCCTGGCCTTGGTTCACAGCCCTCTCCTGGCTTTCCTCAGCAGGCAGGCAGGCAGGAAGCAAAAAGGAGGCTGGTGCTTTCACGCTAATAGCCTTTGGGAATGACAATCCAGTCTTCAGCCTCCCTCTCCCCCTCCTCTTTCCCCTTTCCCTCCCCCTTCCCTCCCTCCCTCTGGCTGCTCCTCTGGGGGCGGGCCTGCCCGCCCCATTGCATTTAGTGAAATTGCTTGAGAAAATAAACCTACCCACACATGATTCATGCAGAAGGGAAGGGAAGTGCTCCTGCAGCCCAGGAGACAAAGCCTGGGAGACAAAAGCTTCTCTTCCCCCGAGCCAGTGACCAGGGTAGCAGCCCTCTCAGAGGGTAACCAGTATCCTTGCCAGGATCCATGACCTAGACCCTGGGGGTCTAGGAGACAGGAACAAGGAGGCAGAGCCAGCAGCTGAGAAGGCCAACTCTTTCCCTCCCTCCCCAAGAGCCAGTCTGTCCCTGCAGGCATCAGAGACACCCTGCAGGTCATCTGGGCCCTTCAGCTTGGTCGCTGAGGCCATGGAAGGTCTGACTCTGTTTGGGGATTGGAGGGCTGGTGCTGGAAGGAAGCCAGGATGGGGGAACAGGGAAGCAGCAACTCAGGAGCTGACCCAGTGGCTCTGGATGTGTTTCCAGAGAATCTGGGTTTGGATGTCAGATGTGCTTGATGCACATGTGTGACCCTGGCTATTAAACTTCCTCTCACTAGATCTCAGTTTTCCCATCTGTAAAATGGGGGAGTTGGACTAGTCCAGGGATTTTTCACCTTCTGTGTGTCCTGGACCCTTTGGGAAGACAAACTGATGAAGCCTTCAGCCCCTTCTTGGTATAATGTTGTTAAATGCATAAAATAAAATACATGGGCTTGCAAAGGAAACCAATTCTTTTAATAGAAGTACAGATGTCAAAATGCTCAAAGGAGACACTGTCATGGCTCCTAGGTCAAGCTTCTTCTAGTTCCCCCTCCCCTGCCGGATCCTCTTCCATGGCCATTCTGGCTCTAGCACCTTACCCTGGATTTGAGACCCAGAACAGGAGATCAGATTCAAACTCTGTCACTTCCTACATGAGTGACCTTGGGCAAATCCCTTCCCTTCTCTGGGCTTTGGTTTTCTCCTCTGCAAAGTGAGTTGGGACTAGATGGCCTCTAAGGATCTTCCCATCCTTTTCAGCTGCTGGTTGGGTGAAAGGTGGAATCGTTTGAGTGATTGTGAAGAAATACTTTTTGTGACAAGTGGTGACATAGGGGACAATCCCTCCCCCCCAAAGTCCCATCCCCATGGGGAGCTTCTCTCTCTTCCTGATATCTACTGGCACCAGGCCTGGGGAACCAAAGAGTCAGTAAATGCTGGCTTTATAATTCAACCTAGAGACAGTCAGTGTTTAAAAAGCTTTACTTAGGAATTAAGGGAGAAAGTAAAATAAATGGCAGGTGGATAAGGTTGTCAAATACACAAAAGCCTAGAGCTGTCCTTAGGTTAACCCTGGCTGAGGCCGTCTAAGCCTGTCTGGGAAGCTCTGCTCTGGCCCTAACTCATTTCCCTGTCTGAGGCAGTGGGGAGGAGCACCTTCGTTCCCTGCCTGTCATAGCCTTGATTCTCGGTGCCTTGGCTAACATGGCAGGGCCACGGTGGCCCACTTTGATATCCCTTCCCAGCTTCCAGCTTGGGGCCTCCTGGTGCTGGGAGAAGGAAGAGTCTCTGAGCAAGTCCTCCTTACACCACAGAAGGACTCATATGATTAAAGTCAGCAAACATAGCCAATGAACATTTCACAGGCTCGGAGATCGGCAGTTGGAGCTCACTGACTGTCTCTTACAGATGAGGAAACTGAAACCCAGAAAGATAAAAAGACTTCCTTCTCATTGCTTTGTAGAAGTATGTCTGGAAATCACATTTCTTGCCTTCTCAATGGATATGGGGGGGGGGGGAAGGGGAAGGAGAAAGAGACAGAGACAGAGAGAGAATTCAGAACTGACTATTAAAATGTTAAAAGTAAATAACACATTTTTTTTATAAAAAGGAATTATATCTGGATTGAATGTAAGCTACTTGAAAGTAGCAATTGTCTCATTCATTCATATTTCTCAGTGTATACCTCTTCCTGTCACCTTTCAGAGAGCCATCTCTTAAAAACAAAGACTAAAAAAGAAACAAGCAGTTCAGCAAAATTAACCAATATATCCAAGAACTCTGACGTCAGAAGTATAGTCCCCACCTCTTAAAAGAAGGGAGGGTGGTACCTGCTTTCGGGCCAAGTTTGGTCTTTGTGATTTGATGGCATTCGGTTTTAATTGACTTGTCACTCTTTTCCCCCATCCATCCATCCTCATAGTCACCGTTTATCGTTTCCCTGGTTCTGCTCACTTCACTTTGCATCAATGCACATGACTTCCTCCCACGCTTCTCGGCATTCATCACATTCCTTGCTTCTTACAGCACAATAATATTCCATTACCTTCATGTTCATTCAGTCTTTCCCTCATCAATGGACATCTTCTTTCTTCCCAATTCTTTGTTGCCACAAAAAGGGCTGTTAGGGGCACTTTTTGCATATGAGACCTTTCTTCTCTTTTTAATCAATGACCTGTTTGGGGCATTTGTCCTGCAAAAGGATCTCTAGCTCAAAGGGTGTTGACATTTTAGCCACTTTTATTCTATAATTCCATTTTTTTCCCTCCAGAAGAGCTGGAATTCCCACATTTTAAATGTATGTCTATAACCCAGACAGTTTCTACCTGTGGTAAGAGAAAGAAAGGATCGTTTAATGGCACAGGGTCCAAGAGGGCTGAGCCTGGCTGAAACAATTCCTCAAGAGTAAGAGGTTTATAATACTGCAGTAACTATACTCCTTTATCACTATAGAGCACTGTGGATAGAGCACAAAGTTTGTTCACAGGAAAACCTGAGTTCAAATCCTGCTGCAGGCACTTATTAACTATGTGACTCCAGGCATTTCAAGCCCGGTTTCCTCATCTAAAAATGGGGATTATTATATCACCTACCTCACAGGGTTGTGAGATAATATATTTAAAGCATTTTGCAAACTTTCAAAATCCACATACATGTTAACTATTATAGTCTTTATTATTACTAGGTAGAGAAGAAAAGGAAGGAAGGCTAGATCCCAGAATTTCACAGTTGGAAGAGAGCTAATAGATGGTCAGCCATCTAATCCCATCCATGCCTCAGCAAGCATTTCCATTTAACACACTAAATATCATTTAGTGTCTGCTGGAAGACTTCCAAGGATGATGAGCACATTCCTCCTGGAAGCAGCCCCTTCACCCTGTGGATAGCTGCAACGATTAGGAAGTTTTTCCTGGCATCAAGTCTCAGTTTACCTCTGTAACTTCTCCTTATTACTTCTAGTTCTTTCCCTATGAAGCTAAACAGGATGAATCCAACCCTTCTTTCACAGGACAACTTTTTAAATGTGTGAAGACAGCTTTCAGGTTGTCCCTAAGCCTTCTCCAGTTCTTTCAGCCTTTCTCATAGGATATGGTCTCATGATCATTCAGCATCCTGGGTGCCTGGCACTGGTTATTCTCCAGTCAATCAGTAACTCTCTTAAAATATCCTGAGCAGAATGAAACAGTACCTTAAAATTGTACCTTTAATGTGGTCTGATCATGACTGAGACGGTGATTGGAGCTAAAGAACCATGGAAAAACTAGACTGGGAGGAAGAGGGACTGATTCAGGAAGGGAAGGCCAGTTGGACCAGATCATAAGAGATGTCAGGGGGCACAAGGCAAAACAATGTATTATACTCTCAAACTAGGAACAAGAATTTGGGCTCTGCTGATATCTGGGGCAGTAGATATGGCGTTGAACTTGGAGTTAGGAGGATCTGAGTTCAAATCCCACCTTAGACCCTTAGTAGCAGTGTGGCCATGGGCAGGTCACTGGTCCTCAGTTCTTTATCTGGGAAGTGAGAGGGTTTGACCTGATGGCTTCTAAGGTCCTTTCCAGTTCTATCTATGATTCTTTAAATTGTAAATATTCTTGGGCATTTCATCTCCTCTGTCCCAAATAACAGCTGGCTGATTGGCTATCACTTGGACTGAGAAGGAAAAGGACATTCCAGGGGACATCTCAGGTCAGCCTTTGAAGTTTTTTTTTGCAGTGTGTGTGGAAGAGTGATTGGACTCCGTGGTGGATCTTTGTTCAATTGTGCCAAAAGAAGGACCTGGGACTTCAGGAGCGGAGTAAGAGGCCCAGGGACAGAAAGCAGAGAATTGCAGAAGCAGGAGAGATGCCAGATATTGGCCAGACCCAAACAGGAATCTCTCCTCTACATCTTCCTGGCAATCTAGCTTCCATGTGAAGACCTCCAGAAATGAAGAGTGCACCATTTCTCAGGGTCACCTGTTCCACTTTTTGGACAGCTCTCATTGTTTGGAAGTTTCTGCTGACCTTATCTGCCTCTTTACAAATTCCACCCATTGTTCCTAGTTCTGGACTCTGGGGCCAAACAGAACAAATCAAAGCCCTTTCTCAGTGCAGCTCTTCAGAGGCTTAAAGGCAGAAACAAAGGCCATGGCCTCGCACTGCTCACCATAGCTCAGAAGTTAGAGGGGTGGCTGGTGGGGCAGGTTTGTTCGAAATTTTAGAGATTTAAGAAAGAAAGGTTTGGAGACAGTTTGCAAAAGCTTAGGCTGAAGACTTGAGGGTGGCCTAAGCAGGTCAGAAATGGGGTAGACAATGTGGGGGGAATAGGGAAGATTTAGAACTCTTGGTGTAGGGAATTCCCAGTGAGCAAACTCTCTACCAATGTACCTGTTTTGCAACCTACCTGGAGCTCCAAGAGGTTAATTTATGAGCTCAGGGTCATGCTGCCACTGGATGTAAGGCAGACCTTGAAGCCAAAGTCTTCCAATTCTAACACTAGCTGGCCATCCACTAAATTGCATTGCCATGTGGAAAATCATGGTAAGAGCAATGCCTAATTTTTCTTTCTTGAGTGACAGCTTCCAAAAAGCTTTTCTAGGACTTTAGCCCAGTTAGTCCTCTCAATAACCCTGTGACAGATGCAGGACAGATGAAGATGTGGTAGGGAAGACCGATGATGATGGATGAGAGTGAGAGAGGGGAAGCGTCTAACAAATGGAAGTTTACTGTATTCCTCTGGCTCAGCTCCTCGGCTCTCCTGGAAATATGTAAAGCCAGGCCCCAGGTGATCCAGGGTTCATGTGCTCCTCTTCATTTTGCTAATCACACACACACACACACACACACACACACGCACACATACACACACATGAAAAACAGCCTTCAATGGGTCCCTGGTGCTCCTAGGTTAAAAGATAAAGTCTTTTGCTTGCCATTTAAGGCCCTCTGGAGTCTCCCTTTCCAGCCCTATTCTATGTGACCCACCTTGACACATTTTGCATTCTAACAAAATTTCCATGTCATCTCTCACCTCTGTGCATTTGCACAGGTCTGTAATGGTAAGGGAAGGTGAAGATCTTCCCTGCCCCTTAATAAGCCTAAGGGAATTTGAGGGCCTTCCCCTATTTGAAAATATACCCCAACCCCTAATAGGCTGAATGTGGTCTCATGGAGCCTGTGTGGGAGGAGTTTGCTGAAGGGTGGCTTGGAGTCCAACAAAAGAAGCTTGCTTAGGGGAAACTTGTTTTTCAGGAAGGCACAACTTTTGTTACTTTGTAATTAAGCAGTGGGTCAGGAGGGTTCTGACCCTGGAGAAGGCTATATATACTCTGAGGTGAGGTTTTGCTTTGGGACTCACTTTAGGAAGAATTGTGTGATTTGGCCAGATGAGACTCTGGGCTTCAGAGCCCCCCTGGCTCTGAAAACCCGATGTTGGTGTTTCTCTCTCTGGTAACTAACTATGTAGGTATGTGATGGTCAGACAACCAGAAGCCCTGTCTGTTGGTCTGTTGCATTGTGTCGTTTCCTCTGTCTGTATTTTTTGTCTGCTTGTAACTTCAGTTTGTATTTTCTCTGAGGTTCAGGGTGCTGACTTTTCCCCCTAAACCAGATAAATGACATACGTTTGATTAAAGTAAGATTGTTAGCCTTTTTTGAGTTGCCTTCCTTTAGAAAAGAAGATCAAAGAACCTGTGGTAGCAGCCATGCTGGGCGTCTTAGGGTGCTTGCTGATACAAGGTCCTCCTTCCATATCTTCTCATCCCTAACTCTCAGAATCCTCTTTCTTTAAGACTCAGCTCAAGTGTCCTTCTCCATGAAGCCTTCCCTCATCTTCCCAGTTTTTAAAGCTTGATTCCCTCTCAGATTGCTTTGTATGTATATGGAATGTAAGCTCCTTGAGGGCATAAACTGTTTCTTTCTCCTCTTTTTTTTACCCTTTATGCAACACCTTGAACATTGTAGGTGCTTAATAAATAGTAATTAGTTGAATTGAATGGGCACTGACAATTTTTACCTGCTGGATAGGCTAGTTATGGAGGGGACAGTTTCAACAATGAACTGAGTTAAAACTCTGCCTCCTTCCACTGCCCCACCCCCAGTTCCCCATATAGGCAGACAGATCAAACTCTTAATCACCAGGAATTCATTGAGCACCTACTATATGTCAGGCACAGAGTTTGGGGGTTGTTTTGTTTTTGTTTTTGCTTTTTTTTTGGTTTGCTTTTTGGAGGGGGGGGGAAAGACAGGGGTTAAGTGGCTTGCCCAAGATCACATGGCTAGTAAATATTAAGTGTCTGAGGCCGGATTTGAATTCTGGTCCTCCTGATTCCAGGGATGGTGCTCTATTCACTGTGCCACCTGGCTGCCACAGGCACCAAGTTTTTGATTCTAGCTGGTGTTTCTGCCTTCTCCTTGATCCTCCAATCCATCCCATTGAAGAGGCTCTGGTTCAACCAATTTACTTATTTATTTAGGTAAATAGTGTTTTATTTTTTCTAATTACATGTAAAGAGAATTTTCAGCATTCATTTTAACAAAATAATTTAGAAAAACCACTGTTTGGGGAGATTGGAAGGTGGTCTTCCCCAGTACCAGGAAGGACCAATGAGGGACAGGCTTAAAGTGGTTTCCACCCCTAGCCTGCTCTTCAGGACTCCTCATACCATACCCTGTGTAATCAGTGGGTGGTGGGGTGGAGGGCCTGAGAATCAGAGACCTAGAGCTAGAAGGGGCCCCACCAGTGCCCCAGCTCCACCTCCCAGAGAAGTGATGTAACTTGGCTAAGGCCACAGAGACAGTAAATGACTGGGGCAGCATTTGCACCTAGGTCTTCTGATGCTGTGAAAGGGCAAACTTGAAGTGGGGGAGGGGATGAAAGGGGGAAGGGGAAATGAAGGGGGGGAGGGGAGAGTCCTCACTGTCTCTTATACAGTTACAGTATTTAGGTCTTTCTCTGACCTCTTGGCTTCTCCTTCTAGAATCCTTTTTCACCCTCTTCCACTTTCCATGACTGCCCATTTCCTCTCCTCTTTTTTTTCCTGCCACAACAACCCCTTGGAGTAGGTGTTGGGGTGCCTCCCCCATGTTGGAGGTCGTGAGGCTGAACTTCAGCTTCCCTGTTTGGGGGCTGGCTGGAGCAGGGAGGAAGAGAGGCAGGAGTGGGAGGGAAGGGAGATGGAGCCCAGGCAAGGTGCTTGTCAGCTGCGAGCTGGAAACCCATCTGTCTTGTTACCTAGCTGTAACTGCAGTGGAAGCGTCTGAGCCTGACATATTCCCTCTGGGCTGGGAGCTACAGGAGAGCTTTGTAACAGCTTTATCCCATGCTCCCAAGGCACTGACCACACTTGCCCCCAGCACTCTGGGGACAAAGTTCAAAGCCCTCTGAACCCAGGAGTCCTGGGAGGCAGACATCCCTCATGGATGCAGGGCTCCGTACCACTGACAAGATAGTGTGTGTGCTCCCACCCTGCCCCCAACACGTTTATCCAAATGAAATCAAATTAAAATGGACCTGACAGGCTGTCTTGAAAAAGAGAATGTCTCTGAATGCTGGTCTGCATGCTGGAGTTTGGGTGGGAGTGAGATAGGGTGGGATAAGGGGAGGGAAGGGAGGGCTGTGGGCAAATTTCCTCATTCAATAGACTAGCACTTATTAAGGGTCTGCTTGGTGCCAGACACAGGGGTCACCAAGGTAAAAGTGAAATAGTCGCTGCCCTCAAGGAACTCACATTCTATTGAGGGAAGCTACCTAGGCATAGAAAAATGCAAAGCAAATACAGAGTAATTGGTGGGGGGACTGACAGAAGGTGGGGAGTCAATATACTTTTCCTCTATATAGGAAATAGCTCCCGATCTGAGCTTTGGAGGGGGGTTAAGGATTCTAAAAAGCAGAGATGAGGAAAGAATGTATTCTAGGTGTGGGGTCTGTGCAGAGCAGAGAGATGACATTTCTTGTCTGGGGGAACAGCAAGTCGGCCAATTTGGCAAAATGTGGGATGTGCCAAGGGGAGCATTGCAGGAAAGCCAGAAAGATATGCTGGAGACAGCCTGTAAAGGGCTTTAAAGCCAAGCAGAAGTGTGGCTTTTATCCTGGGGGCAAGATATACAAGGGGGCCAAGATACACTGGGGGCCAGTACACAAGGTTCTGGGTGATGGGAACACCCCTCCCCTGCTCCACTCACCCCTGCCCCTGGGTCCCCTTCTAATGCATTGGCATCAACATCGACATCATGACAATCATGATGCCCATCTCTATAGCACTTTACAGATTCTTTCACAATAGCCCCATTTTTGTCCCTACTTAATATATGTATGAGCAAACCAGGGGTCAGGGTAGCCTGTATGTCAGAGGTAAATTTCAAACACAGCTTTTCTGGCTCTAAGTCCAGGCTTTTGCCATTGTAAGAGGCTGCTTCCAGATTACATCAAGCTGCCTATTAGATGGTGGGCACTCTGAGGACAAAGATCTTCACTTATCCAAACTTTCTATCTTAAGTAGCCCCTAACATACCTCAAGCATCCTCTACCCATCCCCTCCTCCTTTAGCACAGTTTTGAATGAAGAGATGGTCTCACCCCTCTGTAATGTTAATGAAATCAGAAGATCTTCCATGCCCCTTTCTATTGGCACCTCAAAGGCTTAGCTCCTTACTTCCAGTTAACTCCTTAGGAGTAATCACAGCTGGAGTTGAGAGGAGAGTGGATTGGAAACACCTGGG
>CM053593.1:380725438-380790186 GCA_028646575.1 Pseudocheirus occidentalis
CTACTCTTTTCTCTGTCCTCGAATCCTGGTCTTCTCTAGGAAGAGAAAAGGAAGCTGGGACAGTGGAAAGAAGCCTGCTTTTGGAGTCAGGACCCCAGTCAACATCCTTTCTCTGGAGCTTTCTGCTAAGGGACCTTGGGCAAATGACTTGCCTTCCCTGGGGCTCAGTTTCCTCATCTGTAAAAAAATGAGGAGCATGGACTGAAGGGTCTCTAAAGGCCCTTTCATTTCTAGATCTGTGATCTCTGTTACATACCGCGATGAGAAAAGTGGCTAGCTCATCATTATCAGATCATAGACACAAGTGAAAGGAACTTTAGAGGTCATGAGGTCCAAGGCCTTCATTTTATACATGAGAAAACTAGGTGGCTCCAAAGTGGATAGAGCACTGGATCTGGAGTCAGGAAGACCTGAGTTCAAATCCAGCCTCAGATATTTACTAGCTGTGTAACCCTGGGCAAGGCACTTAGCCCTGTTTGCCTCAGTTTCCTCATCCATAAAATGGGAATCATGATACCCAGCCTCCCAGGGTTGTTGTGAGGATCAGATGAGATATTTGTAAAGTGTTTAACTTAGCACAGTGTCTGGCACATAGTAGGCACTGTGTAAAGATGATGATGATGATGATGATGATGAAGATGGTGATGATGATGGTGATGATGATGGTGGTGATAATGGTGATGATGATGATGATGATGAAGATGGTGATGATGATGGTGATGATGATGGTGGTGATAATGGTGATGATGATGATGATGATGAAGATGGTGATGGTGATGATGATGGTGGTGATAATGGTGATGATGATGATGAAGATGATGGTGGTGATGATGATGATGATGATAATGGTGATGATGATGATGAAGATGATGATGGTGATGGTGATGATGATGATGGTGATAATGGTGATGATGATGAAGATGATGATGATGGTGATAATGGTGATGATGATGAAGATGATGATGGTGGTAAAGATGATGGTGATGATGATGATGATGGTGATGATGATGATGGTGGTGATGATGATGATGATGATGATAATGATGGTGATAATGGTGATAATGGTGATGATGATGATGATGATAATGATGGTGATAATGGTGATGATGATGATGATGATGGTGATGATAATGGTGATGATGATGATGATGATGAAGATGATGGTGATGATAATGATGATGGTCTGAGGCCCGGATAGATTAAGTGACTTTGATGTCTTAAAATCATAGATTCAAACCTCAAAGGTACATTTGAGATCATCAGGTCCAGCCCCCTTCCTTTATAGTTGAGGAAATTGAACTTAAGCTCAGAGAGGTTAACTAAGTTGCCAGAGTCACTCAGGTAGTGAGTGATGGAGAATGGATTCTAAGCCAGTTTTCAGACTCCACATTCAGCACTTCTCCTGCTGGACCACAGAACCAGAAAAGAAGTGGCTTGGAATCCTGACTCAGACACTTAGAGTCTAGGTGACCCTGGGTCAGTCACTTCCTCTTACCAAAACTCAGTTTCCTCACCTGTGAAATGGGACTCTATAGGGTTCTAGGGAAGGAAGCACTCTGTGATTTTTGTATTCCTGACCTTGCCATCCTGTGTCCCCATAGCTCCGATGGAAGTGGCTGCTGGATCAGATCTTCCAGGAGGATTTCTCAGAAGATGAAGAGGTGGTGCTTCTGGCCACAGAGTACATGCAGCAAGTGTCCCAGCTTATCCGCTCCACACCCCGGAGGTACCTGGCAGGGGGAGGGAGGCTCGCACCCGAGACAGCTGCATGGTGCATGGCAGCTCCTAGTCACCCTCCACCTCCAGAGAACTAAGGCCGACTCTCCACATCCCTATGTGCCCAGAGCACACTTCCCCAGATGGTCAACCCTTTTTGGCCCCCAAACTCTCACCAGGGCTTCCTACAATGGGGACATGGTTTCTGACTGTCAACCCTATACATTGGAAGTACTGGGAGACTCCCCTATCCCTACTTTGGAAAGCATCTTGGTGGCAACACCAGAGTCAGGGGACCTGGGTTCTAGTCCCAGCTTGGCCACCAACTCATTGTATGTAACCTTGGACAAGTGATTTTTGCCTCTGGATACTTATTTCCACAACTGTAATAACTTCCCTGCCTTCCTCCCTGAACCGGAATTCCATCCAGTCTCCATAGCTCCAGGCTGCCCAGAGCACCCAAGACAGACCTGGGGTCAAATCTTGCCTTGCTAATTGTGTGACCCTGGGCAAGTCCCTTCCTTTCCCTATGCCCTACTTCATCGTACATTAAAAGGGAAGAATGCTAGGTGCTGTTGACTATGAAGCACAGACGAGATAAAGGAGTGCTCTGGAAACCTTGAGCTGCTCTATAAATCTCAGTTATCCTCCTCCCCCTTCTCCCCACCATCTTCCTCCTCTTCATCATCATCACCATCAGCCTTCATCTTCTTCCTCCTCCTCCCCACCATCTTCCTCCTCTTCATCATCATCATCACCATCAGCCTTCATCCTCCTCCTCTTCCTCCTTCTCCTCCTCATTACTACTGAGAGGCTTCAATGTGTAATAGAGGACTGGCTTTGGCATCAAGAAGAGCTAGGTTCAAGTTTTGCCTCTGACATAGACTGGCTATGTGACCCTGGAAGAGTCCCTTTAACCTCTCATTGGCCCCAGGCAACTCTGTACAGTAGTCCTTGTAAAGAAGGTACCAGTGTGCCCGGGTAGGAGCTGATGAGAACTGATGAAATCACAAGTCCAACCAAAAGCCTTCATTCAAATGTTAGGATCAAAGGAAATGACTTTCATGAAAGGCCTTGGAAAAGCCCGGAGTACTGCAGATTAGGGCGTTCTTACCAAAGTCTTCTGCTTTGCTCTGGGGAGGTGAGGCTGGGGGCTCTGGCCAGCTTCCCTGTCTGCCTAAAGACTACCCCAGGTCCGAGAGGCTGAGCTCAGAGGAGCCCAGCTTCCTCAGCCACCTCCTCTCCCCACTCCCAGGATCCTTCACAATTATCTGGTGTGGCGGGTGGTGGTGGTCCTGAGTGAGCATCTGTCCCAGCCCTTTCGATCAGCACTGCATGACCTATCCCGGGAGATGGAGGGCAGTGACAAGCCCCAAGAGCTGGCCAGGGTCTGCCTGGGCCAGGCCAACCGGCACTTCGGCATGGCCCTGGGGGCCCTCTTCGTACACGAGCATTTCTCTGCCGCAAGCAAAGCCAAGGTCAGCTTCAGAGCCAATGGGGTGGGATGGAGAGAACCCTGGTCTAGGGCCCTGGGATCACTTTCCTCCTAGGCTCCCTTCCCCTCTGGGGTACCAGTTGTCAGAGGTTAGTGTCCAAGGCTTCCTAGTCCATAAAACAGACATAATAACACCCTGGGACAAGTCATTTAGCCTCTCAGTGACTCAGTCTGCCTATCATAGGGTAGCCCCTGCCCTCCCTTTCTACCCCATACACTTGTGAAGTTCCAGTTCAGTAGATGGTAAGCTCCTTGAAGGCAGGGGTACTTCCTCCGCTTTGTGTCCCCAGCACCTGGTACATCCCTTAATAAATTCTAGTTGAATTGAGGTAAAATGAAAATTGGGAGCTCTAAATCACTAGACAGAACCTCTCTGAACATTAGACAGCTCAACAGCCACTAAACTGAAGGATTCAAGCTTGGTGTTGTGGAGTCGGGGATCCAAGGACAAATCTCAGAAGTTTACCATTTGTGTGACTCTGAGCAAGGACTCAGTTACCTCATCTGAGAACTGAAGCTATTGAGATAAAGGGCCTCTAAGGTTCCTTCCTGCTCTTGATTTATGGTCCTGGGTGGTCTCAAAATCTGACTTCTGTTTTTTAGATGTGGAAGCTGAGGCCTGAAAAGGTTAAATGAAAGATGTTGCTGTGAAAGGCAGAGGGACATTAGGGACAGCAGGGACGAGGTTCATTGGGGTGAGCTGGTGCTGCTGAAACAGGCAGAAGGAGCTGCCTGAGATGTTAAGGGTGACTCCTGACACCTCCCCAAACCTTGCAGGTACAGCAGCTCGTGGAGGATATCAAACACATTCTGGGCCAACGTCTGGATGAACTAGACTGGATGGACAAAGAAACTAAGGCAGCTGCCAGGGCCAAGGTACTACGCCAAAGGAGCAGGTTTGTGGAGGAGTTTGGTGGCAGGGGGCTGCCTCTGCGGGGCTGCTGAGGGGAAGGGGCCACTGTCCCCTATCCCCGACCTCCTGTTCACCCTCAATCCCCTCTCTTGCTGCCTTTCTGGAGCTAGATTGGTGTTCCTCAGCTGAGGCAGCTCAGTTTGAATACCATCTTGGAGCTTCTGTCCCCTTATCTCCAGGCCTTCTACCCTGCGCTCCATCAGCCTCAGGCAGTGAAGCCCCATGGCCCTTTCAGCATGGCGTGCTCACATCCTGTAGATATTTACCCAGGCCCCTCAGGTTCCCCCTTTTGTCCTCAGCTGCAGTACATGATGGTGATGGTCGGGTACCCTGACTTCCTGCTCAAGCCTGAAGCAATTGACAAGGAGTATGAGGTATGGGGCCCCCAGCTTTCCACCAGCCAGCATGGCTCTCTGGCTCTCTGAGTTGTGAGAGACCCAGGAAAAATGACTTCCTCTTCCTCCTCCTCTGCATCCTGATCTTCTTTCTTCTCCTTCTCTTTATCCTTCTTCCCCTTCCTCCCACAGTTTGAGGTTCATGAGAAGACTTACTTTAAGAACATCTTGAACAGCATCCGGTTCAGCATCCAGTTATCTGTCAAGAAGATTCGACAGGAGGTGGATAAGTCCGCGTGGGTACCACCAGCAGTGAGCTGGGCTCAGCAGGTTGGGAGCCAGAGCGTAGTGAGGCTGGCCCAGCTGGAGCTGGGGGCTTCTAGATCAGGAGATCAGGGTCTCCTCTTTGGGAAGGAGGCCAGGGACCTGCTAAGTCACCCACAACTCAGCAGCGGTCCCTGTTCCAAGAACCTGACCATGGAGGGCTGTGTGGTCCATCTTCTGCTGGAGGCAGGGTCACTGCCCCTCACAGCCCCTCCTTATGGGGGAGTTTCCATACTGAGCCACAATTAATGTCTCTAACTTTCACCCATCGTTCCTGTTTCTGCCCCCTGGCACTAAGCAGAATAAGCCCCTTCTATTCCACTCGGAGCTCCTGGGTCTGCCCTCCAGGGCTGGAACAGCCCTTTGAATATTTGAAGACTGCTATCATGTCACCTCTGGTTCTTCTCCCCTGAAAGCTAAACATCCCAGTCCCTTCACCCCATGTAGGGACTTTCCAAATCCCTCATTATCCTGTTTGCCTTCCTTGGGTGATCTACAGCATATCGATTATCCTTCCTAACATGTAATGTCCAGAACTGATCCCCACCACTTGAGGTATTGTCTGAAGGCAGAAGACAGCAGGACAATGACCCCTCTAGTCTTGGGAACAATACCACTCTTAATGAAGACTCCCATAACATGAACTTTGATGACTACCATGCAACGCCATTGGCTGATCATCTCTAGCTTGAGGTCCACTAAAACCCTCAGATCTTTTTCACAGAAACATTTACTAGCTTTTACTGTATCTGATTATAGGGAAATGCAAGGACACTGTGGGTGTCCATGAGGCCCCTGGACTAAGGAGCTTATGAGAGAAATGAGACATTTACAAACATACCTGAAAGCAAGGCAGAGGAACATGAGCAATACAGAAAATGCAGGTAGCTTGGGAAGGGGGAGACTCACAAGGAAGCTCAATGACGTGTGTCTGGAGAAGACTTCCAGGACAGGCTGGGATCTCAGAGACCCCCTCAGAGTCCAACCCCTCATTTTACATCTGAGGAAACTAAGGTTCAGGGAAGTTAAGTGACTTGTCCAAGGTCACACCAGAGCTCTCTCATTGTATGATGTTCCAGGGGACAGCCCCTTGCTAGTGATGGGAGTGTGGGGTGCGGGGGGGGTGTGCCATGGAAGCAGATAAGGCAGGTCTCAGAATGCAGGACCTCAGGCTGGGCATCTGTGACCTATTGACTCTTTGTGAAGGACATTCTTTTTGTAGGTGGCTGCTCCCCCCACAAGCTCTGAATGCATATTACCTTCCCAACAAGAACCAAATGGGTAAGCAAGAGATCAGAGGATCATTGGAGAGTTCTCTGCCTCCTTGAGCTTTAGAACCCCTTCTTCTCCCTGGTGAAATAACTTCTGTCAACATGGGGATCGATCTGGAGACCCAAAAGAGCTGGGTCTCAGATATCAGTGATAGATTAGGTCTTGGGGAGTCCACTGAAGCTGCCTTGGGGTAGGGAGCAGGAATTAGTGCTCTCTCGCTTGATGCACCACAGGTAGTGGTGGCTAATGGCTGGGGTTTGGGGGGTACAATGCGCACATTCTTTCTGGTGATGGCAGCTGAAGGAGGGTCTCCCCATTCTGATCCAAGTACTTTTCTGTGCAGTGTTCCCTGCTGGCATCCTACAACCCACCCTCTATGATCCTGACTTCCCACAGTGAGTATCTCTGGGGCTTGACATTCTGGAAATTCCAGACCTTGCCCATGAGGAATCTTTGCAAGAGCAGATGCCAGCTTCCACACTGCCTTGGGTCTGAGAATCACTGGGCACTGGGGAGAGATTAGTTTCAGCAGGTGGCAGGTCTGTGGCTCCCACAGGTAGAGCAGGGATCATGGGACCACAAATTTAGAGCTTCCAGGGTCCTTAGAGATCACCTAGTCCATTACCTTCATTTTACAGATGAGGAAACTGAGGCTAGAAGAGGTTTACATCGCTCATCTTGGGACAGCTAGAAAGCCTCTGAGATAGGATTTGAACCTGGTCTCCTTGACTTCAAGTCAATGGCTTCATCTGCCACCCAATGGCTTCATTCAGTCATGAAAAAGGGACCTGGTTGTCTGTTATTCAGTTTCTGGTTGGGATTTTTTTTTGGAAGGATCTATCTGGTGTCCACAGATCTCTGAACTATGGAGGGATTGGCACCATCATTGGGCATGAGCTGACCCATGGCTACGATGACTGGGGTAAGTAAAACCCTGGGTTCCCACAGTTCCTTCTGGCTGCCCATCCTAGAGTCTCAGTCTTGGATCCATGACTGTATTTTCTCTACCACCACCACCCTTCCACCCCAGGGAGCCCCAGGGTTCACCTTACCTGGTTCTTGCTGGTCCAAGTTTGTGTATGGGTGTAGGAGAATGCCAGTCCCCAATTCCCTCCTATGACTGAATCTCTTGGCTGAAAGCTCAGAGTTGGGGTGGGGGCTTGGATGGAAGACAGGACAGGAAGCAGGAGTCCCAGGAGTCCCAGGGCACCGTGGTCCCCCACAGGTGGCCAGTATGACCGTTCAGGGAACCTGATGCACTGGTGGACGGAGGCCTCCTACAGCCAATTCCTCCAAAAGGCGGAATGTATAGTCAGCCTTTATGACAACTTCACAGTCTACAATCAGCGGGTAAGCTGCCCCCTGTTACCAGACAGGAAAGCTCAGTTGGGTCACATCCCTGTGGCCAAATCCTCAGAGGAAGAGAATACAGAACTTCCAAAGACAAGAACATCTCAATCCCTATGGGACCATGAAGAGCAGGGATTTAAGAGGCAGTGTGGGATGGAGGAAAAGAATCAGAGGAGCTGCTCTGCCCTTCCTATAGGGACTTGATTTCTTCTCATGTGAAATGAGGGGGGTGGACCAGTGGTCCCTAGAGTTGGAAGACTTCTAGGTCCCAGTCTGGGGTCTCAGGACCTTCTAAATAGGGATGGCTGAGAGTCTCAGCACTAGCCACACCGAAGACTCATGGTTGGGTGAGGAAGGGAGGAGCATTCAATGGAATAACCACTCCACAGGTCAGCGGGAAGCACACTCTGGGGGAGAACATCGCAGACATGGGGGGCCTTAAACTCGCCTATTACGTAAGTGCTGTTTGTCTCCTTCCCTCCCTCCGCCATCTTTCACGGTGGCTCTGCTGGGGAGGAGGGTCCTGAGGATCTGGAACCAACACCTTTCTTATTCCCATCCCTGGCTCCCCTCCCTCCCTCAGCGTGGGAAGGAGGGGGTGCCCACACAGAAGCAAGCCCAGAGGCTGCTGGCCTTCATGTAGCCCCCACCCCTCAGGACTCTGTGTCCCCTCCCAGGCTTATCAGAAGTGGGTTCGGGAGCATGGTCCTGAGCATCCCCTCTACCGACTCAAGTACACTCATGACCAGCTCTTCTTTATCGCCTTCGCCCAGGTATGAGCCAGGGGCCTGTCTGGGGCTTTCTCCTGTCTGTGTTATCTCTACCTGGGGATTCCGGGAAGGGAGGGGAATAAGCATTTCTATACACCCGCTATGTATGCTGGGCATTGTGCTTAGCACTTTACAAATATTACAAATACAGATCTCAGTTGATCCTCACAGCCCTTAAAGAAAGGTACTGTTATTAGCCTCATTGTACAGATGAGGAAACTGAGGAAGATAGAAGTTAAGTGACTTGTCCAAGGTCACACAATGTCTGTGGGAGGATTTGAACACAGATTTTTCTGATTCCGGGTCAGCACTCTATCCACTACGCTACCTAGCTGTCTGTAACTGTTCTATCTGAGCCCCTAACTGAGAGAAAACTGGAATTTTTCCAGGGAGAGGGGATGAAACCCTTCTCATTCTGACTCTATTTCCTTTCTGTCCCCTGGCTAGTTATTGCCCTACTGTGGTTAAATGTGAAGCCAGGAAAATGTGAGTTCAAATCCTGTCTCAGATACTTGCTATGTGACCTAGGGTGAATCACTTGACTCTATGAGCCTTGGTTTCCTCTTGTGTAAAGTGAGAGTCAGACTCAAAGATCTCTGAGGTTCCTTCCTCCTCCATTTTGGCTTAGAACTGGTGCATCAAGAGGAGGTCGCAGTCCATCTACCTTCAGGTGCTGACCGACAAGCATGCCCCGGAGCATTACAGGTACTGGCCTTTCGGTCCCATCCCTGTTCCTGCTGCTCTTGTGGGAGAGGGGAGAGTTCTGGGATGGGGAAGGACAGAGGAGCAGAGGGGAGAGAATGCTCTCTTTGAAAGCTGCCTGTTTGAGTGTGCATCTTACCGCTGACACTTACTAGGTGGGTACCATGGACAGGACCTCTCAGCCACTCTGAATCTTAGCTTCCTCATTTGGGAAAGGGACATAACATTGTTTCTGCTTCACTCAGAGGAAAGGGCTCGACAGACCTCAGAGCGATGTCTGTTTGTAACAACTGTTTTAGTCAGGAGAAGCCTGGGGGTGGAAGGGTTGGGGAGCCAGCTCGGTAGATCCCTTCATGCAGACTGTGGGATCCTGGGAAATCACTTAGCATCTCAGCATCCTAAGAAGCTCTCCTCTTTCAGAGAAGCTCCTGACCTGCCCTCAGAGAGGGAGGGCAGTTTTCTGATGCTACAAAAGCCACAGGTCTGGGCCTTACCTTGATGCTAATCCCAATAGCTAACTTTTAGGCTGTTTAAAGTTGGCGATGTGATTTACATCTGTAAGTTTATGAGGTCATGTTTGTAATCACCCTTTGAGGCAGGTATCATTATTAGCTCCATTTGCTAGATTAGGAAACTGGGGTTAACTGGGCCAGGAATTTATCCCCTGGGAGAGTATCAAGAAAGCAGTCTTGAGGCCATTCAAACTGAATCATTTATAGATGGGTCAGGATTTGATCCCAGCTTCTTTGACTGCATCTTTTTTATTTTATTTTATTTTATTTTACTTTATTTTATTTTATTTTTTGGAGGGGGAAAGGCTTGGCAATTGAGGTTAAGTGACTTGCCCAAGGTCACATGGCTAGTAAGTATTAAGTGTCTGAGGTCAGATTTGAACTCAGGTCTTCTTGACTCCAGGGCTGGTGCTCTATTTCCTGCCCCACCTAACCACCCCTGACTGCATTTTTTGACTTTGTTCTCCCTACAGGGTGCTGGGCAGTGTGTCCCAGTTTGAGGAATTTGGCCGGGCCTTTCACTGCCCCAAGAATTCTCCCATGAACCCAGCTCACAAGTGCTCTGTGTGGTGAGGCCTGGGTGCCTAATCCCCTTCCCTGCCTGCCATCCACTTCCCCTGACCTTAGCAAGTTTACTGACCTACTCCTGATGGGCCAACTGTCCTCTCCCTGAGGGGCAAAGAAGAACTCTGGTTCTCAGGGGCCTCACGGGCTGTGGTTGGGCTCCAGGAGAGCCCAGGAGAAAGAGAGGGCCCCTTCTCTCCCCTAAGCTTCTCACTCAGGAGAAGGAAGTTTGGGGCCATGAGGTAGATTCCATATCATTCTGGTTGCTGGTCTGAAGGACCCCTGGGGTGGGAGTGGGATGTTCATGAATTAGGGAGCCTGGGGGCCAGGACAAGGCATATGCTTGACATGAGATGTTCAGACTGGGTTGGGGGTAGGGAGGGGAGAATTAGGTGTGAGTCTCATTACCTGTCCTTCCCCAAGACAGAAAGTGGATTTCTTGGGGGCAGGGTCTTAGCAAGGACCCAGAAGATGGAGGGCCCTGGGTCCTGGCACTGGGGTGGGTTGAGAGGGTAGGGAGGGGATCTGGGGTACCAGCAGTACTGAGCTTGTACATACAGAAATCACTATTGCCATATTCTTGCTGCTAAATCTGGTCAATAAAGCTATGTGACTGTCACATTCCATTACTTGGCTCCTACTACCCTGATAAAACTACTACCCTGTGTGTGTGTGTGTGTGTGTGTGTGTGTGATTGTGTGAGTGCAGGGGTGGGTGATGGGAGGATTAGGGGAGACCACCCTGTCCACAGGGAGTACAGGGTTGGGAACAGACTCCCAGGTAAGCAGATACCACCAACCTGTCATTATTCTTTGGGGCTGGTAGCAGATAGAAGCTGGCCTCAGACAGTGAAAGTCCAACCCCTGACACATACTGACCTTGGAACTTCTCAGCACCCCTAAGCAATTCTCCATGAGTCTTGATCTGCATGGGTACTGACTGCTCCCCAAACCTCTCCTAAGCTAATATGACTATTTTTAAAAGTTGGAGCATCAATTTGAAGCTGGAATAGACCTCAATTTCATCCCCTTTACTTTACAGTTGAAGAAACTGAGATCTAGAGAGAGTAAATGATTCTCCCAGGGTCCACAACTAGGAATTGTCAGAGGCAAGATTCAAACTCAAGTCTCCCAAGCCAGGATTAAAGTACCAGGCTTCTATTCCTGCCACTCACCAGTTTTATGACCTTGGCCATGTCCTATAACCTCATTGATGGTTGAGTTTGGGGATTTAGCAGTTTAAAATGGGGATGGGGAGAATTTACTTTAAAGGGCAGATGTTTCTAGGCAATTGCTGGCAGCTGGACATTCCCTGTCCTTGTAGTAGGGGCATCACCAGCTTTCTTTGGGAGTTCACAGTCCTGATCATGAGTGGGGTCCATTAGCTGTCTTCTCTACCAAATGCAGCCTGAGCAAGGAGCTCAGGGATTTCCCAAGGCTCCTCTTACTGTTAGTACAGCTTTTGGACAAAGGTGGCTGGCATCCAAGCCCTAGGTAATGGAAGCTCAGGATCCAACTGGCTCCCATCCAAGGTTGGCTCAGGACAGCATGGTGGGAGACATAACTCATGCTGCACAGTCTGCTTGTTTCTTCCTTAGACTGATGCATTCTGGAGCCCTGCTCTAAGATGTTGATGGCTGGCCACTACTGGTGCTAGTTCACAGCTGGGATGACTCAGAGATTTAACCCACAATCATCTCTTTAAGCCTCAGTGGCCCCACCTATAAGATAAAGAACATCACATTCTACCTGCCTGAAGACAGGGAGACGTGTGTGTGTGTGTGTGTGTGTGTGTGTGTGTGTGTACAACAACACATACATGTATGTATGGAGAGAGAGAGAGAGAGAGAGAGAGAGAGAGAGAGAGAGAGAGAGAGAGAGAGAGAGAGAGAAACAGAGACAAAGACAGAGAGACAGAGAGAGAATGCTGGACTGGGAGTCAGGAAGACTTGTGCTTAAATTCTACATTTGCCTCTGGCATTACTAGCTGTGCAGTCATGAGAAAGCTGAAAGAATCTGCATAAATTCAGATTTGAAAGGGAAGTTGTCATTTTTTAGTTGTCTGACTCTCTCTGACACCATTTGGGTTTTTCTTGGCAGAGATACTGGAGTGGCTTGGCATTGCCTTCTTCAGTTCATTTGACAGATAAGGACACTGAGGCAAACAGAGTGAAGTGACTTGCCCAGGGTCATACAGGTAGTAAGTGTATGAGTGTAGATTTGAACTCAGGAAGATGAGCCTTCCTGACTCCAGTCCCAGGGATCTGTGTACTATGGCTCCCCCTAGCTGCCTTAGACAGGACCTTAGAGGACATTAACTCCAACTTTCTCATTTTACAGATGGGGAAACTGAGGCCCAGAGAGATTAATTTACTTTTTCAGTGTCCACTGCTATGAAGTGGCTGAGGCAGGATTCTTTAGTTTTTCTCATATGAGTAGAAGTAGGCAGCTTTTAAGGTTCCTTCCAGTCCTGTCTCTGTTTCTATGCATAATGCTGTAGTGGATTTAGTTTGGAACCCAGCACCCTCTGCCCATACCCATTAGACTGTAATTTTCCAGAGGGCAGGGACTCTGTCATCTTTTAATGAGTTGGACTTGGAATCAAGAAGGTCTGGATTGAAATTCCCTTTAATTACTTGCTACCTATGGGACTTCAAGCAAGATAACCAGGCAACAAACATTTATTAAGCACCTACTTTGTGGTGAGCATTGTACAAAGTGCTGAAGATAAACAGAGAAAGAAGAGAAGGTTCTTGCCCCAAGAGACTTTTGTTCTATCGTGGGTCTAACAGATACATATGTAGGTATGTATAACACAGACACAGAACAATCTCAAGGTAAGTATGGTGGCAGGATGGCTTCCTATAGAGCAGTGACATCACATTCAGATAGAAACGAGGCAGTCCCACTACGTGACCCCCTGGGGAGGGGGGAACTTAGTTTTTAAATGAACTGTTATTTGTGTCTTAGTGTAGTGTTTATCAATTTGGTTAAATATTTCCCAATGACATTTGAATCTGGTCCAGGTGCACTGGGAGCGTTTGACCCATCTGGCGTAGAAGGTGGCTGCAGAGTGGCTTTCAATCGGTCCACAAGCATTCTGTGCTGGTTACTGTGTGTGCTAAGAGCTGGGAATACTAATATGATGAAACATTCCCCACTCACCCGCAGTTTGATGGGGAAAGATAGTAAAGATGTAGGTTTGTATCCAGTGAAAAAATACAAATAGATACAAAGTAACAAAGTACAAGATCATTTAGAAGGGGAGGAGGGCACCTGCAGATGGAGGGATCAGGAAAGGTTCATGGAGAAGGCAGCGCTTGAGAGGGTGGTGAGGGGGAGGTGCATTCCAGGCACGGGGGACAGCCAGTGCAAAAGCACAGAGGTGGGAGATGAGGTGACGTGTGTGCAGAAGAGAGGTCAGTTTACCTATGTTACAGAGGGGGAACCGTGTCCGATGTGGCTGGAAAGATAGGTGGGGCTCAGGTTATGAAAGACTTGAAAAGTCACACAGAGAATTTATAATTTATACACTAAAAGGTATTTCATACATAAATATATTACATATTAGCATATTATATATTTAAATACATTTTTGTTTATACTTCATAAAATTTCTGTTTTATCCTAAAAGGAACAGGGAGGCACGGGAGTTAATTTTGTAAGGTGTGACAGGGTCAGATCCGCACCTGAAGGAAACCAGGGATTCCTAGAAGTTCAGGTGATGAGGGAGTGCATTTCAGGCATAGGGAGGATGCACAGAGATGGGAGGCGGACAAGCAACAGCAGCACAAAGGGTGACTTGACTGCATCATAGAGCTGTTGCTCATTTTTTGTACTTAAAAAGGACCAAAATGACACCATTATGTCAGGGCCAAGGTACAGTGTATACAACTGGGCCGATCAGACCAACATGAGTTTGGAAGGCTCTACCACAGGTCAGGTACAAATAGTCCATTTGAACATTTGGAGTAGAGAAGGCTCTAGATTTGCACATCTCGTGTTTCTTTTGAGTTGTTACAATTCTTCTTTGCTCATAGAGTACCATTTCTTCTTTGATGCAGGCACTCCATGCTGAGTGGTCCTGTGTCTAAGTCTCCCATGGTCCACAATCAGTAGCAAAGTTCTTCAGAGAGATCTTGAGAGTGTCCTTGTATCACTTCTTCTGACCTCTGTGTGGGCATTTGCCTTGTGTGAGTTCTCCATAAAATAGTCTTTTAGGTAAACATACATTTGGTATTTAAACCAGGTGATTAGCCCATCAGAACGGTGCTTTGTGCAGTACAGTTCAAGTGCTTGGAAGTTCAGTTTCAGAAAGGACTGCAGTGCCCAGTACTCTATCTTGCCAGGTGATCTTCAGAATCTTCCTAAGACAGTTCACATGGAAGCACTTCAGTTTCCTGGCCTGGCACTGGTAGAGTGTCCAAGTTTCACAGGCACACAACAATGAGGTCAGCACAATGGCTCTGTAGTCCTTCAGTTTGGTAGTCAGTCCAATAGCTCTTCTCTCCCACACTTTTCTTTGGAGCTTCCCAAACCCTGAGCTAACTCTGGTAATGTGTGTGTCAGCCTCATTAGCTATGTGGACATCCCTGGAAAGCGCACTGCCAAGGTGAGTGAACTTATCCACAGTATCCAAAATTCCTTTATTTACTGTAATCGGTAGTTCCACATATGGATGGTGCCATGCTGTTGGAGAACGTCTGTTTTCTTGGTGTTGATTGTCAGGCCAAAATTAGTGCAAGTAGCAGAGAACTGATTCATACTTTGCTACATCTCCACCTCAAAGGCTTCGTTGAGTGCACAATTATCTGAATACAAAAAAAATTATATACCAACTCTCCCTCCGCTTTGGACTTGGCTTGTAGCCTTTTCAAGTTAGTTTACCATCAGTGTCATAGCTGATCTTGATGTTTTCATCCTTACTGACGGTGTCTGACAACATCACGGAAGACACGGCACTAAAAAGCATGGGAGCGAGCACACAGCCCTACTTCACTCTGTTGGTGACTGCGGAAGAGCGAGAGCATCATCCTTTATCCAAAACCCATGCAAGCATGCCGCCGTGAAACTGGCGTACAATCCTGATCAACTTCTTTGGCAACCAAATTTCACCATGAAGTTCCCCAATCCTTCACAACTGATAGCATCAAAGCCCTTGATCAGATGGACAAATGTTGTTTACAGACTGTTGTTCTCCTCCTGGCATTTCTCCTGGAGTTGTCAGGCAGCAAACATTGATGTCAGCCATTCCTTAGCACTGGCTCTCAAGTAGACGACCATCTTCCAGGTGAAGAATCAGCTTATTAAGGAGGACTCTGGCAAGAATCTTGCCTGAAATGACTAAGAGAAAGATTCCCTTGTGATTGTCGGAGGACTATGTCTCTTTCCTTTATAGAGATGGACAATGGAGGCATCCTTGATCTCCTGGGGGATAACCCCCTCTTGCCGTATAGCCCAGAAGATTTTGGTCAGCTTCTGTATGAGCAGTAGACCCTCTCCCTTGTAGATCTCAACTGAGATGGAATTAGCACCGGGCACTTAGCCACACAAGAGGAGCCTAATGGTATTCAATACCTCTTCTTTAGGTGGAAGTTTATCTAGAGAGGGATTGACTCTAATTTGAGGTATGCAATCAATGACTTCAGCATTGGTTGATGATGGTTTGTTGACAATGTTGCAGAGGTGTTCAGTTTATCTCTCCAGAAACATGGCCTTATCACTGATCAGTGTGGCTCCATCATCATTGAGTAGTTGAGAGGCAGGGCATCTTTAGAGCACTATAGAAGCACTTTGGATTGTTACTATCAGCACAAAACTGAATATCATTTGCCTTCTTACTAAGCCAAGGATCCTGAACGCCCCTAAGCTTAATTTGCACTTTATTTTTGATAGAGTTAAATGCAGCCTTCTTAGAGACAGATGAATTGTCCTCCTCATTAGTCCTCTAGCAGTTTCTGAATTTTCCCATCATTTTTGTCAAACCAGTCTTGAGACAAGCAAATTGGTGCTGTACACCAAATCTTTGAAAGCTGTCCACTCTTTTTCTGCTCCAGTGTTGCTCATTGTGTTCTGACTCAGCTTTTCCTCCAGATCAGCTTGGAGAAGCACTCTAATCTGTTGACATTAAATCTTCTGGTAGCGGTCTTACCTTGGGGCTACTGCTTTTATTGAATAGGAACTTTAGCTTGGAGAGATGTCTATTATTGGTCCAGCACTCTGTGCCACACATCAAGTTCTTCATTCTCACATCCTTCCTGGCTTTTCTTCTTAGAATGACTTAGATTAATAAATGCCAGTGTTTCCTGTGAGGGTGCATCCATGACATTTTGTTGCATTTAGGTAAATGAAAGATTGTGTTGATGACGGGAAGTCTGTGAGGTACATGAGTCTTCAGTAGTAAGTGACTGTTGCTATTTCTGACTCTATTACTGCCATGGCTGATTGCCTACTCTGGCATTAAAATCACCCAGAATTACAAGCTTGTTTTCTTTCAACACATTAATGATGTGGGTCTCCAGGTCTTCATACAATTTTTCTTTGACCTCATCAGGGTTCATTATGGTGAGAGCGCATGCAATGAAGATGGTGGCAGAGTGTTTTCCTGCAAGTGGCATAAGTCATAATTACGCATTGTCATAAGCCTGTCATTCAGTCCTTTGAGGAGGCAATATAAGCTTGTTGATTAGATTAATTCTGATTACAAAAACTATGCCAGTTTCATGGTGCTCCCCTTCACTGTGGCCACTCCAGAGGAACATCTATCCAGCTCTGACTTCATTTGCCAGCCTAGTTTCACTAGAGCTGTTATTTGGATTCCGTTCCTGATGGCTTCTCTTCTCACAAGAGCTGTTCATCTTTCAGGTCATTGAATTTCGTGTTGTCCGTGAGCTTGTGTATGTCTCATGAACCAAAGGTAAGTAGAATCATCTTTGCAAAAATGTTTGTATTTTTGTGTGTGATTCAACTTCAGGATGGGATCCCTGGCAGTCATGGTAAGCAGGCCAGGATGGGGAGATGCAGACAATTTTAGGACACCTTTTCTATCTCCTTCCTTATGATAGGAGGTGAGCAGTGTGGTTCTTAAGAAGCTATTCACTATATCAGATTGCATGCCATCTTGGGGAGGGAAGGGGAGAAAATTTTAAACACTTGGAAGTGAATACTTTAGTTTTTGAAAACTAAAAATAAATTAACTAATAAAAAGGGGAAAGCTGCTCAGACCCCTAGGGGTGGCCAAAGCCAATGCAGCTTTATTCCAGCGAGAAGATGACCCTTTGCCCTGGGCCACATGTATGCAGGGTTGTGACTACAGCTCCCAGTGCATCTGGATCTGATACTTCATCACTTACCTGTGGCCACAAGTCTTTGAGGCAGGTAAAAATGGAAAAGGGTATGGATGTCAGGCATAGATTGAATTTAAGGGAGGTAGAGTTGTTTAAAGTCATTAGCCTCACTCTTTTCTAGCGTCTCAGAAGTCCAGTGGCAAGACAAAGTCACAATGGCTGGTGATACCTTGGGATGCAGCAGATGGCCTTGGCATCTTTGATGTCTGACCAGGCTCCAAGTGCTCCACAGCACCTGTTTCCCCTACCTTAACGGCTAGTGGAATAAACTGCTTCCATCTGCCTATTCCCTTGGGATAAGTCTTTGCATGCTTGAAGTAGGCACCCCCAACTCACATACAGGTTTGAGGTCTATCAGTTACCCTCAGCCTGTCTGCTGAGACAGTTTGACTGGGATGTTGCCACTGTGTTGTCACAGATTCTTGGAGTCAGAGGTGAGAGGTGGGTGTTGGGTGGACACCAAAGGTGGATGAGCAGCCCTGAAAGTGACTCAGCAGCCCTCACCCCAGAAGTGCTGGGCCTCCCTGAACACCTCTAGCCCTTGGGCCTCCCCTGAGAATCTGAGCCAGCCAGTGCATCTTGGGGTTAGCTTTAGTCATTGAAATTCTCTATCTGGAAAGCTCCTTTGTTCTCTTAACAAGGCACCAACTGGCATATCTATACTCTGTGGGGAAATAATTACCAATGTGATTATTTTACTAGTTAGGCAAAGGACATGATTAATGCAAAGTAAAAGCATTTAACAAAGCAGTGCACTAAGAAAAGCAGTAACACAACATTTTGCTGATAAACCTGGGGCATACTGTCCTGCAATATATACATCACCAGTGGGAAAATTGGATCCTGCTAGGAGGAGGGCTATACACATAGGGAACACGTATGACCAGACCACATAAGGAGACTGAACTGGATGGCATCCGAATCTCTTTTGGCTCTAAATCTATGATCCTGGAGAGAGTGGGAGGGTATGGAGTGGGGGGAGGGAGTCTCAGGCTGTCAAGAAGGAACTGTCATGTCATGTATATAGCTTTACTCAGACAGCAAGGTGAATAAGAGGGAAGGATGGAGGTGGAAAGTTTGGGGCAAGAAAATCTGTCCCTCCCTATTGATCCAGGATCCAATATCACCCAACAATTATTCACTTATTCAGCATCACCTATGGTCCAGTGCCCATAGAAGACATGAGGTGGCAGTGTGCCTGGCGGCTGACCTCTCTCAGTATTGCCGTCAGACCGCTCTTTCTGGATCTTTTCTCATTGGTCTCATGATTTGAGGTCTTTCAGGTTGTGAGATTTCTTTCTATTCTTGGCTTGTGGCTTCAGGTATAATGCTACCTTTTTTCCATAAGAGGAAGAGTGGCATCTACCACCTCTCTCTTATCTTTGAGCCCAGAGTCTTAGGCTTGAGTTTGTGTAGGGAGGCTCTTTCTACACCAAGTTTTAGCTAAGTGAATCCCTCGGCTTGTTTCTCCATGATGAGAGTCTGTTTGGCTCCCTAAGCCTTGACTGTGGTTTACTTTTGCCTCAGGGAAGCCAAGCTCCTTTCAAACACGGAACATCTAACCTGCTAAGGAGTACATTAGAGGCACTAAAATGGTCACTGAACCTCCTCCTTCCTACTCACCAGGGACACGGTTTCTGTTCCAAGCTTCAGTCTGACTTAGGGTTAGAAGATCTTTGTGGCTCCAAATTCACTGGGGAGAGGAGGGAGGATGCTGTTCTGCCAAAGAAGCCCCACAAGAGTTGAGGGGGGACTCTCAGGGAACCCACTGTCTTTCAACCTGAGATATTGTCAGTTTCCTGTACAACCACAAATGAAAGGGGAAAGGCAAGGAACCAAACCCCCTCAGTGAGCCTGTATCAAGCCTGCTTTTTCCCTCAATCTTTTCATCTGAATTATTGCCTTTGTTACAAATATATCCCCATGGCAAGTGCTAGGTTTTGAATTCCGATACAAGCATAAGAAGTGGAAGGGCACATTTTTCTTAACCTTTTCTCCTTTTGGGGCAGGGACCATTTCACTTCTGCCTGGGTCATTTTTGTTAGAAGGAAAGGTGTTAACTGAGCATACAACCATGACCCAGTCTCCCTTCTCCTGGTCCTTTTGGTTTCCATCTTTTCATATCACCATGACCCCGTTGTCACATTGGGAATTTTAGGGAATGGAGAGGCAGAACCAATAAATCTTGGAAACATCTACTCCATTACAAGGGGAAATCTTTCTATCACCATGATAACCACTTTAGCCCCATCCTTCTCTCCATGAGATATCTTGAACAGAGGCATAGTTTTCACAACTATGAGGTATGTTGGGTCCCAATGCCCTTCCAGATATCTGTGCAGAAGATGGGTGCTTAGGAGCCTAGGCACACAGAGTCCTTGCAAGGAGAGATCTGAGGTTATATGAATCTGGCTGTATAGCCTCTGTGATCCCATTGGTCTGCCTGTTCAGAATAGTGTAGTAACTGTCTCTGACTCCCTGTTGAACTGCAGAGATTCTGAGGCCTTTGGGCATTACCTGAATGAGTTGGAACTTTTGGGGGGCAGTACCAAAATTTGAAGCTCTTTTCATCACCTCCCAGCGTTGTGAGCTGGCTTAGTCAAAACCTCCAACTTCTATGAGCCTTGGTTTCCTCATCTGTAAAATGACTGGTTTATTCCAGGAGCCTCTAAGGTCCTTTCTGGTGTTAAGTCTATGATCCTATGGAAGTACCTGCTTTTGCCCGAAGGTCCTTATTTTTAAATCTTACTGATCCCTTGTTTTTCCATCGCAATGATTGCTGAGACTACCTTCCTTTTGTCTTCCTCCCCTCCAAATCTAACCATCCTTCGGAAGAAAGAAAAAAAAAAAGCAAAGACGCCTGATACAGTGACCATAACTAACAGTGTATCCACCATTCTGCCCAGTGGCTCCCTACCTCACTCCCATGAGGGAGGAAGGAGATCTGTTCCTTTGCATCTGTGCTGTATCTGTTC
The DNA here is from genome assembly GCA_028646575.1 of Pseudocheirus occidentalis. NCBI lineage: Eukaryota > Metazoa > Chordata > Mammalia > Diprotodontia > Pseudocheiridae > Pseudocheirus > Pseudocheirus occidentalis. The sequence goes on from CM053593.1 coordinate 380,745,712, forward strand.
TTTGGGGCCATTATTAGTTACTCAAAGTTTGTCTACCTCTGAGAGATCCTTTCGGTTACATTGCTCATCATCATTATGCGTGTTGTTCATTTCATCCTGCTCATTTTGACTTACATCAGTTCATCCAAATCTTCCCATGTTCTCCTGCATTCTTCAGGATTATCATTACTTACAGCACAATAATCTCCCACTACATCATTCATGCTAAAGACTGTGTGGGGACATCAGACAGTGAGCCAGTTATAGAGTCAGAAAAACCTGAGTTCAGGTCCTGACCCTGGCACTTACTGAGTCTGGCACATCCTTCAGCTCTTAGGAGCCCACCTAGCTCTCTCAGACTAAATTGCAGAGGGGACGACCTGCAGGGGCTTTTCTCTCCCGAGAGATGTTAACTTGAAGGTCTCCAGATCCCTACATTCATGTGACCATATTTCATTTCCCTATTCCCCAATCAATGGGCACCCACTTTGCTTCCAGGCTTTGCTACCACAAAGAGGGATGCTATGAATAAAAATATTCCTCCTAGACATTTGTCTCTGCCATCCTTGGGGTATATGTCCCAAAGGATTGCAATCTCCTTGAGAGAAGGGACTCTTTCATTTTTGCCTTTATCTCTCCAGCATGGAGCACAGAATCTAGCACACAGTAGGTTCTTAATAAAGGCTTGTTGAATGAGCAGTTGGTAGCAGGATCTCAGGATCAAGAGGTATAGATAATTTAATCATATCCCCATCCCCATCACTTTTCACCTCCACCTTTCATTCATCTTCACCCCATCCTGCAAACAGAACATGATGTTACCCTCTTGCCAGACTCTGGGTTATTGGGAACCACTTTCCTTGAGCTCATCCTACCATTATTCTTGTGTCCCAGTGGGTCACTTGGGAGCACTCTTAGCTCAAGCGATGGGCCGTGCTCCTCTCTACTTTGGCATCTCTTGTCTAACCCTAGATTGTCACCTGTCCTGGACTCATTGATTGATAGCATGCTCTTAATTTGCTGCGTTCTGTCCCAATGGTATTCCACTGATCTCTTCCTCTGAAGTTCCATAATGTCACAAAGGTGATTTTGGTTTCCTACAGGTCACACCAGTGGGATCAAAGCTCATCAGGTCTTACCAAGCTGGAAAGACATTACGGGCCTAGGAATGAATAAATGAGTAAAAAACCAATAACAACAATGTATAAACACTTACTACATGCCCACCACTGTGCTAAGTGCTAGGGATCCGATTATAAGTGAGGCAGTGCCTGGCTTTAGGGAACTTGGAGTTTCAGGGGGGAAAGACACAACCTGAGACCATCTGCCAAGTTATAGAATGAATGTAGGCTGCATTAGTGGAGAGACACTAATGAACTCATGGGTCTTGGAACTCTGAAAGTTTTTTAACTATCTCAAGAGGCTTCAGTTCCCTAAGCAGGTGGCACAGGATCAGAAGTTCATAGTGTAGACTCTCCCAAAGCTTCCAGGCATTAAGAGAAAGTGCCCTGCGGGAGGGGTGTTAGTGGTTCTGCTATGATGGCTGCAGTGAATTGGAGTGGAGAAGATGCATTCGACCACCAGTCTTCCCATCCATTGAAGGAAAAGTCCTTTACCACTGGCTTGTGCTTTGCTCAAAGTGCTGCCCTCTGGTGCCTATTCGCAGGTAGCACACATCTTATTTCCTTCAAACTCTCCTTGTCCCTATTCAGCCCATTACTCAGTGTCTCAAAACTTGTGCAGCCCCCAGATCTCATCTCTTGATGCAAACTCATGTCATGACAAATGATTCTCTTCCTCCTGGAGTTCTCTCATTAGTCCCTGGAAGCTTGAGTGATGGATGACCATTGCATCACAGATTTAAAGAGGAGAAAACTGTCAGAGGTTATTTTAGAAAGGAAGAAAGTGAGGACAAAATTAGTGAAGTGACTTGTCCAAGGTCAAAAGGCGGTAAGCGGCAGCTCCTGTCCTCTCACAACAGATGGATCCGTTGTATCTTGCATAAAGAAACAGAAAAGCATTTGTTGAGTATTCACCCTGGGATACAAGAACAAGACTGAGATAGTCTCTGTCCTCAAGGAACTTCACTTCAGATAGGCAGAGCCAATGCAAATGGGCAGTAATGGCAAAGGCAAAAGTTTGGGATCTTGGGAAGCAGAGCTAGTCAATGGAACCATAGGACAAGCTTCTGGCTTTTCCAGAAGCCATTGGCCATATTGGTTTAATTAGGAAGCTAGTTGGGTGAGTGAGAAGATGTAGGCGCTTGTGCAGTGATAGGGGGAATGGCAATATGACCAGGTGGATAGACGAGTTCTCCCTCTATTGTGTTCTATTCCACACAATAGAACAAGCTCCCACTGGCACTAATTATCCCCCTCTCCTTTCTCCTTTCTGACCTCATAGAATGCATCTCTTTCTTCGAAAGTTAGTTGAAGCACCATCTTCTATATCAGGGGCTCTTAGATTTCAAGGAATTCCGGAATGTATGTGAGAAAACCCCCCAACATCTTTATTTTTCTTAATGTCTAACTGAAATGTAACATTTCCTTCAGTTTTTTAGAAATGTCATTCTCAGAAAGGGGTCCATGGCACAAAAAGGTAACAAAACTCTGTCCTACCTGAAATCTTTCCTAATACCATCAATTGGTAGTGGTTTCCCTCTCAAACATTTAACTTTTTATTGACTGGTATTAATCCTTGATATATTTATTCCATCTCTACTTATGCAACCAGGCTTCCAAATGAGCCTGGGACATTTTGTGGACTGCTGTACACATGGAAGGAGACATGATTAGATTGGCTGATAGAATATGGAGATGAGGTGCTGTGCGCTGTGGAAGGGCCAGAAGGACACAGGGGGGAAGAGATATGTATCGTTTCAGAGGCTCTTTGAGGGAGACACTTGGAGAGGGATGCTGAAGATACGTCAGGGGGGAGTTGGGTGGGAGGCTGCCGTGCTGGAGCCGGCTCCAACTGACTTGGGAGAACTGATCGTTAAAATTTCAGAGCACTTAATCTCTCAGGCTTGATTTATTGCTTGTTGATTGCCTAGACTTAAGAAAGTTTAAACTTAAAAATGTGTCCTGTATATATCCCTCCCTTTCCCCCCAGCTGGTGGTTAAACATTTATCAGCCCATCCTCGTACGTGGAGGAACCCAGCTCCTCAATATGTCTCTGACTTCCAGTTTGCCTCTCTAGAGAACAAACCTTACTTGGTGAGATCAGGCCCTTTCTTTCTAGCTTTAAACTGAGATATTCTTTTGCTCTTAAATAAAGAGCTCATTCATTCCTATGTATTTTCTGGTATATTCTCATTTTTAGAATGTTTCTAATTTTTATTTGATGTTTTGCTTGGATAAAACGGTTTTCTAGCTACCCACTAGAAAGAATGATCTTCAGTGTCATCAGCATTTGAAGGGCTGGTGAAGGGACAGGCTACGGTCCTTAAGAGAGACCAGGAGGGGCAGCTAGGCAGTGAAGTGAATAGAGCACTGGCCCTGGAGTCAGGAGGACCTGAGTTCAAATCTTGCTTCAGACACTTAACACTTATTAGTTGTGTGACCTTGGGCAAGTCATTTACAATTGCCCTACCTTCTCCCCTCCAAAAAGGAAAGGAAGAGAGAGAGAGAGAGAGAGAGAGAGAGAGAGAGAGAGAGAGAGAGCGAGAGCAGGTAAGTGTCCTTCCTTCTGAGACCCTAAACATCATACCCCTAGACCAGAAATATTTGACAGGGCAGGCAAACAAAATTCCAACTCAATATGCATCTTGGAAGCCCAGAGAAAAGAGTGCTCAGTTTTGTAATATTTCCAAGGTCTGCTTGCCCTTCACCATTCCCTCTCCCAAACCCCAAGATATCTTGCCATCAAGTATGGGCACTGCCCTTGGCTCTTATCTTCTCTGCAGTGAGAAGCTAGACACCACAAAGTATCAATCCACACATGTGAACACATCTTACACTTACCTTTCTTACACTTCAATATGTACTTGTTGTCCCTTCCATTAGAATGGGAATTCCCTGTGAGTAGGTATCGTTTCATTCATTGTGTTTTTATTCCCGGAGCTTAGTACAGTACTTGGCATATACTAGATTATTAATAAGTGCTTGTTAATTGATTGAGGTGAAGCATGGACTAGACCTGGATGGTTAAATGAATTCGAATTCACTCATCAACCAGGACAGCTCAACCCTTGGATGAAGTTCCAGAGTGGAGTGGATTAACTGTGGTATGGCCTCTGAAGGTCTGATTCAAAAGGTGCTTCTCCAGTTGGGAAGAGGATATTTCTTTTGCCATGGTAGTGATAAAAGAAAGCCTTTCTCTCATTTTGTTGTGTTCCCATTTCTGCCAGGCCATGGACACTCCTTAAGAGCATTTCACTGTCTGTACCCTGTCATTTCAATAAATACTTTGAGCTAACAGTAAGTCAGTTGGTGGGGGCTCATGATCAGTGGTTTTAGTGATTGTCCGAAGACTACCTTGACCTTGAGATAGCCAGCTCTTGAAGCTAGCCTACTGAGATAGCAGACTATAGACAGTAGTAACAAAACACTCCCCCCACAAACCTGTGGCACAATCTCACAGAAATACACACAATAACAGTGAGAAGAGTAGACCAAGAGTTGAGTCACGCACTTGGAGAACACATACAGCCAAGGCAAGTCACAGACCATGCTGTAAGGTCCTGATGCCTCTTCTCTTCTCAGAGTGCCCTCACACTTACTTTTCTTCCCCGACTTTGTGTCTTTGCTAGGTAGGTCACTACATTACGTTGTCTGGGACTTTTCCTCTTCACATAGCCAAATGGTACCGTGGAGAGAATGCTGGCCCTGGGGGTCAAGAAGACCTAAGTTCACCTAGAACCTCAGACACTAACTGTCTGACTCTGGCAAAGTCAGTTAGCCTCTCTCTGTCTCAGTTTCCTCAACTATAAAGTGGGAATAAAAATAGCACCTCCCCAGTAGGGTTGTTGGAAGGATCAAATGAGATATTTGTAAAGTGCTTAGCCCAGCATCTGGCACATAGTAGGTGCTGTTTAATAGTTTATTCCCTTCTCCCTTCCCTTCTTCTCCATACCTAAAGTCCCAATAGCCAAGGCTAACTCTCTTGACCCTACAGATAGCCTGTCAGAATCTGCTCTGTGTCGGGCACATTTCCTTCTAAGTAAATTATTTTACTACAAGATGCCATGGTTGGATGGGGCTGGGGAGGGGGGAAGAAGAGAGGGAAATCCCTTCACCCTCTTCTCTGCTGCTCAAACTTATATTACTCAGAGCTGTCTCCCAGCACAGCCGACTCCTTGGAGAGAGTGTTTTGTTCCAAAGATGTGGCTGATCCTTTAGCTAGGTAATGGCTAGATGCTCTATAATTCCCTTAGGAAGCTGATTGAAGAACATTTTCAGTCTTACTAAAGGAGAGACAGTGTTAAGGCTTCCTTTATAGTTCATTTAAGACCTTGGCGCCTGTCTCTGTTACCTGTCTCTGTTACAACCCATAATTTCCTCAAGTGAGTTGAGCTCTGCTGAGCAGAGGTTCCTTGATCAGTGCCCCCACCACACACACACACACACACACACACACACACACACACACACACACACTGCAATTCTTATTATCTCCTCCTTCTTCTATTTTTTGATAGCATTCAGATTGAAACAAATGGCTCTGGGACAAATTGCTATCATGCTGACTCGCCCACGAGGACAAAGTGACTGTTTTTTATAATTGAATAAAAGTATGGGGTTGTAAGTTCATCCTCAGTAGGTCCATTGAAAGCATCTCTGGAACAACTCCAGGAGCTGACAGGGTGACGGAGATGATGATACTTCATCCTGTTTCCTCTCTAGTATTATGTCGTGAAAGCTTTTCATCCCATTTTAAGTCCAGGCCAGTCATGTCTTCCTTCCTCTCTGAGCTGTCCATCTGACTCTATTGGACACTCTTCCATGCTATAGAAACCTCCCCATCCTGGAAGCTTCCTCCGTCCCAGGACTACTTCTCACACTGGAAATACCCTCTCTGTCTGTCTGGTTCCTCCAAGAGCCACTATTTGAAGGAGGATGTCCAGCCCAATTACCCAGTTATGGCTTCATTCTTCAACAGGTTGCAAACCTAACTGTCCAAACTTTCTCCCCCATGCCTCTTGAGTACCTTTTCCTGCCTTCCTTTCAGCATCTTTTCATGTCCTGTCTTCTCATTAGAATATAAGCCCTTTGAGGGCAAGATCATTCTTCCTGCTTGCATTTGTATTCCCAGAATCAGGGGAGGAAGGAGTGGGAAATCTCCTCTTCACTTCCCCCCATCTCTCCCCCTCCTCCCACTGCCCAAGTTCTATTAAAACATTATTCTCAAATTTTTATGGTTCAATGTTATACCTAGTCAATTGTAGGAAACAGTTCTCTTGAGAAGGTTCTGGTTCTATCACAATTTATTTGTTGAATGCTCAAAGATGCTTTGGGGTCTGTTTTTTGGTAGTAAGGAGATTTGTTATGTGGTCTGTTATGGAGGACTGTGAGCTTCTGGCTCATAATTTGGGATCGTCTTCTTGGGCATTCAGGGAGAACAGCATTTTAGCAACTGCAAGTGACGGGCAGGGTTTCCACCATTCCCTTGAAAAGTCTGCATCAACACATCCTGGCAAAGGGGCAATCCTTAAGTTCTGCTTCCTTAAGGGTGATTTCCATCGGTGATGACTAGATCTGGAATTGCTCCCATAAAACTCTCCCCTTGAGTAAACAAATCTGTGACACAAGAAATTTGTTCTCTTCCTTATCAGAATATTGTTGTTTAAGTTCCTGTGGATGATTAGTTGTTATTGTAACTAAATAAAGATATTATCATTATGATAACTCCCATTCCTATACTGCCTTAATGATTACAAAGCATTTAACATATTTCACCAATAAGAAAGCAAAGGCCTGGACAAAGTACAGAGTGGTATGGCTATTTAGTATCAGAGATAAGATTAAACCAAGTGTGGGGAACCTATGACCTCCAGGCCGCACGTGGCCTTCTAGGGTGTGGCTTTTTGACTTAGTCTAAGCTTTACAAAATCCTTTTATGAAGGGGATTTGTTTTATGTAGTTTGGATTAAGTCAGAGGGCCACATTTGAGGACCTAGAAGGCCACGTGTGGCCTTGAGACCGCAGGTTCCTACTCCTTAACTGAACTTTTTCTTCATTCCAAGTCCAGCACACAAAAATATGAGATATTCCACTGAGCAGAACATGAAGTAGAAATCATAAGCAACCCAATAGAGAAAATACAATTAATGAAGCCGGAAGAAAGCTAGCTGCCTTTCCTAGTTAATAGCATGACTCGGTTTTTTAAAACACATGATCAGAACAAGAGAGGCAGAAGAGCAAAGAGCACAGGGAACTGCTTGCATAGTCCCTAAGGCCTGGGTTCCCAACCTGCCTCTATCACTGGCTGAGTGATCCTGGACAAGGTCACTTAACCACTACGTTCCCCAAGCCACTTTCGAAGACTCTAAGCAGCTGAAGACAAGGATTTCCTCACTGGGAATTGCCTGTACCAATGAGGGCTAAGAAAAAAAGGGGGGGCAGGGGAAGAGGGTTGAAAAAGAACAAAAGCCTTGGTCCAGATGGTCAATTCTGTGAGAAGTTCTAAAATGAATTATCATGCTACACACATTGTTCTCAAATGTTTAAAGAGAAAACAGTGTATCCAACTCCTTGTCTGAGATAAATGTGGTCCTAATGCCTAAACTAGGGAAGGATAAAGCAAAAAAAGAGAATCATAGAACAAAGTCACCAATGAACTCAATGCAAAATTTTAAAATTAATCCTAGCAAAAGGACTACAGAAACATATTTTTTAAAATTACTAAATTGGATTTAGCCAGGAAGGTACAAGGATAGTTCAAACTAGGAAAACAATTAACATCACTAATAATATTAAAACCAAAATAACCCAAACAACATGATTAAATCAACAGATACAGAAAAAGCCTACTATATTCATTTAAGCAAAAAGCTTTAAAAAGCATAATTATAGTACGAGACAAGACTGGAATGCTAGATTTAAGCTAGATTAAGTAGGGCATTGAATGTCAGGTTAAGAAACTTGACTCCACACATCAGGTGATGGGGACTCATGGAAGCTATGAGTAATGTGGGCAGATCTGCGCATTAGGAAGATTCATCTGGCAGTGGAGGATAGGGAAGGGTGAAACTGGAGGCAAAGATCTGATGGGAGGCTGGTTTCAGGGAGGAGAAAAGAGTGTCTGAAGTAGAATGGTGGTATTGGGGATGTAAACAAGGAAGCGGACAGATGCAAATCATCTTGCAGAGATAGAATCGATGGGACTTGGTAATTTATTGCTGCAATCACAGAAGAGAAGTGGGGAAGAACATCATTCACTCTGAGAGTTTTTGGCCTGAGACAATAGCGATATCATTGATAGGAAGAAGGAAGTTGGGAAGAGGAGCAGGCTTGGAGGAAGGAAAAGACAAGTAGAGTTTGAGATGGGGGTGGGGAATGATCTGAGTAAAGATACCCAGCAGAGAGCTGGAGATGTGAGTCTGGTTTTCAATGAGGGGTCTGGGCATTAATAGCCCAAGAGCTTGGTGGGAGTCAATGCTCTTTTACCTCAACATGGGCTAAATTCTGATTTTCTTAATGTAACTTTGGCCAGGGCGTAAGCCTAAGAAAAAGAGACTTACACAAGGCCTGTAAAATTGAACCTGATGTGTATATACTCAGAAATGGGCATGAAATGTGGAGATGGTATGTGTGTATGTGTGTATGCATGTGTGTGTGCGCGTATGTGTGTGTATGCATGTGTGTGTGCGCGTATGTGTGTATGCATGTGTGTGTGTGCGCGCGCGTGTGTATGCATGTGTGTGCGTGTATGTGCATGTGTGTATGCATGTGTGTGCGCGCGTGTGTGTGCGCGTATGTGTATGTGTGTGTATATGCATGTGTGTGTGCGCGCGCGCACGCGTGTGTGTGTGTGTGTGTGTGTGTGTGTGTGTGTGGTTTGACTCTCGACTCTGTCACTGGCTGTATGACCATGAACAAGTCACTTCCTATCCCCATAGCTCAGGGTCTTCATCTGTACAATGAAGGGTGTGAGGAAGGTTCCTTCCAGCTCTCACATTTTAGAAATCAGTTACTCTCCAAATGCTATCTCAGCAAAAGGGGGGTGGTGGCTGGGAGGAGGCACACGTCTTTTCCATCTTCCTCCAGCTCCACACACCAGGGGAAGCCTGCTAAAGTGATTAGCCAAGCCATCAGCCCAGAGAAGGTTGGCAGCACTGAGCGCCCAGGCCTGGAGGGGATTGCTAAAACTGAATTTTGGGCAAATGAGAAAAGAAATTAAAGTGGGCTCCGGTAGGGGCCTTTAAGTCCATACTCCCCTGGCCGAGTGAATAGGAGGTAGGGGAGGGATAGTTTCTAAATGAGAAAGAGCCAAGAATAGACATGGAGATTGCTAGGCTCCTGTCTAGTCACCTGTCTAGTCCTGCCCAGTGGATTATGAGGTTACTCAGGCAAAATTATGGAGCATTTCCTGCTTCTGCATCAAGAGTCTTGTCAGACTAGATGGGCCAGTGGAAAGGTTGGGAGTCTGGCCTGGGGGTCAGAGGTCCTGGGAGCAGATCCTTGGTAATTCTACTTATTGAGACTATGACTTTGGAGGAGCCCTTTGGCTCTGCTGGGCCCCAGTTCCCTCATCTGTGCAAGCTGTCAGATGCTACAGAGTGGTGAGTGAGTATGGAGGTGCCCTGAAGAGAGTCTGTATCTGATCCAGATCACGGTCCCTTTTCCCCAGATGTTCCTCCCAGAGGGGAATCTTTGGGCTGAGGCTGCTGGAGTTTCTCCTCATTGCCTTTCTCCACAGAGGTCCTGCTGAGTCCTAGGTGGCCACTTCCCCTTCCTCCCCCTCGTACTCACCTCCAGAGAGGTTTTCACTGCAATCTTCTCTGGCACCAAGAGCCAGTCGCGATGTGGATGTGATGATGTCCCGTCCTGCCAAATTCACACCCAGAGATGAGATACAACTCCCATCTGGTCTGTTTTCTTTTTCATTCGTCTTCCTTGAGTACTTTCTTCTCTTCATGAAAAATCTTCTCTAGGAAAGACTTACCTGGTCCCACGCCTTTCACATCACTTGGCTCCTGATATGTCAGAGGGTTACTATTCATGCTGGCCACCCATAGTCTGGTCTCACTAATTTGTCCTTTACTTCCAACCAGGATTTGTAAAGCACGTGATTACGTCAGGTAATGGTGATGCAAAGAGAAAAAAATCACATAAAATCACATAAACCTTGCTCCCAAGAAACATAAATTCCATGAGGAGGAAGCAACACGTGTACAGGTCTGCAAATGTAAAATATAAGAAAAAAGAAAATGGTGGGGTGTCCCTGCAGGCTCACTCCCCTCACCTGCACTCACACTGGCAGGTCGGATCTACAGAGATGGGACTCACTACTTCTCCCCTCAGGGCCCTAGGGGGTAGCATTGATCACAAACCCTCATTGGTGTTCCCCATTATCAATTAGAATCAGCTGTGCTCCATTAACTTTTATCAAAGGACATTTACCAAGGCAGTAACAAGAAATTTTGTTACAACCCCTCCCACAGCGCCCCCCCACAAACACCCCCCCCAACTCAGGGATGCACCCTCTTCCTGCACACATAGAGTCCCTGGGGAGAACAGGCCCAAATGTAAAGCACAAAGCCAGTTCCATCTCTGAATATTTGATTGTCTAAGACCAGGGCAAAACAAACACAAAAGGAGCCATGTGCTCACAGACACATGATGGCCTGATGGGAGAGAGGGACGCTTCCTTTACTCAGAGACACAAAACAGAAACCAGGAAGGGAAAAAAGCAAAAGATGGGCAGGTCACTGCTTTTGTATGCAAAATCAGTGGGAGCTCAAAGCCCTCTGACAGGTGTCCTGGCTTCTCTGCCAATGAGGAGACCTTACATCATCACTTAGTACCAATCCTTCAAGCATACCTGGCTAAAAAAATGTTCCTTCTATCTTCCATGGGGTAATTCAAGACTGGAACCCAGCAGAGAAATATCTACATGTACTACAGGGACTGGGACCTCACTGGCCAATCCCCACATCACATTATACAAGTGTCTGGGCCAAGGGGAAGGAACAGAAGGCCCCAGAAACTGGGGAGATCAGGAACCTTCTTGCAGGAAGTGATGTAGATGGCATTTTCCATCATGAGTTGTCTGAAATTGTCTTAGATCATTGCATGGCTGAGAAGAGCTAAGTCTATCAAAGTTGGTCATCATACAATGTTGCTGTTACTCTGTACAATGTTCTCCTGGTTCTGCTCATTTCACTCAGCATCAGTTCATGTGAGTCCTTCTAGGTTTTTCTGAAATGCTGCTCATCATTTCTTGTGGAACAATAGTATTCTATTATGCTCGTATACCACACCTTGTTCAGCCATTCCCCACTTGATGGGCATCCCCTAAATTGCCAATTCTTGGTCGCCACAAAAAGAGCTCCTATAAATATTTTTGTACATGTGGGTCCTTTTGCCTTTTTAATGATCTTTTTGGGCAACAAACCTGGTAGTAGTGTTGCTGGATCAAAGGGTATGTACAGTTTTATAGCCCTTTGAACATAGTTCTGAATTGCTCTCCAGGATGGTTGGATCAGTTCACAACTCCACCAACAATGCATTAGTTTTCCAATTTTCCCCCATCTTCTCCAACATTGATCATTTCCTTATTTTATCATATTAGCCAATCTGATAGGTGTGGGGTGGTACTTCAAAGCTGATGGGTTTTTTTTACATTTCTCTAATTAATAGTCTTTTAGAGCATTTTTTCATATGCCTATAGATAACTTTACTTTCTTCCTCTGAAAACTGCCTATTCATATCCTTTGACCATTTATCAATTGGAGAATGACTTGTATTCTTATACATATTACTCAGTTGTCTCTATATTTTAGAGAAGGGGCCTTTATCAGAGACACTGGCTGTAAACAGTAATAGTTTACTAATAGTTTATCTGTCAGATTCGTGGAGAATGAAGGAATTTATGACAAACAAAAGATAGACAACATTATGATATAAAAAATGGATAATTTTGATTACATTAAATTAAAAGGTTTTGGGGGGTTTCTTTGCTTTTTTTGGAGGGGGGAAGGGAGGACAATTGGGGTTAAGTGACTTGTCCAAAGTCAAAGGACTAGTAAGTGTTAAGTGTCTGAGGTCAGATTTGAACTCAGGTCCTCCTGCCTCCAGAACCAGGGCTCTATTCACGGCACCGCCCCACATTGAAAAGGTTTTGTACAAAGTCAATGCAACCAAGATTAGGAGGGAAGCAGAAAAGTGGGAAAGAATTTTTACAACGAGTGTCTCCGATAAAGGCATCATTTCTAAAACAGATAGAAAACTGAGTCTAATTTACAAGAACAGAAGTCATTCCCCAATTGACAAATGGTCAAAGGCTATGAACAGGCAGTTTCCAGAGGAAGAAATTAAAGCTATCTATGAAAAAAATGCTCTAGATGACTATTTATTAGAGAGTTGCAAATCAAAACAACTCTGAGGTACCACATCACACCTATCAGATTGGCTAACTAACAAAACAGGAAAATGACAAATATTGGAAAAGATGTGGGAAATTTGGAACACTAATTCATTGTTGGTGGAGTTGTGAACTGATCCAACCATTCTGGAGAGCAATTTGGAACTATGCCCAAAGGGCTACAAAAATGTGCCTACCCTTTGACTCAGCAATACCACTTCTAGGACTGTATCCTAAAGAGATCATTAAAATAGTAAAAAACAAACAAACAAAAAACAAACAAGCAAAAAACCCTCATGTGTACAAAAATATTTATAGTAGCTCTTTTTGTGGTGTCCAAGAACTGGACATTGAGGGGATACCCATCAGTTGGGGAATGGTTGAGCAAGTTGTGGTATATGAATGTAATGGAATACTATTGTTCTATAAGAAATAATGAACAGGTAGACTTCAGAAAACCCTGGAAAGCCTTATATGAATTGATGCTGAGTGAAATGAGCAGAATCAAGAGTACATTTTGCACAGTAATAGTCGCAGGGTACGATGACTGACTTTGATAAACTTCTCAGCAATGCAAGGACCTAAAACAATTCCAAAGGACTCATGATGGAAAATGCCATCCACACCCAGAGAAAGAACTATGGGGTCTGAATGTGGGGTTAAGCAGATTGTTTTCTTTTTTGTTGTTCCTTCCATTCATTCTAATTCTTCAATGAAACATGGCTAATGTGAAAACATGTTTACTAGGAATGTATATGTAGAGCCTATATCAGACTGCATGATGTTTTGGGGAGGGTAGAGGGGAGGGAAGGAGAAAAATTTTTTTAATTTAAAACTTAAAGAAGTGAATATTGAAAACTAAAAATGAATAAATAACTTTTTTTAAAAAAGAAAAATTGTTTCCCAGCTTTCTGCTTCCATTCTACTCTTGGTTGCATTGACTTTATTAGTGCAACAACTTTTAAATTTAATGCAATTTAAATTATCTATTTTGCATTTCATAAGGTTATTTATTTCTTGTTTGGTCATAAATTCTTCAATTCTCCATAGATCTGATAAATAAACTATTCCCCACACTGCTAATTTACTTATGGTATCACCCTTTATGTCTAAATTTTGTACCTATTTTGACCTTATCTTGGTATATGGTGTAAAATGTTGTACTATGTCTAGTTTCTGCCATACCATTTTCCAGTTTTCCCCATAAGTTTTTGTCAAATAGTGATTTCTTATCCCAGAAGCTGCAGTCTTTGGGTTTATCAAACAGTAGATTACCATAGTCATTGATTACTGTGTCTTGTGTATACCTCACCTATTCCACTTATCCACCACTCTATTTTTTAGCCATTACCAAGTAGTTTTGATGACTGCTGCTTTATAAGAGATTTAGATCTGGTAGAACTAGACCACCTTCCCTTGCATTTTTTTTCAGTAATCCCCTTTATATTCTTGACCTTTTGTTCTTCCAGAGGAATTTTGCTATAACTTTTTCTAGCTCTATAAAATAATTTTTTGGTAGTTTGATTGCTATGGCACTGAACAAGTAAATTAATTTAAGCAGAACTGTCATTTATATTTTATTAATTCAGCCTACACATGAGAAGTTGATATTTTTCCAGTTATTTGGATCTGACTTTATTTGTGTGAAAAATCTTTTGTATCTGTGTTAATATAGTTCTGGGTTTCTCTTGGCAGGTAGACTCCCAAACATTTTATATTGTCTACAGTTAGTTCCAATGTAATTTCTGTTTCTATCTCTTGCTGCTGAACTTTGTTGGTAAGATATACAAATGCTGATGATTTATGTGGGTTTATTTTATATCCTGCAAATTTGTTAAAGTTGTTCATTCTTTCAAGTAGTTTTTTTTAATAGATTCTCTAGGATTCTCTAACTATGGCATTATATCACCTGCAAAGTGATAGCTTTGTTTAATTTTCCTAGTCTAATTCCTTAAATTTCTTTTTCTTCTCTTATTGCTAAAGCTAACATTTCTAGTACAATGTTAAATAACAGTGGTGATTATGGACATTCTCGCTTCACTCCTGACCTTACTCAAAACGCTTCTAGCTTGTCCCCATTACATATAATGCTTATGGATAGTTTTGGATAGATGCAATTGATCATTTTAAGGAAGATTCCATCAATTTTTATGTTCTCTAGTGTTTTTATAAGGAACAGATGGTGTATTTTGTCAAAAGCTTTTTCTGCCTCTATCAAGAGAATCATATGATTTCAGTTAATTTTGTTATTAATATTATGAATTATGCTGATAGTTTTCCTAATATTCAATCAGCCCTGCATTCCTGGTAGAAAGCCCACCTGGTCAGAGTGTATTATACTTATGATAAGTTGCTATCATCTCTTTACTTAACATTTTATTTAAAATTTTTGTGTATATATTCATTAGGGAAATTGGTCTATAATTTTCTTTCTCTGCTTTGGCTCTTCCTGGTTTAGGTATTTGTATTATAAAAAGAATTTAGTAGGACTCCTTCTTTGCTTATTTTCCCAAATAGATTATAAAGTATTAGAATTAATTGTTCTTTAAATGTTTGGTAGAATTCACTTGTGAATCCATCTGGCCCTGGAGTTTTTTTTTTCCTTAGGGAGTTCATTGCTGGCTTAACTTCCTTCTTCTGAAATGAGATTATTCTACTTCCTCTTCTGTTAACCTAAGCAATTTATACTCTTGTAAATATTTGTCCATTTCACTTAGGTTATCAGATTTATTGGAATATATTGGGCAAAAGAGCTTCTAATTATTGTTTTGATTTCCTCTTTATTGGCCATGAATTCACCCTATTCTTGTTTGATACTGGTAATTTGGTTTTCTTCTTTCTTTTTTTAAAAATAAAAGTAACCAAAGGTTTATCTAGTTTATTGTGGATTTTTTCATAAAACCAGCTCTTAGTTTTATTTATTAGTTTTATAATTTTCTTAATTTCATTTTTATTAATCTCTCTTTTGATTTTTTCAGAATGTCTCATTTGGTATTTAATTGGGGATTTTAAATTTGTTCTTTTCCTAGCTTTTTTTAGCTGCATGCCCAATTCATTGATCTCCTCTTTCTCTGTTTTGTTTTTTTTTCTTTTCTGAAGGGGTAAGGCAGGGCAGTTGGGGTTAAGGGACTTGCCCAAGATCACACAGCTAGTAAAGTGTTAAGTATCTGAGGCTGGATTTGAACTCAGGTCCTCCTGACTCCAGGGTCAGTGCTCTACTCACTGCACCATCTAGCTGCCCACTCTATTTTATTTATGTAAGCACTTAGAGACATAAAATTTCCCCTAAGAATTATTTTGGCTGCATCCCGTATCTTTTGTTATGTTGTCTGGTTACTGTCATTCTCTTGGATGAAATTATTGATTGTTTCTATGATTTGTTCTTCAGGGGGAACTTAACGTTTCCAGGGGCAGTCCATTCTGCTCTAGGACATGTTATGATGGAGAAGCTTTACTTTTTATCAAGCCTAGATTCCTTTTTGGAGCTTCCCCACTTCCTTCCTCATTGCTCCTGGTTCAGCAGCTAGACAGAACAAGACTGGTCCTTCCTCCATATTACAGCCTCCCAAGTACTTGAAGACAGCTCTCCCGTCACCCCTCATACCTGTACACAGATAAGTAATTGCAGACCTATATATGAGGTATACAAAGTGATGGGGGGGGTTACTAATCACTGGGGGAGTCAGGAGAGGTGACATGGGGGCTGAGCCTTGAAGAAGGCATCAAGAGGTGGGGGTGTAGAAAGAGCACAGCCCAAGCATGGGACAGCCTGGGCCCAGGATCAGTAAGGGGAGATGGGATGCCTTAGAGAGGGAAACATCAATTAGTTCCGTTGCCTTGAAATGTAGAGTGTATGAAGGAGACTTGTGTGCAATAAATCTCAGTAGGCTGGAACTAAATTGTGAAGGACTTTTTAAATTTCATTCAGAAGACAGTCCAAAGTAGGGTCAGTCATTTTTATTTAGACTTCATCACTAACACCACTTTATAACATGATGACATGGCAGGCACAAATATGTACCGAGAAGCACACACAATCTTTAAATGCATGGTTTTCATATGTAGTTTACAAGTACAATATCATTATTTGGTACTAGGTTTAAAGACGACACTTATATTCTTCAGTATCTATGTGTTTTGTAATATCATAATTTTTGCCTAGTCATGCGATAGTAAGAAATTCAGAAGCAGTTTCTTTTTCTTCTGATAATTCCTTGGCAGTGAGATCCATCTTCTCACGGGAGAAATCATTGATAGGGAGGCCTTCCACAAATTTCCAGGACTTATTCTTGATGACAAGAGGGAAGGAGTAGATCAAATCATCAGGGATTCCATAGGAATTGCCATCAGAGATGAGTTTAAGAGCAATCTGAGACTTAGCTCGGTTGTGATCCAGACGGGTCAAACAGCTAAAATTCTCCTTGGGTATCGATGGGGCCATCTTGGAAGTCATCAGGCAATTGGTATTGGCTGGATTTCCAACAACCACAACCTTAACAGACTTTTTGGCATATTTGTCCAAAGCCTGTCCCTGGGATTTGAAAATCTTCACATTTGCCTTGAGTAGGTCCTTCCTTTCCATGCCTTCCTTCCTTGGCATGGAGCCAACCAGAATAGCTCCATCCAGGTCTTTATCTGTTGCAATGACCTCTTTAAGGAGGGGAAGAACACAGTCTTGCAGTTCCATTAATACCCCCTCCAGCACACCCATCATGGGGGTGATATCCAACAGGACAAGAACAAGAGCCTGATCTTTCCCGAAGACATCTCCCTTAGCAATACTGTAAAGAAGAGAGTAGGCAATTTGATCGGCTGCTCCAGTGACTAGGACTCTGACCGGTTCACCCATGGCTGCAGCTGGACAACTTCGGCGACCGACAACTAGACTGACCTATAGTCAACCTGGAGGGTCACCTCTAACTGCACCACACTGAAGCCTGTGAAGGACTTTAAATGCAAAATAGAACAGTTCATATCTTTTCTCCAAGACAATTGGGGGCTATAGAAGCTGCTTGAGACCAGGAGTGACATGGTAAGAATAGTTCTTTAGGATTCCTGACTTGGCAGCTGTGTGGAAGAAAGAGGAAAGAAAGAGAGGAAGAGATTTCAGGCAAGGAGAGCAAGGGTCACATTTCGACAGTCCAACCTGAGAGGGGCTGAAAGCCTGAACTAGGGTGGTGGATACATGGGTGAAAGAATGGGACAAATGGGAGAGATCTTGTGGGGGAAGAATTGAGAAGCTCAGGCATCTGATGGGATGTGGGGATGAGTGAGAATGTGGAGAAGACAATGATTTCCAGAAGGCAGCCTTGGGTGACTGGGCATGCAGAGACGGCGTCTGTATCAGAGGAGAAGGAACTCACAGGCATGTATTCTTGGAGTTTGGAAACAGATGTATCCTGGATTCAGAACAGAGTAGCAGAGGCTATGAAGGAGAAACAGAGGAGCTTAGGGAGTAATGGAGGCTGAAAGGGGTCTGACTGCATGGACCATAACCACTAGGAACAACACCTTCAACATGGAACTAATAGGTATAACAATGACAATAACATAGATCTCTAAGACTGTTGTGAGGATGAAATGATAGTCTCCAGTACTGGGGACTCTCCAATACTGGAGACTATCATTTCATCCTCACAACAATCCTGAGAGGTAAGGTGCTATCATCATCTCCATTTCACAGGTGATGAAACTAAAGTAAAGGGAGGTCAAGGGACTTGCCAAGGGTCACATGGGGAGCCAGTGTCTTAGGAATTCAGGTCTTCCTGACTCCAAGTCCAGGCCTCTTAGTCACTACACCACTCAGCTGCTTCTACAAGCAACAATAACTGAACATCCTTAAGTGGGAGCTGAGAGAGGAAGTAGGCAGAGAAGAAAGATCACTTAATTGGCTGGAGTAACATATGGCAAAAATCTAGGAATGCTTCCTGTAAGAGGTAAGACATTATTTGGGAAGCAGCTTAACAAGGGTGTGGTTTCTGTAAAGGATAGAGTTCTAGGTAGGACTTCATGTGCAAATTCAAGTGCAATGATTCAAAAGGGAAAGAGGGCAAACTACAGAGAGAAGCCAGTCAGGTTCTCTGAACAAAGGCCAAAGAGTGGAAATGGTCCCCCGAAGATTGTCCAGTTGAGCTGTACTTCACACCTGGCACACCTTCCCCAGCAGGCTGGTGAAGCCCATGGATCTCCTATCAGAATCCTTTTTTATGTCCCAGTAATCTTTATTTTACAGTTAAAACTCTCTAAATTAATCAAAGAAAAGGACACACAAATATGACCTACAAGTATTTGTATTTGTAAGATCTCAAGAGCTTGAAGCACCATCAAAGACCCTTGAAGTCTTGGTCCCTGGTTACAGTCTAACAGGTCAAGGTAGGTGGCAGAATGGATCCTGGGCTGAGGGTGACTCCTCACTTTGACCTTTACTAGTGTTGGTTGGCCCTAGGCAAGTGACTTCCCTACTCTGCCCCTCAGCTTCCTCATCTGTAAATGAGGGGCTCCAACCCACATCCAGCTCTAGATCTATGAGCCATCCAGAGCTATTTCCTCTGCTCTCATCTAAGACCTGACAAGTTTCATAGCATCCCTTCAGAGTAAGAAGCTGACTGTCCAGAACCCTTCTTGTATCAATGCCCTGTTGCATTTCTCCAAGTCAGTCCTTTCTTTTCTTCCCTCATTAATCTTTCTTCTCCTCCAAGAGGCATTCTGAAGTTCTCGGGCCCTTCCTTCTTGCTCTCATCTACCTAGGCATCAGAAGCATGTTTTTAAATGCACAGGATTACTAAGGAAGTCAAATTATACTGAAACACAATTATAAAAAAAATTTAACCAGTTTCACAACTCTTCAGGTTAAGAATTCCTATTATCTTGCAGAAGGAGAAACTGAGGCCAGGAAGAGGGCTATAAGGGCAGTAAAGCTGGGGACAATGAGATTGGGGCTTTGCTGGTGCAGGACGGGAGAGAAGAGGTCTGAGAGCAGTTTGCCTGAAAGAAATTGGCCTTCAAGTCCAGTAGGTGATGGTGAGTCAAAGAGGTGATAAAAGCTCAGGCTCTGTGGGGGAGAATCAGACAGTCCTTGCCCTCAAGAAGCTGCCCTTTGGAGGTGGAGATAATATGTGAATAAAAGTAAAAGCAGGTAGCTGGGGAGCTCAGTGGGCAATGAGGTGGCATGGTGGATATAAGCACCCTAGCACACTCAGGAGTGCTACTAGCACAGATTCTTTGATCTACTTTTCAAAAGAGAAAACAACGTTAAGGGGCTTAATGATCTTACTTTAATAAACAGATGGATAAGCAGAAAATACAAGTAGAGAAATTAGCACAGAGATTCAACAGACAGGCCTCCTACTGTCTGAACAGAGTAAGACAAACACCTCCATACATCAGTAGAGCAGGAGAGCACAGACCTCTGAGTAGTAGGTGAGGGAGGGGAGACTTTTAATAAATGCCAGCTCAGTGTCCCATCCAGGAAGAAAAAGGTCATTCTCGTGAGCAAGCCCTCAAAGTAAAATACCAACCTCCCCATATACATATAGTTTTCAACTAATAAGCTTGGAGGCAGAAGGCATCCCAACCCTCGTGACTCAGTGCCTAATTAGCTGAGTACCAAAAGGTGTGAGAGCTTTCCTATGAGCAAGCCTCCCCTAAGCAAGTTCCTCCTTTGGCAAGTTTCTCTCCCAATGGGCTCCACGTGACTCTGAATGTATCACAGCAGTGAAAGCAGCAAGAAAGACATGACTGACATGTGGTCACTTAGATCTATTAACAAACAGGGAAGATCTTCCTATTCCAATAACATTACAGCCTGGAATCGGAAAGACTTGAGTTCAAATCCAACCTTAGACATTTATTAGTTGTGTCTAATAAACTGAGAAAATCACTTAGCCTTGTTTACCTCAGTTTTCTCATCTCTCAAATAATCTAGAGAAGGGAACGGCAAATAACTCCTGTATCTTTGCCAAGAAAACCCCAAATGGGGTCACAAAATGACTGACCAACAACAAATACAGAATAGCAAAAAGAAGAGAATTGGCCGGCTTTCTTGTGAAGTTCTCTACAATTAATTATCCCATTTGACCCTTACAACAACCAGGGGAGGTAGATGCTCCTACTGTCCTGTTTTATGGTTGGGGACACTAAGGCAGACAGAGATTAAGTGACTCAGCTAGGGTCACACAGTTGCATAATGACTGGATCAGGATTTGAACTCAGGTCCACATGATTCCAAGACCCACATTCTGTGCACTGAAACATTTAGCTGTCTCCCTGAGGCAAAAATAAATCCAGTGGAGATTGTACTTTTGTTGATGGTATTTTAACCAGTATAAAATGCAAAAGAGATTTTTAGAGGGAGAGCCACATTAAAGAAGCAGTATTTGAGTTGAGTTTTGAAAGGAGAGGGATTCAGTCTGGTGGAGTTGACTTGTAAGCATGGAAGATGGAGAATGGGGAAGAGCCAATGTGTCTATAGTGGAGAATAAAGAAGAGGGAGATGAATGACATAGGTTAAAAAGGCACAAGAGAAGGAGAAAGAAAGGGAGAAAGAAGACAGAAGAGAAAGAAGAGATTGGAAAGGAGAGGAAGAAGACCAAGAAACTGCAGAACCCCAACCCTTTCCTTGGATTTGGAGGGAGATGGTGACAGCTGGTATTTGGGTGACTGGATCTGGGGTCTCGGATATAGGGCTGCCTGAGGGGGGTGGCCAGGTGCTAAATCCACTAAGGCTTCAGAGATGTTTCTTAAGAGTGCCCCCTAAAGGAATGACAGTTCCAAAAAGGAAAATTGTAAATGAGCAACTATGTGACAGAATGTCCCAAATCCTAATAATACAAGAAATCCAAACCAAAGCAAATCTAAGCCTTTACCTATACTCAGGAAATCAGCAAAGATGCCAAAGGAGGGAAAGAGTCAGTGTCAGGAGTGTTGTGGAAAGATGGGCACACTGATGCATTGCTGGTGAAGCTGAGAATTGGTCCAACTATTCTAAAAAGAACCTTGAAATGATGTTAAGTGATTTACAACTGCATTTGTCTCAGTGAACTCTTTTATAAGCTTGTGGCTCAAGGAGGTCAATGAAAAAAATAGGCCCCATTCACTCTAAAATATTTCAAGTAACATTTGTTTTATTAGCAAAGAGTTGGAAACAAAATAAATGCTCCTCTATTGGAAATGGCTAACCACATTTTGCACATGAATAAGATGAGATGTTTCTGCAACTCAGAGAAATGAGAAATCTAATGAGTGCAGAGAATTGTGGGAAGACGTATGTGCACTGATGCAAGGCAAAGGGAGCAGGACCAGCAGGACAACATAAGAATGATCCCAACAGTGTAAATATAAAGAATGACAAGAAAAATAAAGGCAGTTGGAAGTGATTGCTATGGAACTGGTTCCAAAGAAGAACTATGGGAAGGCACCTCCTTTCCTTTCTTGCAGAAGATATGGGAAGGGGACAATGCAGACAACATCACGCACCTTTGGTGAGTTGGCTACCCCTCTGTTTTATCCTTTGCTCAGTATGGTAGCTCTCTGGAAGGGGGAGGAAGAAGAGCTACATTGGATGATGTAGATGGTGTGGAAACACAGGATATCAATAAACATGCCCTTACAAAACAGAACATTCTGAGTAGAGCTGTTGCAGGAGTGAGGTGGTACCCAGGGACATTCTGCCTCCAAATCTGAAATGCTTTTCATGCATCACCTTGCCCTGTTGGAGGGGCCAGCAGGAGGGGCTGGGGCTGTTGGAGGTAGACATGGAGGTGTCCTATGCCTTCTGTAGCCCATCTGGGGAGAGGCCTTGAAGCAGGCAGCTAGCAGAAGACACCAGGGGAATTCACCCCAAGTTGTCATTTAACAGCGGGGGCAGAGGAGAAGGTTCCCAATGCTGCAGACTGGGGTGGGAGCAACACCTCAGTGAGAAGAATAATCTTGGCTTAGGGCTTTGTTTCATAATTTATTTGTTGGTAGTTGACATGTCCCTGGTGGGGACATGTCAGGATCCCAGGGGTCCCTCCCACATTGACAGTGGCCAGCAACCCCAAAGAGCCACTGGAAGGTGGAGGAAGTGATGTTGTCTGGGAATTGTCTGGTCCCTGATCAGTGCTGAACTGCTAAGAGCAGGAAAGGCCACACAAGGACGAGCAGCAGGAAGGATGCCGATGCCTGGGGGCTACCATCTGGGGCTGGGAGCCCACAGTCCTGATAGGGCTCCAGGCAGCCTGCAAAGGCCATCACGTGTGCCACATATGTCTGCTCCTGCACTCCATGGAAAAGGTGTGCTTGGGGACCTCTTGCAAAGATGGCCACATCTTCCCCGCCATGGGTCTCTGAGGACAAGGGCACAGCTGCCTGTTGCCTATAGGACACTTCCTCTGAGGAATCATGAGAGAGGGAGGAATGTGAGGGGAGGATGGAAGAAATAAGTCTGTAAGAAATTCTGGTCACACTACCCAAGGATCACAGCTCTCTAAATGAAAGCTCAAAGGCCATCTGCTCCACCCCCTCATTTCACAGAGGAGGAAACAGAGGAGAGCTACTTGCCCAAGGTCGTGAAGATAGCAAGTAGTCAAAATATTAACCCAGATCCACAGGGCTCTGACCACTGTGACACACTGCCTTGCACTCAAAGCTCAGCTCCAGCATTCTCCTGAATGTGAGGCTTTTCCTCATCTCCCCACTGGCAGCACCTTCCTCACCTCCAATTATCTTTACTTTGTAAACACTGTGCACCTCTTGTTCTCCCTCCCCACCAAAGAGAATGGAAGGCCTTGGAGGGTAGGGACTTTTCGTTTTTTTGTGTGTTTGGAGTCCCAGGGCCTGACATGGGGTTGACACCATATAAATTGTTGGGTGGGTGGATATCCGAGTGGATATGAGCTCTATTCCACCTTCCCCTTTCAGTAGAAGAGAAGCACCAGAAGGCAGGAGCTACTTGGCTCTGCTTTTGTATTCTAGTATCTAGGACAGTTCCTGGCACACAACAGCTGTTTGATAAATGCTGGTGGAATGGAATAGAGTAGAGGTGCTCCCAAGAGCTGTGGCTTCTAAGAGGACGAGAAATCTAAAGCCAACATCTCCACCCAGATTAGCTTGGGTTCCCACTGCCTCCCAGCTTTCCTTTGTGCTTGGCTCCCACTCACCAGTGATATTGTCATTGACATCTGGTCTGGAACCATTGACCAGGCTATAGCCAGGTCCGTTGCCATATAAGATGGAAGTATATGCTTTTCCATCTCTTGCCGTTTGGGGAGCCAGTCCTGAGGAAAGAGACCCAAGAAGAGATGGGAGAGAAGAATCAGGGACAGATCTTGCTCCAGAGGGCTCCCCCAGCTAGGCATCTGAGACAAAATTGACTTTAGAGCACTGGACACTGATAGATGGAAATGAGAAGCCAGTAATCTGAGGATGGAAACCCTCTCATGCCACCCTCACAGTTCCCTACCTAAGATGGAGCTGCCTCTGTAGGTGTAGCCACCAAAGGAGAAGACATGGGAGTGGTCTGCAGTAACAACAATCAAAGTGTCCTTTTCATTAGTCAGCTGAGTGGCCTTTTCAATAGATAAGTCAAACATGACAGAGTCGGTCAAGGCCAGGCTTGCGATGCTGGAGTGGTGGCCATGGTCAATTCGGCCTCCTAAATAAATACAGTGAGATCAGCCTCTGTTCCAAAAAGCAACCCTCTGACCACACAGTCACCACCTTCCATCTCTTATGACCCTTGGGCTATTTTGCATATTTCCCAGGGGAAATTTGACCAAGTCCCTTAACTTCTCCGGTCTTCAGTGTTCTCATCTATAAAATGAGGGGTTGGGTGAAATGGATTCAAAGATCCTCTCCAGCCTCGGATGTGTGACTGTTTCCCATCCTCCTTCCTTCACAGCATCAGGATCAATGTCACAGAATCATCCCTGGAGCCTCTTGTTCCTGAGTTGTCCCAAACTTACCTTCCACAAAGAGATAGTAGCCTTTGGAATTTCGGCTGAGTATTTGGATGGCAGCCTCGGTCATCTCCCTCAAGGAGGGGTCTTCAGTAGTGTTGCGCTGGATGTCATATTTAGTGTCTCCAGGTTCAAAGAGGCCTTTGGGAAACAGATCTTATTTCAGTCATCAGATACTAAGACCACGTGGCACAAACATACATTCCTAAGATTTCTGCATTTTCTCAACTTGGGCATTGCTAAGACGGATATATCCTGTCAATTATCTCTAATCAAAGAGGGAGGAGTCAAGAGCTTCATATTGACTGTATGATGCAGGGGAAGACCTCAAGCCAGCAAGAGTCTACCTGTAGGAGGCGCTAGAGGAAGAGAAGGCAATTGTGTGTGTTACCCATGATGCGAGTCACTGTGGGGTCTGCTGTTGCATTCAGGAGCTGTTCACGGTTCCACACATATCTGCCACCCTGAGAAATACAAGCACCATCAGCCTTGGCTGTCCTCTCCTCTAGCTCTTGGAGCCTTGACAAGTGGGGCCCTTTCCCTCTCTTGGAATCCCTCTTCACCCAAGCTCCAGCCCTGAAACAACCCCGTCACCTACCTGTTTGTCATTCAGCCATTTCTCTACAAGGTTCTGACCATCCTTCCGAGTTCCGTTCTCATCACCATCATCTGGGTACTCAGGATCAAGGGTTCCTTCTGGAAACATGTACTTGCGGCCCCCACCCAGGATCACCTGGGAGGAAATGGGGAGGGTGCCATGGACCAGAGTGGGTTCTAGGTCTCTGGGACCAGCTCTTCTCTTTCTGCTGCTCAAGTCACAAAGTCTGACTCACCAGCTCAAAACCCTGCAGGGCCACTCACTCACAGCATTCTCTGTCCCATCATTCCTTGCACTTCCCCACCTCAGCCTGTTTGTCCATTCACTCCCTATTCCTTCAAGTTCTCCATTGACCCACAAGCACTCTCTTTCCAGAGAAACTTATCAGGTATTCCTGGCTTTTCCTGACAAAGGGGAAACTGAGGCAGAAGGGCACAGGGAGACTCTCCCTGCAAGTGTCATTCTCAAGTTGACCCTCATGTCCTCCAAGAATCTCAGCATCTCACAACTAGGAGGGGGCCCAGAAGCATCAAATCCAATTTGTGCCTGAATAAGAATCTCCTCCCTGACTGCCCCCCGACAAGTGGTCATACAACCAAGGAAGGCACTCCAGACCTCCTAGGACACGAAGCTGTCATCTCCACAGGCAGCCCATCCCACTTTAGGAAAGCTCCCATAGCCAGCAGGTTTTCTCATAAGTCAAACTAATTCTGTCCCTTTGCAACTTCAGCCCTTTCTCTCCAAATCCCTTGGCTGTGGTCCCCTAGGAATGCCCCAAACATCTGCCCTAGTGAACTTACATCAATGTCCACATTGGAAACCAGCTGGAAAGCAATGTCCTTGCAGCCATTCTCCAGGGCTTCAGCCGTCAAGTCAGCATCAGAGTACCAGTTCCGGTTAACCACATGGGCGTATGCGCCCGAGGGTGAAGCATGCTGCACCCGGGTGGTGGTCACCACCCCTACTGACTTCCCTGAGGGAATTCAGACCCCAGGCTCAGACCAGGGTTAACTCTTTTCCACAGACAAGATGGAAATATAGTCCCCTACCCTCCAAGACCTACATTAAAATTACATTGAGGGGTGGGGGCTTAGGAAGACAACAGAAAAGCAAAGACATCTAGACATGATTAAGAGTCACAATTAGGGAATAAGGAGAACCTTCCTGTACATGTCACCTGAGCTGAGCTTTAAGGAAGTTTGGAACTCCAAGAGTTGGAAGGGAGGCCTGGGTGACAGCCAAAAGCATGGAGGTAGGAGATGACGGGAAGTTCAGAGAACAGCAAGTAGGAGACTTTGGCTCTCCAAAGTCTATGAAGGACAGTTGTATGAAAAACCCTACAAGGGAAGTTAGGGCCCAGCTGTGAAGGGTTTTCCAGGTTGTGAAGGGTTCATATTTATTCTAGAAGTCTAGGAAGTCGTCAGAGCAGGGGAGCAATAGGTTGGACAGGCTCTTTAGGTCCCTGGTGGCCAATGAGTAGAGCACTGGACCTGGAGTTAGGAAGAGCCCAGTTCAAATCCAGTGTCAGACATTTACTAGCTGTGTGATCCTGGGAAGTCACTGGACTGCTCTCTGCCACGATTTCCTATCTGTAACATGAGGCCAATAGTAGCGCCCACCTCCCCGACTTGATCATGTTCGTAAAGTGCTTTGCAAACCTCAAGGCTCTACAGATACACCAGCTGCTTATTCCAATCATCATTATTTTGGCAGCTGTGTGAGCGATGATTTGGACAGAGGAGAGACTGGAAGCCAGAAAATTCCTAGGACATTGTTACAACAGTCAGGTCAGAGGTGAGGAGAGCCCAGTCTAGGGTGGAGAAGAAGGGGTGTAGGGGCCGTAAGGGGCATAAGGGGTATAAGCCACAAAGTCTGGTGACTGTTTGGGGGAGTGAGGAAGTGAGGAGCTGAGGTTGGGACACCAAGGGGACTGGATGCTGGTGGTGCCCTTGACTGAAGCAGGGACACTGGAGCAGAGATGACTTGGGAGAGGCAGGTGAGGAGCTGCCTCCTGACTACTGCTCCTCAGCTCACCTGCTTCCTTGGCTCGCTGCAATACCGAGAACACCTCATTGCCCTTGGTGGTGTTGCATTGATTGAAGCGGGCAGCAGCACTGACTCCAATGGTTTCATAGTTGCCCTTCACACCACAGAGGTAGGCAGTGGCTGTGCCTGCACTGTCGGGGACTTGCCTGTCTACATTATATGTCTGTGCAGATGACAGCTGGTTAGCTTCTGAGCAGCTGACAGAGGAGCCCTGGGGCCCACATCCCGGCTCTCTGGGCCAGCAGAGCAGTGACCACCCTCCCTTAGGCTGGTCCCTCTTCATAGATGGAGCCTGGCCGCACACACTTCTACCCATTTCTAGGGTTCCCATCTCACTACCCCCTCCCCCCAAGTCCTCCTCCCCTCTATTCTTTTACATTTCCCAGGAAGACTCCATCCACGCATCTACCATGGGAAGCCAAGGTGGGACAGTGAATAGAGCACTGGCCCTGGAGTCAGGAGCACCTGAGTTCAAATCCAGATTCAGACACTTAACACAAAAACTAGCTGTGTCACCTTGAGCAAGTCACTTAACCTCAATTATCCTCCAAAAAAAAAAAAGCAAAAAAAAAGAACCCATCCCCACCAAGACTCTTTTCTTGTAAATAAGCCTGATGACATCTGCTCAGGGTGACAAACATCACAGGTATGTGAGGAAGGATTGGATACCAGGTCTCCTTGACTTCAAGGGTAGTGCTCTATGCATCTGAGGTTTTCCCTCACCCCTTCCTCTATGATGTACCTTGGACAGAGCCACATAAGGGAACCCATCCATAGCCAGTATGTTTTCAAGTCCCACAGTTCCATTTAGATTTTCTTTGAGAATCCGAGTGGCCGTTATGGTGGGCACTCCCATTCCTGTATATAACCAAGGCTTAGTTCAGTACTCAGCCCATCTCCAGTCTGAGTTCCAGAGCAAACATATCTTACATTCAGCAGTCACCAGGGGGGTGGGTTGGGTTGGGGTGGGGTTGGCCGTGGGGCCACAGAGACAGGTCTCAGATTATGGTTTGGGTGTAGAAGTGACCTCACTCTTGGGACAGGGAGTCTACCTGGGCTAGTGTAGACATTCTGGGGAGGTTGGGCGCTGGGTGTTTGTGTGGGGCTTGTTCTGGGATGGGGGTTGGGAGTGGAAGATTCATGGCAGCCACCACACTCACCATCTCCCAAGAAGAGGATAAGATTCTTGGCTGAGGTCTGGATGGGCTGGAGCTGCTGGGCTGTTTTGAGAGCCATTTTTGCCTGCTGGTACCAGAAATCAGGGTTCTGTTCTGCTTCTGTGGGCACAGCACCAGGAATCTAAAGTCTTGGAGGATATTACCTTATTCCTCACCCCCAGGGTCTCTGGACCCTCGTCCCCCAAACCATTAAAAACCAGATCAATGAGTGGATTTTAGGACAAGAAGGAGCCTTGGAGACCCTAGGATGCTAGAGCTAGGGCTGAGACCTGGGAGATCATCTGTCCAGGCCTCCTGCCTCATAGATGAATGAACTGAAGCAGAGTTACTCAAGTTTGTGCCGAGCCTCAGATCCCTGAGACTCTAAATACAGCATGCTTTCCCACCATAACATATTAGTCTACCCCCTGCATTTTCCCCTGGAAGGCAACTGAGGCCTAGAAGAGGGAAGGAGCTTGGTGAAGATCATGGAGCTAGTAGCCAGCCGTCCCCTAACAATTTTCCAAAGTGCTATTGCCCTTCAGCAGATAGCCAAGGCACCCCTGAACCCTCACATCACCTCGGGCTCCCGCATTCCAGTGGGCTAATAGGTCCCCACTTTCCTTCATAGCCATTAAGTACACCCTCCCTGTCTTTGGTGGGTGCCCCCAGATTTATCTCAATCCCACCTTCTGGAGCAATGTCATTGACAAGGACTGTCTCCCTGGTCCCTTGCTATTAGGGAAGCCCCTTGGAGTGGGTTACCTGGGATGATGACACCATCTGCAGTATGGAAATAGAGTCCTAGAAGGAACAAAGCAAAAATTCCCTGCATCATGAGGCCAGAGAGAGAGAGAGAGACATGGTGTCTCCCTGGGACACTCAGTTGCTTTATATGTCCTTTGGGGACTTTGGCCCCAGAAAGGAACTATCTGCTTCCTGGAAGATATTGTTCCTCTGTGGATACCCCACCCCCTCCATGGTCCTGGACACACCCTGGCCCCTGAAGGGCACCTCTGGACTGGACCCTTCTATTATAGAGCCACAACGGTGGTGGGTGGCCAGAGTGTTCATCTGATCCCTGGTCAGGTGGCTCCAGCTCCCCCTAGCTGCTAGAACAGGAATTAACCCACAAAAGCACAAAATGTCACACTGGAAAAAACAGCCTTATATATCTACTAGTCACAGGATCACAGCTTTAAGAGCTGGCAGGTGCCTCCAAGACCATACGGTTCAACCCTTTCACTCCACATATAAGAAAGCTGAGGCTGAGGAAAGCTAAAGGGATTTCTTGTCCAAGTTCTAAGTGACCCAGCATTCAAAATAAGGCACTCTTGATGCAGTGGAGGACTACAGGGCTACTCAAAAATACTGAGTTATAGATAAGAGCAATCCGGAACAATTGGAGGACTCCACCCATCTTCTAGTCAAGCGGCAAGTGAAGCTAAAGCTTATATAGAAAAAGTTCAGGGAGTGACTGGTCAAGTATGCTAATTAGGTGGTGCTGGGGAGGAAAGGTGTGGTCAGCTCTTAAAGGAACAAACCATTTCTGTACCTTGGGCGCAGGTGGTATGCACTACTGGAAACCCTGGAAATGGGAGGCTTCTTAGGGGTGTGGTTTTTGGTCTCCTAGGTCAGTACATCAACTAGCAGTCATGGTCATCCTGTTTGTATGAGATTACCTCAGGAGCGGACCTCTATGCTTTAGCCTCAGGATTGTATGTGATAACTGTGAGAATAGAAGTACAAGATAATTCTGTCTGTAGCAACAGGTTCCACAGGGTCAGCTTGTTTCTGCATCAGGGAGAGGAAGTTGGACTCACTGGGGCCCACTCACCAGTTATTGGCAGAGACAGGGTCTTTGGGCTGGGGAGAGGTATGGTCCTAGGACTGGAGTCCAAGCTCTTTCCCCAAACCCTGGCTCTGTCCATGGTACCACATACTGTATACTGGGCCCAGCCCCATTTCAGGTCTCCTGTTTCCAAATCTAGAGTCTTTCCAACTACTTTTCCAGCACTCATCATCAAGGCCACAGCTCGAATGATCCTAAGCTAGAGCAGACAATGGAAAGACTGTCCTCAGTCACCTACTAGATGTGTGATGCTGGGCAAGTCATTTCACCTGTCTACCTCAGATCCTTCATCAGCAAAATGGGGCAGGCCTAATAATGGTCCAAGATCCAGAGGTGACTCAGCCTCTTGCTACATAGATGCTCAGACTAAGAAGGGGTTAGTGCTGTGAATA
Source organism: Pseudocheirus occidentalis (assembly GCA_028646575.1). Taxonomy (NCBI): domain Eukaryota; kingdom Metazoa; phylum Chordata; class Mammalia; order Diprotodontia; family Pseudocheiridae; genus Pseudocheirus; species Pseudocheirus occidentalis. Next base: position 380,776,198 of record CM053593.1, read on the forward strand.
TCAGCAGGACAGGGGCAGACAGGTCAGGGCCACCTCTCTTTGACCCTCAAAGCTCTCCATGGCTTGGCTTCTTCCCACCACCTTCCTCCCCACTCTTGCTCCATCCACATTGGCCTCTTGGTCTATTCCTTCAGATGACTCCATCTCCTGACTCCACACACAGCCACTGGCAGTTCCCCTGGGTCTGGCACTCTCTCCCTCTCCATCTCTGCCTCCTGGATCTCCTGGTTTCCTCAGAGCCTGGGCTCCTACAAAAAGTCCTTCCCATGCCTCTCTCATCCCAGGGTCTTCCATCTGAGCTCATCTCTTTCTATATCATTTATTCAGAGGTATTTGCATGTCTGCTCCCCCATTAGACTGTGAGGTCCTTGAGAATAGGGACCTTGTTTTGCCATTTGTTTTTGGTATCCCCAGCATGTAACACAGTGCCTGGAACACAGTAGGCACTTAATGAATGCTGGCTGGCTATCTCCCTCTCCTTTGTGGCTTAAACAAAGGATCCCATTTAATGCTGAACTCCCTGAAAAGTTTGTGATCCAATGTTGCTGCCACTGCTCTGTTCTCCTCTATCTCTCTCCTTTCTCCCCTGTCCCTGTCCCTGTCTCTGTCTCTGTCTGTGTTTGTGTGTGTCTCCCTTGAGCCCATTATAATCTGGTTTCAGGCTTCATCATTTAACCAAGACTGCTCTAATGTTCACAAGAACCTCTTAAATGCCAACTCTACTAAGCCCTTCTCCAACCTTGACTCTGCAACATTTGGCCCTGCTGATCACTCTCCTGGATCCTTGCATCTCTTCTCTGCATTTTCCTAACACTGCTCTCCCAGCTCTTCTCCTAAATGTGTCATCACTGTCTCTCCATCCCTTTTGCTGGCTCTTCATCTAGGTCGTGCTTGCTAACTCTAGGTGTCTTGGTCCTCATATCTTCTCCTTCATTATTTCTCTAGGCAATCTCCCAATTTTCATGGTTTGAAGACCATTTATATACAGTTAATTCCAAAATCTATTCATCCAGGCCCAGTCTTTCTCCTGACCTTCAGGGTCAGGGAAGAGGAAGGTATTCAAATTATCATTACATCATGAAGATTCTGATTGAGGGAGGTCCTTCCAGAGGTGGCCTCCCAATTCTCCCAATTTACCGAACTAAGAAACTAAGGAGTTCTCAGCCTGGCCATTAAGGGAATGTGCTCAATGGACCCTTGTTCAGTGAGAGACGTTGGTTGGGTGCACAGTGATGACAACAGTTTGATAAGGTGGTGCCTGGCCAGTGTCCAGATTCCCTGTTGGCCAGACCCATGCCCCATCCACTCTGAAGCCACATCAGCTGGCTCTCTGCCTCTAGGACCTGTCTTCTTTCTAGTCCACTTCTTCTCCTCCAGGAACACAGGCATGATAAGGACCTAATTGGTTTAGAAGAGGCTCCAGTGTAGAGACCATAAAAACAGGAGCCCCAAGAGTTTCTGATTCATGGCCAGAATCATTCTTGGGCCCCTGGAAAAGAAAAATGGACACTTCTTCTTAGCAGACACTCCTACAGTAGAGTCCCTATCAACCCTGGCAGGTTGCATTATGAGCTTCATTTTACAAAGGAGCAATCTGAGGCTGAGGAAGCTTAAGTGACTTGTAATACAGATAATTTATTAGCATGTTAGGAGGAACAGAGACTTACATGGGAGGAGAACCACGAAAGGGTTTTGCTACAGGCATCCCCTGAGCTGAAGTGAAACTAAGGATTGTTTTTGGTTTGGTTTTGGGTTTGATTCATTATTTACTTATTTTAAACATTATTTTCTTTTTTGATTTTGAGGTCCAGCTTCTCTGTCTCCCTCCTGTCCTTCTCCCACTCATTGAGAAAGCAAACAATATTATATCAATTGTACATATGAAATCAGGCAAAACATTTTCATATTAGCCAGATCTCAAAAACAATTTTTTAAAAAAAGGAATTTGGGGCAGCTATGTAGCACAGTGAATAGAGCACCAGGTGTGGAGTCAGGGAGACTTGAGTTCAAATATGGCCTCAAACACTTCACACTTACTAGCCATGTGACCTTGGGCAAATCACTTAACCCCAAATGCCCTGCCTTCATCTTTCCAGAAAGATAAAAAAAGGTGAGGAAATTGTACTTCAATTAATTAGGGTGACGTTATACAGCTGTGCTCCATTAGCTTTTATCAAAGGATATTTACCAAGGCTGTAACAAGAAAATTTGTTACAACCCCTCCTACAGCTCCCCCACAAACACCCCCCCCCAATTCAGGGATGCACCTTCCTCCTGCACACATAGAGTCCCCGGGGAGAGCAGGCCCAAATGTAAAGCACAAAGCCAGTTCCATCTCTGAATATTTGATTGTCTAAGACCAAGGCAGAACAAACACAAAAGGAGCCATGTGCTCACAGACACATGATGGCCTGATGGGAGAGAGGGACGCTTCCTTTACTCAGAGACACAAAACAGAAACCAGGAAGGGAAAAAAGCGAAAGATGGACAGGTCACTGCTTTTGTATGCAAAATCAGTGGGAGCTCAAAGCCCTCTGACAGGCATCCTGGCTCCTCTGCCAATGAGGAGACCTTACATCATCACTTAGTACCAATCCTTCAGGCATACCTGGCTGAAAAAAATGTTCCCTCTATCTTCCACAGGGTCACTCAGACTGGAACCCAGCAGAGAAATATCTACATGTACTACAGGGACTGGGACCTCACTGGCCAATCTCCCCATTACACTATACAAGTGTCTGGGCCAGGGGGCCGGAAGGGAAGGCCCCAGAAACTGGGGAGATCGGGAACCTCCCTGCAGGAAGTGACGTCTGAACCGAACGTGACATAAGCGAGGCATCGGGCAGAAGGTTTCCAGGCTCTTACCCCTTCGTCCGCTCTCACAGCTCGTAGCCCTGCCTCGGACCTTACTTGTGTATCACTTAGACCGCCGGCGGGCTCTCATGGCTTCCGGTCCGGGGGCTAGGCGGCTCAATGGATAGACAGAGAACCGGCGGACCTGAATTCAAATCCAGCCTCAAGAACTTAGTAGTTGCTTGGCTCTGGACAAGTCCTTTAACCTCGGTCTCCTCAGTTATGGAATGGGGATCATGATCACACCTACCTCCCAGGGTTATTGTGAGAACCACATGAAACAGTCGTTATAAAGTGCTTAGCACAGTACAAGGGGCAGTTAGGGGATGCCCTGGAGTCAGGAGGACCCGGGTTCAAATCCTGCCTCAGATACTTATTAGCTACTTACTATACTATACTTGGGCAAGTCACTTAACCCTATTTGCCTCAGTTCCTCTTCTGTAAAGCGAGCTGAGAGGAGGAAATGGCAAACAACTCCAGGATCCCTTCCATGAAAACCCCCCATAGGGTCCTGGAGAGTCAGACACCCAGACAAATGACTCAAAAGCATGGCCCGCAGTCCACGGCCCATAATAGGCTCTGTGTAAATGCCCACGTCCTCCCTCTCTCCCCCGTCCGGCGTCTGGCAGCAGGAATCACGTCTCTCCAGGGCACGTTTGGGCTGAGCCAGACCCCTCTCCCTCTCATCATCTCCCCCTCCTTCTCAGAGCCCTGCAGGGACCCTTGACTGTGTTGTATGTTTTTAACAGAAGATCCTGGTCATGGACACTAAGGCTTCCAACTAACCCTTGAGCCTGTCACCTTACAGAATCCTAGAATCCAATAAAAGAATCTAGATCCTGTCTAGATCAAACCGTAGCAGAAAAAGAATTCCTGCTCCACCCCACACCCACCCTTGAAGAACCTGACAATTAGCCATTTAACCTTGGCTTGGGGTTGAGGGGAAATGACCATTTCCTGGGGCAGTCCATTCCACTCTTGGACAGTTATGATGGAGAAGCTTTACTTTTTATCAAGCCTAGATTCCTTTTTGGAGCTCCCCCACTTCCTTCCTCATTGCTCCTGGTTCAGCTCCCAGCAGCCAGGCAGAACAAGACTAGTCCTTCCTCCATATTACAGCCTCCCAAGTACTTGAAGACAGTTCTCTTGTTCCCCCTCAAACATGTTCACAGATAAGTAAATACAGATATATATATATATATATGACAAATACAAAGTGATGGGGGGATTACTAACCACTGGGGAAGTCAGGAGAGGTGACATGGGGGCTGAGCCTTGAAGAAGACATCAAGAGGTGGGGGTGTAGAAAGAGCACAGCCCAAGCATGGGACAACCTGGGCCCAGGATCAGTAAGGGGAGATGGGATGCCTTACAGGGGAAACATCAATTAGTTCTGTTGCCTTGAAATGTAGAGTGTATGAAGGAGACTTGTGTGCAATAAATCTCAGTAGGCTGGAACCAAATTGTGAAGGACTTTAAATCAGAAATAGAGCAGTTCATATCTTTTCTCCAGGACAATTGGAAGCCATAGAAGCTTCTTGAGACCAGAAGTAACATGGTCAGAATAGTTCTTTAGGATTCCTGACTTGGCAGCTGTGTGGAAGAAAGAGGAAAGAAGGAGAGGAAGAGATTTCAGGCAAGGAGAGCAATTAGGGTCACATTACTACAGTCCAAGCTGAGAGGGGCTGAAAGCCTGAACTAGGGTGGTGGATACATGGGTGAAAGAATGGGACAAGTGGGAGAGATCTTGTGGGGGAAGAATTGAGAAGCTCAGGCATCTGATGGGATGTGGGGATGAGTGAAAATGAAGAGGAGAGAACGATTTCCATAAGGCAATCTTGGGTGACTGGGCATGCAGAGACGGTGTCTGTATCAGAGGAGAAGGAACTCACAGGCATGTATTCTTGGAGTTTGGAAACAGATGTATCCTGGATACAGAACAGAGTACCAGAGGCTATGAAGGAGAAACAGAGGAGCTTAGGGAGTAATGGAGGCTGAAAGGGGCATGACTGCATGGACTATAACCACTAGGAACAACGCCTTCAACATGGAACTAATAGGTATAATAATGACAATAACATAGATCTTTAAGATTTGTGAAATAGGTGTAGAAGCAGGGAAGCTCTGTGAGCTCGCCCCCATAACCACCCTAAATGCCTGTAAAATATGACTCTAAACAAACTTTAGAGCTACAGAACCCACAAAGTAAGAGGGAGAAAGAAATCTTCTGTGGAATGCAGCCCGCAGGCCTAGAGTAAGGGTCCATCTCAGCATGCTGGGAGCAGAGACCAGCCCTGTGTGAGCCTGTAGTTTTATCCCTAGCGTGGCCAGACCAGCAGGGGCTGGAGCAGATTTTGGGAGTGTGAATCACCAGCAGCACTGGTGGTTTCCAGAATTACCAACCCATAAATGCTAAAGACAAAATAAAAGGTCAGTATGGATCTCTGTTAGAACTGGGGTGGGGGAATGGAGCCCCTACCCCCGGGGAAAAAGTGGCAGAGGTGCAGCAGCTGTGCAGCCACTCTGGCATGGCTGCCTCAGAGCTCCTGGCTTGCAGATTGTAGGGATTCTAAGTGACCATTCATAGGGTAATCACTCTTGCTTTAACCTGCTTGGATCTGGATTGCTGTCTTGGGTGAAGGTCCTGGGGTATGTGGCAAGTGGACCAGAGCTTTGGGGGGCTGCAGACAGGGCACCCAACTAATAGCTCTGGCAGCTGCAAAAACCCCAGTGATTTGGAACAAAGCTCTCCTCTCTGGAAGCAGAGTTCTACTCAGGCAAAAAGCTCAAAAGTCAAGTAATTGAGTGGCAACATGATCAAGGAAAGGAAGCAAAGCAAGCACAGCAATCAATCCTTAGATTCCTTTTTTGGGGCAAAAAGGATCAAAGCATGGAACGGGAGAAGACAACAAAGTCAGAACTCCTGCACCAAAAGTTTCCAAGAAAAATATGAATTGGTTAAAGGCCATGGAGGAGCTCAAGAAAGACTTTGAAAATTAAGTAAGAGAAGTGGAGGAAAAATTGGGAAGAGAAATGAGAATGATGCAAGAAAATGAAAAGACAGTCAACAACCTGACTGAAGAAAATAACATCTTAAAAATAGATTAACTCAAATGGCAAAAGAGGCCCAAAAATCCAATGAAGAGAAGAATGCCTTGAAAAGCCAAATTTGCCAGATAGAAAAAGAATTTCAGAAGCTCAATGAAGAGAATAATTCCTTCAGAATTATATTGAAGCAAATGGAAGCAAATGACTTTATAAGAAATCAAGATACTGTTAGATAGATCCAAACAAATGAAAAAAATAGAAGGCAATGTGAAATGTCTCATTGGAAAAACCGCTGACCTGGAAAATAGATTCAGGAGAGATCATTTTTAAATTATTATACTATCTAAAAGCCATAACCAAAGAAAGAACCTAGAAATCATCCTTCAAAAAATTCTCAAGGAAAATTGCTCTGATATTTTAGAACCAGAAGGCAAAATAGAAATGGAAAGAATTCACCAGTCACTTCTTGAAAAAGATCCCCAAAATAAAACTCCTAGGAATATTATAACCAGGTTCCACAGTTACTAGATCAAGGAGAAAAATCTTATAAGCAGCCAAGAAGAAGCAATTTGAATATTATGGAAACAATCAGGCTAACACAAGATCTAGCAGCTTCTACATTAAGAGATCAAAGGGGTTGGAATATGATATTCCAGAGGTCAAAGGAGCTAGGATTAAAACCAAGAGTCACCTACCCAGCAAAACTGAGTATAAAGTTTCAGGGGGGAAATATAGTCATTCAATGAAATAGAGGACTTTCAAGCATTCTTGATGAAAAAAACCCCAGAGTTGAATAGAAAACTTGACATTCAAAGACAAGAAGCAAGAGAAACACGAGAAGGTAAACAGGGAAAAGAAATGATAAGGAACTTATCAAAGCTGAACTATTTACATGCCTACACGGAAAAATGATAATTAACTTATGAAACTTTTCTCAGTACGAGGACAGTTGAAGGGAATATAAATGTCTGTGTATATAAATGTGCGTGTATGTATGTATATGTATGTAGGTATGTATATATATGTATACATATGCATATATACATATACACACATACATGTATGTGTCTCTATAGGATGGTATACATGCATATAAAAACGTGTGTGTGTGTGTGTGTATATATATATATATATATACAGGTATACATAGACAGAAGGCACAAGATTAATTGAATAGGAAGAGATGATATTTTAAAAACAAAATTAAGAGGTGAGAGAGGAATGTAATGAGAGGAGATCAGGAGAGACAGAATAGGGTAAATTACTTCATATAAAAGAGGCAAGGGAAAACTTACAATGAAGGGGAAGAACAGGAAGGCAATAGGGAATGGGTCAAACTTATTCTCATTGAATTTGGCTTAAGGAGGGAATAACATACACACTCAATTGGGTGTCTTACCCTACAGGAAAATAGAGGAGAAGGGGATAAATACAGATATGATGTATCTGTGACTGTGAGCCTTCCCAACTACTTTTCCAGCCCTCATCATCAAGACGCAGCTAGAATGAGCCTAAGCTGGAGCAGCCAGGTGGCGAGACAGGAAGACTGGCCTCAGTCCCCTACTAGATGTGTGATTCTGGACAAGTCATGTCACCTGCCTAGTTCAATTCCTTCATCAGCAGAATGGGGATAATAGGGATAATAATTGCACCAACTTCCCAGGGTTGTTTTGAAGATTGAATGAGACTACATATGTATGTATGTATGAGATTAGGTGTTGCAAACCTAAATGCTAGCTCTAATTGTCATCATATTGCATCTTGCATTAAAGGCCTGGGGGCAGGCCTAATAATGGTCCAAGGTCCAAAGGTGACTCAGCCTCTTGGCTCCATGGATGCTCAGACTAAGGAGGGATTAGTGCTGTGAATACCAGGACAGGGGCAGACAGGTCAGGGCCACCTCTCTTTGACCCTCAAAGCTCTCCATGGCTTGGCTCCTTCCCACCTTTCCAGTCTTCTTCCATCTTCCTCCCCACCCCTGCCCCATCTATATTGGCCTCTTGGCTATTCCTTAAAATGACTCCATCTCCTGACTCTATACACAGCCACTGGTAGTTCCCCTGGGCCTGGTGTTCTCTCCCTCTTCATCTCTGCCTCCTGGATCTCCTGGTTTCCTCAGAGCCTGGGCTCCTACAAAAAGCCCTTCCCATGCCTCTCTCATCTCAGGACCTTACATCTGAGCTCATCTCCAGGTTAACCTCTTTCTACATCATTTGTCCAGAGATATTTGCCCGTCCTATTCCCCATTAGACTGTGAGGTCCTTGAGAACAAGGATCTTCTTTTGCAACTTGTTTTTGGTATCCCCAGCATCTAACACCATGCCTGGAACATAGTAGGCACTTAATGAATGTTGGCTGGCTATCTCCCTCTTCTTTGTGGCTTAAACAAAGGATCCCGTTTAATGCTGAACTCCCTAAAAAGATTGTCTATGAATTTTGACTCCATTGCTTTCCTTTCTCTGTCTCTCTCCTCTCTGTCTCTCTCTTCTGTCTCTGTCTCTCTGTCTTTCTGTCTCTGTCTCTGTGTATCTCTGTCTCTGTCTCTGTCTGTCTGTCTCTCTTTGTCTCTGTCTCTGTCTCTGTCTCTCCCTCCCCTGAGTCCTTTATAATCTGGTTTCAGGGTTCATCATTCATCCAAAACTGTTCTAATGTTCACAAGAACCTCTTAAATGCCAACTCTTCTAAGCCCTTCTCCAACCTTGACTCCGCAACATTTAGCCTTGCTGATCACTCTCCTGGATCCTTGCATCTCTTCTCTGCATTTTTCTAACACTGCTCTCCCAGCTCTCCTCCTACCTGTGTGATCACTGTCTCTCCATCTCTTTTGCTGGCTCTTCATCTAGGTCATGCCTGCTAACTCTAGGTGTCTTGGTCCCCATATCTTCTCCTTCACTATTTCTCTTGGCAATCGCCTAAAATCTCATGGTCCAATGATCATTTATATGCAGTTGATTCCCAAATCCTTTCATCCAGGCCCAGTCTTTCTACTGACCTTCAGGGTCAGGGAAGAGGAAGGTATTCAAGTTATCATTACATCATGAAGATTCTGATTGAGGGAGGTACTTTCAGAGGTGGCCTCCCAATTTGCTGAACTAAGAAACTAAAGAGTTCTCAGCCTGGCCATTAAGGGAGTGTGCTCAATGGACCTTTGTTCAGTGAGAGAAGTTGGTTGGGTGCACAGTGATGACAACAGTTTGATAAGGTGGTGCCTGGCCAGTGTCCAGATTCCCTGTTGATCAGACCCATGCCCCACTCACTCTGAAGCCACGTCAGCTGGCTCTCTGCCTCTGGGACCTGTCTTCTTTCTAGTCCACTTCTTCTCCTCCAGGAGCACAGGCATGATAAGGACCTAACTGGTTTAGAAGATGCACTAGTGTAGAGACATCATAAAAACAGGAGTCCCAAGAGTTCCTGAGTCATGACCAGAATCATTCTTGGGCTGGTGGAAAAGAAAAAACGAACACTTCTTAGGAGACACTCCTACAGTAGAGTCCCTATCAACCCTGGCAGGCTGCATTATGATCTTCATTTTACAAAGGAGCAATCTGAGGCTCAAGCAGGTTAAATGAGTTGTCCAATCGTATCTAGTAAGTATCAGTAAATCTTCACTATACTGCATCCTTGAAAGATGCCTCCAAACACCCACATCTCTTTCCTTTAAAAACCTTCCCTTGGTCCCATGTCTTGTGCCCCTCTTCCCCTTATCCTCTGTTTCCTCCTTTTCTCAACTGAACAATTTGAAAAAAGTTGCCTACATTTGTTGACACCTTCTCCTCTTCATCTTCCTCTTTGTCCTCCTTCTCCTCATCTTCCTCTTTCTCCTTCTCCTTCTTTGAAATCTTTTTCTGAAAAGATTTTGCTGAATCCTTTTACAGTTGATCATCATTACAACGTTGCTGTTATTGTGCATATTAATCTCGTGGTTCTTCTCATTTTATTTTATATAAGTTCATATAGATCTTGCCAGGTTTTTCTGAAACCACCCTTCTTACCATTTCCCACAGCATAATAGTATTCCATCACAATCATACGCCACAACTTGGTTCAGTCATTCCCCAATTAATATGCATCCCCCCAAATTCCAATTGTTTGCTACCACAAAAAGGGCTATTATAAATATTTTTGGTATACATAGGTTCTCCTTTATCTTTGATCTCTTTGGGATCTGGATCTTGTAATATTATTGCTGAGTCAAAGGGTATACAGAGTTTTATAGCCCTTTGGGCATAGTTCCAAATTGTTCTCCAGAATTATTGGACCAGTTCACTACTCCACCAACAATTCATTAATGTATCTATTTTCCATCACCCCCTCCCACATTTGTCATTTCTGATAGGTTTGAGGTGGTACCTCAGAGTTGTTTTATTTTGCATTTCTCCAACCACTAGGGATTTAGTGCATTTTTAATAACTCTAGATAGCTTTGATTTCTTCTTCTGAAACCTGTCAGTTCATATTCTTTGACCATTTATTGATTAGGAAATCACTCCTTTTTTGGGTAACAATTCCACTTAGTTCCCTATATATTTGAGAAATGTGGCCTTTTGTCCATGGAAATTACTGTAAATTTTTTTTATATATTACTTCATTCTCTATGGAACCTTTTAGAAAAATGTAGTTTCTTAATTATCTTTCAAGTAGATCTATTTTTGCTTTTACTTTTTTCTGAGATCATGATTGATACTCTTGCCCTCTTAACCTAAACTCTGTTCCAGCCCTTCATTTCAACTCTTTCTGTGTCTTTTTTGTCCCAACTGTGTCTCTTGCACCCAAAATATTATTGGATTCTGATTTCTAATCCATTTTATCTTCTTTTGTTCTATGGACTAGCTCATCTGATTCACATTCACAGTTATGATAACTAACCGTGTGTTTCCCTCCATCCTATTTCACTCTGTTTAGCCTTATCACTTTCTCCATTAATTATTCACCATTTGCCCTTCCCCTCCTACTTCCCTGTTGGATAAGATAGATTTCTACATCCAACTGAGAGTGGTGTATGTGTGTGTGTGTGTTTGTGTGTGTGTGTGTGTGTGTGTAGTGTTCCCTCCTTGAACCAATTCCGAGGAGTGAGGTCCAAGCATATGCTTGCCACCACCCCATTTTCCCTTCCACAATAAAGTCTCTTCCTTACACTCCTCCTTTATGTGAGAAAATTTTCTCCCATTATACCACTCCTTTCCTTCTCCCAGAGCATCTCCTTCTCTCACCACTGCATTCTTTTTTTGGGGGGAGATCATCCCAACATAACTGACTCACATCCATGCCCTCTGTCTATTCAGACTCCTTCAAACTGCCCTAATAATGATAAAGATCTTATGATTATATGTATCATCTTCTCACATAGGAATGGAAACAGGTTAACTTGAGTCCCTTATGATTACTTTTTTATGTTTATCTTGACTCTCTTGTTTTAATGTCAAATTTTCTATTCAGTTCTGGTCTTTTCATCAGGAATGCTTGGAATTCTTCTCTTTCATTAAGTATCCATTTTCCTCTGAAAGTTTATACTGATTTTTACTGTGTAGGTTGCTCTTGATTGTAATTCTAACTTCTTTGCCCTCTGGAATATCATATTCCAAGCTCTCTGATCCTTTAATGTAGAAGCTGCTAAATCTTGTGTGATATTGACTGTGGTTCCCTGCTATTTGAATTGTTTCTTTCTGGCTGCTTGCAATCTATTCTCTTTGATGTGGGAGCTCTGGAATTTGGTTGTAATATTCATGGGCATTTTTATTTTTGGATCTCTTTCAGGGAGTGATCAGTGTATTCTTTTAATTTCTATTTTACCCTCTGAATCTAAGATATAAGGAACATTTTTCTTTATAATTTCTTGAAATATGATGTCTGCAGGGTGGAGCCAAGATGGTGGCATAGAAGCAGCAAGGTTCCACAGCTCGCACATAGCCACCTCAAATACCCATACAATATTACTCTAAACAAATTTTAGAGCTCCAAAACTCACAAAAATACAGAAGACACATTTTTTGCTGAAGGCAGCTGGGCAGGTGGGGCCCATTGCAGCAGGCTGGGAGCCAAAACCAACCCAGCCTGAAACCACAACCTGGTCCCCAGTCAGTCAGGAGGAGCTGCAGCTGGAGTCATCAGGATAGTGGATCGGCAGCAGTTGTGGCAGTTTCCAGAATTATCAAGCCAGAAGAAATAAGGACTAAATGAAAGGTTAGTGGAATTCAGCTAAATTTGGTGGAGAAAAGCAGTCCAGCTGAACTGCCCCCAGGGCAAGGAAGCAACGGAAGCAATGGAAGCAACAGAAGCAATGGAAGCAACAGAAGAGACAGCCACCTCCACCTGGTTGCTTCAGAGCTCCTGGCCTGCAGACTGCAGGGGGGCCAAGCAATTGTTCAGAGGCCAAGTGCTCTTGCGTTGAGTGGCCTAGATTCAGATAGTGGTCTTGGGTGGTGGTCCTCGGGTGCATTTTCAGTGAGCCAAAGCTGGTAGGGGCAGCAGCAGCCCCCTAATAGCTCCGGCAGCTGTGAAATCCACAGTGATTTGGGACAGAGCTTTCCCCTCTGGAAGCAGAGTTCCACAGAGCTAAAAACACAAATAATTTACTGGCAACATGCGTAGGAAAAGGAAGCAAAGTAAGAACATAAACTGAACTCTAGAATCCTTTTTTGGGGACAAAAAGGATCAAAGCATGGAATGGGAAGAAGACAACACAGTCAGAACTCCCACACCAAATGCTTCCAAGAAACATGAAGATTGTCTATAAGCCATAGATCAGCTTAAAAAGCACTTTGAAAACCAAATAAGGTAAGTGGAGGAAAAATTGGGAAGAGAAATGAGAATTATGGAAGAAGATCATGAAAAGAGAATCAACAACAACCTGACTGAAGAGAATAACACTTTAAAAACAGATTAACTCAAATGGCAAAAGAGGCCCAAAAAGCCAATGAGGAGAAGAATGCCTTAAAAAATTGAATTTGCCAGATGGAAAAAGAATCTAAGAGCATTCCAAAGAGAATAATTCCTTCATAATTAGAGTGGAGCAAATGGAAGCAAATGACTTTATGAGAAATCAAGATACTATTAAACAGATACAAACTAATGAAAAAAATAGAAGGCAATGTGAAATATCTCCTTGAAAAAAAACACTGACCTGGAAAATAGATCCAGGAGAGACAATTTAAAAATTATTAGGCTACCTGAAAGCCACGATCAAAAAAAGAACTTAGAAAGCATCCTTCAAGAAATTCTCAAGGAAAATTGCCCTGATATCTTAGAGCCAGAGGTAAAAACAGAACTTGAAAGAATTCACCAATTACCTCTTGAAAAAGATTCCCAAAAGAAAGCTCCTAGAAATGTTATAAGCCAGGTTCCGAAGTCTCCAAGTAAAGGAGAAAATATTACAGACTGCCAAGAGGAAGCAATTTGAATTGTGGAAACACAATTAGGATAACCCAGGATCTGGCAGCTTCTACACTGAGGGATAGAAGGGCCTGGAATATGATATTCCAGAGATAAAGGGAGCTAGGATTAAAACAAAGAATCACTTACCCAGCAAAATTGAGTATAATATTCCAGGGGAAAATACGGTCATTCAGTGAGGTGGAGGACTTTCAAGCATTCTTGCTGAAAAAACCAGAACTGAACAGGAAATTTGACATTCAAACACAAGAAGCATGAGAAGGTAAACATGGGAAAGAAATCATAAGGAATGTATCAAAGTTGAACTATTTACATGTCAATATATGAAACTTTTCTCATTATGAGAATAGGTGAAGGGAATACAAATGTGTATATATATATATATATATATATGTATATATATGTGTGTGTGTGTGTATACCTACACATATGTCTATATAGGAGGGTATATATGCATATGAATACATGTCTGAGTATGTGTGTATATGAGTTCATAGAGGGCACAGGATCAATTGAATAGGAAGGGATGATACTTTTAAAAGTGAAATTCTTTGGTGGGAGAGGATTAGAATGAGAGGAGACAAGGAGAGACAGAATGGGGTTAATCATCTCACATAGGAGAGACAAGGGATGACTGTTACAAGGGAGGGGAAGAACAGGAAGGCAAAAGGGAAAGGGTCAACTTTACTCTCATTGAATT
>CM053593.1:380790686-380909986 GCA_028646575.1 Pseudocheirus occidentalis
ACCTGCTGAGCTGCCTGTAGCAATAGATGTGCTTTCTGTCTTTTGGAGAGTTTTGGAGCTTGAAAATCTGTTTAGAGTCTCATTTTATGAGTTTTTTAGCATGTTTGTGTGGGAGCTGTGGTGCTTTGCTGCTTTTACACAGCCATCTTGGCTCCCGGCATGCACTGTTAAATAAATCAATATGCTTGGAAGATCACACCTTTGTTTTTTTCTGTTATTTCATCTTTCACCCATTATAGGTCCCCTGTAATCTCTGACCAGTTGTCTGACTGCTGTTACAGTCACCTCCAAGATCCACAGCTGGTACTACTGCCATGCTCTGGATCTGTAACAACCCCCATTTAAAGACCTCCTCTGTGGACCTTCTAAATTGTCATAGGCTGGGAAAATGTCTCCCTCTGACCTTTTGTTGGCTCTGGCAGGCCAAAATTTGATTCAAGGCATTATTTTAAATTTGAATGGGAATGTGGGGAGAGTTCAGCTGGAACCTGCCTGTACTGTGCCATCTTTGGGACTAGACTCTCACTCTCTTCTAAACTCTTTACAATCTGGTTTCAGACCACATCCCTTAATTGCCCTTGCTCTCTCCAAAGTTAACAATGACCTTCTAACTGACAAATCAAATGGCTTGTTCTCAGTCTTCATCTTTGGTCACACTGCAGCATTTAACACTGTTGGCCACCACATCCTGAATATCTCCCTCCTCTTGGTTTTTGTGATGAGTTTTCCTGGTTCTCATCCTACCCATCTGATCACAGCTCAGTTTTCTTTGCTGGATCTTTATTTCTTATCATTCTCCCTAATCAGTGTGTCACTCGGAACCTGGACTTCTTCTCTATTCTCTCTACAGTCTCTTACTTGGTGATCTCATCAAACCTCATGGGTTCAATGATCACTTCTGTGCTGATGACTCCCAGAACTAGACACCTCTAGTCTCTTTCCCAAAAGTAATGAGTGATGCATTGAGCATGAGTAATGCATCATAAGCTGACAATTGGGCATTTCCAATTGAATGTTTCCTTGGCATCTCAAACTCAATAGATCTATAATAGAAATAGTTCATTTTCCCCTCAAACCCATGCCATTTCTGAACTCCTCTATTTTTAACCAGATGTTGCTGTCCTTCCAGTCACTCAGGCTCCCTACCTCAGTGTCCTCTTCAGCTCTTGTGTCTCCTTCACTCTCCATCCCCCTTGTCCAACCCTCTGTCAATTCTTGCAGCCCTCCCTCTGTGTCACCTCTTGCCTCTGGCCCTTTCCCTGTACTCACACAGTCATTAAAGTAATTTTCCTAATGTGCTGGTCCAACTGTATCACTTCTCTTCTCAATAAACCACAGTGGCTTCCTACTGCCATCCAGGAGAAAATGCAAAGTTTTCTGTCTCTTAAAGTCCTTCCTATTTTGGACCCAACCAACCTTTCCAGTCTCATTACATATCATTCTCCTTCACACACACACTATGGGATGACCAAACTTGCCTTTTGCTTTTCCTTGTACACAACCATCCACCACAACCATGCCTTTACACAGGCTGTCCTCCATCCCTAAAGCACATTCCCTTCTCACCTCTGTAATGTAGCATCTTTAGTTTCCTTCAACCCAAACACAATCTCTGCAGCTCAACCACATATCCTATGACCTCATCCTGGTCCAATTTTCAGATCCAAACCATAGGGACCCAAACAATTTTTCCTTTTCCCCTCCATTTCCAGAGTTGGATTCCAGGTTCCTTTTTCACTCAACATGTACAATTATCAGTCCCGTCGTCCTGACTTGTTAGGTGGAACAAAAAGAGCATGAGATGTGCCATTGGAAAACCTTGGTTCAGATCCCAGTTCTGCCCTACAACCTTGGGCAAATCATTGAACTTCCCAGAGCTTCAATTCTTTCCTCTCTTAAATGAGATGAACAAATGAACTATATTTACTTAAAATACATTTTGTATTATTTGGTGGTAGAGTGCTGGGCTGGGGAGAGGGAGACCTGAGTTCAAATCCAGCCTCAGACATGGACTCACTATCTGGTCCTGGGCAAGTCATTCAACTTCTGTTTGCCTCAGCCTCCTCAGCTGTGAATGAAGACAATAATAACACCGGCCTTCCAACTGTTGTGAGACTCAAATGAGAAAATATGTGGTGTTGTCGTCGCTGCAGTTTCTGAGTGTTTAGCACAGTTTCTGGTACATGCTTTCAATCACTTTCAGTCATGGCTGACTCTCCATGACCCCATTTGGGGTTTGTTTGTTTGGGTTTTTTTGGCAAATATCCTGGAGTGCTTTGCCATTTCCTTCTTCAGCTCATTTTAGATGATATGAAAACTGTGGCAAACAAGGTTAAGTCACTTGCTCAGGGTCACAAAGCTGAGGTTATCTGAGGTTAGATTTTGAACTCAGGAAGATGGCACATAGTAGGTGCCTTCCTTCTCCCAAATAAAACATTTATATTTTCAAGGAAATGTATAACACGTCACTGCAGTTTAAAAAAAAATAGCGCCTACTGAATACTTAGCAAGACCTATTTGACGCTATGGGTTGGGTGAATACTCCATTGCATAATTCCAGCTTCTGCCATGGTCTCGACAGCGAGATGCCTCCTGAAGACTGGTGGCACATGAGCTTTTTGCCATCGTGGCTCTACTTCTTGGCTGTCCTTCAGCCACCTGTTCTCTGGGTGAGTCACCCTTAGACAAGGGAGGCCAAGTGTGTTGGTTCCCATACACCGTAATGTGGTCTGGTGGGAGGCCTCATGTTTTGCTGTCTCACCCTCTGCTTCAGTTGAAGGTTGGTTCTTGAGGGAGGACCATAGTTTCTATCACATGTCTGGACATGAGGCATCTGCATCCACGTGAATCTTTCCCAGTGGAGAGAGAATGCTGAGTTTGCTGTTGGCTAATACTGCCACCTACCTCTGGTAAACAGCCTCCAAGTTGGCACTGATCAGAACATCACGGTCAGTCCATACTTGGCATATTTCTCCATACACATAGTAAGAGTTTCTCAGTAATAGCTGACATCAAAACCAGAAACTTATCCTGCTTGACCTCTTGGCCACCTTCTTCCTGGTATTCTCTCTAGGTTTTTGTGACATTGCTCTCTCCTGGTTCTCCTTCTACCTGTCTGACCCTCCTGCCTTTGCAGACTTTCTGCATTGGCTCCCCTTCATGTCCTCTTTGATGCAGACACTGCCTCATGCTGGTGAGCCAGGAAAATAATAAATGTAATGACCAAAACAGCAGAAATGGATGTAACAACAACCCAAAACAATCAAATATGAATTCTGTGAAGTGATAAAGCCCCAGAGATGTTTGGGAAGAGCTCTCCCCTTGTGCCTTTGCAGAAGTTGGGTCCCATTTATAGCAGCTCTTTTTGTGTTGGCAAAGGATTGGAAAACAAGGCGATACCCATCAGTTGGGGAACGGCTGAACAAGTTGTGGTATATGAATGTAATGGAATACTACTGTGCTATATGAAATGCTGAGCAAGCAGACTTCAGAAAAATCTTGGAAGAGTTATATGAATTGATGCTGAGTGAAATGAGCAGAACCAGGAGAACACTGTAGACAGTAACAACCATATTGTGTGATGACTGACTTTGATAGACTTAGCTCTTCTCAGCAATGCAAGGATCTATGACAGCTCCAAAAGATTCACAATGGAAAGTGCTATTCACCTCCACAGAAGGAACTTTGGAGTCTGAATGCAGATGGAAGCAGACTATTCACTCTCCTTTTCTTTTGTTGTTTTGTTTTTTCTTTCTCATGGTTCCTCCCATTAATTGTAATTCTTCTTTACATCATGACTATTGTGAAAATACATTTAATATGAATGCACAAGTAGAGCCTACATCAGATAGCACTCTGTCTCAAGGAGAGAGGACAGGGAGGGGGAGAAAATTCAAAACTTAAAATCTTATGGAAGTGAATACTGAAAAACAATAACTAATTAATTAATTTTTAAAAAAGAAGTTGGATCCCAGGGTGTGTGACATTCCATACAACACTGTATTTTTTTCAATGTGTCCACTAGTTTTATTGAATTTTTTTCTTCCTATTTTACCTTTAAAAATTCTTATAAGAGGTGGTTCTCTGGAAGGGAGAGGGGGAAGGAAATGGGAAAATTTGGGTGATATCTTAACAAGAGACAGTAATAAAGACCTATTGGTAAAATTGCTGATGGTGGCATTACCAATGCTTATGCGACCCAAGCAGCCTCCTTCTTTGACCCCACTTTCTCTTCTCAAAGCAGCTTGGTCCCCTAGTGCTCAGCTTCTATGTGAACCAAGTCACATTCTCTTCTCATGTGAAATGAGCATTTGTGCAACCATCTTTGCTACAGCTACAGAACTCTACACTAACAGAACTCAAGACTGTTTCAGGAATCTTCTCCGGAAGATGGTGTATGTGCATTATGTGTCTCAGGACTAGTGGGTCCTGGAACAATTTGGTCAGTTCATTCATTCATTCAATAAATATTTATTCAATAAAATTATCTGAGAGGTACCAGGCTCTGTGTTAAGTGCTGGGGCTACCAAAATAAAAAAGGCAAATGATAGTCCCTGTCCTCAAGGAACTTATAACCTAATTAATAGGCAGTAATATTCATAAGCAGTGAGGTACTGAGTAAATTCATGCAGTGGCAGCTAACGCAGGACTGGAATTTAAAACACCAAGTGTCAAGATTAAAGAAGAGATGTAAAGCAGAAAAGAAGGACAAAGGTTTCTTTTTCCCCAATGAGTTTCCCATTTGAAGACCTGCTTTGAGTTCCTCAGAAAGCTTAAGAAGCTCATGAATTTTCTCTTTAAATTCCTGAGCAAATGCATGCACCTTTGAAGCAAACTCTAGTTCAGAATTTAGTGACACCTGCCTTATCTTTATCTGGAGACAAAACTCTTATTAGGGTAGTGACAACCACTCACTTAAAGTTTGCAGAGAGCAGGTGGTCCCAAGGGGAAAGGGATGCTAGTTGGGGAGAGCAGATGAGTGATGAGAAGGGGAGGAAGCAGAGAGGAGACTTATTCACCAGTTCTTGGCAGGACAGGCAGGACAGTCACACAAGGCAAACAGCAGCTCCCACCCATACAGATGGCTCCTCGAGCAGGTCAGTGAGCCAAAGAAGCTGCTCTCTTGACTATTTACCTTTGGGGATGACAGCATCTTCACTCACAGCTCTTCTGACTTCATCTGTAGCCGCAGACTCTTCCTTTCCCCAGAGCTCATTTTTCATAATCATTCCATGTCCTCTTTGATCTGAGAAAAAAGAAAGTTCCCAGAAGCCTATGCTGCTGACATGGGGTTACATAACATTTTCAAGCTGGCACAGGGTTTCATGTGTGCCACCTCATTTGATATTCACCACAGCCCTGGAAGGTAGTGGGATTTTTCATTCCATTTCACAGATTGGAACAACTGAGACTGGCAGGTGAAAGGGCTTGCTCAGGATCACTGAGGTAGTCAATGCCTAAGGCAAGATTCCAACCCAAGTCTTCCTGCCTCTAAGGGCGGCACACTTCACTGCCACAGAGGGCACCACAGGAGCATCATGACACCCAGAACTATTATTCCCAACTGTGCTAAGGGCTTTACCATATTATCTCATTTGACCCTCACAGCCCTGGGAGGGAGGTGCTGATATTAATACTCCCAATTTAAATGAGGAAACTGAGGCAGACAGAGGGGAAGTGACTTGTTCAGGGTCATACAGCTAGTAAGTATCTAAGACTGAATTTGAACTCAGGTCTTCCAGAGTCCAGGCCCAGTGCTCTATTCACCACACCATCAGTTACTTCTAAAGTTGAGCCCAAGACAGTAAGACATTGATCAAAGGACTGAGGCAGGGGTGGCCAACATAGAGCTTCAACCTGAACCTTGAAGGGAGTGGACTGAGAGCCCAAGCAAGAGAGTAATGGGACTCAGCCTAGCTCTGAGGGCAAAATGTTCACCTCTAGCGGTAGCAGGAACAGAAGTGGGGCTTGGCAGACTGAACAGAAAAGCAACAAGCTGAGACACGATTTCATTCTCCACACCTGTGCCAAGCTGGCAACCCAAGATGAGACTCAGAATAATGGGATCTGCCTTACTGAGCACCTACTTGGGCCTCTAAACCCCCCCCCCCATACACAGCACATGCATTGTCCTTCTAGATACCTGAACTGTCTTATATGTCCTGGGCTAGATGAGAGATTCTCCCGGAAGAAGAGGACACAAGCTGGGCACCCCCTGGCAGGATCTTGGAGGGAGAAACCCTCTTTCCTATGAGTCCAAGGAGAAAGTTAAAAGCTGGGGTAGGGAGCTCACCTGGGACTTCATCTTAGGAAGGAAGCTGGACTAGGGAACTAGAGAGTTAAGTTAGATGACCCCCTAAGGTCCCTTCCAGGGCTCAGCCTTAAGAGTCTAGGAGGCTCAAATGAGGGGATGTAGGTAAGGAACCATATACATGTGGCTGCTGTTACTGCTGCTGCTGCTACTGTTGCTATTACTGCTGCAGCTGCTAATGGTGTTACTGTTGCTACTGCTGCTGCTGCTGCTGTTGCTGCTGGTGTTACTGGTGTTGCTGCTGCTGCTGCTGTTCCTCCTCCTTCCTTTCTCCTCCTCCTCATTTCATTGGTCTAGAAAATTCCCACTGAGGAAGTGTATTTGTGCCTGTTCTTCCATTTATAATTTAGAGGGCTGCCTGGGGCACTGGGAGGTGGTGACATTCCCTAGGTCTTACAGCCAAGATATCAAAGTTAGGACTTGAACCCAGGTCTCCCTGGCTTTAAGATCAGATCTCTTAGGCGGTGGCAGCAAGAAAGTAGCCAGTCCTCATAGCTGCCATTTACACGATGCTTTATGGTTTTGCATAACGGGATAGCCTCTAATTGTAAGGGTGAGGAAGCAGAGACCCAGGAAGGCAAAGTATGTTGTCTGAGGCCCCAGGGTTATAGGACCATAAGCTCACAGATTCAGAAGTGAAAGGGCTTGGGAGGTTGGCTGGTCCAACTCCTATATTTTACTGAGAAGGAAACCAAGGACCAGGTAAGGACTTGAAGCTGGTAAATATCTGAGTCAGAATTCAAACCCAGGTCAGCCTGACTCCAAGTCTAGTGCTCTGTTCACTACCCCACACTTCCTCTCTGGCCACTAGTAGTAGGCACTCTTCTATGTATGCTGTCTGACTGGTGCTGCCCTGTTTCAGGAGGGAGAAGAGGAAGCCGGCAAGGTTTGGGGAAGCTTGGTGGGTGCTCATCGGTATTGCTGACAGACAGGGAGAAAAGACAAGGGACCTCTAAGCACGCCACCTCTGGGAAGTGGATTGGGATGGAAGGTGCAGTGACAGCCAGAGGTGAGGGCTGGGGGTGGGGATGGCAGCTGCCCCCAGCTGCACTGGTTTCATGCCAGAGTTCCCACTGTTGCCATGACTACCCTGCTCCCCCCCCCCCTTCCCCTTCCCTGGCTGGGCAGCCATCTGAATTCTGGAATGACAAAAGGTGGGGGGAAGGGGAGGGAGGAGGTCCTCCAGTCCTGGGTTTTACAAGTGTGTGTGTGTGTGTGTGTGTGTGTGTGTGTGTGTGTGTGTGTGTGTGTGTGTGTGTGTAGAAGGATCTGGGGATACTGATCCTGTAGATGAGATGAATCAGAAAGGGCCCAACAATTGTCTTTAGGGCCATTCTGTAGGGGGGGGGATTAGTTTTATTTTCTTTGGCCCCAGGGGGCAGAACTGAGGAGGGGAACCTGCAAAGGGGCCAGGAGAGGCCTGCCTCAGGAAGCATACATCCCAGTGGAGGCTGGATGACTGTCAATGTTGGGGAGGTTGTAGTGGGAAATACTGACCAGGGTGGGTTGGATTAGACAGCTAGGAAATTCCAGCTTTGAAAGTCTAGGATTCTGTTTTGGGCCTCACGTGGCCAGGGCATTTGGGCCATCACAGGCATGTTAACTACATGTCAGCTTGCATGGTGCCCAGGAGAGGACATTCACATGCTATTGTACTCACTAGGAAGTGCAGTCGAGAGTGTGCTGGATTCAGAAGACCTGACTTTGAGTTCTGACTCAGACCCTTACTAGCTGTGTGGCCCTGAGCAAGTCACTTCACTGCCACCTGCCTCAGTTTCCTCATTTGTAATATGGTGACAACAATAGCACCCACCTTGCAGGATTGTTGTGAGGACTGATGGGACAATTTTATAGACTTCAAACTCCAAACCATTATTAGCCTCAGCTTGTGGTAATGATTGGTTTAAAGGCCAAAAGGCCCCCAGACTCAAAATACGGGGTTTGGATGAAGAAATTCAATGGGATTCAGCCAGCATTTATTCAGTGGTTACTATGTCAGGCCCTGTACTTGGTGCTGGCAAAGACAGAGTGAAATAGTCCCTGCCCTCAAAAAACTTACATTCTATTGTGAGGGTGGGTGGATAATATGTCCCTCAAAAATCAAATGCAAACCTGGATAATACGTGCAGAGAAAATTAAATACAAAATACATATCAAGTAATTTTCAGATGGAGTTTGCTAGCAATTGTGGGCATCAGGGTAGGTTCCTTGTAAGAGGGGGTGCTAAATGGGAAAACTTACACGAACTGATGCTAAGTGAAGTGAGCAGAACCAGGAGAACATTGTATACAGTGATAGCAACATTGTAGCAATGACCAACTCTGTTAGATTTGGCTCTTCTCAGAAATGCAAGGATCTAAGAATTCCAAGAGTCTTGATGGAAAAGGCTAACCACATCCAGAAAAGCACACTGAAGCCTGAATACACATTGAAGCATACTATCTTCTCTCTTTTTTCGCCCTCTTTCTCATAGTTTCCTCCTTTTGTTCTGATTCTTCTTTCACGACATGATTAACGTGGAAATGTTTAATGTGATTGTATATATATATATATATATAGCTTTCAAATTGCATGCTACCTTGGGGAGGGGGGCAGTGAAGACAGGGAGAAAATTTTGGAACTCAAAATCTTGTAAAAGTGAATGCTAGAAATTAAAAAGAAAGGAAAAGGAAGAAGGAAGGAAGGAAGGAAGGAAGGAAAGAGGGGATCCTGAGATAAACATCATAGATTCTACAAGACAAAGGGGAGGAGGAATGTGGAACTGGCTATGCAAAGATCTGGAGGTGGGAGTTAGCATGTGACAGTTAGTAGGAAGGAATGGCAAGGAGGTCAATTTGCCAGGAACATAAAGAAGAGTTCTGTAGGTACAATAAAAGGAGGTTGGGATGAGTTTTGTGAAGCATTTTAAATACCAAACAGAAAAATCCGTATTTTATTCTAGCAGCAAGAGAGAGCCACAGGAGTTTCTTGAGTAAAATCCAACTATGCTTTAAATCCAAATCAATTAGTCAATCAACAAACATCTATCAAGTACTTACTATATGCCAGATGAGAGGTGGCATGGTAGAGTGAAGGGAGTCTAAGCAATTTTGTGTCCTGGATACCCTGGGAAAAGTCTATGGGCCTCTTCCCAGAATCATGCTTTTAAATGCAAAAAGTAAAATACAGAGTACAAAGGGAATCAACTACATTGAAATCTAGTTATCAAAATATTTTAAAAAAAAACAAGTTCATTGTATTTAGATTAGCAGCCTCTGTTCAGAGGATAGAGAGACAGTTTAAAGTTGGGGTGACCTGGGTTCAAGTCTCCCCACATGCTGACAGTGTGACCCTTGGCAAGTCATTGGACCCTCAGCACTCTGGGCACTGTAGAAGAGCTGCTGACCAGCACTGGTAAAGTGAACTTCCTCATTTGGGAGTTCTTTTTTATACCAACTATTGAAATAATATATCTAAATCTTAGATATATTATCTGTGTGTCAGTTGTAGTGCTAATCTGGGTGCACTTGGGAAATCATGCCATCTGCCCTAATACTGACCCACTCCTGTGCCC
The DNA here is from genome assembly GCA_028646575.1 of Pseudocheirus occidentalis. Lineage (NCBI taxonomy): Eukaryota > Metazoa > Chordata > Mammalia > Diprotodontia > Pseudocheiridae > Pseudocheirus > Pseudocheirus occidentalis. Next base: position 380,800,550 of record CM053593.1, read on the forward strand.
AATGGATCTAATCACCTCTCTTGTGACTGCCCAGACCAAACCGGCCTTCTCTGGCACCCACTCTGACATCTGTTCTATTCTCTTGTTCAAATAGAAGCCCATTAAGGACGCCCATTGTCTTGTTTCTGTATCCATATTCCTAGTACCTGGCACATTGTAGGGGGTTGGTAAATGCTTTTTCATTCACTCGTTGAGCAAAAGAATAACATGGCCACACCTGCACTGGCAGATATGTCGATCAAGTATTAGAGCTTGGATTTGAACCCAAATCCATCACCTTCAAGAACTCTGTGTACCGCTTTGCTGTTGTTTCTCAAAATCTTGAAGTATGCTGCTTGCACATAATGAAGGGAGACTTTAATATGATCTACCACTTTGGTTGACAGTAGAAATGAGCTATGGCCCAACTTAATTAATTTGCTCCCAGTGGCGCTGGAATCTGCTTATGTAAGGAATGGCTCTCTGATCAATTTGATGACAATTCAGACTCAGAACAGGGAAGGACGACACTTTGACACTTCGAGCTCACCAGCAGGAGAACATTCGTATGGAGCTGTCCATGGAGCTGTCCGTAGCCAAGTTCTGAAGCACGGTCTAACTCATTCATCCAGGAGGATGGCACCAAGCACCTTGCTGGGGGATGGCTAGGAGATGCTTGCTGGGGTCAGAGAGCTCTGACATTGTCTGTTCATGGCAATAGGCTCCGCAGACCAAGGTTATTGAACACTGTGGTTGTGTGGAGGTCAGAATGGTCATTGGAAGGAGAAGAATAAAGAGGAGGAGGAGGAGAAGGGAAGGGGGGAGGAGGAGGAGAGGAAAGAGGGAGAGAAAAAGGGAGAGACTTTTACTTTGGTCTCCATTTCCCTTTGACAAAAAAAACAGGGGGCTGGTTTGAAGCTATCAGAGGCCTCTGGGAGGGGACTGTGTGTCATTTAGATTTGGTAGGGAGCTTACAGGTATTCTTGGAAGGAATTAGGAGATGTGATGGTGCCTTTGAGGGCCATAGAATCTTTTTTAAAATTTGTAATTGATATCTCTTACTTTTACATAACTTTCAGTTCCCAAAATATTTCTTACTGCCCCCCTATCCAGAGAGCCATTCCTTACAATAAATGATAAAAGAGAAACAAGAAGACATGTCAGCATGAGTAACCAGTGCCTCAGCTTAGTCTGACAGAACCCATGAGCTTCCATAGCCATCATCTGCTACCTCTACAAAGAAGGGACAAAGCTGCATTATCTCTTCTTGGCAGAGGGGCAAATGATTATTATAATTTCCAAAGTTCACTTTGTTTAGTTGTTAGTTTGGCTGCTGACTTTCATTTACAATTCAACAGGGAGAAATGTGAAGTCTTACATCTGGGTCTAAAAACCAACTTTCTAAGTATGGAAGCCAACCATTGTTTTGAAAATGGTCTGGGGGTCTTAGTGACCTGTACACTCCATGGGTGGCCCTCAGTAGAGCTATTTCACTCTTGGTTTGCATTAGAAGGGGGAGAGCTTCTAGGAAGAGGAAGGTTATCATCTCACTGCCCTGTGACAGCATCAGACCTCATCTGGAGGGTTTTGTTCAGCTCTGAGCACTACAGTTTAAGAAGGATATTGCAAACCTGGGGAGTGCACAGAGAAGGGCAACGAGATTACTAAAAGGAAGGCACTGGGCATATTTAACATGGAGAAGACTCTGGGGGAACATGAGAGTTGTTTTTGAGTATTTGAAGGACTATCAAGTGGACTTGTTGCATTTAGCCCCAGAGAACAGAACCAGGAGGACAGGATGAAACTGCAAAAGGCAAATGTAGACTCATTGTCAGGTCAAATGTTCCCATGGTTGGAACTGTCCAGAAGGAGAGTGAGCAGCCTTAGACACTAGGTCCCTCCCACTGGGCTTTTCCAAGATGATGCTTGATAATTGTTTCTCTGGGATGCTGCAGTGTGTGAGTTGAACCAGCTGTGGTCCCTTCAATTCTCCAAATCTATGATTCATTGTCAGTATTGCTTTTCTGCATTCTTATTTCCTCTTCCTCTGTTCACACATGTCTTCTCCATGCTGCTCTGGATTCTTCCAGGCCTTCATTTCCGACCACAACAGTAATATCCCATGGCACTCATTTGCCATAAAAGAGCTGAGTTCTGTTTGGGTCACAGAGATGGCGTGTTGGAATCACATTTAGGAAGCCTTGAGCTCAAACCCTCCCCTAGACATTTACTCATTGTGTGACGTTGGGCAAGTCTTTGATCTCCCTCATCATGAAATGAGGGCTTAAAGGTCATGGATTGAAGGCTGCAAAGAGCCTTTTAGGCCCTCATTCTATAGATGGAAAACTGAGTCTCCAAGGAGTGCATTGGCCTGCCTCAGGTCAGAATTTGAAACCTCATCTTCCGGTTTCAGCCCTCTTTACCTTGTATCTTGCTGCCTCCTAAGTTGGTCTCCCTGTGGTTCCTTCTCCCTGATATGCAAACCCTCAAAATTATTTTTGTCTCATACCAGCTTATTTTTCTACCTGATAATGACACCCCCCCAAAAAATACTTTGCTCTGATCTCTGATGTGCAGTTTGGCCAGCTCCTGGGAGGTCTTCCAAACCATAGCATAAGAACTTCCCTCTCAGAAGAGACTCTGGAGCATCACTGCTCCCTAACAGTGCTGTTACTCCATATTAGTGTGCATACCCAGGTCCCCTTTTCCTCTCTCTCCTTCCCCCTTTCCTATCACTTGTAATTAAGTTTTGAATTAAACCAACTTCTATTCTTTTACATGTTAATTGTATCACCCAAACTATAGGGGGTTGTTTTTACTGGCTGACCCATGGGCCTCACTTTAGACAGAAACTGGGTACCCAGACAAAGACTTAACCTAACTGGCAGCTACACCCACACTGGGGGACTGTGAGCCCAACCGTAGAAAGCATGGGTCAGTGGGGGAACCTGTTGTTCTTCTAGGAGGGACTGTCTCAAAACATATCCTGCCAGAACGCATGCCAAAGCTGAAGAAGAAAGTAGCTGGTCTGGGTTGGAAGGCAAAAATGGAAATGAGCAGTTACTGCGACTGTTTCGGATCTTGTAGCCTGCCTCTGAAAGCAAAGCCAGGGTTCCCGGTAGGCTTTGTGCAAATGATGAGGGGGCCGCCTTCCCAGGCCACTCGTAAGCATTGTCTGTCACTGTGGCTTCATTGTTTCAGGCTGAAGGCTTCCTCTCTGCAGATCCACCACCACCCTGCTGCTCAGATCAGAGAGTGTCCAGGGTCCAGAAAGGCTGGCTGGCTCAGGGTCAGTGTATGTCCGAAGTGAAACTGGTACCCAGGTGTTCCCTGACTCATGAGGTCACACCTCTGTTCACTCTGTTGCCATCCTGTTGATGGCTATCAATATAGAAAACCAGCCATATTTCTTTAGACTTCTATCCAATACATGAAACAGTTATGAACATGATAAGGGGGATACATGAGGAAGGCCCTGAGCATAGGCTGAAGACCCAGGTGAAGCTGGCAAACTTTGTATCCAGGACAAGGAGTAGGCAGCATGGTTACTGTGGAGAGGACACTGGACTTGGGGTCAGGAAGACCTGAGTGCAAATCCCAACTCATCCGCTAGCTCTGTAGTGTGTTATGGGTTGTCCTTCCTTCTCGAAGAGGACCATGGCATCAGGGAGGTGATGACATAACTTGAGGTTGACCTGGATTTGAGGGAGAGAAGGCTGTGCAAGGTTACCAGCCTCACTTTCTCCTCCAGAGCCATCTGGGCCCAGTGTCCAGATATGGATCAGGACAAGCGTGCAACTTACTCTCTGAGCCTTGGGTAGCTGTAAATAAGGAGGGTGGAGTCTGTGATTTCTAGGGTCCCTTCTAAATTTAAATCTATGAACCCATAAGATCCTCAAACATCACCCCAGGAGCAGGAACGCTATGTAGAAGCAAGGTTTAGCCAAGAAGGCCCTAATTTGTGATTCGGTATTGGCTAAGAGCTTGGAAAGGCCTTCTAAGAGTTCCTGTTTTAAACAATAAGGCAGCCAGGTGGCGCCATAGTGCACAGAGCTGGGCCAAGAGTCAGGAAGACTCAACTTCCTAAACTCAAACCTGGCCTGACACTTACCAGCTGTGTCACCCTGGCCAAGTCACTTACCACTGTTTGCCTCAGTTTCCCCATCTGTAAAATGAGCTGGAGAAGGGAATGGCAAACCACTTTAGTATCTCTGCCAAGAAAACCCCAAATGGGGTCACAGAGAATTGGACACAACCAAACACTACCACCACCTTACTATTCTTGCTAACTTGGTGCTAAGCTCAGGTATTCCAAGTGCTATCAGCACCATCTAACTAAGTTTCCGGTGTCCTGGAAACTCAAGTTGCCTATTCCTAGATACAGCTCTAGGTTTGATGAATGAACAATTGAGGGAGAATGCTGAGTTCAGAAGGCCAGTATCCATCAGGGGAGATCTTCCAGAGGAGGTGGGTCTGTAGCAGTGCTTTACTGGCATAATGTGGAAGGGTATCCCTGAAGAGCTCGAGAGGAGAGTTTGTATGAAAGGTAAGAGGGTTGGGAGAAAATCCTTTCTTCCTGGCTCAGCCCTCTCCACCCTCCGGTTTCCAGGCAGAGCTCCCTAGATTTCTGCCGTGTCACAGTTGGGCTGAGAGATCACCCTGGCTTAACTCATCCCACTTGGAGAAATATTCCTACTCCCTTTGATGCTGTTGCTCTCTCCTCCTGGATATGCTCCGTGCTTTTCAGACACTGCCCCCCTGATTCTATTCCTACCATCCCTGGAATGCCCTCCATCCTCACCCCCACCTCTTCACAAGATTCTTCAAAACTTTGCTCAAATCCCACCTTCCTTCTTTCCCTCTAGGAATATTGACCTTGCGAGCATCCTGTATGTGTAGTTACAGGCACATAGACAAGCCATTAGAATGGAAGCTCCTTGAGGGTAGGACCATGGGTTCTTTTTCTTTCTCTGTGTCACTAGCACCTAGCACAATGCCCAAGACATGACAAGGGCTTGCTTAATAAAGGCTCAGTGACTAAGCCCAATTGTGTCTCCTGGTCTGAGCACATCATTGACACGGTCCTCATCTCATTTAAAATGATAATAATGCTATATTAGACTTCCGTATCACTTTTAGGTTTTCAAAGTGTTTTAAATGTATCATCTAACTTGATGCTCACAATCCTCTTGGGAGGTAGCTGTTGTAATATCCCCATTTTATCGATAAAAGAAACTAAGGCCCATAGATGTTGGATAACTTGGTGACTCCTATTTTGTATGTGTGGGAATTATGGACCAGACTGGCTTCAAACCTCCCCACATTGACATCACCAACTCAGCAAAGACTGATGGGAAAGCTCATAGGCATTCAGTTTTTGGGAGTCCCTAAAGAAGACCTCTGCGGGCAGGGCTGGCCCTGCTGAAGGAGCACCAGGGACGCACGAGCCCCCGTCGAGGGCTTCGCTGGTTTGTGTCAGTGTTCTAGCAATCACAGAGACCAACCATGGGTTCTCCCTAGACTCCTGGGTTTGGGGTCAACAAGCCCTTGGTTCACATGACTCATCGGACACTTTGCAGCTGTGTGATTCTGGGCCAATCATCTCACCTCTTTGGAACTTCTACTCATCCATAAAGAGAGGGTAATAATAACTAGTGCCTTGCTTCATAGGGTTACTCTGGACATCAAACGGGATAATGTGCTAAATTAATAACTTAAAGCGCATTAGAAATGTTGGCTGTTATTCTTTTCTGATCCGCTCCATCCTAATGAACCCCCATGGAGTTACTTTTTCCCATTACTTGATACCTCAAATCCCATCAGTCTCTGGTGGACAACATGCAAGCCTTCAACTTTCACTTGGCCACCGGCCTGTGGCAAGTCTAAGGAGAATCTTGAGTCTCAAGGTCTGAAGTGGCTTGGCCCGTTTTTGGAGTGACCCACACCTGGGACAGGTGAGAAGAGTGCACCTACAGGAGCTAAAAGAATATGGTTTGCTACGACTGCTGAATGTGGTTACTGTACCAGGTGTTTATGCTTAATTGATACTGTCACCAAAGACTAATCAATGTGTGTGTGTGTGTGTGTGTGTGTGTGTGTGTGTGCGTGAGTACACCAACTTAGACTGATGAGGTAGCTAGACAGATCAAACAGTGTTCCAGACAAGTGAAGGAAAGAGCCCTGCATTTCATCACAAGACACAGCTTTTTAACGCGGCTCACTAGGTGACCCTAGGCAAGTCTCTTCCCCTCGCTAGACCTCAGTTTTCTTGCATGTAAATTGAGGAGGGTGGTCCAAATGCTCGCCAATGCTCTTTTCAGGTCTTTATCTAGGATTCCTGGGTAAAAATGGCAGTCAGTTCATCTGGTTATAATTAATTTTACTTTGGTAAAAAAGAAACCAAATCATATAGATTTTTTCCCCTTCTCCCTCTGTTAGTTCTCTGATATGATCACTGGTATTATCTACAGGCTTCCCTACCATTCAACATTTATTAAGGACCAACGTCTGTACCAGGAACTGCCTCAGAATACAATGTGTTCAGGACACAAAGAAATGAAAGTATCTGCCCTCAAGGGGCTTCCATTCTGGGGGGGGGGTGAGGGTTGGCACAACACATACACAAGTACACGATTTCAGGAGGGAGTACTGCTCATTCACTCTTTCTCCCAGATGCGTCAAGGACAGAGACAGCAAGGGGGCCCAGGGCACCTAAGAGAGGCAGGAGGAAAGGGCTGGAGGCCCTACCAGCGGGACCTCTCCCCCCTCTCTCCCAGGAAGGTCAGCCTGCATTCTGAACCCCTAAGCCACAGGCGGCCATGGGTCAAGAGAGAGATCCCAAGAGGCAAACTGTCAAATGCTGGGAAGTCAACAAGAAGGCAGATACTCCTGGCCATCCAGCACCTTTCCACTCAATGGAGCAAGCATTTTTTATTAAGCAGCCACAATATGCAAGGCACTGCAGGCGCTACAGTCACTGCCCTCAAGGAGCTTACGTAGAGGAGTACACCAAGTGATGAGTAATAGTTACAATGTTACATTTCCACGTCACCCTTCACAAAGTGCTTTCTCCACAACAGCCCTGTGGGGTAGGTCACACGAGTATTTACAGCCCCACTTTACTGTCTAATGGGGGAGCGTGGCACGTATGCACACAAGTAAGAGACGAGATGGGGGTGGGTTGGGGGCACACGTGGAAGCGGAGCAGGGAGATGAGGCCGTCAGAGGGGGACTCCGGGATGTCATCGTGGGGAAGGTGGCAGTTGAGCTGGACCCTGAGGAGAGAGAAGGGCTCCAAGAGGCAAAGACCTGGAGGCAGAGCGTTCCCAGCACAGGACAGGTCCAGTTGAGGCAGAAGAGGGGAGGATGAGCAGCTGGGAGCCAAGACTGGTGAGAAGCCAAGTGTGGGACAGGTGGGGATGTGAAATGGGCTGCGAGCTCAGGTGGGAGCTGGCCTGTGCAGCGCTTGGCACGCCAGACCCGAGTTCGTCCCTTTGCTCCAGGCGATAGGGAATCACCCAAGATGTTTCGGGTGGGAGGTGGGGAGGCCTTCTAGGCAGCTTTTGCAATAATTCTAAGCCAAGGTGGTGTCTGTGTAGGAGAGAAGAGGGACAGATGGGAAAGAGATGGGAACAGAATGAACAGGAAGTGCGAGGGACAACGTCAAGGTCTCCAGCCAGGGAAGATAAAAGAGCCTTAAACAGAAAGAGGGAAGCTGGGGTGGGGGGAAGGGGCAGACTGATTGGGGGAGGGGACATAATGAGCTCAGTTTGGAGTTGAGTTTGAGGAGCGGTGGGATACATCTAAGGGCAAAGGCATTGGAACTGGAAAGGCTCCTTACAAATCACCCCCTTCCTCAGTCTACAGAGGGAGAAATAGGGCCCAGAGTACAATGGGGAGATGTCTAGGAAACAGTCTCAAGTCTGCGACTGGGGATGCAGAGATATGAGGGATGTACAGGGATGGTGTGGGGCAGCTAGGTGGAGCCACAGCACAGAGAGTCAGGAAGATTCATTTGCATGAGTTCACACCCGGCCTCAGAGGCTTACCAGCCTTGTGACCCTGGCCAAGTCACTTCACCATGTTTGCCTCAATTTCCTCATCTGTAAAATGAGCTGGAGAAGAAAATAGCAAACCACTCTGGTATCTTTGCCAGGAAACCCCACACGGGGTCACGGAGAATCGGACGTGACTGAAACGAGACTGTGAAGTGGTGAGAGCAGTAGATCTGGGGTCAGGAGGACATGGGTTGAGTCCCGGTCCTGTTGATTGCTACCTTACACGACTTTAGGCAAGTCACTGGACATCTCCAGACCTCAGTTTCCTCAACTGTTAAGGTGAACATTACTTATTAAGAACCATTGCATGAAGGCCCTTTGCTAGCAGTTGAGGCTAGAGAAACAAAGCCCCCAAACCAAACCAAAAACCAAGGCAGGCTCTCAAACCAAGAACTAGCATTATTCAGGGAGACAAGAGGTAAAATGGTAAATCCCAGTTAATGTGAAGAGGAAGACTGCACTGGCAAAGGAGGCTCCCTGTGCTGAGTCTGGATGAAGTGAAGGATTCTAAAGGCACAGCTGAGCATGGAGTAAACGGAGGCAGACAGAAGGACGGTGATGAGACAACTGAGAAAAGATTGGGAGGCTGAATTCTTACTCTGCTCCTGTCTTTGCTGCTAAGAAGCCTGATCTTTGGACAGAAAAAAAAAATGGCTAATAAGGATAACCCCAAGATAAGTCAGAACTTTACACCACCAGGTCCTGAAACTAAAAAGACACATTGTAGTAGGAATGCTGGTGATGTCTGCTGCTGGTTCAAAAAACCAAGCTCCCAAGTCTAAGATGGGCGAGGCGATGGCTGAAGGGCAGCTCACCTGGAAGAATGCCTGAGCCAACGTCACCTTTGGCCACCCTGAGATGGGCACTGTCTCTAGGGTAGGTCCACTTTGCTCAGGGCCCAGAGAGCAGAATTAAGAACACCTGGCTGAGGCCCCACATCAAGAATGACTTTCTGACAATGAGCGGTCCAGAAGTCAATGGGTCGCCTCAGAAGGGAGGGAACTCCTTCTGCCTGGAGGTGTTGAAGCAAAGAAAGGCCTCATGGACTCGTGTCCTTGTGTTGTGGAAGGGATTCTGTGGTAGAGACCTCGATGGTAAAGGGTCTAGAAATAAGCTTTGGGGGAGATAATGATCTGAGACGATTTTCACTCCAGGACTAAGGGAGAGTTTGTTGCAAATTCATGGAGGTGGGAAAGGTAACATCAAGTTTAAGAAATAGCTAGTCAGTTCACTTTGGAAGAAATGTAGGGCTCGCCAAGGGAAGTAACACGAAAGAAGGTTAGGGCGGCAGACTGAAGCCCGACTCTGGAGGACCTTAAACTGTAGGTCTTTTAATGAAGCCTGAGGGAGGCTAGCTTTAGAGACAGAAATGGGGGTGTGCCAAAGCTGAAAACCACAAGGAGGCTTCTAAATCTGGGGTTCTCGCACTGGTTTTTAATATTAAATATCTTGACAATTATTTCAATGTGGTTGTCTTTTTTTAATCCTGTCTTTCATTTTATACATTTAAAAATGTGATGCTGAGAAGGGGCCCATGATACATAAGCTAAAGGGCATCTGCTCTGAGGGGCTCTGATGGGCTGAAGGGAAGGGAGCTCAGCCAACATGGCTTGTCTTCCAGTTCTGAGAGCAGAATCAATAATCAATAAGAGGAATGAAAGGCCTGGAGGAAGACTGGTTGTCCACTCTGCTAGAATTCACGAGCAGCTCACTGGAGCCAAAAGGCAGCATATGCCTCTTGAAGAGATTTTCCATGCAAATTAGGAACTTACTTAGGAGAATCCAGGGGCCACCAAAAACTCTTGAGTTAGAAGGTTCAGAGGCCATCAGGGCCAAAAAGGAGATAAAATCTTGTATTTTTTTTTTCAGTAGATGAGGAGGTCCAGAGAGACGTCAGGTGGGGATGTGGTAAGAAGCCACAAGTCACATGAAGGAAGAGAATCTGGGTGTGGCGGTCCACTCCACTCTGTGCCGGTCTTCAGCTCTCTGTGCAAAGTCAGGGAGCAGGAGTTTGAATGCAGGGACAATGCCTTCCCTCAGTGCAGGGATGCTGTGTGCCCACATGGCCATGTGTGGAACCTAGCACAACACGGGGCCTTCATATCTGCTGGGCTGCTCTCTTCAGTCTTTGTATGTTAGCACAGTACATAATGCACAGCAGGCATTTAATGAAGGTGTCCACCGACTGACCAGCCCCCCTTCTTGGAAGTGCTTGGAGGCTGCGGCCAGCCCTCTGACCTGCCAGAAGAGCTCAACCTTGCCACAGGGGACAAGCCCTCAGTCTGTCTGTGCTGGGGGTGAAGCGCACCATCATGGAACATGACTAAGAATATTTTTTAAAACTTTCTTTTGTTTTTTGTCATCTAAAGAAAAAAAAAAAAGCAGCTCTCTTCAGAGACCTGAGCCACAGTTTGTGATTTAGCAATAATCCTGAATGTAGGATCACAGACTGAGAACAGTAAAGGATATCAGCGGCCATTTAAAGACACCTTCATTTTACAGATAAGGAAACTGAAGCAGAAAGTGGCTAAGTGACATGGCCAGGGCCATGCTGTGGACATCTGCTGGCTCCATAGCCAGGGCTACTTCCTCTGTACCCGTGGGGGACATCCTCTCTCCCCAGCATCATTTCCAGTTGGAAATCTGAAATCCTACTGGGCAGATGCCATCGCCCACATCCGCTTCCATTACTTTGCTTTTCTTCTTCTGAATTGGGCTTTTTAAAAATAAGGTCCCTGGAGCAAATGAATCTGAGGTAATGGAATCATGATTTTCTCAAAAGCTAAATCTCCAAGGGCTTCTCCTTTAGGTGTAGATCTTTGAGGGCTCTGTGTCTGGGTCCCCTCCCTGTGCCTCCCACCCCCAGGACCATTCCCTGACCACTGATGTCCCATCAGGCATCACGTGCTATGGTTTCTTCCTCAGAAACTTCTGCTCACCTTTCATTTCAATTCAATTCAGGCAGCATTTACTAATTGCCTGCTGTGTGCTAGGCAGCAGGGATAACAGAGGTGAACATAAAACTCTCTCTGCTTACATTTTAGTGGAGAAGAAAACAACCTAAGTGGATTAACTTATCTCAAAAGATGGAGAGTAGATGCAGACATTCTGGGGGCGAGTAAGGGGCTCCTGGGCGGTGCCTAAAGCACAGAGGTTGACTTGAGGAGGGAGAAGGTCCCAGAAGCAGCCAGAACAGAGGCACAGAGGTTCAGGAAAGAGTCTCATGGAAGGGGAAGCACAAACAAGTCAGTTTGGTTGGAATGGATCAGCAGCAATAATGTTTCTATGTAGATGGAAACATGGGATCAAGCCAGATTAGGAAGAGCTTCGAATGCCACAAAGTCAGTATTTGATCCTGAAGGCAAGAAGTCACTGAAGGCTCCTAAGGGAATAAAACATGATTCTTCCTATTTTGAAAATTCCTTTGGCAGCTGTGTGGAGGATGGCTGCAGAGAGGGGAGACTGAGGCAGGGAGACTCATTCAGAAACCAGTGCAGTAAAGTAAGCAAGGGGCGATGCTGAGGCCTGGATTGAGGTGGGGAGTGGAGAGAAGGGGCAGATCTGGGAAATGCCTGTTCGTCGGCTCCTCCTCCCAGTCGCCTTCAGCTCTGCTTTCTCCTCCAGGACCCCCAGCTCCCTACTAGCTCATTCACTCTCCTGATCGATCAACCAGAGCCCTCTTCCCCAAGGTACTTCCCTGCAAGTGTGAAGGCCAAAGACTAACAAGGCAGGGAACAGTGTTTGCGCCATTCCCTGCTCCCACACAAAGATCCCAGCAGGTTTTGGTACCCTCAGCATAGCAGGGAATATTTATCTTTGCTCACTGACCGCCTGGCCTTTAAATAAGGATGGACAATAGAGCCAAGATAGTTGAACTGAATGAAAACTGTGCATTCGTGGTGCCAGACTCAAAGCAAAAGGAGCCATGGGTCTGAATGCCACCTCAGCCCTGCTAACTGTGTGACTTTGGGAAAGTCGTCCAATGTGTAACGGCTTCTACTTCATCCCTGTGAAAGAGCTTTAAGAAATGACCTCCCGGGCTCTGTGAAGACCCAACAGGAGGAGGCCAAACCCGCCGTGGATCTTAGCACTGCTCAAACCCTGTCACCCTTCACTGTCCCCAGAACAGCCCGAGAGTCACAGATGATCAGAGGCCTGAGTACTGGGAGGGGCTCGGAGGTCAGCTGGTCCAACCCCTTCAATTATAGATGAAGAACCAGGGGCCAGGCTGGGGGCGGGGGGAGGGCCCAACGTGATTTGTCCCAGGACCCCCCAGACATTGAGTAGCTGAATTAGGATCAGTTCCACTTCAGGGCTCTGTCAGAGCAATAGACAACTTAGCGAGTAAATAAGAAATCTGTAAGGAAAATCTCTGATTACAAGTTGCAGGAAGAACACTGATGACGTGCATTTGCAGAAGGAATCTGCTGCCCCCGAAACCACAAACACAAAACCTGTGGCTAACCTCAGGCCCTTCTTCTCTTGGGATCACGTCTAATGACTGGCCAGCTGGTGGTCGGGGAGGGCAGGGTGGTCAGGAGGTGCCCCAGTGTTAGTAATAATACCCTGTAAATGCAAGTTGCTCCATTCCTCTGTGGTCCTGTGGACATAAGTGAAGGTGTGCAAAGTGCTCTTAGACACATTCTCTCATGACTGAATTAGGAATCTGCCATTAGCCAACTGGGACTCTCCCACCATCAATACTGTGGATTTGACTTCAAACCATTTCTATTTTACTCACCATCTATGATATCACTAAATCACTATTTATTCTAATGATCCAGCAGAATTAATGCAACTCAATTTAACAAACATTAGATAACAAAAGTTAGAGACTTACAAGTCTCCAATGTGAGTCACTAAGCTAAGCTAAGAGGCTATAAAGACAGGAGCTGAAACTCTACTGGGGCAATGCTGGATGTGCGGGTCCGAGCGAGATGAAGGACTGTGCTCTTACAAAGAGGGCTGGGGTGGGCGGGTGAGGCCGAGTCTGGAAGAAAGAGAAGCCTCCTTACAAGGAGAGAGCAAGGAAGCAGGGAGACCAAGGAGGAGGAAGTGGCACTCAGTCAAGTCGGCAACAATTGCTAACTGCCTTAGTTCTGTAGAAGTAAAGCCTAAACTAGACACGCAGAAGAGGTTTAGAGGGAGAGGGAAGAGCCAAGGATGCCTGAGATTAAGAAACCGTGGAGGGGTGGGAGGACAGCAGTGCCCACAGAGGAAGTCAGGGAGTCTGAAGGAGGGGCAGGCCCAAGGAGGAAGATGACGGCTTCCATTTTGGACCTGCCTACGGTGAGATGCCTACTGGGCATCCAGGAGACGTCTAGTGGGCAACCGCAAATATAAGAATGGAGGCAGATTTAGAATGGACAAAATGTCAAGAGTCATTCGGAACAGTGACTCCAAGAGAGAGAAAAGAGACAGCTTGGGACAGAACCTTGGGGAACACCTGTGCCAAGAGGGAGCGAGAGGAATGACAATCCAACCAAGCCTCCTGGTGGGACAACTGAGGCCATCATTACAAAAGCCAAGGGAGAAAAGTGCCTTCGTGCACGGGGTGCGGACGACAGCGTTAAAGTCTACAGAAACCAAGGAGGGAGAGACTGAGAAGATCCTTTTAATTCCCTTTGGAGAAGGCAGTTTAAATTGAGAGGTGCCAAGGTCTGAGGGGAAAGAGAACAATGAGAAAACAGAAGGGAGCCTGCTTGGCATCTGGCACTGGAGATGCCAGCTTGAGGGGAAGAACTGGCAGAGGGAAAAGTCAGAGAAGGAAAGATGGAGGAGCACAAGCTCGTGAGCACTTGGAGAGGCTGCCCCTGGCAAGGGGAAAAACCACAGCTGTATCTCAGAGGCCCAAGCCATGGAGGAGCCGGGGAGCAGAGATGGCAGAGACACGGGGAGAGACAGAGGAGATCGCTCACAGGAGGCGGCCTCTAGTCTCTGTTTAAAAACTTCATCTCTTGCGTGTTTCCTCTTGCCTCCTCCCCACACCCCAAAAAGATGGCTTCTGGTTTTTTCTTAGTGAAGTAGGAATTTGGGATTTCTCCCATAAAAGGTAGGGTTGGAGGCTTGAGGAGTAAAAAGCAAAGTGGAGTAGATTTAAATAAAGAGTAACATTTTTGCTGTGCCCCCGGATGACAATCCTGTGAACCGGCAGTGACCCATCGGCCTGGCTTCTTCCATCCTCTCTGTAATGTGGGCAGGTGGAAGAGACAGGAGGTAAAGGTTTATGGACAGATGCGGTGTGACTGCAGCAAGACAAAGGATGCTATGGCACCAGAGGGGCATGCAGAGGAGAGGTGACCCATGAAGCATGTGCCCAGCTGTGGATCAGAGAGGATTTCTCAGGGCCAGGCCAGGTGGGCAGGAGGCCTTTCCTGAGAACTCTGGTTTACTGGTTCTAAGTGTGGCACCTGTGAGGCCTTGGTCAAATATTACATGTAAAAAGTCTAGAACTTTTCCTTCATGCTGGGAGCCCACCAGGGTGGGCCTAGGCATGATGCCCCTCCCCCAGTACTTTCTCAGTTGGGCACCAATTGGCTGCTCCACCCAAGGTGAGTGACTCTTCCTTCCTGCTCCTTTAGTGTCCTCTCCAGGCTGATCAGCTTAGGTACAACCTGTCTCAAGGTACATCTTACAGGGAAGACTGTGGGAAGCCCCTTCTTGTTGGCTGTAATTACTTGGGCACATTCGGCTTGGAGAAATGCACAGGAATGTCTCACTGGGGTCAAGAGCCTGGCGTATAGTTACTGCTGGCTAAAGCTTTGGTATCAATTCAATCCAACCAACATTTAGTAAGTCTCCTGGTTGCACCAGGAACTGTGGGAGCAAGGGTCAAAAAGAACAGTCCAAGCTTGCCCTAAGGAGAGGATGTTCTATCCCAGCTTCTCCATCCACAGCCTGGGGAGCAGGGAGGCTCTGGGCTAGGCTGGTGGCTTCTCAGGGGGGTAGGAGCAGAGGACATACAGCACCTCCATTGACCATGATTAGGATGAGGTGATCCCTTCTGATCATGGACCAATGGGAGTGGCTTCTGTCTCCCTTCTCCAACCCCTTTTTCTTGTCCATCTTTGTCTCCTACCCTAAGCTACCTCTTGCTTAGTACTTGCTTCCCTCTCCAATGAATCTCAGAGATATCTGAGCAGAGGGTGGGAGACAGAGGAGGAAGGGGGCCTAGGTCTGACTCCTTACTCTGTTACTTAATAGCTGGGGGGGCCCTGGCATCTCTCAGGTGATCTAGATCTAAATTAGCTCCTCCTCTGTAAAAGGAGAGGTGGGACTTGCTGGCCTGCAAGGCCACTCCCAGCTCTAGGATTCTCTGACCCTGCATTCTCTGGATGCTGCTGCTTGAGGAGCTTGATATCTGGAAAACCCAGATATCACTATGACCAATGGCCCCCTCCATCTTAGGAGTGTTCGACAGAGGAGAGGAAAGCCCGACAGAATGTGACAGACAATCTGGATTTTGGGAGGGCAGATCTCAAAGCAACTGCTGAAAGAATACATCGGGTCACTTTGGCCTAAAATCCTGGAGGGGAAGCCGGGGAGGGATGATTTGTTTTGATAAGGAGACTGTGAAGACAAAGAGAAACACCCCAACAAGGAGGAAAGGCAAGAGCTGTCAGAAGACAGATACATGGGAAGACCTCCTGCCCAACCTGGGGTTTCAGAAGATGTCAGTGAGAGAGAAAAACAAAGACAAGTAACGGATGGGGAGCTCAAGGTGCACGTGGCCCTCCAAGACCTGGATCTGGAGTGCTAAGGCTCAGAATAAGCAGAGGCTGGCAAGGAAGACTATGGACAGCAACACATTAGGCCACTGATTTTTAAGCTCCTTGAAAGGGGAAGTTTTAATAAAGGTCAGGACCACTGCCTGAAAGGTGGATGGGATGACTGTCAGGGAGAATGATCTTCAGAGGGGAAAAAACCAAGGTGGTGAAGGAGGTGGTGAAGGAAGGAGATGGCACAAAAGTGCCTCCTGCCCGCCCCAAGTCCCAGCCACCAAGTGCACACACACCACATGGGAGGGGCATCAAAGGATCAGTGCCATGAGTACGACCTCCTCGAAAGACTGTGGGCGACAAAGTCTGATCACTAAAGCAAGTGCTGGGATTCTACAGGAATTCGCTCTTGATGGGACGATTGGTGAAGGGGTGAGGAAGAGGCTTCCTTCACAACAGTCTGCACCAGAACACCATGCTCTCTTCTGACAGGGCCACAGATCAGGAGACAGCTGCTGAGGCCAGTCACCTAGATTTTAGAAAGTCCTCTGACAAAGTCGCGCATGCTAGTTGTCGTGAAGAGATTGTGGGTCAGACGAGCACAGCTGGGCAAATTCAGAACGGCTGAATGGTGGAATGCACTTGGAAGGAGTGTCCAGGTGAAGTGGCCTAGGGGTCTGTGCTTGGCCCTGGGTCAGGCAAGGATGGCAGATTTAATATAATGGATACAAGAATGGTCTTGACGACCTAGAACACTAGGCCAAATCTAATGATGTCTAAATAACAGAAATGTCAAGTTTTGCCTTTGTGTTCAAAGAGTCAAACCCCAGAAGGAGTGAGCTGGGGGGAGGCCTGACTAGAGAGCAGTCTTTGTAAACTTGCTGTGGATTCCAGCAGCCTGCAAGCTCACATTGAGTCAAGAGGGTGATCTGGGAGGTAAGAGAGGCCTCATTTCCAGGACCATGGTGAGGGAGGGTGAGACTCCTGCTCTGCTCTGGCCAGACCCTTCACCCACCAACACCACTTTCAAGTCTTAGGCTAGAGAGCGTCCAGAAAAAAGCAATGAAGATGATGAAGAAGCCTGGAATCTCATTGTATAAAAATGCAATGAAGGAAGCAGGCAGATTAGCTGGAGAAGACCTAAGAGGCTGACAGTCCGCTTCAAGTACTCGGTCTGTTACGCAGGAGAGGAGAGCTAGCAGACTTGTTAGGAGACACAGCGGGTCAGACAGCAAGAAAGACTGGCGGATGAGGCTCTTCTGAAGCGGCTTCCCGAGGTCATGGGCATGGGAGGGCTCTGTGAAAAGGCTCTCTGGGTCATTGTCGGATGTCTGTGAAAGCCTCTGTACAGAAGGGCTTGTAGAAGAATCAGCAGACGGATGCCGATGCTCCCTTACTTATTCCACCCAGGCCAAAGCTAGCATGGCTTTGGTGACAAAGGAATTTCCCATGCACCAGTATGGCTTTCTTGACGTTGGTCTAGAGTCTTCCAGAATCTCGGTGGGGAAGATTGAAGCTGATAAGGGTAAGAGTCAGCGCCTAGGAGACTGAAGGATAGATGGAATTTTCCTTGGGTCCAGGTGTCTTTTTCCACAGTAAGTGTGGCCAGGAGACTAAGACCTGAGGATGGAGGTGGCTGGGATGTGCCTTCTTTGTGGGGGGGCTTCTTTCCCAGTGTCCCTGAAATGCCAGGAAGCTGGGTGGAGGAGATAGCCTGAGGGGGCCCATCTGGAATATCCCAAAAGGCCTTGATTTTCAGGGAAGCTGGGTTGGAAGGCTCCCTGGGGAAGAAGCCCGGCCCGTGACACTATCGGCGCTTGGGGCAGGAAAGGGCCTTGTCCTGCTCTCCAGGCAGTCAGAGCCAGGAGGCTGCCGTTTCCCTTCTGCCTCTCCCGCTGCTGACCCTCCCCCTCTGCTCACCACCACGCCTGGATACATTCTGACACACAACGAGACTCCACTTGCTTTCCATCTCCTCTTCTCTCTTAAAATAAGGAGCTCTCTTTCAGGACCACATGTGAGTCATGAGCCACAGACTGCCGGATTCCAGAGCAGGATGGGCCTTAGGGCTCACCCCCTTTATAGCATCCTCCATGGGGGCTCTGGGTCCATCCCACTCCCCCCAGCCCCTGGGGACCTTTCTCCTCTTCTTCCCTTCTTCCTCCTCTCCTCCAGCTTGTTCTGACATCTGGCCTAACTCTGCCTCTTGGAAAGCTCCCCCTTTGGTTCCTGGTCCTGCTTCTCAGGGCCAAGTAGAAGCTGGCTCATCTCTCTACCTCTGAGAGCTAACTTAGGATGAGGAAAGGCACAGCCAGGCCAGGAAAGTACCCAGGAAGGAAAAGCTCAGGCCCTGGGAGGTCCTGTTCCTAAAAGAGGTCATTGGTCTGAATGTCATGAGGACATTATGAATGGCCACTGCCAACCTTGTGTGTATTGCTGGGGGAAGGGACTCTACTGATTTATGGAGGGGGGGGGGGAGGAAAAGGGTGTGGGATCCTGTATACCAATTATGTATTTTTTAATAAGTAGAAATGACATGCTTGGCATAAATCTTCTGCTGGGGTGGGTCTATAAATTAACCAGGGCTTGAGACAAATAGTCTGGGTGGCTGAGCTGTCCCTGGTGCCTAGCGGCAGTGAAGAGGCCAGCACCACAGATAATTCAGAAGCAGGGCGGCCCCTTGGCCACCCTCTCTCAACAGTAGTCACAGATACCAAACTGTCCCTTATTTGATTTATTCCATGATGTGGATTCACCAAGAGAGCTGGCAGGGCCACTGAGGGCTCTTGCCTGGGGGAGGCCAAGAGCAGGGGGTGTTTCCTGCAGGTGTGGTGGCACCTGACCCCCTCCTCTCCTGCCACTCTCCCAATATCTCAATCTAGTCCCCACCCCTTCCTTCTCTTCACCTGTAGTTCATGTTAAAATTAAACTCCAACAAAACTCCCAAACTGTTCAACTTAACTTAAACTTTAAACAAACTTAAAATCCCCTCTGGCTCGGGGAGCTCAGAGGGGAGGCAGTGCTGGGCCACCGTGCCGGGCACTCATCCGTCTTGACCCTCTGGTCCATCCTCTGGAGCCCGCTTTGCCACCTCTGGTTTCTTGAGGACAGCGCTGTACTTGAGGGCATCATCCTCTGCCTCCAAAACAACCTCCACCAGGCTGAAGATAGCAATCACCTGCAGCCAGGGAGAGCAGAGGTCAGTGAACTGGGTCCGACCCAGCCCATCCCCCTCCCACATGACCACCAGGCAGAACCATCCCAGGGGGTGATGCCATAGCAGGTGAGGGTCAGGGGCTGCCCCTCCACAGGAGGCCTCTGGGAGCCTGGGTCCTTCCAAGGGCTCATTTCAGAGGCAGCCAGAATAGTCAGGAAGCCCTGACTGCAGATACAGCCTTGGGCAGGTCCCCTGCCCTCTCTGGACCTCAGCTGCAGAGGTCCATGGACTTTAGGAGGCTGCCCAACTTTCTGGTCAATCTCACCTGGTGCACCGCCTTCTGCTGGGGGTTCTCAGGCTCCCAGATGAGGGTTAGCTCTGGTTTCTTCCCCACCTTCCTAAAATGGTAATCCTGTAGTGGCAGCGCCTGTGAGGAGACACAAGGAGCCCTCTGGATTTCTGGTCACCTCCAGGGCTCATCCTCCGGTTGCTGGTTTAGGGAACCGCCAAGCCCCCTGGAGGCACAAGACCCAACTCTGGTCCCCGGCCTCCCTTTCTGTCTGCACCTTTCCCATCCTTCATCTGGCAGTTTAGGAAGAGACAAGGAGACAGGCAGGAAACAGTCATGTTCCTTCAAAGGCCAGGCTCCCTGAGAAGGAAGGAGGCCATAGCCACTAGCAGGCGGAGGAATGGTCCTGAATGCCTGTCAAGAGTCCATGGAAGCTCAGCTGCTCATGGGAATCTGCGGGCTATGGGACACCGGGGAGCTTGACAACTGGCACCCTGCTGACTTCTTAGTAACTGGGATGGGGTTAGACGACAGGTGTGTGGCAGGTACTACTGGGGGCTGGGATGTCCCAGGTAGGGGATGGAAGGCCCTGGGAGCAGAGGCACAGCTTCCCCCCTTCTTCCAACTGAAGGCTGGGGCTGACAGACAAAATGGAAGAGTGGAACTCAGCTTTCTAGAGGGCAGCTTAAGGCCCAGTAAGGGGGTACCTGGCACCGAATCCTGCACATCCCAGGAGGCCTGGGAGGGTAGTGTTCGGCTACGGATCTGTGGAGCCGACTTGGGGCCTCTGAACAGGACATGATGGGGAAAGAAGGAAGCAAAATGTATTTCAGATTGTAGTCTACTCAGGTCCTGCCTCGATGGCTCATTGTGGCATGAAGGCAACCCCAGCTTCTGGAAGGCTCTACCCCAAGAAGGAAAGGCTTCCAGTCCAGGCTCGGGGAGGAATGATTTGGACACCTGTGGTCTGAGGACCATTCCAGCTAAGTTTGGAGAGGTAAGGTCACGGATCACTCCAGAAGAGGGGGGCTGGGACTGGGTCAGCAACAGGAGCCTGGCACCTGCCCTGAAGGAGCCAAGCCCAGGACACTGCCTCAGCGACCATGCAGTGTGAAGTCAGGCCCCGATGCACACAACACAACCCAAGGCAGAGCCGACCGCCGGAGGGGAGCCAGCAGCCAGGAGAACATGGGGGCTACACTGCCAAGACAGGCGCTGACCCGCAGGCTAAGGCTGAGCAGGAAGGCGTCCCGGGGTCCCTGGTAAAGTACACTGTCTTCACCTGTGTTCTCATTTACTACATGGAAATATTCTCCAGGCCGTTTCCGCTTTGATCCTCCACAAGAAGATTCACTTATAGCTTAGTGAAGATCCTTCTGCAGGGGAAGGGTCTGTGAATTCGGGATGGAGGTGGGGAGGAAAGGGTGGAGGAGGGGCTGAGGGAGGGAAAGGGAAAGGGACATGGTGGGGGTCTCTGACCCTCATGGAGGCGGCCCATGAACCTTCCATCCCTCCTGACCTCTGCCAGGGACAGCCCCAGTCTTGGCACCAGGATGACACTCTAGGGCTGTCCCCTCTGCTCCTTTCTTCTCCCATCACTGTGAGAGGCCTCCCCTTAGCTCCCCTGTTCCAGGGAAACCATAGCTCCCCAGCAGGGCTCTCTGGGCTCAGACAGCTGCCCTCTCCCCAGCCCACTCACATTACAGTAGACACGCTTCTGCACTCCAAAGCGTAACACCAGCACGTCAAAGGCCTTGTTCAGGACCCCCATCACCATGGCCTCTGACTCCAAGGGGCCACTCTCCTGTGGGAGGCAAAGATGCCAGGAGGTCACCTATAGGCCCAGAGGCACATCCGGAGGCTAGGGCTGCACCCCAAACCCCAGCCTCTGCTCACCTTTCAGAGGCAAGCCTAGAGACAGCCAGGGGCCATGGAGGGGTGGAGGAGTGAGCTCAGCCTGGGGATGAGGGAGGAGAGGGAGAGAAGGACTGGAGCCTTGGACTGCCTTACCCTCACCATGACTGCAAAGAAGAGGTTGGTGCTGAGCTCTTGCACCCGTTTGGAGGCCATCCGTCGGTCATTGCAGTGGTCAGCCTGCTTCTGGAGGGCATCTGCATCCAGGTTTAGGGGCTCCCTAGAACCTGGCAAGAAGAGGGGAGGGGCCCTTCAGGGCTGCAGGGCTGGGGTAGGGTACAGAGCCTAGGGAAGAAGACTAGCTAGTCAGGTACCTCCCTTCTCCTGAAAGGATGAGGAAGGAGGGAAGGGAGAAGTTGAGCCCTCAGGGTCCTCCCTTTGTATCATGGACCCCTCCCTCAGCAGGCAGGCTGCAGAAACTGAGGGACCCCTCCTCAGAAATGCGTTCTTAAATACACAAACAAAACAAAGACAAGCACAAAGGAAATCATTGGGGATTGAAATAAGCAGAAAAAACAAGTAACTTTTCTCTCGCTATTTGTGGAGCCTCTCTCTGTGATCTGCTCCAGAAGCACACCCAGGCAGCAGTCTGGCCAGGACCTTGCACCCCTCTGGCCTTCCCAGCTCGGCCAGGCCCCCGGGCTGGCTCTCCAGGTCCAACCAGGAACCACGGTGAATGTCAGACTCTCCCTCTGCTAGGAAGCTTTCAGTGACCCTTTCCCTGAGTCCGGCCCGTATGGGCTGCCACAGGAGGCTCGCAGCTCTCCAACCTACCGAGCGAGGCCGCGAGAAGCCGGTGCACCAGGACGTCAGCAAAGCGGCGGATAGGCGAGGTGAAATGGGTGTAGAGGGGCACGTTGAGGGCGTAGTGTCGAAACTGGGCTTCATCCTGCAGCACTCCCGTACAGAAATACAAAGCCATCTGGAAGGGAGAGGAGGGTCTCAAGAGGGGCCAGGGACAGAGGGGTGGATGTGCAGACCACACAGCAGTCACAAGAATGAGGGCTAGATGGCAAATCGATGGCCTTGAATAAGGGAAGGGCAGGCACTCCAATAACTGCCCATGGAGAGAGACTGGTGCCTTCCTCCTGTGACTTGGGTGGTGGCTGGGCACTGCTGAGAGGCAGGGGGATGGGCCCTCACTGACCTTGGACTGGGCTGTGGCTGACAGCGTGGGAAGTGGGGAGACAAGTCTCAGCCTGAATTTGCTTCTGAGGCGTAACCCCGACTCCAGCTCTTCACTGTCTCAGACAAATCCCCCCTGGCCCTTACCCACACTAATGTACCCACCCTCCAATCCTGACCTGCTCCTGCCTACACTGGGCCCCACACAGCAGGGATAGATCTTCTCTGGGGCAGCTTTTGGGGTGATGGTGATGAGAGACACCAGCTGGTACTATCATCCCCCAAGGGCACCCCCATGCTAGGCAGGGCTGGGGGCTGGAGGCACAGCAAGCACCCCACAGCCTACTGTGACCTTCGGGAAACTGACTGCTCCCTCCCCCCCAGGGCTGTGGGGCACCTCAGGGCTCACCTGAGCAGTACCTGGGTGGAGTAGCCCAGCTTTCCCAGAAGCCTCTGCTGTTCCTGGGAGCAGGGATTTCCTGCTGCCTGCTACTCCAGACCCCCAGGACAAGAAAAAAAGGAAGGGGGTGGGAGGGGGATGGCACAGTACAGAGCACCGGGCCTGGAAAGGGAAGACTTCAGCTTCCTGAGCTCAAATCTGGCCTCAGCCACTTCCTGGGCAAGACAGGGAAGCCTGTTTGCCTCAGTTTCCTCATCTATAAGATGAGCTGGAGAAGGAAATGGCCAACCACTCCAAGGTCTCTGCCAAGAAAACCTCAGATGAGGTCAGAGTCAGACGTGACTGAAGAGCAACAATGTTCCAGGAATGTTGTGTGAGCAGCTTCAGAACACGCATACACACACACACACACACACAGGCACACACACACACACACACACGCAGGCACACACACGCACGCACACATGCACACACACACACACGCGCGCACGCACACACACACACACACACACACACACACACACACACACACACACACACACACACACACGCCGCACCACGCCAAAGGGAGCAGGACTGAGGCCCAGCTCCAGCAGGCAGGGAGGGAGAGCCCCTGGGCTCTCCAAACCTCCTCCCCTTCCAGCTCCTGCAGGGCTCTGGCCTGTGCTCAGGCTCAGGCCCCCAGGAGGTCGTGGTGAGGCCCGGTGTCTCAGCCTCCGCCCTGACCCCAGCTCGGCTCCATCCTAAGATCTGCCAAGCTCCAGGGCCAGACGGCAAGTGAGGGTCTAGGGGGCCCTATGAGGGCAGCCTCCATGGGCTGGGACAAGTCCACCCTGGCCTTCCTCCTGGCCATACCAGGCAGGGCTAGGAGTCTGTCCCCAGCAGCAGGCTGCGCACAGGCAGCTCAGATCCCTCTGCCAGATTTTCAGGAAATGCCTGAGGTCACTGGAAGATGACAGAGAGTTCACCCAAGTTCTCTTAGGGCCTGGGAACATGCATCAGGTTAGGATGCTGTAGAGTGGGGGCTGGGTGAGAGGACAGGCCTGAAATCCCAGGCTGAGCTGGGGCACCGCCAACCACCCATCTGCCTCCTGCTGTCCTTCACAGTGGTCCTGCTATCACAAGTGAGCACTCACTGCCCCCTCCCTGTACAACCCCCTGCAGCTAGGATTCCATGGTCCCCAGGGACTTGGAGCAGGGCAATGGCCAGCTCATAGAGGGCGGTCAGCGCCCAAAGCAAAGGAGGGGGCATGCCGGGTCAGGACCCTGGGGGGGCACTCTCTGGTGACTGCGCTCCTTGGCAGAGGTAGCAGGCACAGCCAGAGCAGACCCAGGCTGCCACTTCTCCCTGGGCTGCCTTCCTAGCCCCTCATGCACTGCCCCACTCCTCTGGGGACAGGCTCTGGCCAAGGGGGCTCATCAGGAAGACAGAGAAACACAAACTGGTGCCACCTCTTCTCTCCAGCACTGGGGGCATCAAGGGAGAGAGGAATGGGGCCTTCCGGGCAGGGAGGGACCTGGGTATTCCAGCAGTGCTGGGGCTGCCAGAGGCAGTCAGCTCAGGAAGCAGAGAAGGGCAGGAGAGAACAGGATATGAAGCCACGGCCTTGGGTGGGCCACACTCTGGGTCAAACCCAGGTAGAACAGGCCCATCAGGCCCCCATCACTGCTCCCTTGGGAGTCTCCCCAAAGCCTTCCCTGCCTCAAGCCCCTCCTCCCTCCAGCCCATTGTCTGACCACATCTCTACTCAGCAAACTCCCATGGCTCCCCATTACTTCTGGAACCAAACCGGTCTGGCATTTAAAGCCCTTCACGTAACAGCTCCAACCTGACTTTCTATGCTAATCTTACACAGCTCTAATCACACACCATTCTGTCCAAATCACACCACCCTCTGTTTCACAAAAGATTATCCATCTCCCACCTCCAAGCTTTTGCACAGGCTGCTCCCCATGCCGGGAATGCACTCCTGCCTCACCTTCACCTCTCAGTCGCTATCTTCCTTCAAAGGCAGGCCTTTCCTAGTTCTCTCCTCCCACTGTCGCCTCATTTCACCATTTTTTTGTACTTTGCATATGTTTTGATGAGTGAGTCTTGTTTTCCTGGGCTAGACCCTATGTCCCTTTGGGAATTCCCGCTGAGCTTGGGAGTATGTCCTCCAGTGCCTAGGACAGAACTTGGCATGCAGCAGCCAATTACTAAATGCTGCCCCAGGTCTGGCACCCTGAGCACTAGCCCCGACTTTTTATGAAGCAGCCTGAGTCTGGAAGGGGCCTTCAGTACCTCTGGAGGACAAGGTGAGCCACCTGGGGAGTGGTGTCTCAAATCCCAGGAGTCAGAGGCATAACACAGGCAGGGCCAGCTTAGCTCTTGCCCCCTCCTGGCTGGCACCTCCCTGGGCAATTCCAGGAGCACTGCAATAGCCCCGGCATCAGCTTCTTGGGTGCTATTTACACTCAGGCTCCTGAAAGCAGGCCCAGCACTTGAGCTGGGGAGCTGAGCACTAAGGAATCCCTCCCTTCTGCAGGAACTGGGCAGGATTGGGTGGGCCTGTGATAAGGGAGGTGGTGAGGAAACCGGTGACCCCTTGGTTCAGGGAGCAGCAGCTCCGCCCATGAGGCTCAGCAGCCCCAGCCAGCTGTGCCCAAACACCCCAAGGCTTGCAGGAAGACATGGGGGAAGGTGGAGCTGGGCTCTCAGCAGCGGGGTGGGGTGGGGGTGAGGGAGGAGCAGGGTCTCGCCTACCTGCATAGGCCTTGAGCACATGTTGGTGAGCACTTCTTTCCAAGCCAAGGAATACATGTCATCCCCGAACATCTCTGTCAGACTTCTCTAGAAAGTAAACAAAAACAAAACCCCAACACGTTCCAAGGGACTTGCAAGCCAGGGGGGAGGAGGGCACACGGCCCAGCCTGGGGGAAGGAAGGTGCTCGGGCCGGCCTGGGGGGAGGAGGATATGGGGGGGCTCATCCTGGTGGGAGGAGACACTGGATTCCCTTTGCCTAGAACTCCTGGCCTGTGCCCTGATCAAAGCAGTGGTTGCACCCCTGGGGGCCTGAGAAGGGGCCTGAGCTGGGCCTGGGCAGGACACAGAGATCTGAGCTCTAAGACGGGCACATAGAGCCAAAGTCACAAAGTTGGTCAGGAACAGAATTTTGGCTTGCCAAGGCTGCTCTAGGTCTTTTCCCACCAGAGCATTTTGCTTCTGGAGGTTCCAGCTGCTTTGGGGGCCTGCCCCAAACCCACATGACTGTGGCAGGGACAGGGTTCAGCTATGGCTGGCTATGGTGGCTGGAGCCAAAGCCCAGTTGTCCATAGCGGTCCTGTGTGCCAGCATTGGGTCCTGCTGCTCTCCTTGGCAGCTGCCTCTGGAGTAAAAGCTCTTGCCTTCAGTGTAACCCCTTTGACAGAGAGGGGATTCCAAGCCCCCACCTCTGCACCAAATGAACTTCCTCTTTGGGTGGGGCAGGGTTGAGGCTATCAGTTTCTGAGTCCCTGGCATAAAGCCCCAAAAGGGGTCTTTCAAAGTAATTTCAGCAAGAAAAAAAAATATAATAACATCTTGAATTGGAAGCCATACTAGTCAGGGTGTAAAATGCTCCTAAGCTCAGGACTCACCCCTCCTTGCTCACATTCTCCACCGATGGCAGAGGTCATGTCTGGCACGTCCTCAGCACAATCTTGGCAAGGGGGGGGGGTTCACAGTTAGTGAAACCAGGAAGATCCCCCCACCCTGTCTAGGTAGGTCTCACAGTGTGGACCACCATGCCCTGGGCTGCCCCTGTACTTCTCTGCCTAGAGGGGAGAAGGACTCCAGGGACTAGAGCTCTGCCCCAGGGGCCAAGAGGAGCTTGGCATCTGGTCACATAGAGTAAGTGGAGGGCTGCTTCCCAGCAAGGGCCTCAAGGTGACTGAGGTCATGGGGTGCTGGGATGGCTGTGACGGACCTCATGTTCTGGGGTCCAAAATTTCTCTCTCAGTCTCAGGACCCATCAACCAACTCCTGCCCTCTGGGCTCCTGCCAGTACTGATGCCTGCACCAGCCCTGCCCACCTCTTTCCAGATCTTCTATGATAGAGCCAAGAGCACCTTCTAGGGGCTCCCAAGCCTGATGCCTGTTCCTGCCCCTCCTACAGTTTGGCAAGATCTGTTTAACCGTGCCGGGTTCCTCCAAGGAAAGAGGGGATCTGAGCAATCTAAGAGCCAAGATCCCCCAGCCCTGGGCGGGGCCCTGCAGGGCAAAGCACTCACATGAAGGGCTCCTGCTGAGCTGAAGTCAATGGCCAGCCCCAGCTGGTCACAGAGTTCCTCCAGATCACTCAGCAGCTTGCTCTGGGGCGGCGGGTGGCGGCGCAGCAAGGCCCGCTCAGGGAATGAGCGGTAGATCTGGTGAGCCACAGCCATGTTGGCCAACAGCATGAATTCCTCCACTAGCCTGCAGAGAAGGCAAAGATGTGAATGGAACAAGGGTTTTCCCAGCAGAACGATGAAGGGAGTCACAGCCCGGGCCTGGGGAGCAGCCACACTCAGAAAGGTGTTCTCAGGACACCCTGGGAAGACGTGTGGTGTCTGCCTGGGCCTGTGGCTGCAGGAGCCCACAAGACACCATTTCTCTCCCTTCCCTTGTGAGTTACTGAGGGCCCAAAAGCATGATTGGGTTAGTTTTCCAGAAACACAGTGACCTAGAGTAGAAAAAGGATTGGATTTAGAGCCAAAGGATGTTGGATAAAGTCCTGTGTCTATCATTTCACTTCTCTGGGTCTCAGTTTCCCTCTCTGTAAAATGAAAGTGTAAGACCATATGGTCTCTATGGTTCCTTTCAGGTCTAGACTTAAGAACCTACAAGGAGAGGCGAGGTCCCCTGCCAGGAGCGAGGAGGAGAGGCCAAGATGAAGGCACCAGGGCCACTGTGACTCACAGGCTGGGGGACAATACAGAGAAGACAACCAACCACACGCTATCCCCACGTGGGCAGGAGAGAAGCTTCAGGAGGGAAGCCAAGGGCCCTCTGTGGGCGAGAAAGGCCCTGAGGACCCAGTCTGGAGAGCCAGCACTGTGGTTGCTGACATGAGAAGGAGGTCATGATTCAGACAAGGATCCTGGAGCAAACACAAGCATAAATAAGCAGTCTGAGGTGACTATGGCAATCACAAGACCACAGGGCAGAGAGGGAGAAAAGGAAGCAATCAGCTTGTGTGGAATGACTGGGCATGCTGGAACAGCTAAGCACCAGGATCTGGGAATTGTCCGCAGGAAGATCTAAGCTCTGTCCTTCACTCTCTGGCCTACTCACTGACTCACAGGGACTCATGAGGAACAAGTGAAATCACCCCTCTATAGGCACTTAAAAGAGAGTCAAGGCATAGCTGGCCACAGTGCTTACTCACAGTCAGACTGGATTCGGCTCTAATTTACTGTGTAACACCTTGGGAGGTCTTGGGGGTGAGTCCATCAGGCTCCAGCCACTTTCCTCCCAAGAACAGGAAGCAATGAACAGAGAAGAGCCACCTAGAAGAGGCCAGAAGGCTCTGAGGTATCTTTTCATGAAAGAAAGCTGGTGTCATGGAGTGAGCCCTCCAGCCTCCCTGCCTCCCTCAACTGTCAAGGGCTCTCAGACAATCCCCACAGCACCTCTGGCATCTGGCTCCTTCTCTCTGTTATCTGCCACAACAGCCTTCTCCCCACTGCTGCCCACCTCTAGCCTTTCCTTAGCTGCAGATCTGATATCCTAAAACACAGACTTAATGAGCCCCTTTTTACCAAGTCTTCAATGACTCCCTCTGGCCTCTAGGCAAAATACAAAATCCTCACTGGAATTTAAAGCCTGTGGGTTCCCTCTAACCTTTCTAGGAACTCCAGAAGACTCTCCTTCCCAGGCTCTCCACTTGACTGACTACATGGACAAAACCAGAACAAAGCACTTACCCAGGGCCTGCTGTGAGCAGGGCAGGGTGCCAAGCCTTGGGGGACAAAGAAGGGCTTGGGGCTCCTCCCTCAACCCCACTCCCACAGAGCTCTTCACAGTCTCAATGCTCCCATCTCTGGGAATGCCCCACCTCTCGATGCTAAACCAGTGCCCTTCCCCCACACTCCCTTTCTTGACTGTTCTGTAAGTTAGAGACTCTCCCAGGCACCTGAAGCTTTGGAGCTATCTCTCTGGCTTTTCTCTCTTCTTCAGAAGACGCTTGGGAGGATCTGTCCAAGGGTCTCTTCCATTCCTCCTCTATGTTCTGACGACATTCTGCCTGGCTTAGTGTAATATGTCTCCTTGCCCTGGGCCTCTAGTCTCCAATCCTACAATTCCTTCATACAAGTCATTCTCAAAAACCTTCACCTCCCCAGGGCTTGAGGGTCATTTAGACCCCCTGGCCTAGTGCTCCTAGTGCCCATATCTCCTCCTCACTTTCTCAGCCTTCTTCCTTATTTTGCTGCCTAGGACAGTGTCTTACATCTACTAGGCACCCAAACACCTCCTTCTATTCTAGCCACAGATGTCCCCATTGCTTCCTCCACCACAAAGCTTTCCCTTAGCACTCAAGCCCAAACTCACCACTCTTCTCTCCAAATCCCTAATCTTAAGCTGCTTTATGTTGCTTCAGATACCAAGCGCAGTAGGTAGAGATTGTTGTCCTTTAGCAGGTATATAATTTGACAGCTGTCTGAGGAGGGGGCAGAGCTCTGGAACCAGGGTGTGAATCCCAGGTCTGCTACTTACTCTGTGTGTGACCTGGAGCTGGCAAAAACCATTTCCTCTTACCATTTCCCCTGTGAAATGAGAACCTGGGCCTTTTGAGCCATGTGAGCAACAAGATGGAGGGCTACGTCTGACTTCCTTGGCCTCCCAAATGTCCAAGACAGAAATTCTGCACCAAAGAGAAACCGGCATCATGGTTTGGGATCCCTAAATTCAAGAGGTCACAAAGAAAGCACCAAAGGACCCCCCAGGAACTGCCACGCCCACCCTGAGCCAACTCATCACCCCACAGGACCTGATACAGGATTCCAACAAAACTCACCACCACCTTCCAGGATGTGAAGCCTGCCCAGGTCATGACAAGAGAGCCAGGGCAGCGGCAGCCCTTCAGGGTCATAACACTGTACCACTAATGCTGCAAAGGTCTGAACTCCAAGTGCTGAAGCAGAAAACAGCACCAGTGTGGTGAAGTTTTGACATAAAGGCACTAGGCCAAAGAGTTAGGGACAGAGAGAATGGGACAGGTCATGAGGATTAGACATGGGGGTCTGTGTAACACTCTATTAAGACTAAGGAAAGAGCAAGGCATCCAGTTAGGGCCAGTTCTAACCAATCAAAAGTCACTTGGGGCCGAGACCAGGCCCAGAACCATCAATTGCCCAGTGTAGAAGGAGGCTGAGACACTTTGAGACACAGGCCCCAAGGAAACCACCATCAGAGAAGAGAGACTAAGAGAGAGAGAGAGAGAGAGAGAGAGAGAGAGAGAGAGAGAGAGACAGAGACAGAGACAGAGAGACAGAGAGAGACAGAGACAGAGAAGGGGGGAAGGAGGGAGAGAGAGAAATAACCAAAAATCTCAGGAAGAAGAAAACACAAAGACCTTGAACATAACAGATAGATCAGGAAAAACATTTAAAAAAAGAAGGAAATATGACTTCCACATCTAGTAAATAAATTCAGGAATCTACATATACTGCAAAATAAAGGAAAATGATTTGTTGATGAGACAAAAAACTCTGGAGTTTAAGGAGAACATGAACAAAAAATTCCTAAAAGATTGAAAAAATGATTTCCAAAATTAAATAAGAGTGATAAAGGAAAAATTAGATAAAGAAATGAGAGTGATAGAAGAAAAAGCTTTGGTAAAAGAGGCACAAAAAATACTGAAGAAAATAATGAACAGAATTGGGCAAAGGAAAAACAGATAAAAAATTTTCACTCATGAAAACAACTTCTTGAAAAGCAGAATTGGCCAAACAGAAAAAAAAGGTAGAAAAATTCACTGAAGAAAATAGTTCCTTAAAAGTTAGAATTGGGTGAGTGAAAGCTAATGACTACACAGGATATTAAGAAACAATAAAATAAAGTCAAAAGAATGAAAAAAATAGAAGAAAATGTTAAATAACTCATTGAAAAAAACCCAAATAATCTGGAAAACAGACTGAAATAATGTAAGAATTACTGAAAGCCCCATCAAAACCAGAAAGAACTCTGATGAGGGAGCCCAGACTGCTGCAGGCAGCTGAGTCTCATGATGAAGCCACATTCTCAGCACAAGAGCTGGAGACTTTCAGCTTCACCCCTTCATTCAATGTCCACCAATCAGGGTTGAGTTTCACTTGTCAGGAGAGTTCCCTGTCACAAGGTACACACTTGATTTAAAGTGCTCCACAGTCTCCCTTGGAGTCTTTGGTTACCCAGAGAAACCAACGATCATCAATTTATTGATATTAAATTGATTATTAATACCTGTAAAAAAAATAATTACTGAAAGCCACAATATCAAGGAAAGAGCAGGCATCATGCTTCAAGTGACCATGAAGCAAAACTACTCCAATGTTCTACAGCCAGAGGGTGAAATGGAGATTGGAAGAATACACCAATTGCATCCTGAAAGAGATCCCAACATGGAGACTCCCAAGAACATCACAGCCAAACTCCAAAGCAACCGGGTCCAGGAGAAAACACTGCAAGCAGCGAGAAAGAAAGAATTCAGATACTCTAGAGCCGAGCCGCCATCAGGATCGGGCAATGTTACCCGCTTCTCCAGCGGCCCCGACATCGCGCATAGAGGAGCAGCAGCCAAGGAAGCGCACAGCATTCAGCAGCTGCCGTGTCAAAGCTGCAGAGCGCTTACAAGATGAGATTCTAGAGAGCCAAGGAGCTGGATCACAACCAAGAACGACCTACCCAGAAAAGCTTTGGACAATCCATCAAGGGAAAAAACGGACATTGAGTGAAACAGGGAGCTTCCAAGCCCTCCTGACAAAAAGACCCACGCGGAATGGAAGATGACTCAACAGATGCCACAAAAAGAAGCCGTAAGGGACTCAGTAAGGTCAAACTGCTCACATTTCTATACGGGAAAGGTGATGCACGTAACTTCCAAGAACTTTATCATTATCAGGGCAGTTAGAAAGAGTCTTCATAGACAGGGCATGGGAGCTGAGTGAAAGACGGGTCTCTTCAGGTTCTGGCTTTGAGAGAAGGGATGCCCATCAGTGAATGGGCCTCTTAAAGAAGTTAAGCCTAAAAGGGCCAGGGTCTCCCCCTGAATCTGGGCCATCTCCAGTTGTCCTGATCCACTGGCTACTGGACCCAGAGGGCTCTGGAGGAGAAAGTGAGGCCGGTGACCTTGCACGGCCCTCCCTCACTCAGATCAAAGTCACCTGCAAGTCCCGTCATCATCTCCCTGATGCTGAGGTCCTCTTCAAGAACAAAAGACAAACACAGCAACAACAGTTTTGGTATAAAGTGTGATGTGCTGGTCTATGCCTAATTTCTGCCAGACCACTTTCCAGTTTTCCTAGCAATTTTTGTCAAATGGTGACATTTAAAAAGCTTGGATCTTTGGGTTTATCAAACACTAGATTACTATGGTTAATTACTACTGTGTACTGTGTAATTATAACGCAATAAAAACTACATTCAATAAAGGACTATGGAAGGATTGATTAAAAATTAATTGTAAATTAAATAATCTAATCCTAAAGAACAAGTAGGTCAAAAAACAAATCACAGAAAAAATAATTTTATTGAAGAGAATGACAATGAGACAACCTACCAAAATCTGTGGGATGCAGCCAAAGCACTATTAGGAGAAAATTTATATCTCTAAAAGTATACATCAACAAAAGAGAGAAAGAGGAGATTAATGAAGAGGGCAAGGAAATTTAAAAAAAAACAGAAAAAGAATAAAGTAAAAATTCCCAATTAAAGATCCAAACAGAAATTCTGAAAATCAAAGGAGAGATTAATAAAACTGAAATAAAAAAGATTCAAGTAATAAATAAAACAAGGAATTTTTAAGACAATAAAATAGATAAACCATTGGCTAATTTGATAAGGAAAAAAAAAGAAAACCAAATTACCAGTATCAAAAGTGGAAAATGAAGATGAAATTAAAGCCATTATTAAGAGTTATTTTGCTCAATTGTATGCCAACAAAATTGACAATCTAAGTGAAATGGATAAATACTTGTAAAAATATAAATTGTTGGGGGGGCGGCTAGGTGGCGCAGTGCATGGAGCGCTGGCCCTATGAATAGAGCACTAGCCCTGGAGTCAGGAGGACCTGAGTTCAAATCTGACCTCAGACACTTAACACAAAAACTAGCTGTGTGACCTTGGGCAAGTCACTTAACCCTGAACTGCCCTCCAAAAAGCAAAAACAAAACAAAAACAAAAAAATATACAAATTGTCCAAATCAACAGAAAATGAAACAGAATACTTAAATAACCCTATATTAGAAAAAGAAACTGAACACGTCATAATTGAGTTTCCCTAAGAAAAAAATCTCTCAGACCAGTCAGATTTATAAGTGAATTCTACCAAACACTTAAGGAGCAAACAATCCCAATGCTATAAAAATTATTTGGAAAAAAAAAGTAAAGAAAGAATTGCACCAAATTTCTTCTATGAGACAAATATGGTTTTGATACCTAAACCAGAGAGAGCAAAAATAAAGAAATTTATAGACCAATTTCCTTAATGAGTATCAATGCAAAAATTTTGAATAAGATACAAGCAAGAGGATTACAGCAAAACATCACAAAGATTGTACACTCTGACCAGAGGGCTTTATACTAAGAATGAAGGGTGGTTCAATATTAGGAAAACTATCAGTAAAACTGAATACATCAATGACAAAAACAACAAAAATCATATAAGTACATCAACAAATGCAGAAAATGCTTTATAAAATACAACACCCATTCCTATTAAAAACACTAGAAAGCATAGGAATAAATGGAGTCTTTCTTAAAATAATAAGTAGTGTCTATCTAAAATCGAAGGCAAGCCTTATTTGTAACAGAGGTAAATCTGAGGCATTCCCAGCAAGATGAAGGGTGAAGTAAGGATGTCCATGATCACCACTATAATTCAATATTATACTAGAAACGCCAGCCACTGTAGAAGACAAGAAAAGGAAATTGAAAGAATGAAAGTGGGCAATGAGGAAACAAAAACTATCGCTCTTTAAAGAAGATATGATGGTATACTTAGAAAATACTAGAGAACCAACTAAAAAACTATGAAACAATGAACAACTTTAGTAAAGTTGCAGCATATAAAATAAACCCACATAAATTATTCCCATGTCTATGTACTACTAACAAAACCCAGAAGAAAAAAATAGAAAGAAATTCTATTCAAAATAACTGCAGACAATATAAAACACTTGGGAGTATACTTGCCAAGACAAACCCAGAGATAATATGAACATAATTACAAAACACTTTTCACACAAATAAAGTCAGATTTAAAGAATTAGAAAAATATTAAAAGCTCATGCGAGGCTGAGTCAATATAACAAAAATGACAATTCTATCTAAATTAATTTACTTATTCAGTTCCATACCAAGCAAACAACCAAAGAATTATTTTATAGATCTGATGAGATACAGAATCTGGGAACCCCCATGAATCTTCCCACTGGATCTGGCGCTTACCTGAGGCCAAAAGCCTTCCATTATTAATATGAGTGAATCTCTGTTACCCTTAATCTAGCCTAGCCCTCCACAGTCTGTTATCTCCAGGCGGCCTTCAGCTACCTCCCACCCTTGATCCTACCAAAATATCTATGATCAGATCTGTCACTTAGCCTATCCCTTCTCCATTGTCTGTTACCTCTGGCTCTTTCTCACCCTGGATCCCACCAATATCCCACTGTTTTGGTTCTTGACCTCAGTCCCATCAAGATCCTCCCTAGACCCTCCTCCTATCACACCCCATACTACTAGATCATCCCTAGAGCCCTCCCACAATCTTTCTGTATATAAGATCCATTTTGCCTCCATGAAGGGGCTCAGATTCAATCTAGCTGAGTTTCAGTCTGGCCTGTTTGTCAATACAAGTGTCACAAATGCTTAGGCTCCTAATGAGTCTACCCATTATGGTGAATGTTTAATAAACTGTGTTTTACTTCAGCTGAGAGAATATTTGAGTCGAATTCATTCAGCAGGACCCAACATGTCAGTATTTTGGGGTCCCAAGCACCCATAAATCCCAAACCTCAACAGACTCAGAAAAAATAATAACATTCATCTGGAAGAACAAAAAATGTCAAGAATATCAAGGAAATGAATGTGAATAATTTCTGATTATATGATGGCCTAGCAGTATCAAATTTCAAAGTATATCACAAAGCAGTAATCATCAAAACAATCTGATACTGGCTAAGAAATAGAATGGTGGATCGATGGAATAGATTATAAATAAACAATACACAGTAGCAAATAACCATAGTAATCTAGTGTGGATAAGCCCAAAGATCCAAGCTTTTTAAACGTCACCATTTGACAAACATTGCTGGGAAAACTGGAAAGCGGTCTGGCAGAAATGAGACTTAGACCAACGCCGCAACTCCTCGGCCACAGCACCTTCCAGGTGGACACTGCAACCGTAAGAGGCAAGATCAGAGCACAAAAACAAGCCGGCCGGACGGGCAGCCTGAAGCGGTGGGAGGCCGCTAGAGAAGGCAGACTGGCTGGCTGACGGCTCGGGAGTGAAGAGCTTCCGCAAAGACAATATTCATTCATCTAGGATAAGAGGGGACAGAGTAGGAGCAAATCTTTTTAACCAAATTTCTCTGATAAGGGTTTGGTCTCTAAGAGACATAAACAATTAAAATATGTATCTACAACACATATATGTGACATGTATGCACATCTGTATGACTAAGAGCCATTCCCCAATAAGAAATAATAAATCAAAAGTGGTCAAAGGATACGAACAAACAGCTCTGAAAAGAACAGTGAAGCATCATAACCAGACATAAAGCAGATCTATAAGAGAAGGCAAATCAAAACAACCGGACGTTTCACCGGACACTTTGCAAACTGGCAAAGATGACCAAAAATGGCAATGGTCAATGTTGGGGGCGCTGTGGGAAGGTAGGCACACTACATTGTTGGTGGAGCTGTGAAATGGGACAACCATTTTGGAAAGAGAGTTAGAATTAAGCAAACAAAGTGACTAAAATGCTCATACCCTTTACTGGGCTTATAGTCTGAGGAAGTCATCAATAAGAAGAAAGTCCCCATATACTCCAAAATATTTATAGCAGCACTTTTTGTGACAGCTAAGAAACGGAACAAAGCAGACGTCTATCGACTAGGGAATGGCTAAGTCAGCTGTGGTCCATGGAAGTAATGTGCTCTAAGAAATGATGTGTGCAACAAATACAGATAAGCATGGAAGAATCTAAATGAACTGAGGCAGCAGTCAAGAACACAAGATACGTGATCACTAAAATGATGCAAAGTACAAAGTAGCTGCAAAAGGGAAGGCCACCCCGGAACCCCCAAAGAGAAGGCTACCCCGGAACACAAAAGGGAAGGCCACTCCAGAATACAAAAGGGAAGGCTACACCAGAACCCCCAAAGGGAAGGCCACCCTGGAACTCCAAAAGGGAAGGCCACGCCAGAACCCCCAAAAGGAAGGCCACCCCATAACACAAAAGGGAAGACTACCCTGGAACCCCCAAAGGGAAAGTCACCCCAGAACACAAAAGGGAAGGCCACCAGGAAACCCCCAAAAGGAAGGCCCCAGAACAATGAAGATCAAATAGAACTTGAATGCAAACGAGAGATGAGGAGCCACCCTTAACCATCCTTCCCAGGAGGGGTCACACAAGGCACGTTCTTGGTCTTTCTCAATGCACAATCAGTGCTAACATCGTTCATCCTATGGTATGGCCCTCTGGGGGCAGGGAAGGACACCTTGGATAACTGTGGTGACATAAAAAAAAACCAGAAAGTGAGGGTAAAAAATTATTTTAAAGCAAAACACAAAATGAGAGCTTGGGCAAGCTCCTTCTAAAGCTTCTGCTCAGCACCCACTTGCATATGCTTTGCTAATGTGGCCACCAGATGGCAATCTTGGTCCCCACACAAGGCCTCTGTGGAGAGACTGGGAGTCAGGGCAGAAGAGGGTCTTCCTGAGTGGCAGAGAAAAGTTGCAAAGGTCTGGGGACGGCCAGAGCCCCTCTTCCCTCAGGATCCCAGTACCCCGATGAGTCAGGTCTAGGGGATTCTCCCCAGGATGACCAGCATTCTTTTCCTGGCTCTGGGGACATGGTACTCCCATGTAAACATAGGCATGTGAGCCTATACAGGCTGGGGTCTCCATTTGTCTGAGGCTCAGCCTCTGCCTTTACTCAGCAGATCTGGAGCTGCTTGTCTGGGAAGGGAGATTCAGCCTGACACCGGAATCTACTGTCTCAGCCGCTGATTTGCTGGATGGCCTTGGACAAGTGGCTTTCTTTCTGAGTCTACCTTCCCTTTGCTCTGTTCCCAGGTGGATCTTGAGCACAGATGATGAGCAAAGCCATGGTGTTTTTGAAGTCTCCTAAAAAAAGGGCCTGAGAGTTTTTATTCCCAAAACAGGACACATACCATAGTCAAGGGAAAGGGATCTGATAGTAAGGAAGGCCCTGCCTAGTACTTCTTACTGATCAGTTCCAATCTATGATTATTAGGATCACATACATACAGAGTACTGTGGCAGAAAACATTTTTCTAATCCGCCCTTAAAAACCTATGTACTTAAGATGATGCACACACACATACACACACACACACACACACACACACACACACACACACACAGCACCCATACAAGAGCAGATCACAACAGGCTTCGCTAGGCTGACTCTCCAGGGTCTGAAGGGGCCAGTGGGAGGAAAATGAGTAGCCAGCAGCTCAAATATGAGGAGGGGCTCTGCCCCAAAGCGCTGGGCCCTGAGCTTGCCTCCCCTACATACGGCCCCCCAGTCTACAGAGAAAAACACACGGAACCCTTGAATCACTGGGAGTGCTGGCCTCTGCATCAAGAGTTTGCCTAGGGTCCCACTTCATGAAGCCATCAGGGATAATAGAGATTCCCAGAGTAGCAATAGGAAAAAATACTGGATGTGGAATCAGAAAGACCTGGGAAGACTTGGGGCTAAATCTGAATTCTGCTGCTCTCAAACTGTAAGACTGGGCAGATCACCTCCCCCAGACCTCTATTTCCTGCTGTGAAAAAGGAGGCCTGGCCTATGCCGCTACTAGTCACTTTTCAAGCCTCGGAGCTTTCCTCAGCAGGCTTCTTCCTACCTTGAGTCAGGCCTGGGGTGCCTTCCTGTCCTGGGGGTGGCCAGTAGGTGGGAGCCCAAGTCTTCCCAATAACGGGGCCCACAGAAAGATGTGAAGGGACTCCATCACCCAACAAGGAGATACAGGCAGCTTCCGAGTTGCCAGGCTGCACTGTTCTTTGTCTGGTTTCAGAGCACTTAGATCTGAAGTAGCAAGAATCCACTGATTTCTGGTCCTTCTCACCCTTGGTATACCACCGGACAGCCCAAGAACATGTTGGTTTCCCAGATCACCAATGTAAATGTTTCTAAGTGAGAAACAGACACACAGACACAGACACAGACACACACCCCTTTGTGGAAGTTTACAGACTCAAAGTAGGAGGGAAGGGGTTACATGTAGAGGCGGGAAGGACTACACAATCATGCTTCTTATGACCACCACAGACAGCATAAACGACTTTGATGTGGCTGAAAGAACCATGGCTGGCTCTGGATTCTGGCACCCACAATGACCTGCTGCTCCCCTGCCTCCAGACATTCTGGCTGATCCTAAATGCAGGCTGATCACACCACTCTTTTTTTTTTAATTGACTTGTTTACTTTTAGTTTACAAGATTCAGTTCCAGAATCACTTAAGTTTCAGATTTTTCTCCCCTTCCTCCCCACTCCCCACCCCCTCCATGGTGGCATGCAATCATGTGTAGGATCTGCAAACTCTTTCACATTGTACAATAGTCTGGTTGTATAGGGATCACACCACTCTTGATTTGAAAAACAAAGCCCAAAGTCCGAGACGCTGAATGGTCTTTTTCCCTGGCCCTTAATCAGGGCCTGGGTCCTGAGAGAGCTCCTCCTGCCTTTGCTCCTCCTGTCCTCCAGACCTATAATGTTATACTCTAGAAAGTCCAGTCAGAAGAGTCCCCTCTCTCCTTCATGAGCTGGTGTGTGGGAGAGACTGAGCCAGAGCCAGAATGAGAGCAGGCTTAGAAGAGGCAATGAAGACATTCTCTTTTGGGAGATGAATCAAGAAGAAAGCCTGGAGAAAGCCTGTCCTAAGGGCCACTGGGGATACACAAACAAAAGCCAAGGCCCCTGTCCCCAGGGAGCTCCCACTCTGACAGGAGAATTCTGGCAGAGAGCTCAGCTGCCTGGCAAGGCCTCAGCTCTGTCCATGATAGGCCCCAGGCACAGCAGAGGTAAGGGCCACGCACAGGTTTCCCTGTAGACTGCATGCATGGCAGTAGCAGAGAAGAACATTAAAGTGCTTGTGAACTTTTTCTAATCTGTCTGGTCAGTTCCCAGATCTGTTATAAGCCAAACAAGTTTAAAAGTAATACCCTAAGTTCCTTAGAAAGTTGCTTTGGAAATGGGCTGGGAGACTCTGAGGCTGGGGCGTTGGTGTGGAACAGGTGTTGCCCAAGACCCTCATTTCAAGAGACTAAGACCAAAGGAAGAAGTGTCCTGAGCAAACAGGGCTGACCTCACTTGGGTGGTGGTGCCCAAGCAAAGACTCTTCCTAAGACTTCCCTCCCAGACACTACTTGGTTAAAACCATTCAGTTGGAAATCGGATAGGAATTGCTCCAGGCAGCTTCACTCAGGGGCTCTTGTGGCTGCCCCTGGGCTCCAGGCCCCTGACCCCACAGGAGCCCAGGTGCCTCATGCTCAGGGCTAGCCCTCCCGCTTCTACAGAAAGCAGCAGGAAGTCAGACCAGTTCCTTCTCAAAGTTTCAGGAAAGCATAGCTGGGGGCTGGAAACTTTGAAAGAATCATCTGTGTGGCAAATCCCCTGCTTCACTGCCTGAGAGATGCCAGCGTCCCATGCACAGGAGAGAGGCAGCACAGCCATCAACAGTGGCTCCGAAAAGATAATTGCAATGTGGTACCCGCTGAGTTGGGCCCAGCAGTTGGGCTGCTGGCGGGAGCAGCACAGCTGTCAAATGGGATCTTAGGGCTGCTCTGGGTTGGGAAGGGCAGGCCAGGGGAGTCTGGGCAAGGCCAAGGAGGTCAC
Source organism: Pseudocheirus occidentalis (assembly GCA_028646575.1). Lineage (NCBI taxonomy): Eukaryota > Metazoa > Chordata > Mammalia > Diprotodontia > Pseudocheiridae > Pseudocheirus > Pseudocheirus occidentalis. Next base: position 380,840,476 of record CM053593.1, read on the forward strand.
CACATAGAACTTGCCCAAACCAATGGGCTGCCCTCACGAGCAACCAAACCCCAAGCAAGGATCCATCTGAATAGGATCAGGCAAGGAGGAAGCTGGTGCTGACTGAAAAGAGAAGGAAAAGCCATCGTGTTCTGTGGTTCCACATCCTTGCTGTGGCTGCTGTGGCAGAATGACCCGCTTCCCAGGACAACATGAGGAGGAAGTAAGGCTGCTGTCCAAGGAGTGAGCTGCACAGCTTTAGAAGCCGACTCTGGCTGAAGGCCTGCTAGTGGACCATGCATGCCTGAAGACTCTCTGGGTGTCTCTGGAAGGCCTGGTCACACCCCACTGAAGGAGAGCGATATTAGGCAGTGCCAAGTGTAGCCAGGGCTAGTCTGGGCAAATACAGAAACTCATCTACACTGGATACTCCCTAAAGGCAGAGACTACATCCTATGAATCTTTCTACAGCGAGGGGACTGACATGAGAGGAAGGTGGAGAGGGAGATTCTCCAAGGGGTTGGAGCTTTTAGAGAGCAAAATGAAGAGTGTGAAATGTCTTCAGAACCATCTAGGCTAGAATATCCCTGATGATCTGTGACTGGGGTTCAAGAGAGACTAAGACTGGATAGACAGATTCCATTATCTCCCACTGGAGCTCATGAAGCCACTGAGATAGCATGGAGCCCCCAGGAAACCCTCCTCATGAGAGCAGGTGATGGAGCCCGGTATTGGTTAAGCACCTGGCAGGTTCCCCGGCCCTGACAAGCCTCCACCTCTTAGTGGCTTTTTGACACCAACTGCTCCTTCACCCTAAACACTTCTTCCTTCCTCAGCTTCCATGACACTGCTCTCTCCTTCAGTTTGCAAGACCATTCCTCCTTCTCTGTGCCTGGTGGACAGCTGGGTGGGGCAGTGGATAGAGTACTAGCCTAGAATCAGAACCACTGGGGTCCAAATCCAGCCTCAGACTCTTCCTAGCTGTGTGGCCCTGGACAAGTCACTGAACTCTGCCTCAGTTTCCTCATATGTAAAATGGGCAAAGCACTTGAGCATCTCTGCCAAGAAGTCTGACACGACTGAAATGGCTGAATGACAGCAAGACGTCTGGTATGTGCCGAGTGCTTTTACAACTGTTGTCACTTGAGCTTCACAACTACCCCCCTGGGAGCTAAGCACTGTCACAAATGAGGAAACTGAGGTAAACAGAGACTAACTGATTTGTCCAGGGTCACAGAGCTGGGAAGTGTCTGAGGCAAAACTTGAACTCAGGACTATCTGACTCCAGGCCAGGTGCTCTATGTACTCTGGCTCTCCCTAGCTGCTGGTGAGGAGTAAGGAAAAGGCCACTGCATCCAAGGGTTAAGAGATCCTTGATGACCCAGGGAAGAGGCCAGGCTGGGCACCAGACTGGAAGGCATCATGGAGTGAGTGGTGAGCAGGGAGGACCCGAGTTGAGATGGTGCTGAAGTAAAGGAGCCATCTAGGAAGAGAGCTGCTGGGGATGGCGATGGGGATGAGAGAGGAAGGGGAGGGGAGAGGGAGGAAGGAGGGGGAGATGAATGACAACACAATTACTGGGGTAAGTGCTCCAGGAGAAAATGGAACTGTATTGAGGCCACAAGAAGAAGGGGTGACTTGATCCATAAAAGCCTCACCCCTTCTTCCTCAGAAAAGGAGAGAAAGAGGTAAAGCTGCAGGGGACTTCTGGGTAAAGCATGGTGGGGAGACTCCCTCTCCAACCCTCAGAGGGAAGAGTAGTACAGAGACAGGGCGGATGGACCATGTGCCTTCCACCTTCTACTGTACTTGTCCCCAGCCCCACTTCCAACCTCCTCTGGAAAGAGGAGTGATCTCTTCTACTCAGTGATGAACAGTCTCAGCTCTGGTCATACCTTCCTGTCCCAGGGGCTCTGAACTCCTGTAGTCCGTCATTCAAACCCTTTTCCACACCCTTCCCACCTGATTCCTCATTCCCATCCCCCTCAACCCTCCCACCTTAAAGTTCTGACCAAACACCCCCCCATCCGTTGGGACCCCTGGGATGACTGTTCCATAGGAAACAAACTCCCCTTTCCCCTAAGTCATTTCCTCTCCCATTCCTCCCATCTGTGAGCTCTTACCAAACCTGGCTCCCCACAATGACACAGACTCCCTGGCCACCCTTTCCAGCACTGGCTGAACCTTCACTCATTCTCTTAGGCTCACAGGTCAAGGTGGGAGAGATGGAGCCCAAGCAGCTTTCTCCCCCTTTCTCCATCACTCAATAATCTTTCCTCCTTTGAAGTTCATGCTTTTCATATCTGCCAACGAATCAAAATTCTGGTAGTTGTTGTGTCACTTGAGTCCACAGCCCTCCTATCATTTCACGATTATGCTTAGCCAGGCCTCAGCCTCGGATCATTCCCGCCATTTGTCACCTCCACCTTCGCACCTACAAATGTTCTGCTCAACAAACATGGAGATCACACAACTGCTCTGACTGGGTCTGCTACACATTTATGCTACACAACCTCACCTGCGCCCTCACTGCTGCCAGGTGATCCTGCCACACCTCCCTTATCAACTCCCCCATTCTCCACAGAGGCTCTTTCAGGCCTTTTCATTCCTCCTCAGACTCCCTTGGGTCCCCGCTCTCCTCATAGCTGATAATCTTGTCCCACATTTTACAGAAGCAAATTGAGGCCATTCACCATGAACTCCCTCTTCTCTCCGTCTTCCTCACATCCCATCACTCGGGCGCCTTCTGTCCCTCTCTCTTCCTTCACCCCTGTCTCACGTGACCAAGGCCCACCCCTCTGCTGGTTCATGTGGTCCCATCATCCCCCCTCCATAAGGCTGTCCCCTTGGCCATCCCTTCTCTGTCCCTTACCTTCACTCTCTCCTCTACTGGCTCCTTTCCTACTGCCTATGTCTCCCTCATCCTGAAAAATACCCTCCCTTGTTCCTTCCATCATTATTACTCAGTTTCTTTTCTGCACTTTATACCTAAACTCCTAGAAAAGGCCCACTTTCTCTCCTCTCTCTCAAACCCTTACAGTCTGGCTTCTGAGCTCACCATTGCACCCAAGCTGCCTCTCCAAGTCACCAGGGATCTCTCAGTGCCCAACCCAGAGGCCTTTCCTCAGTCCTTGTCCCCCTTGGCCTCTCTGCAGCCTCTCTCTGCCGGGCACTCGACTCTACACATTCTCTTCCTACCAGAGACCAAGCCCTCTGCCTCTGGGGCAGTCTCTAGTCCCCTGCCCTGGAGGACCTTGTACAGCTCTGCCTCATCTTTAAGTCAAGACATTGCCCTCCAGATGTTCTTGGTCCTCGTCCAGAACCAAGGACAGACAACAGCAGTCAGATTGTGCCCTCTGAGCCTCGGTGTCCCTCTGGGCTCCGTCCTGGGCTCTCTTCTCTCCTCCCTCTACCCTGCTCAGCTCCCATCTCTATACTGATGATTCTCTAGCTGCCTTTCAGACATCACTTGGATGTCCAGCAGACAGTTTAGGACCCGTCCAAAACTGAGCTCCTTCTCTTTCCCACTAACCCCCCTCCTTTTCCTATGACAGGAGGGGGCACCCCATCCTCCCAGAGCCTGAACTCCTCAGTGTCTCCCTCCCCGCCCCCACTGCCAATCTCCCACCAAGGCCCATCCATTTCACGCCCCCCATCTCTCTCTAACACTGGCCCTTCTCTTTTCTCATTAGCTCTGGGGTGTCTGCCTGCCTCCCATCTCTCTCCACTCTGATCCACCTTCCTCCTCCACTCAGTCACTAACGTGATTTTCCTACAGCACAAGCTCAACCACGTCACCCCCACCCCCCTTAACTAAGCCCAACAGCTCCCTGTTGCCCCGAGAACAAATACACAGTGTTCTGTCTGTCGTTGAGAGCTGTGCATACACCAGCTCTCTCCCACCTTTCCAGTCTTCTCATACCTCATTCCCAGACATACAGGGAATGCTGGCCTCCTGGCTGCCCCACTCCTTGGCTATAGGTGCTGTCTCTGTCTCCCTGGATGCTGTTACAGCCCCATTCAAGGCCCTCTTTTACCAGAAGCTTCTCCCCCTCTTAATTCTAGTGTCTTCCACCGCTTCATTACGCCCTGCTGATCTTGCAAAGGCTGCTGGCTTGCACACTGTTACCGCCATCAGACTGCAAGCTCCTTGAGGGAAGGTACTGTCTTTTGCCGCTTTTTGCATCCCCAGCCTTATCCCAGTGCCTGGCATGAGGTAAGGGCTAGGTCAATGCTTGCTGACTGGCCTAAACTTTTTTGAAAGGGGAGGTGAGAAGATCTGCTTCTTGAAGGAGATGGGAAGATTTGGAAAAGCCTCTGAGGATAAGGGGGGGTGGAAGCTAGCCAAGAAAGAATGCAAGCAGTCTGGGCAGGCCTCAGTAAGGGCCCAGTTGAGAGGAGAGAGCTCCTTTCACAGTGGACCCTGTGGGCACTATGGTGCAGGGTACGAGGGTGTGCAGCAGAGCGACTGGGCACTTGGGTCTTGGAATCAAGAAAATCTGGGTTCGAATCCTGTCTCAGTCACTTTCTAGTCTAGTGGGGAAACTGTGCCTCTGTGCCTTGGTTTCCTGATAGGCAAAGTGAGGGGTTTGTCTTTGACTCTAAATCCAGGATTCTGGGAGCTGCATGGGGATTCAGGGTGGAGGACTGCCAGTACGTGAAGGGCAATGGGACAGTGGGGGGCTACAGAGCAGAGAGGACATTTCAACTAATGTCAGACGATGAAGACAGCACAGCGGGACTGATGGACTCGGAGGACGGGGAAGAACAGAGGCTGCGCTGAGCAGGAGAGTGAGACGGAGGAAGGGATTGAAGGGCAGGGGACTGACCACAGCTCAAAGCTAGAGAGGTTGCAAAGGCAGAGAAACGTTCATCTCTGCTGCATGAACATTCTGGCCGAGGAAACGGGCAAGGCTGAGAATCTGCGGCACGGGACGCTGCCAAGGCTCAGGAAGAGGAAGAGGAATCCTGCTTGTAGAATGCAGCTCTTTGAGGATGGAGACAGTGATGTTTCTGTGACATTTGCCCCTGGTAGTGCTTTGAATAAATCATGAGTCCTTCCTGAATTTGACAGAACCCGAGTGGCTGTTAAATTCTCAGTGATTCTATATCCGTAAGATCTCTCAATTCTGCCTACCATGAACTTAAAATTTTTTTTGATAACTGTTTCAGTATGATTAGAATTCTCAGTAACTCCATGTATTTTATTTAGTGCATTTAAAACCCTAATTCTGAAGAGGGGTTCATGACATTCACAGGGACAGGGCAGATAGATGCCCCTGATTTTCAGGCTCTTTTCTATTCATCCACATGGCCCTTTTCATTTTAAGTACCCTCGAGCAGAACCTCATCCTTAGAGGAGGCTCCTTCTAGCTCAGCTCAGCCCGTGACCTACCCAACAGGTCCCTCCCCTTTCCAGCCCATCCTCCACACAGCTGCCAAAATCACCATCTCACTGTCTGATGCCACTGATCAAAGACCTTCAGGGGTTCTTCCTCGCCTCTAGTCGAAAATGCAGAATCCTTATCATACCAGCTTTCAAGAGCTTCCTGATCTTCCTTCAACCAATCTCATTTCCCTCCTTCCTGCACCATTCTAGCCAACTTGACCAGTTGGTTGTCTTACCCCAGCTTACCAAGCCGTGCCCTGCCTGACACCAGCCTTCCTCCTCCCCCGTCAGATCTCCTCTCCTTTTGGGCTCAGCTCACCCACCTCCCATCCTACCCACCATGATAGTAACATCTTCTGCCTCCTCCAAGTACCTGGTTATATGTTAACTATCTCCTCTTCTCCCCAGTAGAATGAAAGGCCCTTGAGGGCACTTCCAATTCTGCCACCCCCCACCATACGCACCCCGCACACCAGCACCTAGTACAGGCCTTTACATATGAAATCAAATAGAAAGTGCTTTGCAAGGCCTACAGGGCATTAGCTATGTCAGTCTCCAGTACTTACTAAATGTTTGCAGGGCTGAACCACGGTCCTAAGCATGGGAAGTGGGGAGGCTACTCTGACCCAGGCTTGGCCCATGCTGACCACCACCTTTGCTCAGTGAGGACGATTAATTCAACCTTCGGAAACCATTGAAGCCATAAATCAGATCTGTGGCTGGGCAGCTGCTCAAAGCACACACTGCCAACTGAGAGTGTTGAGAGCAGACATCCCAAATTGCTGTCTTTGGGCACTGGGGCTTATGGGAAGGGCCAAGCAGGATGCCTGGGAAAGGTCAGGCCCTAGCTGAGGCATTTCTCTGACAATTCCCCTTGGTTCCACATGTAGCCCGGGTCCCTGCAACCTGTGGACACTCCAACCATTCCCATAAAACCACAGAAGAATGAATGAGGCCTCATCCACATGTATGGAAAATCCCAGGAGGTTGAGGCCTCTGGAGCCAGACATAACAGGGCATGTGGGTTTAGGAGGAGCCAGGTTTCCTCCTCTGTGGAGCTTTCTCTTCATCTGGCCTCATCTGCAGGACAAGCAGGAGGGGTACAGCAGCTTTAATGTCTGCTTCCTCATCTCATTTGTCTAACTGAAGAGGCAGATCCCACCATCGCTGCCAGGGCAGCGCTGTGGCAGGGAATTCGCTACAGGAGGCTGGTTAAGTTGACACTGTAGAAACTCCTTCGTCAGCGTAAATCTAGACGGGAAACCTCACCGAGCTACTGCTCCCCTCCTGAGGTCCAGGGCTGTGCTCATGGAGAGCACATGGGCAGTAGCCCTGGCTCCTTCTCTCTTATTTCCGATGTCAGAAAATTCCTGCTAAGCAGAACCAGGTGGCAGTTAGTGTTGTAGTGTATAGCAATGTTGGGTAATTAGGGCCTGCTGGCCCACAGAGGGTGTGGACATAGCCTCCTTTCTCTGGTTCAGGCCTTCAGCCAACTGGAAGAGGACCACCAAGCAATGAGAAGTGGCCAAGGCTGCATGGGAGCCCTTCCCTAGCTGGGGAGGGTGCGGGAAGCCCTGGAGGACTGCTTGGCTGCCTGCCTGCCCTCCCCTCCTGTGGCCTGTGCCTGTGGCAGGAGGTGGGTCAGGGTGAGAACCATGGTCAGGGATGGGACCTTCAGAGCAGACCTCAGCTGGGCCACTGACAAAACCGCATGGAAATCAGGTTCCCACTTCAAAAGTTAGCTTCTGGCAACCAGAGACTCCAGGGAGAAGGGAAACACACAAGGATAAAAGCTCCTGAGGTCAGAGGAGGAGCTGGGCTTGGCGCCCTTTCCCCTAAGCCCCACTTAGTCCTCTTCTGGCCCTTCCTGAAGGAGCTTCTCTTGCTCCCCAGAGCCCTGGGCCAGCCAGCTTACAAAGTGGATGATTCAGACCCTGGCAGCAACTCTGCTGAGATGGGGTGGGGGATTGGCCCAGCCAGAGGGCAAGAGGGCAGATGTGCTCAAGGCCCATCAGGTAGTGAGGAAGCAAGGAGGCAGCCGGGCAGGCCAGCGGCCTGAAATGGAGCACATTAGCACTTTTACTGTGGCATTAATGCAGACACTACCTAGAAATGCAGATCAGAATTCACCAGGAAACTTCCCATTCGTGGAGAAAAGATTCAGAATGGGCATCTCCTGTGGGGCCTCTCCCCTTACCACCCTCATCACAAACGTCCCTACCTTCCATCCTGCTGGGGGCTGCAGCCCCTCAAGGAGGGAGCGTCTGCTTGTTCATGAGGGATGGGTTTTCAGGAGCTGCAAGGGAGCGTGGGGGGTGGGAGGTAGGAGGGCCGGCAGGCTGTCTGAAGGCCATGGCCACTTTCCCTCACAAATCCACACTGGCCTTGTGGGCTCAGATGTGGGAACTGAGCTTTCCTCTAGCAGCTTTTCCCCTCCATATTCACTTTTCCAGTCCCACAGCTGAGCACAAGGAGGCTCAGGGGAGAGCTGGGAGTGGGTGCCTGGCCTGTTTTTCTTAGTCTGAATCAAAAGCAGAATCCGTGGCCACTCGGGGATGGGCATATCTTCTCTGTGCCACAGCCTGGCGTGGGGGAAGGGAGGAAAGGCTGCTGGTGCTTCCAGCATGCTGGGCTGGGGCTGGCAGAGCCTGGGGACTTAGCAGATCTCTGAGCTGAGAAGGGCCTGTGAGAGTGGGCAGTCTACCCAGAGAGTGCCCAGGCCTTGGCCCAGTCACAGATTAGGCTTCAGACTCCACCCTGAGTATGGCAAAGCTCCCCATGACCTGGAGTGCTTCTCAGTACTACCAGCACGACTGTACTCCACTGCTAGGAAAAACACAGTCAGTTTTCCCCTCTTAGAGAACTAAGTTCTCTGCCTGTTTCACTCTCAACAGAGAGCAGTGGAGGCTGAGCCCACTGCAGGGGAGCTCACACCAGGTACCATGGCAGCAGCATGGGGTAAACAGGCCAGGGGCTTGCTGCCAGAGCACTTGTCCACTCCTAGGAGGATGTGCTAAGTCCTTTCCCAGACCTCTTAGTTCCACCTGGTCTAGAGCATCTTCTCCCAGCCAGACAATGAGGGAATGGGTGAGTCTGCTTCAGACCCTCCCTCTCTAGTTCGTCTCGGTGGGGCACACTGTGCTCCCACTGTTCACTTTCCCTTTCCCTTTTCTGGATGATAATGTTTTGACTACAGCTGCCGGCATTCGAGGCTGCCTGCCCCTTCCAGAACAGACTGTCTGAGCTGCAGGAGCCTCAGAGTCCAGCCCATTGACACACCTGTGCACACAGAAGCTCTGCATCAGAAGTATCCAGCAGTACGGAAGAGTAAGGCCGCTCAAGGCAGGTGGGCCCACGTCTGCCTCTCCACCCTGGCTCTGCCCTCGCCACATCTTGGTTCTGCCTGGCCTAGAACACAGCTTCAGGGCCTGACTCAGGGGCTGTCTCTGCCCCCTGCAAATGCCCCGCAAGTCTCTCCTCTGAGAATGCTCTCCCCTCTGCACTCCTCCACCATCCCGAGGACCGTGTGCTCCCAGTGAGGAGGGCCTACATCTATCCATCTTTTTATTCCAGTGAATTACACACAGGGGGTGGTTAATCATGGCTGAATGAACAAATGACTTCCAAACCCAGCCAGTGATTGGTTTTCTCAGGTATGCCAGAGGTGGAGAAGCTCGGTCTCTGTGCTGAGAGAGGAAGGCAGGGAGAGAGAGACAGAAAGATGGCTACGATGGATGGACAGAATGAAGGTGACTGCATGATCTCAACTGGGTTTCCTTGGAAAAGATACTCAGTGGTTTACCTTTCCTTCTCCAGCTCATTTTACAGATAAGAAAACTGAGACAAGCAGGGTTAAGTGACTTGCCCAGGGCCACACGGCATTTGAGACTGCATTTGAACTCTGGTCTTCCTGACTCTAGGCCTAGGATTCTATCCACTGAGCCACTTAAGTCCTGGGGATACAAATCCAAGCAATCAAGATGACTCCTGTCTCCAAAAGAGTCTATATTCTAATGGAGGAAAATACCCCATAAAGGGAGCTGGAGCAGAGGAGAGGCAGTGTGTGTGTGGAGGCCTATGTTCCAGTCTACGAAGGCCACAGCCCAGGACCTGGGGACGGTGCCCAAGGTTTCCAGAGGCAGAAATGGAGGTCCTGTCCCAAGTAGCACGGTCATGAGATGACTGGGAAGTGGGGTGGACTCTGGGAGTGCCCTGCCTCACTGTGAGTCCTCTGGAGGCCATCCCTGGCTTCCTGTCTCTAGGCCCTCAAGGAAGGGCCTCAGGACTGCCCAGGAGAAGCAAGCGCCCTCGTTTAGAGGAGGGGAAGCCATGGGCTGCTGTGGGCAGCCCGCTATCACCTGGCCAGGCCGCTTCGCCCTGGCCAGCCTGTCCATCGTTGGGCACGTGACGCAGCGCTCGCTCTCAGAAGGCTGAGCTAGCGGAAGCTCTCTGCCGACTTAATGGAACATGCCTAATTTGCCCTAATTAAATTACTCGGCTATAGATGATTATCATTTAAAACTGATACAATAAGTAGGTTTGTGTGATTAGTCGCCAAGCTGACAAATGAATACATTTATCAGACGGCATCTTGGCCTCGCTCACTGCACACATGAAACCCTGCAGATGAAGAAATTAATTTTCTTTCCTCCGCAGTTATTAAGAGTTATTCCAATTGTAACGACACTTCTCATCACGGTGGGGATGTGACATGGTACATTCGACAAGGCCATCAGTTATGTGGCTTTAAATCACAGTCACACACTCACTCACACACACACACACAGTTACACAGACAGACACAAACACTCCATGGTGAAAGGAACAAGAAAATGCCCTTTGCCCTGGACTCGCCAGCCTCTTCTCCCAAGCCTGCAGTGCAGGCCCTCTACGCCCTACAAGCCCAGAGACCCCAGAGTTTTCCAGTCTTTACTCAAAAGCTTGGAGCTGGTTAAGACTCATGGCTTTGGGGCAATGCCCGCTCCCCTGCCTTTCTACAGTTTCCTTTTATGAAGGAGGACTACCACGTATCAGACCCCTCACTAAGCCAGCAGCCTCCCAGGCCCACGTTACACAGAAATCCTGAGAAGCAGAGCCACAATGACTCTAAAAGCTTTGGGCTGATGGTCTGGTTTCATCTCCATATTCCACATCCTCAGGAAAGACATGACAGACGCTGGGCACCAAATGTCTTCCCTTTCTTTCCCAGAGCATGGCAGAAGGTAATTCCCAGGGTCCTGCTTTCTCAACCAACAAGGACAAATAAGCCTAAGGAGAGAGCTTGGACAGAGCCCAGCCACATACAGAGGCTCCAATGACCTTGACCCCATGGGGACAGATCTGCCCTCAGCTGGCCAGGCCTCCTCCACACACTGAACTAGCTCCTGATTTCACTCATCTAGCTGTTGGTCCAAGAAGGACGTCTACACCACCTCATCCAACCATTCAATGCCCTTCTATTCACTCTTGTGGGCACCAGCCAAGACCCACCACAAAGAGACTGGCCTAGGACACAGACCCTCTGGACTCTTCTGTGCCCCTGCCCTGATCTACAGGGCCCAGGGGAGAAGGGCAATGCCCTTACCTGCAGACCTTTCCTCTACAATTGTGCTTCTGACTCTTCCTTTTTCAAGACTCTTGAAATCCACACAGCTGCCTCTTCTTTTCTCATCACTCACTGCCCAACCATCAGCCATCCTCCCAAGTGTTTCAATGCATTTAATGCCTGGCTTACCATCTTCTCTGCCCCTTCCTCCAGTATACAGGGCTTTGCTATTCCTGTTGATGACCCCTCTAGCAAGTCAACAACATCATCCCTCAATGGCCTCTTTCTTCTCCCTCCTACTTTGGCACTCAGAGACACTTTGTCCCATCCCCCCGGGGAGCCATATCCCCCCATCTCCCCGGGAGCCCCCCCATTCCACTGGGCAGCCCCATCTTTGTCACATATGGGCCACCACTGCCAACCTCTGTCCCTCAGACTGGGAATGTTCTGTACCCTCCCCTCTTCTTGCCAGTGCCTCAGCATCTATGGGAGGCCTTTTAGAGACACACAGAGGGACTACGTCCTGTTTGTCACCGCTTCCTAGGCCTAGCACTGGGCTTCTGGCACAAAGCAGGGACTGGGTAAATCGTGCTGAGAGGTCTACTCAATTCTGCTGCCCCCAAGATGCAGACCTCTGACACTCTGCTTGGGGCCTATGACCTCCAGGACTTAAGGTTCACACCAAGACCATTTCTACACTGATCCTGAACCAGTCTTCTTCTGCCCCTACCTTCCCCACACAAGCCTTCCTTGGCTCCACACCCAAGCTCGGCCCCAGAGCCATGGCCGGCCAGCTCTCATCCTCATCCTCAGGCACAGGAAACACTCAGAATCACCCAGAGATGAAGGGAGTAGCAGAGCCAGAGCAGAACCCAGGCAAGCTCAGCTTTGCCAAGACTTGCACACAGCGAGTGAGGGCGTTGAGCCTGACGTCAGAGAGCCTGGGGCTTGAACATTACTTCTGCGCCTCAGTTTCCTCATCTGCAAGACAGGAATAATCACATTTGCAGGCATCCAGGTGGCACCAGAGTGCACAGAGTGCCAGGCATGGAGGCAGGAAGACTCATCTCCCTGAGTTCAAATCTGTCCTCAAACAAGTCCTAGTTTGTGTGACCCTGGGCAAGTCACTGAACCCTGTTTGCCTCAGTTTTCTCATCTGTCAAATGAGCTGGAGAAGGAAATGGCAAAGCCCTCCAGTATCTCTGCCAAGAAAACCCCAAATGGGGCCACATGGAGCAGGACATGAATGAAAACAATGGCGCAACAACAGATCCTACTATAGGACCCGGCTCATGGGGCAGCAGGGAAGATGAGGCCATGTGTAAAGCATACAGAGATGCGTTATGCAAATGCCAGCTCATCACAGTCTTACTGGACAGAGCACTCAGGGGCCTGTGGTTAGCAGGGCTGCCTACTGCCCTTGCCCTGGGATTCTCACTGATCACCTCTTGAAAAAATCCCCAAAAGAAAACTCCTAGGAATGTTATAGCCAGGATCTGGAGTTCCCAGATCAAGGAGAAAATATTACAAGCAGCCAAGAAGAAATAACTTGAATATTGTAGAAATACAATCCGAATAACACAGGATCTGGCAGCTTCTACACTGAGGAATCAAAGGGCTTGGAATATGATATTCTGGAGATTAAAGGAACTGGGATTAAAACCAAGAATCATCTACCCAGAAAAACTGAGTATAATGTTTCAGGGGAAAATATAGTCATTCAATGAAATAGAATTATTGATAGAAAAAACAGAGCTGAAAAGAAAATCTGATATTCAAATACAAGAAGCAAGAGAAGCATGAGAAGGTAAACAGGGGAAAGAAATCGTAAGGAACTTATCAAAGCTGAACTATGTACATGCCAACATGGAAAAACAATAATTGTAATTTATGAAACTTTTCTCAGCTGAAGGGAATATAAATGTATAAATGTATATATATATACACAAACACACATGTATGTCTATATAGGATGGTATATATGTGTATGAATACATATTTGAGAGAGAGAGTGTGTGTGTGTGTGTGTACACACAGGTATATGTAGACAAAGGGCACAGGATCAACTGAATAGGAAGGGATGATACTTAAAAGGTGAAACTGAGAGGTGAGAGAGGAATGGAATGAGAAGAGACAGGGAAAGACAGAATGGGGTAAATTATCTCATGTAGAGGAGGCAAGGGATAACTTACAATGGAGGGGAAGAACAAGAAGGCAAAAGGGAAAAGGTCAACTTTAGTCTCATTGAATTTGGCTTATGGAGGGAATGACATACACTCTAAACTGGGTATCTCACCCACAAGAGAGTAGGGGGAAAGGAGATGAGAGGGGTGATGACGGAGGGGAGGGCAGGGTGAGGGGGAGGGTAGTTAGAAGCACACACTTCTGTAAAGGGACAGGGACAAAGGAGAGAAAAGAACAAGGGGGGGACAGGATGAAGGGAAATACAGTCAGTCTTTCACAATATGTCCACTGTGGAAATGTTTTGCATAACTACACATGTACAACCTGTATTGAATTACTTATCTTCCCAGTAACGGTGGGTGACGAGGGAGGAAGGGAAAGAATCTGGAATTTAAAATTTTAAAATCAAACATTTAAAAATTATTATTATTATTATTTACATGCAACTGGGAAATAAGATATACAGGCATTAGGGTACGGAGATCCATCTTGTCCTACTGGAAAGTCAGAGGGGGAATGGAGGAGGATATAGGAGAGAGTGCATTGGGAGAGGAGGTACACAGTTTTGGGGAGGTGGGTAGGGGAAAGACGGGGAGAAAATTTGTGACTCAAAATCTTGCAGAAATGAATGATGTAACCCAGCAGTTCTCAACCTATGGGTCACAACCCCTTTGGGGGTCAAACGGGGTCACCTAAGACCATCGGAAAAACACATATTTCTGATGGTCTTAGGAACCGAGACACGGCTCTTCTATCTGGCTCCAGGCGGGTCCACCCACATGCAGATACATCCACATATGAGAATTAAAGGGTTGCAGCATTAGGAAGGTTGAGAACCACTGATGTAACCTAAAAATAAACATTTTTTTAAATGAAAAAAAAAATGAAAGAAAGTACAAATATCTTGTTGGCTCCTTTCCTCCCAAGAGAACGTAGAAAGCCTTCTGCTTGCACCTTTGCTCCTCTGGAGGTGGCAGAAATAGGGTTCCTTGCAGACAGCGACCCCTCCAGTCACCTCTCTTGTTCTTTAATGCTCCAACTGGAAGGTACAGAGAAAGGCCTACTGTTCTCCCAAATGAGAATTAAAGAGATAATTGAAAGCATTGGCCAGAGACCACTCCCAGGGATAGAGAGGACGAATCTGGGCAGAGAGCTTCTCAGGAGGGCTTCATCCTCTCTTGTGCGAAATTCCTAATAGCCAGTATCTCAGAGAGGGCCAGAGGGGTGAAAGTTTTCCTTGAGAATATCCCAAGAAGGGCTAAGGGCCTCCAAGAAGTCAGAAAATGAGGCCCATGTATTGGCAGTAGAATCTGAAATAGGGCATAGCTGCAGCAGGCCACTCTTTAAAAAAGCAAAAGCCGCTGCTGAACAAGCTGGGAAGTCCCCAAGAGGGTGTGGGCACAGGTTTGGGTCCAAGCAGAAAGGAGGTTTGTGTAATAGGATGGATTCTCACCACCACACCTCATTAGCAAAAACATCTCACCAACATGGAAGGAGACTGAGAGGATTAGACATATGTAACAGTGGGCCATTACCCACAAGTGTGGTGGCCACAAACATCTCTGGAGGTCCATCAGGATGGGACGCCCACCATACCATTAAAACCTAGTGCAGGGAGGGATGGCAGAGAGGGTCAAGGTCAGTTAAAGCCCACAGAAGAAAAAAGCACTTTGCCTAATGTAACCAAGTGCTAAATCAGCCAAGAAAGTACTTATTCTGTTTTATAAGGTTACAGTATTTGGTCTCTGGGAATTTGAAAATTGTTTTGTTTCTAGGGCTTCTAATAGGCCTAGAATCTCATTCAGGCTGTTCCTCATCCCAGTCCTGGGTCCTCTGCTGATTCCTTCCAGCAGGATGTGTTATGGAGATGCTCCTGGCCCTCCAAGCCACAGGGAGAAAGAAAGGGTGTCTGTGGGTGCTCTTGGGGGGCTGGAGGGGCTGAGAGGGGGTGGTGGCGAGGAGATCCTCATCCAGGCCTGCAGTTCTCACTCTGGTCCTTCTCAGCTGTGCCTTGCTCCCCCTCACCTCTCTTTCTCTCTCCCCTCTCTTCTTCCTTCCCAACTTACTTCTCTCATTCCCTTTCTCTCCTGTCTTTCTCTTGCTCCTTCCCACTCCTTCCCAGACTCTTTCCTTCCTTCTCTCTTTCCCATATAGTAGAGCAAATACTGACTTAAGAAGGAAGGAAATGAGGAGATGTTTTAAAATGCCAGGTTCTGGGACAGAAGCAAGAAAAGACAGAATACCAGATCCTATTTTCATGACCCAGTCTACTCAGTGAAACATTCACTGGCTCATGGGCTTGGAGGGGACTTGAAGTGGCCATCTAGGCTAACTCACAACCCCCAAACAAGCCCCACTAGACCACACCAAACAGTGGTTATTCAAATGACTTTGCTTAAAAGCTGCTGTACTTCTACTGCTGCTCCCAAAGCTGCCCCGGCTACGTCTTGACAGCTGTGGTTGTTACTGAGTCTTTCCACATCTCCTAGTTCTGCTCCCAGGAAGAAGAAAACCAAGTCTGATTCCTCTTCCCAAGTCACTGGAGTTGCCATCACATGCCCTGAGTCTTCCCTTCCCTGGGACAAATACCTTCCGTTCTTTCAGTCTATCACCACATGGCATGGGCTGGAGGACTTCACCATTCTGGCTCTCCTCCTGGGGTCCTCTAGTTTAATCACGTCCTTCCTGAAACTTGGGACCTAGAACGAACTGTAATGCTCCAAGTGGGGGCTGGAGCGGAGCACAGCGGGCTCTCACTTGGTCTACCGGGAAGAAACCACCCAAAACTGCTTTTAGCTTTGCTGGCTGCCATATCTCATTGTTGACTTAGATTGAGATTGCCATCCGCTAACTTCTCAAGTGTTTTTCAGAAAAACTCCATCTCAATAGGCCAACGTGCTTATGAAATTCTTGGTTCATTTATCTCTATTAAAATTCCATTTTATACAAAAAGGAAAAAGACCTATGAGTACAAAAATATTTGTAGCAGCTCTTTTTGTGGTGGCAAAAAATCAGAAATTGAGGGGATGCCCATGAACTCGGAAATGGTTGAATGAATTTTTTTACATAATTGTGATAGAATACTATTGTGTTTTAAGAAAGGACAAGCTCAGAATGCTCTCAGAAAAACCAGGAAAGACTTAACGTGAACTGATGCAAAGTGAAATGAGTAGAACCAGAAGAACATTGTACACAGCAACAGCAATACTGTGTGATGATCTACGGTGAATAGCTTAGCTATTCTCAGCAATACAATGATCCAAGACAACTCTGAAGGATTCATGATGAAAAGTGCTGTCCATGTCCAGAGAATGAACTGGTAGAGCCTGAATGCAGACCAAAAATGCTCTTTCTTTATTTCTCGGGGCTCTGTTTTTTCTTTCATAGCATGACTCACATGGAAATGTGCTCTGCATGACCGCACATACATAAGCTGTGTCTAATTACTCGTCTTCTCGATGGTGGCAAGTGGGGGAGGGAGAGAATTTAGAACTCAAAATGTGAAAAAGAATGTTAAAACTGTTGTTACATAGAATTGGGAAAAGAAATATTAAATTACAAAAAAATCTTCTCTTTCATTAGATTCAGTCTAATGTTCTAGCCTGCCAAGATCTTTTTGCATCCTGTCATCCAGAGTGTTAGCTGCCCTTCCTTGTATCACCTGCAGATTCAATGAGGTCCCCACATACTCCTCTGTAAGGGCAAGAGAAGAAGTACTTAGTACCTCGTTTTCAGCTGTTTAATTATTTTGCACCTTGTTTCAGTTCAAGTGTCTTTAAGCCTTTCCCATGATTATTTCAAGTCTTTGTTAAGAAACAGAACTTGTGAAACCTACAGTGGGAGGAGCTTGCTGATGCAAAAGGAAGGAGCGGAACAGGGAGGAGCTAATGACCAGATAAAAAGCTGAGCACAAGCTGGGAGAGAGCAGAACTAAGAAGGGAACACTTGTGGTGGCAGAGCTGAGATGGAGAAAACGTGTGGTATCCCAGCACTCTGTCTGTTCTGTCTGTGTTGATTTGTATTTTAATACTTTGTACAGAAGCCCTGGGACCTTGCCGGAAGCCCCAAAAGAGGATTTTCTTGTTGTCTGTCTACAGAAGTCCTGGAGGGGAGTTTCAGAGGTCCTGGGACTACACTGACAATTTGTGTTGACCTCTCAGACCTTGTTTGTGTGTCTCTGTTGATTTCAGAGGTAGAAAGTGAATTGATGATGTTGCCGGCAATGTATGTGAATGTTGTTTTGGCTCTGTTTAGTTTTGTATTCCCAGAAACAAAAACTGTGAAGGACTTGAGGTGGACTGGACAGTGTGAGCTTCAATATGGAACAGGAACTGGACAAGGAACTGGATGAGGAGCTGGACAAGGAGCTGAGAGCTGCCTACCTATGAATCCAGGTGACTGGGTAGATTCAGGCAGGAGATGGACCCATGGAAGAGGACCCATGGAATTTGGAAGCCAGGCTCAAGTAAAGATGAAAAGACCTCTCCTTGCATACCTAACGCTGACTGAGAAGATTGTTATTTGCTGCAGCCTAAGGGTGGGAGAACTTCATACTCTGTACCTTGTATCTCTTAAAGATGATTGAGTTAAGGATAACTGGAAACCAATCTCCAGTCAAGAAGTAAGGAGACTTTTTGACTTAGATTAAGACAATGTGACCTAGGGGTGGAGAACTCTGACCTTTGTACTTTGTGTTCCTTAATAAGGCTTGCTTCCTAAGGATGACTGAGTTAAGGACTTACTGAATGACTATACTTTGTGTCCCTTAAGAGACTTGCTCCTTACAGATGACTGAGTTAAGGACTTATTGAATGATATCTTTTGTTGTTGTTATGTTATAACATTGTGAATGCTGTACTTTGGTTTCTGTGAATGTTTTGCTTTAGTTTACCACTTAATAAATAAGAGTTCACTATACTATGTGATCAGAACCTTAAAGCTGTTCACAGCAGCATTCCTCTGGAAAGCTGCCCATGTTTGGCTTTATAGCCTCCATCCAAATCAGCGATAGAAATGTTAAACAGCCCAAAGCCAAGTGCTGGTCCTTGGGGTGCTCCATGTTAAATAGCCCAAAGCCAAGTGCTGGTCCTTGGGGTGCTCCATGTTAAATAGCCCAAAGCCAAGTGCTGGCCCTTGGGGTGCTCCAACAAAGAACTCCTGAAGTTGACACTGAACCAATAGCTCAACTATTCAACCAATTCCAGATCCATCTACTTGGACTGTTTCCTAATCCACATTTGTCCATCTTTTCCATGAGAACACACTGGATACTTGATCAAATCCTTCGTTCACATCTAAATGAACTAATTCTACAGTAGTCGCCTAACCCACCCACTAAAATTGGTCCAGGGTGACATAGGCCCAGGGAAAGCTGAGCTGCCTCTCTGTAGTGACTGTTTCTTTTTACTTTATGTTCTCCCTGTCTTTACATCTCTGAGACCAAGTCAGAGCATGTCAAGGAAAGTATCATTAAGCCCCTCTGACTCACTGCAGGATTCTAACCCAGAAACCAAAACAGTTCAAAGGGAAACAGAGAAGGACAGGACAAACAACTGCACCTGGGGCAGCTGGGATGGCAATACCTTCCGAATGGGAATAAGTTGTCTCCACCTGACTCAGGGGAACTTCTAAGTCCAGTCCTTTAGACTGCAGGATGCAAGGAAGGCTTCACCTAGAGTCTCAGACACAGAGAACAGCCCTCTAAGGATTCTCTGCCCAACATCAATCAGTTCATCAACAAGCATTTACTAAATCTTATAAAACACTATGTAAGTACACCAGTGAAACAGCCCTTGCCCTCAAAAAGCTTATATTTGACTGGGAGAGATAACACAACCCCTGAATTTAATCCAGCGGATTACTACATGCAAATTTCTGAACAACTGTGCTCATTTCACATGCCAGCAGGGTTATGCTTAAGATTCTATAAGCTGGGCTTTAGCAACTTTGAACCAAGAATTTACCAAAAGAGGCAGAGGAACTAGAGACCAAATTGCCAACATTAGCTGGATTATGGAGAAAGCAAGGGAGTTTCAGGGAAAAAAAAACAACCTGCTTCATTAACTACACTAAAGCCTTTGACTGTATGGATCACAACAAAATGTGGCAAGTCCTCAGAGAGGTGGCAGTTTATCTTACTTGTTTCCTGAGGAACCTGTGTGCAGGTTAAGAAGCAAGAGTTAGAAATGAACATGGAACAAGTGACTGGTTTAAGATTGGGAGAGGAGCATGATTGTGACCTCATTTAAATGCAGAGTAGATCATATGAACTACCAGGCTGCCAGGAGAAATATGTGATGGCAGAAAGTGAAGAGGAATTAAGAAGTCTCTTGATGAGGGTGAAAGAGGGAAGTAAAAAGGCTGGCTTAAAGCTTAACATTAAAAAAAAAACCCTCACATCTTAGCAAATATTCCCATCACTCCCTGGAAAACAAAGTTGGAGAAGAAATGGAAATAAGGCCAGGTTCTATATGAGCGACTGCAGCCGGGAAACGAAAAGACACCTGCTCCTTGGAAGGAAAGCTCTGGTAAATCTGGACAGCAGACTACAAAGTAGAGACATCACCTTGCTGACAAAGGTCTATATGGTCAAAGCTCTGTTTCTTTTTCTGGTAGAGATGTAGGACTGTGAGAGCTGGACTCTAAGGAAAGCTGAGCACCACAGAATTGACACTTTCAAGTGGTAGTGATGAAGAAGACTTCTGAGAGTCCCTAGGATAGACAACTCAGTCAATATTTAAAGAAATTAATTCAGGCTATTCACTGGAAGTTCAAATACTGAAGCTGAAGCTTCAATGCTGGCCACATAATAAGAAGATGGGACTCATCAGAAAAGACCCCACGTTGGGAAGACTAAAGGCAAAAGGAAAAGGGGACAGCAGAGGGTGAGACAGAAACAATGAACAGGAACACGGGCAGACGATGAGAAGCAGTGGAGGACAGAAGACCTGGCGTGCTACGGTCCGTGAGATCAGGAAGAGCTGGACATGACTAAACAGTGAGCTGATGAGGGTCTGCCCCATGGCAGTGACTATGGGAGTAGATGAGGGGACACATTTAGGAAAGATAGAAACAACTTGATTTGTAACTGGCATTCTGTGTGGGATGAGGGACAATGAGGAGCTGAGATGATGCTGAGGTTTCTGGGAGGGGAGTGGTGTCCTCAGCAGTGACAGGGAAGGGGCTGGTGGAAGCAGGGACATGGCCTGGAGAGAGAGATCTGTGAGACAGCTACATAAAGATGAAGCTGTGTGGGGACCTACAGGAGCTGGTGACCGTACCAAAGGAGAAAGTATGGAAGGAAAAGAGAAAACCACGGGGAATCTCCTATTTACAGGGTACAGTTGAAGCCAAATGGAGAGGAAAAGCCAGTCAGCAATATTCTGGTAAGAGCTGGTCAGACCTATCTATTCATACCACATTTGGGCCGCGTGGATGGCCAAACTCCTTCTGCCCTCTCAGCGGCTCAGGGGTGAGCCTCTGCTCTCAATGTTCCTCTATTGCACTATTAGTAGTGCTAACAGCCATTAGGCTGCAAGGAGGGGGTGGTCTGTGGCCACAGCACTACATTTCTCTGCACGTTCTTCATATCAGCAAGCTCTTCCACGCATGGTCATATCTGATCGTGTCTCCTCTCTCTTTGATAACAGTGGCTCCCTATCACCCCCAGGATCAAATACAAAATGCTGTTTGGCATTCGAAGCTCTTCATAACCTTTCCAGTCTGTTACCTTACTCCTTTCCATCCAGTGATCCCATCTCCTGCGTGCACCACAAAGAAGAACCTCCATTTCTCAGCTCTGGCTTCTTCCAAGGCCCAAGCAAAGTCTCACCTCTTACTGGAGAGCCTTCCCCAGCCCCTCTTTCTTCTAGAGCTTTCTCTCTCACCTGTATCTCAGCTGTCCAGAGTTGTCTGCGTATCATTTCCTCTCATTAGACTGAGTTCCTTGAGAGTTGAGTGAACAGTCCAGTGCCGGGTACACGGAAGGTACTTCATATGTGTTTTTGGCTTCCTGACTCTATACTGAGATGACAGACATGCTCACCTCCACCGCATATGCCACTGGGGTCTTAACTAGCCATAAAATACAATCTGACACAGATGGCAATTCTCCTACTAATTGTTCCCGATAAAAGATCTTCCCTTAAACCACAAGTGCTTAGCCTTGACCTGCCTTGGTTAAAGAGGACTGTAAAGTTAGGGAGAAAGAAAGAAGTATGGGGGAAGGGAGAGGAGCTGTCATATTGCTGGAAAGCTGTCACACTGCTCAGAAACTGGAAGATGAAATGAAGACAGAAAGAGGGGAGCAGATACTCGGGAAAGGAGAACGTTGGGTCCCAAAGAGAATGAAGTGTCACATTTAATTCTAAGGTAGCACTTAACAGTTGTCCTTGGACACATCTGGTCTTAAGTCAAGCCCTATGACATACTCTGAACTTTCAAGAAACCTGACACATTCTTAATTAATTCCTCGTCTCCTACCCCCAAAACCACCTTGCCCACACCCCATACCTTTAAAAAAGCCCCAACCTTTCCTAAAACTTTACAGTGTGAAATAGCGCCTCAGAAGAGAATCAAACCAAGACAATGGAACACAAAGGGCAAATTCCAGTGAAAAGTTCCTCCTACTTTAAAAAGATGTTTGTTGTAGAAATAATGTGTGCTTTAGATGAGAAAAGCCAAATCACCGTCCTATGGTAGATCACTGTCTCGACCAGCTGTAACTGTTCTAAAGGCTTCATTCTCAGCTTTCCGTCTTGTATTTGCCTCCCTCAATCGGAGTAAGGTCTGTAGGTGAGCGTTTGGGATCAAGGGGCAGCTGCTGGGGTGTACAGAGGAGGGGGGTCAAGGGGCAGGTGCTGGGCACACCGAGGAGGCAGGCCCCACCCACACTGTCACAGCTAGGCTCTTTTAAATGGAGGCAGTATCGGCCTATTGGACTTTAAGTTAAATCAGGGGAATGTGCAGACACAGCCATCTCTGATGTGGTACAAGGAGTTATCCCCTGCTAGTCTCTTGGGGTATTCTGGGCCTAGAACTTCTAGCAGCCAACAGTGGAGCCCCCGAAGCCCCATGCAGCACTGGGGAATGTGGACATGGGATCTGCTGAGCTATACTGTTCTGCCACAAGAAAGTCATATCTGGTTCCAACTCTCCTTCCTTACAAAACACACAGGACAGCAGCCAAGTTCAAGTCCTATAGCAGCATGAAGAGAATAAAATGGATAAAAGTGGCAGAATGGAACAGGATGAGTACTGGACTTATGGTGGGGAGGCCTGAGCTCAAGTCTCAGCTCTGACCCTGACTGGCTCTGTGGCCATGGACCAGTCCTTCCACCTCTCTGGGTCTCAGTCCCCTCGACTAGAGAATGGGACTTAACTACACATGGCCATCTATCAGACAGGGTTGCTACTGCTGCTGTTTTGAGAAAAGCTTTGTAAGCACTGCAACACCACAGAATGATCCACTTTTTGTAGTAGTAAAGAATTAGAAACAACAGACGTGGAAGTACAGTGTTCAGCTCCTGGACAACGGCTCAGCCCATGCAAGAAGATGGGAGTACTATAAGTAACAGCAAATACAACGGATGCAGAGAAATGTGAGATGTGTGTGAACTGATGGGAAGTGAAGGAAGCCAAACCCGCCTGACGGCAACATTGCTCGTGGACAACAAAATTAATGTCAAAGCTACCAAAACAGTCCATGGTAAATGGCTTAAGAACTAAGTTTGGCACTAAAGAGCACAGGACCAGGAGATCAAAGGCTGAGGATTAGGTGCTGCCTCAGTGACTGACTGGCTACAGCACCCAGGAAGGTCCATCTCTGTGACACGGTGATGAGGACAGCTCGGCACACTGAGCATGAGGAAAAGCCCTTGAAAACACCTTGAGGCCATAAAGCACGAGTTTCCAGCCACCTAGGGGCACTGAGGGTCATGGCTCTTCAGCCCTGCCTTCTGTCCCTGCCTCCTGACTGCCAGAAGCGGTGTTAAGAGCCTTTCCTCATTCTCCCCAGGCAGTACTTAACCTACAATGCTGCAAACCCACTACATTTGGTGAGTTCAATTAACTTCAGGCCAAAGGAAACTTGAGCTCCACACTTGGCCACAACCTCAGTCAATCTCCCTGGACTGTGGTCAATCTGTACGCGGAACCAAGAAGGGCTGCGCTAGACAAAACGACTCAATCCATGGACACGCCAGCTCTGCAGGGCCCCTGGGCGGCCTCTCTCTGCTCCACGCAGCTGTCTAGCGCCTGGCTGACCTCTGAGGCAGGGGGAAGCACTGGGCTGGGGCTCCGGAGGTTCCCCAGCTTGAGTTCTCACCAGACCACTATGTGAACTGGGGTGACCTGGGCTAGCTCACTTAGCTGTTCTGGACCTCGACTGCCTCTTCAGCAAAGTGTAGGAGTCAGACCAAGTGATCACAAGGATATTTCTAAGTCTAATGGTCTATGAGAGCTCCAGTGGAATCGTCCCTGGGCTGAAGGGGGGCTGGGGAGAATCAGCAGCCTGAGGATTAGGCTCCCACCTCTGATTAGACGCCAGACTGTGGCCAAGTCACCTCGCTCCACCTTGGGCCAAGTCCCTTCTATGAAAATCCTCCTCTGCCCTGGGATGGGAAGGTACTGTCCATGCCCCTAAAGCAGCTGGTCCAACGACTGCTTCCATCTCCCTGCCACAGAACTGAAAAGGATCAGGGGGCTGAAGACAGCAGCGGACAAGGCTATTCCCCAGGCATCATCCTCATTCCTTATCATGGATTCCAGGCAATTAAAAAAATAATCTCAGTTGCATCATATTAACCCCAAATATGAAAAGCAGCAATAACAGAGTTAAATGGTAATTCCAAACAGGCCACTTCAGCTACAAGCTAGCTCCTAGGCTATAACCCTAAGGTAACATCTCAGCAGCAATAGATTCTTTCTTTAAAAGCAAATAAACAAAGGGATTTCCTCCCAGCTCCCCAAGGCTTTCCTGAGAACTAGAGGAGTTTCATTCATCCTTCCTTCCCCAGTGCTAGTAGCTCTATACTCCTTGGCCCCCTGGAATAAAGACCTTTTAAGTAACCTGACTACCCAGTCAGGAAGCTAATGTGGCCCAAAGTGCAGAAGGACAACCCCTCCACCCTGACCCCCACGGGGTGTGGCAACGATAGCCAATGTCACCCCAGAATGGAGATCACTACCTTCACCCCTCTCAGACTCAGGCAAAGGAAAGGAGCCAGAGGAGGAAGCCTTTACCAGTGGTTCTCAACCTGTGGGTTATGTTCAATCTGTAACAATGAAAATAGATCCTGCATATCAGATATTTACCTTACAATTCATAACAGTAGCAAAATTACAGTTATGAAGTAGTAATGAAATTAATTTTATGGTTGGGGGTCACCACAACATGAGGAATTGTATTAAAGGGTTATGGCATTAGGAAGGTTCAGGGCCACTGTTTTAGACCCTGGTCCAATTTCAGATTCCTGACCAATTAACCCCAATACAGAAAGGTTTCCCTTTGTGGAATTTCCTCTGGAAAATCCAGTCTCTGACCCCTACCAAAAGATGAGGATGAGGCTGAAGGCTCTGGCTCAGCAGGGATGCACTTTCAGAAGCACTCACTGTATAAGACTGGCTGGGAACAAACAAAACCCTAGCTGGCACACACTGTTCCTGAGCCAGGCTACAGCTTGTATGCCTGGTGGGAAGGGAAATACCAGCTGGCCTGAGTCTTTTTAGGAAATGCTGAGGCCTCTGCCATTCCCAAAGGGGGTCTTGCCTCCTTTAGGGAAGGCCATGCAACAGAAAACCAGTCGTTCAGCAAGGTGGCCAAGGACCTGCAAGCTATGGAGGTGAAAGGAGGCCCAGGCCTTGGGAGGGCACACCCAACACTGCCAAGACAAACAGGTGAGTGCTTTTAGGCCGATATAGTTCAAAGACTCAGAGATACCAGCCAAAGTAACCGGTACCAAGAGCCGGCTATGTGGCAGGAGGGTCAGCAGACTTTTGTCAAGGCCTGGGAACTAGACAAGGGAAGCTCAGAGGCTTCCAGAGCTTCCCGGAAGGCCAAACAAAGTTGGCTACTCCTGAGGCAGAGGGATCTTGGACAGCAGCACTAGTCTGCCAGGCCCAACACCTGTCAAGTCAGATCTAATCCACTGCTTCCTCTGAGTGCGGCCCTGTGGAGCTCTTGGACACCCAGACCCAGAGCTTTCTCCAGGGAAAGCAAGGCCGCCTGGCTTCCTAACTGGGCTTCAATTTGAACACCTTCACTGGCCTGTTCCATCTTGCCTCAGGTGTCCTTGGGCTGCATTAGCCACCACACGGAACCTCAAGCCTTGAAGACAACTGCCTTCTCTCTACCCACTGACCCCTGGCCTCGGCTCACTCCTCAGTAGTTAGCTTCCCTTCTTCTTCACTTGCTCTAACGGACAGACCTAGGCCCCATCCTCAGCCTGCTTCTGCATACCTGAACTCTATCTCAGCCCCAGGCCACATCCCACTGCACATGTACATGCTGTCCCTCCCACTGTGCCCTCTGGAATGCCTGCTCCATGGTGAATAAGCTTTTTATCTTACCCCCCTCCTGTCTCACTCCTTTCATTTTCTAACCCTCACCAACACATGACTGCATCCCAATGACACTGCTCTTCCCTCTCTTTTCAGAAAAAGTTATATTTTCTCTCCAATTCTTTCATAATGCCCAACTAACTTATCATTCAGGAAATCAGAATATTCCTTGCCCCCCATTGCCACTTCCAATCTCTCCCTATCATACCTTCACTGAGCAACCTTTCCTTTTCTGAGGTTCACACTATCTAAATTTGTCACCCAGTTCACAGCTCACTCCACCCCTGGAATTCACTCACTGGAAAGCCTCCCCACTGTAACCTCTTCCCCTGAAAGCCTCCAGTTTCAGGAGGAGGCTCAGGCCAGCCATGTCTTCATTCCTCTCCAGGCTGCACTTCAGACTCCCCTGGGTCTTTCTCTGCAATGCTTCCTCCACCCCCACCCCCTCAGCCAGGCACTTTCATCTCCTCTATAGACCCTGAACAGCTTTCCAGATTCCTCTGATGTACTGTCTTCTCCCATTAGAATGTAAGCCTCTTGGAGGCAGGGTCTTCCTTCTCCTTCTCCTTCTCCTTCTCTCTCTCTCTCTCTCTCTTCTCCTTCTTTTCATCCTTCCTTCCTTCCCTAAGAGCTTAGCAGAGTCTGGCATAGAGTAAACTTAATAAATGCTTGTTGACCTGATGCAATTTGCTACCAGTTGACCCAAATCCTGGGCATCCTGCAACCTTCCTCAATGAAGTCAGTGCTCAGCTCAGTGTTTCTCTCTTCTCCCTATTGCCTTCCACATTCTAGGGAACTTCAACATACATACCGATGGGTCCTCAAATATGCCAACTTTCTAAATCCTCCAGCTACTCAATTCCCATTCTTCCAGTTCACCTCAGCCACACATGGAGATAGTCATACCCTTAATTTTACTACCACCCACAAGTGTCCCATATCCTTGCTGAACTCCTAAATTATTTGGTCACAATCTTTTATCATTCCAGTCTTCCTTAGGCCTTATAATCCCTAACCTTGTTCTTTATCCTTGCCATACACTCTCCCCTCCACCTTCCTGTTCTTTCCCAGGCTCTGCACTGGCTAGAGTCTCTTCCCTTCCCTATCTTGACCCACTTGTGAGCCTAGCAAAGCTCCACTATCTATTCTCTCCTCCCCAATCTCTTGCTCTCCTGCTCTACTCTTGCCCATGACTTGCCAAAACCAAGCCGGAATTACTCCCACCATTTGCCGACTTCACTCCTATTTACCTATGGAGCTAGAAAAAAC
Source organism: Pseudocheirus occidentalis (assembly GCA_028646575.1). Taxonomy (NCBI): domain Eukaryota; kingdom Metazoa; phylum Chordata; class Mammalia; order Diprotodontia; family Pseudocheiridae; genus Pseudocheirus; species Pseudocheirus occidentalis. The sequence continues at coordinate 380,867,400 of CM053593.1, forward strand.
CATGAAATTGTGCTGACCTGAGTCAACTACAAATCTAGGCTATGAGGCTGCTCCTCTAGAAAGGCAAACATTTTACTCCTTCGTCCTCAGTCCACTAAGCCCACTCACCCAGGGCTTGTTCCAGTGCTTCTGTCTCCAAGCCTTCTAGGACACCATGTTCCTCCTACCTCTTCTCTCACCCTTCACCAAACACATGAGAGCTCCTTTTCCTCTCCTCCCCCTCCTCCCACAGAGACATCTTCCTCTACTGAGTCCTTCTTCAATCTTTTGCTCGAGAGGTGGCCCTTCTCTTCGCCAAGGCTGGTCCCTTCTCACTCACCTTTGATCTCACCCTCTCCTATCCTTCCCAGCAGAAAGCAGCCCATGATCATCACTGATCTCCTCCCTCTCCCTCCCTCTCTCTCTCTCTCTCTCTCTCTCTCTCTGATCTTTATTTTCTCTCTCCTGGTTCCATCTGGGATGCCTACACATACACTCAAGCCCACCTCCTCCTTATAAAACCCTCACCGAATCCTGTCCTCCCCACCACCTCTCCTCCTCTGTCTCTTCTCTTCCCTTCCTTAGCTAAAGCCATCATATTAGGCATGTGGCCACCCTCTTCTGTCCCTGAATTCTAGACCCTTCACGATCTGGTTTCCAACCTCCCCAAGAAACCCTGGATTTCTTCATCGCCAAGTTGAATAGCCTTCCTCAGGCCTCATCTCGAGACCTCTCTGTAGTAGCAGTCACCGCTGGGTCATCTTCTTGTCCCCTCTAAGTTTCCAGCGCATGGTTCTCTCCTGGTTGTCTTCCTATCCGTGCAACCACTCCTCCATTTCTCTGGCTGGGTTTTCAAGTCTTCAATCTGGGTCGCCTTTGTTCTCTATACTATTTAACTTAAGGATTTCATCAGCTTTCACGGATTTAGTTAGCCCATCTGGACAAACGTCTCCTCACCTGTCTCCTGAGGTCTTGTGTATACCAACTGTCTCTTAGGCACCTCAGACTCAATAAAACATCTTTATCTTCTCCTCCAAAGTCCCTTTCAAGTCACCCAAAGCTACCAGCTCTGGTGTCAGCTTTAAGTCCTCCTCACCCTCTCACTCCCTCATGGCCACTGCTCTGCCCAATCTCACCATCTCTATCTCCACAATATCTCTCATAGACATCTCTTTGTCTCTGTTCCCACAGCCACAACCCTGGCTCGGGCTTCCATTGCTTCTCCTCTAGGCTTCTGAAACAGCCTTCCAACTGGTCTGCCTTCCTTAAAGTCTCTCTCTATTTCCAAGGTGATTTTTCTAGAGCATGGGTCTGATGGAGTTACCACCCCCTACTCTGTGAGATCCAGTGGCTCCTTATTACTTTCAGGACCAGAGAGCCCTTGTTTGGCATTCAAAGCTCTTCTTATATTTCATTCCCCTCCATTCTCTCTGTGATCCAGCTACATTGGCTATGTGTGTTCCTTCATATCCCACCTCTGTGCCTTTGCAGTGGCATTGCCCCTCACCTAGAATATTCTTTCATTACCTCTGTCTTTAAGCTTTAGCCTGCTCAAACCCTATCTAATGCAACAGCTGTTTCTGAGTGTCCTCAGCCAATCTCGTTTATACCATTATTTATATTTGCCTTTCCCATTAGAATGTGAGCTCTCTGAATACAGGAAACATTATCTCTCATTACTCAGTACCCAAAGAAAGGTTTCACAAATACTTGGTGACTAACTCCATCAGTGATCCATTTTGACTGTTAGGCCGCTCGAATTATCAGGAAGCTGTTCTTGGCACCAAGTCTGAATCTGCAATGGCCCCTGGCACTCCTGTTTACTCTTTAAGCTGAATGGAACATGCCAGTCCCTCTTTCATATGGGAGCTCCTTACACAGCTCTCATGGTCCCACCTTGAGCATCCTCTGGACTAATCATCTGCAGCAGCTCCAATCAGTCTTCACATGGCAGGCCCTCCTTTGCAAAACCTCTCCTGCTGATCAATATTTGTCCTATCAATTTAATCTCTTACTGAATCCCACTGGTTTTATACCTATCCCCTTCTTGTATTCCTAGTGCTACCATCACAGGTTGGGACCATATAACAACCCACCTTGTGAATTAACTTCATCATCTTATACTTACTCACCCCTCTGGCCCATCCTCCACACCACTGCCAGAAGAAACTCCCTTATGCCTAGACCTGGTCACCCCTCTGCTCAAGTCTTCTACTTGCTTAGTGAGTAAAGATCACTTCCCCTGAGCAGCGTTCAAGACTCCCCCTTTTACTCTGTCTTGATCAGATCACATCTGGAGTATTATGTTCCACTGCAGACACCACATTTTAAGGGGGGCATTAAGCTAGAAGGTGTTTGTGGGTGGCCAACCATGATAGCAAAAGGATTCATACCATATGAGGATAGAATGAAGGAACAGGGAAGGGGGATTAAATTTATGCTGCTTAAAGGGCAAAAGTAGGAACAACAAGTAGACCTTACCAGGGAGGGAAATTTTAGCTCAAGATAAGAAAAAGTTGCCTAACAGTTAGCACAAGATTTGTCAGTCTCTGTAATAAAGGATCAGAGGGCTTCGAATGCAATATTCCAGAGGGCAAAGGAGCTAGGAGGACAATCAACAATAATCTGCCCAGCAAAACTGAGTCTAATCTTTCAGGGGGAAAAATGGCTAGCTAATTCCATGAAATAGAGGCCTTCCAAGCATTGTTAAGGAAAAGACTAGACCTGAATAGAAAATCCAGCTTTCAAATACAAGACTCAAGAGACTCATTAAAAATAAACATGACAGAGAAATCATAAGGGATTCAATGAGGTTAAACTGCATACAGTTCTCCATGGGAAGATGATACCTGTAGCTCCTTAGTACATCATCATTCGGGCAGTCAGAAGACACAGACAGATGGCATGAGTGTGAGCTATGATGGGATGATTTCAAAAAAGTAAAATTAAGGCACTGAGAAAGAAGGATACACAGAGAAGGGGGAAGGGAGAGGTATACTGGAGTAATCTCACTTAGAAGAGGCAGGGAAGGAAGAACATTTACAGTGGAGGGGAAAGACTAGGGGCAGGGGTGGTGGTAGTGGGTAACTTACTCTCACTAGAACTGGCTCAAGAAAGGAATAACACAGTCTCAGCTGAGTATAGAAATCTGTCTTGTCCTACAGGGAAGTATGAGGGGAAGAAGATAAGAGAAGGATGGGGGTGAAAGAAGGGAGGGCAGACTGGGGAAGGCGGTGGCCAGAGGCAAAATAGACTTTTGAGGAGAGGGTAAAAGTAGAGAGAGAGAAGGATAAATGGGGAAAATAGGATGGAGGGAAATGTACAGTTAATAATCACAACTGTGAGTGTGAAAGGGCAGACTGGATTAAAAAACAGAATTCAACAATATGTTGCTTACAAGAAACATACCTGAAGCAGAAAGACACAGAGAGAATAAAGCTAAGTGCCTGAGCAGAACCTATTATGCTCCAGCTGATGTAAAAAAAAAAAAAAAAAGCAGGGGTAGCAATCAAGATCTCAAAGAAAAAGCAAAAATAGATCTAATTAAAAGGGTGGGGGGGAAGCAGGTAAACTGTATTTTGCTAAAAGGCACCATAGGCCATAAAGTAATATGAATAACGATATATGCAACAAATGGTATAACATCCAAATTCTTAAAGGAGAAGTTAAATGAGTTACAGGAGGAAACAGTAAAATTATATGAATAGGGGAACCTCACCTTTCCCCTCTTAGAACTAGATAAATCTAAACTAAAAATAAACAAGAAAGAAATTAAGGAGATGAATAAAATCTCTGCAAAGGTAGATATAATAGACCTCAGGGGAAAAAATGAATGGGAATAGAAAGGAAAACCATGAAAAAAGTCAACAGCTTGGTAAAGGAGGCACAAAACAAAATACTGAAGAAAATAACACCTTAAAAACCAGGAGAGGTCAAATGGTAAAAGAGGCACAAAAATCTAAGAGAAGAAGGACATGAAAAGTAGAACTAGCCAAATGGAAAAGGAGGTACAACAGCTCATTGAAATGATGGAAAATGTTATCTACATCCAGAGAAAGAGCTATGGAATCTGAATGCAGACTGAAGCCTACTTTTTTCTGTTTTTTTTCCCTTTGTCCTGATTCTTCTTTCACAACATGACTAATGTGGAAATATATTTAATATGACTGTACATGTAGAGCCTATATCAGATTGTATGCTACCTTGGGGAGGGAGGAGACAAAAACTTGGAACTCAACATCTTATAAAAGACAATGTTGAAAAAAATTTAAATTAATAAATAAAAAAGCTCCTTGAAGAACATAATTCCTTATCAAAGGAATTAATAAAAAGAAATGCCAGGGAAGGTGGCCTAGCCATACCAGATTTTAATTTGCATTAAAAAGCAGCAGTCATCAAAACTACTTGGTACTGGCTGAGGAACAGAGTAGTGGATCAATGGAACAGACTGGGTACACAAGACTCAGCAGCCAGTGACTACAGTAATCTACTGTTTGATAAACCCAGACTCCAGCTTCTGGGATAATAACTCACTATGTGACAAAACTGGGCATAGAACAATATCTTACACCATATACCAAAATAAAGTCTAAATGGGTGCAAGATCCAGGTATAAAGCTGATACTATAAGCAATCTGGGAGAGCAAGAAATAGTTTACCTGTCAGATCTATGGAGAAGGGAAGAATTTATGACTAAACAAGAGATAGAGAGCATTACAAAATGCAAAATGGATAATTTTGATTACATTAAACTGAAAAGTTTTTGTATAAATAAAGCCAATGTAACCAAGATTAGGAAGGGAAGTGGAAAATTGGGAAAGAATTTTTACAACCAGTGTCTCTGATAAAGGTCTTATTTCTAAAATATACAGAAAAATTAGGCAAATTTTAAGAATACAAGTCATTCCCCAATTGACAAATGGTCAAAGGATATGAACAGGTAGTTTTCAGAGGAAGAAATTAAAAATATCTATAATCACATGAAAAAATGCTCTAAATCACTACTGATTAGAGAAATGTGAATCAAAACAACTCCGAGGTACCACATCTCACCAGTCAGATTGGCAAGATGACAAAACAGGAAAATGATAAATGTTGGAGAGGATGTGGAAAAATTGGAACACTAATGCATTGTTGGTGTGAACTGATCCAACCATTCTGGAGAGCAATCTGGAACTATGTCCAAAGGGCTATAAGTAAGTGCATACCTTTAGACCTAGCAATACCACTTCTAGGGTTATATCCCAAAGAGATCACAGAAGCAGGAAAAAGATCATATGTACAAAAATATTTATAGCAGCTCTTTTTTATGCTGGCAAAGAATTGGAAAATCAAGGTGATGCCCATCAATTGGGGAACTGTCATATTGTCATGAATGTAATGGAATACTATTGTGCTATAAGAAATGAGGAGCACACAGACTTCATAATAACCTGGAGAGAATTATATAAACTGATGCTGAGTGAGAAGAGCAGAACCAGGAGAAATTTGTACACAATCACAAACACAACGTATGTGTGATGACCGATTTCAATAGACTGGACTCCCTTCAGCAATACAAGGTTATAAGATGACTCCAAAAGACTCATGATTGAAGGAAATCTCCACATCCAGAGAACGAATTACAGAGTCTGAATGCAGACTGAGGCAAACCACTTGCTCTCTCTCTTTTGTATTTTGTTTTGCTTCATTCCTTCTTTCTCATTGTTCACTCCCTTGGTTATAATCCTTCTTTACAATCTGACTAATGTTTAATGTAATGGTATTTGTAGAACCCTATATTGAATTGCATGCTAGCTGGGGGGGGGGAGGGGGACAAAGAAAACTTGGGACTGTGGATCAAGGGATTGTGGAACTGAATGCTGTAAACTAAAAGTAAATAAATTTTTAAAAAAGAAAAAAAGAAAATAATTTCTTAAAAGTTAGAACTGTGCAAGTGGAAGCTAATGACTTCATGAGATATCAAGAAACAATCAAACAAAATCAAAAGAATCAAAAAATAGAAGAAAATGAGATATATCTCACTGGAAAAACAACTGACCTGGAAAACAGATCCAGGAGAGATAACTTAAGAATTATTGGACTACCTAAAAGTTATGATTACAAAAAGAGACTAGACATCGTTTTTCAAGGAAAATTGCCCTGATATTCTAGAGCTAGAGTATAAAGTAGAAATTGAAAGAATCCAACAGTCACCTCCTAAAAGAGATCCCAAAATGAAAATTCCCAGGAATATTATAGCCAAATTCCAGACCTCCCAGATCAAGGAGAAAATACTACAAGCAGCCAAAGAGAAAAAGAAAAAGAAATTGAACATGCCATAAATGAGTTCCTAAGGAAAAATTCCCAGGACCAGATTGATTTGCAAGTGAATTCTACCAAATATTTAAAGAACAATTAATCCTAATGTACTATATAAACTTTTTGGAAAAAGAGGTAAAGAAAAAGTCCTACAATATTCCTCTTATGGCACAAATATGGTACCAATACCTAAATCAGGAAGAGCCAAAACATAGAAAGAAAACTATAGACCAATTTCCTTAATGAATATTGATGTAAAAATTTTAATTAAAATACTAGCAAGGAGACTGAAGCAATATAACACCAGGATTCTATACTATAAGCAGGTGGGATTTATACCAGGAATGTAGGTGTGGTTCAGTATTGGGAAAACTAACAGCATAACTGACCATATCAATAACAAAAAAACAAATTTTAAGATTATCTCAATAGATTTAGAAAAAGTTTTTGACAAAATACAATGCTCGTTAAAAATATTGGAACGCATAGGAATAAATGGAGCTTCCCTTAAACTGATAAGTAGTATCTATCTAAAACCATCAATATGCATCATCTATAATGAGAATAAGTTAGAAGAAACCTTCTCAATAAGATTGGGGTGAAGCAAGGATACCCGTTATCACCACTATTATTCAAAATTGTACTAGAAATGCTAGCCATAGCAATAAGAGAAGAAAAAGAAATTAAAGGGATTAGAATAGGCAATAAGGAAACAAAACTATCATGCTTTGCAGATGATATGATGATATGCTTAGAGAATCTTAGAGAATCAACTAAAAAAAACTAGATGGAATAATTAACAATTTCAGCAAAGTTCTAGGATATAAAATAAACTCACATAATTCATCAGCATTTCTATATATTACCAACAAAGTCTAGTAGCAAGAAACAAAAAGAGAAATTCCACTTAAAATAACTGCAGACCATATAAAATACTTAGGAGTCTACCTGCCAAGGCAAATATGTAAAGACAATTACAAAACACACAAATAAAATTACACATTTTCACACAAATAAAGTCAGACCTAAACAACTGGAGAACAGTGATTGCCCATGGGTAGGCCAAAGCAATATAATTAAAATGACATTTCTACCTAAATTAATTTACGTATTCAGTACCATACCAACCAAAATACTAAAAAAAAAAATTATTTTAGAGCTAGAAAAAATAATTAACAAAATTCATCTGAAAAAATAAAAGATCAAGACTATAAAAGGAATCACTGGAGAAAAATATGAAGCAAGGTGGCCTAGCTAGGCCCGATCTTGAATTGTATTACAAGGCAGTAATCATCAAAACAATATGGTACTGGCTATGAAACAGAATGGTGGACCACTGGAATGGATTAGGTACACAATACGCAGTTCTAAACAACCATAATAACTTAGTATCGATAAACCCAAAGATCCAAGCTTTTGGGACAAGAACTCACTATTTAACAAAAATTGTTGAGAAAACTGGAAAGCAATTTGGCAAAAACTAGGTATAAACCAGCATCTCACACCATATACTAATATGAGGTCAAAATGGGTACATGATTTAGACATAAAGGGTGATATAATAAGCAAATTAGGGGTTCATGGAATACCTTACTTATCAGATCTATGGATAAGTGAAGAATTTATGACGAGAGATAGGAAGCATAACAGGAAGTAAAGTGGATAATTTTGATTACATGAAATTAAAAAGGCTTTACACAAAGAAAATCAATGCAGCCAAGGTTAGAAGGAAAACAAAACTGGGGGAAAATTTCACAGCGAATTTCTCTGATAAGGTCTCATTTCTCAAATATGCAGAGAACTGAGTCATTTATAAGACTATGAGTCATTCTCCAATCGATAAATTATCAAAGGATATGAACAGGTAGTGTTCAGAAGAAATCAAAGCTATCTATAGTAACTTGAAAACATGTTCTAAATCATTATTGATTAGAAAAATTCAAATTTTAAAAACTCTGAGGTACCACACTTCACACACATCAGATTGGAGAATGGGACAGAAAAGGAAAACGACAAATGTTGGAGGGGAGGAGGAAAAACTAGGACACTAATGCATTGTTGATGGAGTTGTGAACTGATCCAATTATTCTGGAGAACAATTTCAAACTATGCCCAAAGAGATGTAAAACTGTGTTTTGATCCAACAATACCACTCCTAGGTCTAGCTCCTTAAGAGATCAAAGAAAAGGAAAAATGATCTATTCGTGCAAAAATATTTACAGCAGCTCTTTTCATGGTGGCAAAGAGCTGGAAATTGAAGGGATGCCCAGAAACTGGAGAATGGCTGAACAAGTTATGGTATGTGGTTGTGATGGAATACTGCTGTGCTGTAAGAAATGATGAGCAGGATGGTTTTAGAAAAACCTGGAAAGACTTATATGAACTGATGCAAAATTAAGCGAGTCTGGAAAACATTGTGCATAGTAACAATATTAGAAGTTGATCAACTGTGAATGACTGAGCTCTTCTCAGCAATACAACGATCCAAGACAATTACAAAGGACTTATGATAACAAATGCCACCTACCTCTGGAGGAAAAACCAATGGATTCTGAGTGTAGATCAAAGCAGACTATTTTTTGCCTCTTTTTTTTTGGTCTGTGTTTTCTTTTGTAACATGGCTAATATGGAAAGATGTTTTTCATGACTGCAGATGGATAATCTATATCACATTGCTTGCTTTCTCAAAGAGGAAGAAGAAGGAAAGAATCTGGAACTCAACATCTTAAAAACCGAATATTAAAAATTGTTCTTAAATGTAATTAGAAAACAATTTTTAATATGAAAAAAAATTTTAAAGGTTGATTTCTTCCCCAATCTTTACCAGAGACAAACAGGGGAAGGAACACGCAGGATACCACTCACAGTACTTGCAGGCCTGGCATACGCCTGAAGGGAGGAGGGCAGCCTATGCTAAAATCTATCTGCGCCAACTTTCCTTTTCCACAGAGGAGAAAGCCAAACCCAGAAAGGCCATTCTGAAACACATCTTTTCTACTCCTACTGAGGGCTCATGTTAGCACTGGCACTCACTGACCTCCTCTGGGAAGAAGGCTGAAGGTGGCTATTGGTAGCTGACCTGCATCCTACATCCAAATGAAAATCGAGAGAGTTCAAGAAGAGTCTCTCCAGTGAATGTTGTAGGTAGTAGAGGAAGGCTCCCAAAAGGTCCTGACAAGCTGGAATAATGGACCAAACCTAGCAAGATAATAAATGAGAAGGTCTGAATTTACATTTAAAAATTCAATGTTAGAAGCACAGAGGAAGCTTTGACAAGGGGAGTCTCAGAGGAGACGTGTTACTTCCTCACAAATACCTAAAAGCTCTCCATGGAAGAAAGATTAGACTTACCAGTTCTGGTCCAGAAAGCAGAAAAGGGGTCAAGAGGTACAAGCTCCCAGAAGGCAATTTCAGGTCAACACAAGGAATGACTTTAAACAATCAGAGTTGTCCAAAGAAGGTAAAGAGCTGATTCATGGAGAAGTGAGCTAACTCTCACTTTCCTCCACAATCTGTACCCTACTGTTAACTGACCCAGTACTACACTGCCCCGCTCCTTGAGTCCCTTGCCCCCTTCCTAGCCCAGGTGACCCTCATATCTGCTTTCTCCACGTGTGTTTCTGTGCAGCTGAATACCACTAGAGAAAGCTGCACAATCATACCAACAGAGTCCACTGCTATTTACGTGTATCATCAACACGGGGCTCTGTCTTCCCACTTTCTGATGAAGCCCCCAGAAGCCTTCTTTCTGTGTCTCCCCTCTCAGAACCCTCCACCTTGCTGAGAAAACCATGGCCATAGTTCACCCTGTATTCTCTCGTTTTCTGAGGCTCTTCATCTCATCAGAGCCAGCCCAACTGCCCATGCCCTTGCACCTTCCCAGCAGCTCGCCCTTCCAATCATCCCTACTCTCCTTCCCTCCAGATTGTCCTTTACACATCACTGCATCCACTCTCCATACACAGACCCCTAGAAAAGGACCCCTGGACACCCAGTTCCCTCCAAGATTCCCTCCCTGCAGCCTCCATCACATCACACACTCCTGGGTCTCTTTTCTCCTGTCTGACCACTCCCTTCTTTATGTGCCTTGCTGGGTCCTCATCTTGTCCAGTTCCCTACTATGTGCTAAGGGTTCTGCTAAGTGCTGGGGAAAGGCTTTGAGAACTTCCATTTTATCGAAGGAAACAACAAGGAACACGCACACACAGACACATGTGTAAACACAAAACACACAAAGTAAACATAAAGGAATTTTAGGACAGTGAAAACCTTGACTACCAGCTGAGGGATCAGAGTTTGCTTCATTAAGTGAGGTAGTCCTTGAGATACACTTTGAAGGAAATGAGGGATGTGAGGGGCAGCTAGGTGGCACAGTGAATAGAGCACTGGTCCTGGAGTCAGGAGGACCTGAGTTCAAATCTGGCCTCAGACACTTAACACAAGCCATGTGACCTTGGCAAGTCAACCCCAATTGCCCTGCCTTACCCCTCAAAAAAAAAAAAAAAAGAAAGAAAGAAAGAAACGACGGATTTGAAGAGGCAGAGGTAAAAAAACGCATGCTTTCCAGGCACGGCACACAGCCTAGGTAAGAGTGTGGCACAGCAGATATAACGTCCTGTCTAAGGACCAGAGGGAGGGAAGGGCACTAATGCATCACCAGTCTGGAGAGGGAGGCAGGAGGCAGGGTGCAAAGAGACCTCAATATGCTCAGAGTCAATGGCTTTCTGAATGGGAAACAGCCAGCTTATAGGAAGATGTGAAGAGGATGGCAAGGAGTGAAGAGAGCCTGGAGGCAGGGCTGAGAGGACAAGGCTCTTGCAATCACGCCGGTGATGGGTGAGCAGTAAAGGGAGTCTAAAGGAAAGCTATGGACACACACACACAGGGAGAGATGTGGCTGCCCAGCCCCAAACAAGGCTTTCTCGGTGACCCCCCCCCCCATCCCATCCCCTTCTATGTTCCTTGATGACACAGCACCTCGAGGGCAGGGCTAATTCCCTTCTCTCTGCATTCCTGGCACCTATCACAGAGCCTGGCAGAGGCACTCAAAATGCTGTTAACAAATCTGACCCGGTCACTGACTAAATGATGAGAGGGAGAAGGAGGACTGGGAGAGAAGCTGAAGACAGCCCCTTGCCCAGGAGCCTGGGGGCCACACAGATGGTAGGGCCCTCAACAGCAATGGGGGCTGAGGGGTAAATGAGAGGAGAGGGCATGGAGGCAACAGACACAGAGCTTCTTATTCAGCTGGGAAAGTGAAGCAGGGCACAGGATAAAAACAAGGCAAGATAGAGGGTGGGGGCAGATCTGCACGTGCCCACAGACACTAGGGAAGGAGTCAGGGGTCAGGCAGAAAACGACAGGACAATGGTGGACATGATGTGTTGGTGGCAAAGGTACACATACAGGGGTCTGCAACAGCAAACACCCTAGTATGCCCAGGACGCCGGCTAGCACAGGTTCTTCGATCTGCTTTTCTAAAGGAAAGCAACTCAAAAGGGGTTAACAATCTTACTTTAATCAAACAGTTATCATTTACCTAGTGCAGGGGGGAAAGTCAGCACCCCGACCTTCAGAGAAAATACAAACAGAAGTCACAGGCAGACAAAAAATAAGGACAGAGAAGACAACATGATTCAACAGACAGGGCTTCTAGCTGTCTGACCATTGCGTGCATGTGCACATGCATGCACACACACACAAGCACCAAAACCAATAGGTTTTCAAGGTGGGGGGGCTCAACAGCTGCCCAGAATCTCATCTGGCCAAATCACACAACTCTTCCCAAAGTGAGCCCAAAGCAAAAACTCACCTCACAGTATATATAGCCTTCTCCAGGGTCAGAGAATATGACTGATCTTCTGACCCACTGCCTAATTACAAAGTAACAAAAGGTACGTGCCTTCCTGAAAAACAAGCCTTCTCTAGGCAGGCTTCTCTTGCTGGGTTCCAGACGAGGCACATCAAGGGGCACAGAAGATCTTCAAATTCCCTTACTATTACAGGGTCGTTGGCCTCGGGAAGAAGAGGAAGCTCCTCCAAGAATGGTCTCTAATTGCTCAGTAAAGTGGGAGGGGGGATGCTCTGCTGGGGGGGCAGGCTGGAAGAGAAATGACAGAGTCGGGGATGGTGATGATACAGAATGGGGTAGAGTGAGGGAGAGAGGACCACCCTGAAGCAGCATGGGCACAGGTGAGAGGTGGCAGGGCCAGGCAGCGGGGCTGAGGGGCCCCCCAGCGCCGTTCAATAGCACTTAGTAGGAGGACATGGATGGAGGAATAACATGGGACCCATTGGAAGAGACACTTCTGGACTCACCTCTTCTCCTGCAGCATCTCTTCTCCTGGTGATCCTCACTAGCTCCCTGGACTCCATTCTCACCTCTATTCAGGTGATCCCCACATCTCCCTGGTTAGACTTTGATGGCTCACAACAAAGATATCCAGAGCAAAACTCTTCACTATCTTCTCATCAAACACCCTTCTAGGCACCTGGGTTCACACTGTGGACACTCCCCCACCTGTCGATCCCTCCCCTGCCGTTTCTCATCTACAGCCTTCTTTCCACTGCCATGAAGTCCCAGTTCTGGCTGGGTCTCTCATGATCTTTTGTCCAGATCACTCTGATTCATTCTCCCCACAGGCACCAGAACCCACTTCCTAAAACATGAGTGTACCAAAGAGCTACAAAGCTAAGCCTTTGATCCAGCAATAGCACTACCAGGTATATATCCCAAAGACAGACAAAAAGGGATAAGGATCTATTTGTACAAAAATATTTACAGTTAAGTAATTAAGTACAGAATTTTAAAAATAAATGAGAACATCACAAAGTAGACCCCTTCCTGACGTGGCACCACAGTTTGTCTTTCTAGACATTCCTCTTCACTGTCCCTCTCCTACACTCTGTGCTGAAGTCAAACCAAGCCTGGGATCCTTCTCCTACCTGCCCTTGCCCAAAGGCTCCTCCATGCTCTGAATTCTCCAACTCTTGGAATCTCTTATCTTTCTTCAACTGGCTTCTAGGACACCGTCTCTTACAGAGGCTTTTCTTGGTCTCCTTATTTGTCAGGGCTCTCATCCTCCAATAATCCTCAATGGGCATATAGGTTTGCATACTGCATTCTACTGAAGAATACAATTGACGTGGCTTGAAAGTAAGGGCCATTTTTCACTTTTTTTTTCTGGCCCTTCAGGTGTAGTAGGTTTTAAATGACTATTGAGAGCTCAACCCACTTAGTAATGTAGAGGAATCTATAAAGAAGGCAAATTTAAAGAGATATTCAAAATACACCAGTTCAGAAATTAAAACAAAAAATGGTGTCAGCTTCCTACTGCAGAAACACCATCCACACAGTAATAAGTATATGAAGAAAAAAAGGCACGGATTACAGGAACTCTCACCTTACAACTAACTTAGGCAGCAAAATGAATAAAGGTCACAGCCTTGCTGCTTCCCCTGACAGAGGAAAATGACCACAGCAACTTCCTGAAGAAGGGATTTCTTTAACTCTGCCACCTTTCCAGACCAAAAGCAGAGGATGTCTCTTCACATGGAAAGGGCAGGGGGGAGTCCCATGACAGTGACTCTGCTGAAACATGTCTGCTTCGTCCCCAGGTTAGTAGAGTCACCGATTGCTGCCTTAGCACTGGTCGAGTTGTTTCAGTCATCTCCGACTCCACGACCCCATCTGCAGTTTTCTTGGCAGAGTCTGGAGAGGTTGGCCACTTCCTTCCCCAGCTCACTTTACAGATGAGGAAACTGAGACAAACAAGGTCACACAGCTACGAAGTGTCTGAGGCTGATTTGAACTCAGAAAAAGGAAATCTCCCCAATTCCAGGCCCAGTGCTCTATCCACTGAACCACCCAGCTACCCAAATAATTAAGACATTTGAATGCTTGGATCCCACATCTGTAGGCTGGAGTTGAAGATTTCACCTGCTGTAAATTATTGTCCAAGTTTCTGAGGAGCCCTGGCATGACTTCTCTTTTCTCTCTTCTCATACTTCTTCCCAAGACAAGGAGGAAAATAAAGAAAGAAGATAAACACCAAGACAGGTAGGGAAAGAGAGGTTAGTGTTCGACATACTAAAGCCCAGCACAACTGGCTCACAGGCAGAACCTACGCAGCTGAAGAGAAAAGCCACCTTATTGGGATTTTAAAGACAAAACTGATGGATATCAATTTCCTAGCCAGGCCAGTAATTTCAAGCCTCTAATGAGACGGACGTAAAGAGCACCTTCCTTTCTCTCTGCACTTACTGTCCTCACTACTATCCACCAAAGCTAGAATATCACAACAAACCCAACAAACAGGCAATGCGGTCAGTCCTCGATTACAGAAACCATAAAAAGGGAAAAGCCACAAAGTGAATCAGCATGTGTGTGCCTGAGGGGAAGGAAAGGCAGATGGGAGGAGGAGGAGGAGGGGAAAAAATCATCTTTTACAAATGGGATAATTCTGTGTCAGGAGAACTCCACACAAACATGCCAGTCCCAGGAGTGATGGGCAAAGGAAACTTACAGGAGCTGTCTCAAACAGCTACCTCTGAGCTCCTTCCCACGCTGGCATACAGGCCGAGGTTCTGCATGTCAAAAGTCAACATGGTTTTGAGAAATATGCTTGTGAATTATGTCCAAAGACAGGGCAGCCTCTCTGCCATGGGTGTCTTGGCAGGGAGAAGAGAATAATGTCAGTAATGACGGGACTCACTTGTTGCTGTCCTTGTATTCATAGATGTGACATCCTTGAGGCATCCCAGTATCCTGGTCCAGAGTGAAAGCAAGTTTTAGCTGCAGGAAGGAGAAAAGGGAAACAAAGGAGGTATTAGGTGGCACATTCCAACCATCCTCGTAGCTGAAAGGAAGGTAGCAATGGAAGCAATGAAACTGCTGCCAGCTGACATCCTTCCCTGAGCTCGGACTGCGATGTAGGTGGCACAGAACCAGTTCTGAGTCAGAATGAGATTACAGGGGACCTTTGCTGGCACTGACTGGCCACTCTCTTGCCCATAAGCAGTTCTGGGTCACAGTCCCAGGGCAGAGAGGAGTGCTTTTGATCAGTCACAAGTGTGCAAGGACCCTGGTCATAGTTCCAAGGCAGGAAGAAGCATTAGTGCTTGTGGCTACAGGAGAACAGGAGATCTAGTCATGGTTTCAGGACCAAGAAGAATGTTGGGGAATGCAGGTGAGCAGGTGTCCTTCCTGGATAAAGGACAGAGCACAGACAGACCAGTAAGTAGTGACCACACCTCTCCCAGGATCACACCACCAAAAACGTGTAAACCCCCAGAACTAGCTCTGAAAACAAAAGCACAAAAAAGGCTGAAGCTTTGAACAATGTCTCCCCAACCCAAGGTGAGCAGAGCTCAACTTTAATACAAAGTCCAAAGTCAAAAAATGGGTCAGAAAAATGAGTTAAAAAAATTTTTTTAAAGGAACTTGCCTATAAAAAGCTAGCACAGTGGCAAGGGAGACCAAGACATAAACTCAAAAGAAGACAACAATGTGAAAACAGCTACAAAAAGGACCTCAAAGAAAAATACTTATTGGACCCAAGCCCAACAAGCATTTCTAGAAGCATTAAAGAAAGAGCTAAGAGTGGTAGAGAAAAAGTTGGGAAAATAAATGAGTGTGATGCAAAAAAAAAAAAACTATGAAAGAAAGAATTAACAGCTTGGTAAAAGTAGCACCAAAAATACTGAAGAAAATAACACTTTAAAAACTGAATTAGCCTAATGGCAAAAGAGGCACAAAAAAATCACTGAAGAAAACTCCTTAAAAAGCAGAACTGATCAAAGGTACAAAAACTCATTGAAGAAAATACTTCCTTAAAAATCAGAATTGGGCAAATGGAAACTAGTATCTCCAGGAGACATCAAGAAACAATAAAACAAAGCCAAAAGAATGAAAAAAAAATAGAAAATATGAAATATCTCATCAGAAAATCAATTTACTTGGAAAATAGATCAGAAGAGATATTTGAAGAATTACTTGACTACCTGAAAGCCATGATAAAAAAAGAGCCTAGACATCATAGTTTCAGAAATTACAAAAAGGAAAGTAACCTATTATCTCAGATCCAGAAGGTTAAAAAGAAATTGAAAGATTCTATCGATTACCTCCTGAGATGCCAAAATGAAAACTCACAGCAATATTAGCCAGATTCCAAAGCCCCCAAGTCAAGGAAAAAATGTTGCAAACAGCCAGAAAGAAACTGTTCAAATATCGTGGAACCACAGTCAAGGATCACACAAGATTTTGTATCTTCCATGTTAAAGAATGGAGGGCTTAGAATATCATATTCTGGAAGGCAAAGGAGCTAAGACAGCAACAAAGAATAACCTACCCAGAAAAGCTGAGCATAATGTTTCAGGAGGAAAAATGGACATTTAATGAAAGAGAGGACTTTCAAGCACTCCTGCTGAAAAAAATCAGAATCTAATAGAAAATCTGACATTCAAACATAAGATGCATGGGAAGAATAAAAAGGTAAACATGACAGAAAAATCATAAGGATTCAATAGGGTTATATTGTTTGTTTCTATATGAGAAGATGATCCATGTAAGTCCTAAGAACTTTATTATTATCAGAGTGGTTAGAAGTCTATATAGACAGAGGGCATGAGTGTCAGCTGATTCTGTTCAGATGATCTAAAAAAAAAAATGAAGGACTGAGAAAGAGAAATGTACTAGAAGAAAGGGAAAGGGAGAAGCAGAATAGGAAAATTTTTCTCACATAAAATAAGTATATGAACAGTATTTATAGTGGAGAGGAAAAATTGGGGTGGGTAGGCCATGCCTGAACCTCATTCTCATCAAAGCTGGTTCAAAGAGGGAATACACACACACACACAGAGCTGGATAAAGAAATTTATCTTACCAACATGGAAACAGGAAGGGAAGGAGATAAGAGATATTGGGGGGGATATAAAAGGGAGGGCAGATTAAAGGAGGCAGTGGTCAGAAGCAAAACAGACTTCTGAGGAAGGACAGGATAAAAAAAGAGAGTACAATAAACATTTAAAAATGTAATGGAGGTAAATGTGCAGTTAGGAAGCATAACTGTGAATGTGAGTAAGATGAGCTCACCCATAAAGCAGAAGTGGGCAGCAGAACAGTCAAGAAACCAGAACACAGCAATATGGTGTTTACAAGAGACATGCTTGAAACAGAAAAGACAGCTAAAATAAGGGGCCGGAGCAGAGTCTATTATGCTTCAGCTGAAGTTAAAAAAAAAAAAGGCAGGAGTAGCCCCCCTGATCCCAGACAAAGCAAAAGCAAAAATAGATTGAATTAAAAGATTATTTTTTGCTAAAAGCTACCATAGATAACTAGCAGTATCAAACATTTTTATAGCAAATTTTTCTATAAAAGCTTCCTTCCTCAAATGTATGCTCTAAATCACTAATAACTAGAAAAATGCAAAGTAAAACAACTCTGAGGCACCACCTTATTCCTATCAGAGACGACAAATGCTATAGGCAATGAGAGAAAATAGATACGTTAATATTAAATTGTTGGCAGAGTTGTGAACTGGTCCAACCATTCTGGTGAGCAATGTGGAACTATGCCCTTTGGCTATCAAACCATGCATGCCCTTTGATCCAACAATACCACTGCTAGGTCTGTATCCCAAAGAGATCAAAGGAAAAAGACTGGGGAACAGCCGATCGATGGAATGAATATGACTGTGTTATATCGATGGAATGAATATGACTGTGTTATAAAAAGTGACACAGGGGGCGGAGGGGGCGGTTTCAGAAACAAACAAGGCAAGACCTGTGTGAACTGATGCAAAGTGAAGTGAGAAGCATCAGGAGATCATTGTGCACAGTAACAGCTACGTCAGAATGATGATCATCTGGAAAAGACTTGGCTCCTCTGATCAATACATGATCCAAGACAATTCGAAAGGACTCGTGATGAAAAAAATGCCTTCCACCTCCAGAGAGTGAAATGACGACTTCTGAGTGCAAACTGAAGTACAATTTTCTTGCTTTCTTTATTTCTGTTGCCTTTTATTTCTTGGTGATGGGGTTATTATGGAAATATGTTTTGCATGATTTCACATGTATAACTAATATCATTTTCCTTGCTTCTCAGTGAGTGGTGGAGAGAGGGAGAAGATTTGGAACTCGTATATAACAGAAAGCTAAAAATAAATTTATTTTTTAAAAAACACAGTTCTGTTGGCATCAAGAGGGGCTGAGACTGAAGGCGGGTGTCTATCCCACCCAGAGGCAGAAACGGTCAAACCTTTTTCCAGCCTCTCCACTCACCCCAACAGCTCTTGTGGCTTCATTCTGAGCAATAAGGAAGTGTGTCACCATTCCCTAGGAGACACTGGGGATGTGTGTCATGGTGTGTGTCCAGCTGAGGCCCATGGTGGCCAAGACAACTTATTTCCTTTGAGCTCAAGCACTGAAACCAGAGGGAATGGCAGACGCTTAGGCATCCATGGGAGTCAATCAACATTCATTCCTACTATGCACTAGGCATCATTTGCTGATCTTTTCACTAGGTATGTGGCTAAGTTATACAGGATGGGCAGTGCTCAGATTTGCACCAGGAAGCTGGCAGTTGCCTTCTAGACCAAGAGTAAGACTCTAATACTCAGGGATTATGTAGTGTTCTTTCTGGAAGCTTGGAAGATTCTACTGAATCTGCTGGGACCCTTCTTTTCCATGAACCACTTGTTCTCATGTCAGGTCATAGCTGACTCTGTCTCACCTGTTACCAGTTTTCAAAGTAGTTCCCAAGGCCCTTTGGAAAGAGATGCTCAGGCTCCATTATAGATGGTGCCTGAGCAGAAGAAGAGAGAAACATTTTTGAGTAAAAAACACTAAGATGAAGTATGCATTCTGGATAGGCCTGGATTCCTTTTGGGTAAAGGATGGGAACTCATCAGGGGAAATGGAGGGATCTCCCCATTGAGTTATCCAGGCCAAAGTTTAATGCAGTTCTGTGTGGACTGCTGAAAATGAATTGGTTATGCTCTACCTAACCTTTCCAAATGACAAAAAACCAAGGATCCCTGCTGAGCCAATGACTTTGTTTACAAATTCTTCAGGATTCTGGGCCACCAGGGAATTATTAGTGAAAATTAACTGCCTATTAGGAGACTACTTTATTAAAACTTTTTTTGTAAACTAGAATGTTGTTAGCATAGCTAATGTGCTGTATCATTAGAAGCTGGATGAGTTGTCTCTTCCTTAGGGGGAAATGAACATTTAGTAATGGATGTCCTCTTACTGACCCAAGTGAAAATACAACAGCAGAAAAAAACCCTTCTAGCCTGCTGAGGAGCCAAGCCCTTCACGCCAACTCCAAGCCTTTGCTAGTCTAAAGCATCCCTGAAACATCCTGCTCCCCGACTGCATGCTCCTCACTCCTCCATTCCCATTGCAAGCTGAAACCATGTCTGTGCAGCCTGCTCAGGGGCTCTCCACATCTGCCCTCTGTTCTGGGATGACTGGCTCTTGGCCCCACCTTGCCCTAGCCCCAGCTTCTCCCTTGGGCAGCCTTTCTGGATTCCACTGGCACCCTCTGCTCACTCTCACCTTGGCCACACGGTTTGGCTGGTTAGAAGTAAGGACAGGACAAGTTCTTAGCTCCAGACTCTATTAATTCCTACATGCCTTGAGAAGAAAAGAAATCCTATCTCTTTTAAAGGCTGATGAAGAATAAGAAAAGGCTAGCTGAATCTTCTGACCCTCCCAGGTTTTTGGCCAGAAGGACAGGAGACAAAATCACAGATATTAACTAGTCTAGCTCCTGCCCTCAGCATGAGTGACCTCTACAAGGGTCTGCTCGAGTCCCTCTGTGACACACTCACAAGGCAGCCCCATGCACATCTGGACAACTCGTGCCATTACACGCTTTCTTCCATAACAAGCTGATGTCCACCTCCCTGCTGCTCAGCTTTTGAAGAAAGCAACCAAGTTCTCTGAGCTCTTTTCTTAACCACGGAAATATGTCCACTGACCCCGCCCTGGTTTTGAGCCCCTTCACCATCCTTAAGCTATTCCTCTGGATGAGGCAGCTCCTGGATGCCGACATCCTTCCTAAAACACAGCGCACAGAAATGGGCAGAGGCCTTCAGATGTAGGCTGAGCAGGAGGGAGGAATCCCACTGTCCCATTCATCCCATTCATCACTGACCTCATCCCACCACCCTCCTTGACCCTCCCCCAAGGTCTCTGTCACCACAGCTTGTGCTGAGTGTTGTCGTCTCTTCCCCCTCCCTCATCGTCTTCAGAATCTGGGATGGGAGAGCACCACTGGGCTATCTGTTGGCTTATGCCCAGTGAGGCATGTCCCCTAACCTGGGGCCCATAGGAATCTAGTCTTGTGCAGCCAGCCAGAGCCATACAGTCACTACAGCCACGCTCCCCAGACACCAAAAGAAGTCCCTGTCATCAGGGTCTGAGTGAGCCTTGCCTCGCCCTTGCTGCCCATGGTGCCTGCCAGGGAGGATGCCAAGGAAGGCTCAGGGTGGTGCTGTCAATGAGAGTCCTTTTTAGATGGTGACAAGGGGACAGAAAGGGAGGAGGCAATTCCTTCCTCTTTCTGGAACCATCTCCTCAGTCACTGTCAGGGCCAGGTTTTTCTAGAGGGAGGATTTTGGTCTTGGTAGCCCACCAACAGCTTGCAGATGGGCCTCTGGCAAGACCTCCGAGCCTTCTCTTCTTCCTATCTACTTTTCCTCTCTCTTTTTCTCTCTACTCTACCCTCCCCCACATCCCCTCAAGGTGAACAGATAGGAAAATGTGCTTCCCTCCTGTGTTGGCAGAGGTAGGAGACTATGAGTGTGCAATATTGCACATACTGTCAAACACAGTTAAACTATCTGTTTTATCCAACTGATGTTTTCTTCCTTTTTTATTTGTAACAAGGGAACTCTTGCCAGGGAGGAAAGCATTTTGCAAGGAAGGTGCTGTAAAACAAAAGATATCACTGATTTTTTTTAAAAGATAGTAAGGGAGATACCCAAAGACTATGACGATGTGAATGGAAAGAGAGACCCCCCCCCCATTCAAATCCAAAGTGAATGCAGCAAAATGATAAAGACCAAGAGAGGACGGAGCTGAGGGGGCCACAGGGCCTCCCGACTTCGGAAATGCATTTATGGCCTACCCCGGGTTTTTCCTCTCTTTTCTTTCTTCTTTTAAAAATGTGGTTTGTTGTATGGGCCGACTCTGGGAGGAGAAGGGAAAGGCCTGGATTCGGTGCAGTGAGGACCCACGAGGCCCTTGGAAATGCCTGATGGAAAGGCCTGCCAAGCCATCTTCTTACTCTCTCCAGCCAAAGGAACCATCCACAGCAGGAGCAGGAATAAAGAAAGCAGGAAAAGGGTGGAGTGAGGGGCAGGTGAAGTGATGAGAAGACGGCAAGGCCGAGGGAGGCCACAGGGCATCCCGGGGAACTGATCACAAAACCAAAAGGAGGCTGATGGTCCGAGGGAAAAAGAAAGACTCCGAAGACAGGAGCCCCCAGGGAGGGTGACGGTAAGGTGAGCCGGCTCATGGAGATGGGGCAAAGCTATGACCAGGAAAGGGAACTTCGGACCTCAAGATCTCAGAGGGAGAACAGGTGCTGATGGAATTCTTGGGGTCCTCAGGTGGAGGGGATGTGAAGCTTGCTGGAACTTTGGTCCTAGACCTCAGATAGACGCAGACGAGCTGCATGACGCTGGTCGAGTCACTTTTGCCTCAGTTTCCTCAGTTGTTAAAAATGGGGGTACTAGCAGCACCATCTCCTAACTGTAAAGCACTTAGCCCAGTGTCTGGCACAAAGCAGGCATCATACACGTGCCAGCTATCACCATGACCATCATCCTCATCCTCATGGCTCTAGCACAGACAGATGCCAACTCTGCACAGCTAAGAAGGCTTGGAAAGTCTTCCTTTGTCCAAATCCAGTCAGTGGTTTTTATGTACAAGCTGAGCCCAGACTCTCTTATAAGATCACAGACATAGAATAGGAACAGCCTCAGTAACCTGCCTAACTCCTTCATTTTTACAGAGGAGGGGTGACTTGTTCATACACAGTAGCCAAGTTGAGATCTGAACCCAGCTTCTCATCCTCCAAATGCTGTGCCCCTTCCATGAGATCCTGCTGCCTCTTACTTCCCTGAAAAGCCCAGTTCTGAACCTTTCCCTTTAGCCAACGAATGAGTCCTTTCTGGGTAAGCACCTGAATATGTTTACTATTAAGTAAGATAAAGTCATCAATACCCAGAAAACACCTGCCCCCACTGCTACCACAGAGAACCCTCTGGTACCAGCTAGAAGAAAGAAGGAGAAACAGGAAGCCAGGGAGACCAAAGTGTCACAGGTTCCCACCCCTGGTTAGGATCTGGGCCACGAGCTTGGGCCATATTTTTTGTTTATTAATTAAAATTTTTTATTCTAGTGAGAGCAAGTTCATTTTTAAATTTGCACCTTTTTTTTTTTTAAGACTTCAAAGTACTGGGCTGGAGCAGAGAAGGAAGAAGACTGTTGGATGTCTCTACCATGATCCCTTACTGACTCGCCAGCAGCAGGAACACCAGGCTGTACAGGACCCTGACCCCACCACCTGAGCAGTCTGTCACATAGCAGGAGGCAAGGACAGCAATCTGTCAACAGCTGGGTTTAGGCAGCCTCTTTAGATTAATAAATGAGTCATTTGATAGGAGAAACAAGCTAGATTCCAAGAAAAGGCATCAGAAACACTGCTCCAACATCCCTTCCAGACCTAAATGTTAGGAGGTGATTTCCTGGGAAGGCTGGGTCTCAGGAAGGTCCATTCCCACTTCTAGGGCCAGAGTTCCAAAAGAGATGGCTTCATCCAACATCCACTGGGGAGGGTGAAGTGCAGTCCTTCATTGCAGGCTGCAAAGGAGATCCTCTTTCTGCTGGATCTACAGATGATCTGCCCCCTCCCCCCCCCCAGACCTACCCAATCCTATCTGAAGCTCCTAAACCAAACACTTTGGCTACACCATTTCTATGATGCTGTATATCCAATCTCCCTTTTTTAAAGGCCATCAAAATCTCCCACTGTCGACCTTGGAGGGAGCTTTGTGAGAAAGAACTTGCTCGCTCAGCAGGCTTTTCTGCCCCACCCCAAGCTCTGGTTCTGACCTGGATTAAAAATAAAAGTGCGGGCCCCGATGCTCCACCCCACAAACCACAAAACCCAGGCCGCTCCAGTAACGTAATCACCAAGACTTCTGGCACCTCTGACTTTCAAGAAAAATACATCCATCTGCCGGCACACGGGCCCCTCCAGGGGAATCTTGCTCTGAATGGAGCTCCCAATTCCTGCGTGCTAGAAAGTCTGGAGGGATGCTGGCTGTTCCTAGGGGAGCATGACTCCCTGCAGCGTGGGCTCTAAACTCCAGTGCTGGGTTTTACTTAAGGTGACTTCTGACTCCAGAGGCACGTTCTGATTCTCCTTAAGGTTACAGAATTGCAGAACAAAGCTTGTTCAAGGAAGTGCTTTGATGCTCAGGAGAAACACTCCTCCCACTTGTGAGGACAAACCAAAGCCGGGTACAAGCTACCTGGCTCTATGGGAAAAGCTGCCCATGGAGGTGTGGGGATGGGTGGGGCTGCGGATCCTAGGAGCCCAGTGCTAAGAAGTGCTGGAAGGGACCTCACAGGCCTTCTGGGAAACCCCACAAGGGGTCAGCCTGGTCCCAAACACAGCCCTAGCTTGAGAGTTGACCTGGTCAGAAAACAAACCATAAGGAGAGAAGGTTCCCTCATACAGTGGAAAGAACGCAGACTTTGAAGGCAGGGGGCCTGGGTTCAAATCCTGCCTCCAATACATTATTACCTGAGTGGTCTCTGTGTCCCTCGGGCTCCTCATCTACAGAATAAAGGCACTGAAGGAGCTCCAAAGTGGGACATGGACACTGAACACTCTATTACAAGACAGAATATGATGACTGTCCAAAAGATGGGGCTAGGGAGGATCACCTTGGGTTTAGCACAAGAGTTCTGAACTTGGGCTTGAGGATGTCCATGGGGTTTAAGAAATTTCAGCAAGTCTATGAACATCTTTATTTTGACAAACTTTTGATTTCCTCTGCGATCCTATTTGTTTTATTTGAGGCATGATTCTAAGGAGGGTCTGTAGGCATCAGCAGATGGCCAAAGAGGTCTAGGGCACAGATGCAGGTTTGGGGCCTTCAGCTCCCTCGTGCCTGAGGTGCCGCTGGGACGACAATGGTGAAAGGAACCTGTCTTGTGGATTTTTTTTTTTTTTGCTTTTTGGAGGACAATTGGGGTTAAATGACTTGCCCAAAGTCACATGGCTAGTAAGTGTATCAAGTGTCTGAGGCCGGATTTGAACTCAGGTCCTCCTGACTCCAGGGCCGGTGCTCTATTCACTGTGCCACCTAGACACCCCTTTCTTGTGGATTTGACCAGGATTCTGAAGCCAAAGTGGCAGAAACCCCGGCAGAGGGCAGTGACCCTGACTGAGAAGAGGAAACCTGAGCACAGTCTCACATGCAAGCTGGGAGAGGGGAGGGCAGAAAGCAGAGGGATCAGAAGCAGAAGCCCAAAGCAGGCCTGAGAGCAAGGAAGAGCTTTCCTGTCACATCTATGGAGAAGGGGACAACTTAGCCTATCTTTTAAGGTGTTATTTTCTTCAGTGTATTTTTGGGTCTCCTTTAGCAGGCTGTTGACTCGCTTTTCATGATTTTCTTGCATCATTCTCATTTCTCTTCCCAATTTTTCCTCCACTTCTCTTACTTGATTTTCAAAATCCTTCTTAAGCTCCTGCATAGCCTGTAACCAGTTTACATTTTTCTTGGAAGCTTTTGGTGTAGGAGTTCTGACTTCCCTGTCTTCCTCCCGGTTCTATGCTTTGATCCTTTTTGTCCCCAAAAAAGGATGCTATTCTCTGTTTGTGCTTCCTCTGCTTGCTCATATTGCCAGCTAATTACTTTTGAGCTCTCTGCCACCATAGAAGTCTGCTTCCAGATTGCAGAGAGCTTTGTTCCAATTCGCTGGAGTTTTTGCAGATGCCAGAGCTATTAAGAGGGCACCCTCTCTGCAGCGCCAACAAGCTCTGGCACACTGGCCACACATCCCAGGACCACTACCCAAGAATGCAATCCAGATCCAAGCAGGTCAAAGCAAGAGGGATTACCCTCTGAACTGGTTGAAGGGGAGAACTTAGCACCCAAGATATAGAAAGCATTATAAGATATGAAACATATCATTTTGATTACATCAAATAAAAAAGGTTTTGTACAAACAGAACCAATGCAATCAAGATTAGAAGGGAAGCAGAAAACTGAAACACAATTTTTATAGCAAGCATCTCTGATAAAGGCCTCATTTCTAAAATATAGAGAGAACTGAGTCCAATTTATAAGAATATAAGTCATTCCCCAATTGATAAATGGCTAAAGGATATGAATAGGCAGTTTTCAGATGAAGAAATCAAAGCTATCTATAGTCATATGAAAATATGCTCTAAATCCCTACTGATTAGAAATGCAAATTAAAACAACTCTGCACATCTATCAGATAGATTAACGTGACAGGAAAGGAAAATGATAAATGCTGGAAGGGATATGGGAAAATTGGGACACTAATGTACTGCCGATGGAGTTGTGAACTGATGCAATCATTCTGGAGAGCAATTTGAAACTCTGCCCAAAGGACAACCAAACTGCATACCATTTAATTCAGCAATATCAGTACTAGGTCTGTATCCCAAAGAGATGATTAAAAAGGGGAAAAAGACCCAAATGTGCAAAATTATTTATAGCAGCTCTTTTTGTGGTGGCCAAGAACTGGGAATTATGGGGATGCCCATCCATTGGGGAAGGGCTGAACAAGCTGCGGTGTGTGAATGTAATGGGATACTGCCACACAACAAGAAATGATGAGCAGGCAGATTTCAGAAAAACTTGGAAAGATTTATATGAACTGATGCTGAGTGAAATGAGCAGAACCAGGAGAACACTGCATGCAATAAAAGCAACATTGTAACAAAGATCAACTGTGAATGACCTAGTTCTTCTCAGTGACACAATGATCCAAGACAATTACAAAAGACTCGTGCTATCCAGGTCTAGGGAAAGAACTGATGGACTTGGAATGCAGATCAAAGCACACTATTTTCCCTTAATTTTTTCATTTTTTCCTTCTAGTCTCTTTCTTCTTCCACAACATGACTAATATGTAAATGTTTTACATGATTGCAGGTATATAACCTATATCAAATTGCTCACCATTTTAGAAAGAGGGGAGGGAGGGAAAAAAATCTGGAACTCAAAATTTTTAAAAAAATAAATGTTAGGCATGACTATTATGGAAATGTTTTACGTGACTATACGTGCATGACCTATATCAGATTGCTTGTACTCTCAATGAGGGGGAGGGGAGAGGGAGGAAGGGAGAGAATTTGGAACTCAAAGTTTTAAGAATAAAAGCTTAAAATTGTTTTTGCATGTAACTGGGCAAAAGTAAAATACTAAATTAAAAAAAAATGAATGTTGGGGCAGCTAGGCAGCCCAGAGTCAGGAGAACCTGAGTTCAAACCCACCCGCAGTTACTTACTAACTGTGTGAGCCTGAGCAAGTCACTTAATCCCAGATTGCCTCTCTCTCCACAAAATAAAAAAATGAACAAAATTAAAAAAAAAAAGTAATGTTAAATATTATCTTTACATATATTTGGAAAAAATAAAATACTATTTAAAACAAAAAAGAAAAGAAACCCTGAGAATAAAAAGTGGAATTGTTCTAAATCTTTGGAATAGCTGATTAATTAGATGAAGATTATTAAGGACAATCTTACACTTTAAAAGATGGATTTACAATCAATGAAGGAAACAAACAAAAAAAGACTGTGATACAAACACAAACACTTCTTCCAGGGAACAGATTGGGGTGTGTTGAAAGGCACACAGAGAAATATCACAGGAAGTTCAATGATCAATTTAGATTTTAAAAAGAAAAGAAATGCCCAGTCACTGAACCAGAGGCAAGTTCCAAATAAAAAAGATACAGTGAAGTCTTATGAGAGGAGGGTCAGCAGGACTAAGTTTTGGAATAGGCAGAGGCTGACAGTGATTCTGAGAATGACATGTTTGGGGTTATGAGGAAGAGCTGAGAGGGACATGTGCGACTGTGTGCTTGGTGGGGGACACGATGACAGTGGACGGCAAACAGAGGAAAGAATGCCTTGGTTCTTTTAGTTCCTGCTTCCTTTGCCAAAGAGAATGGTCTTGGACCAGCAAGAGATTACAGGGAACTTAAATCCAAGATGAGTGAAGAGACAGCCAAGAGAGCACCCAACAACAGTGTCCACATAAGACTGGCAAAGGTGACCACCACAGAGAGAAGAGACGAGCGGCAGAGAACGAGAGGCAATGATCCACTTATCTGACTCTGTAAGCCAGAGCTCATTCCTGGGACTCCTGTTCCTGAAAACAGTCAAGAACACATTCTTAAAGGGATGGTTTGTGATCTGTTAGAAATGAAAGCTGTGACCACTCAGTTCAGACAGCTTCAGAAAAACAGGTCACAGCGGACCAGCCTCATATTCAACTGGTAGATCGGGGGAATAGCAAAGGTCAGCACCCCAGGACTGCAGCAAAGTATTTGACAAAACCTCTTCTGTTGTCCTTGCAGACCAGATGGCAGCACAGCTGGGCAGATAAGAACTGGCTGAATGGCTAGACTCACAGAGAACTGATCCCAGGCAAGCCTCTCAGTGGAGGCCCAAGGGATCTGTGCTTGGCTCTCTGCTCTTCAGCACTGGTATGTCACTAATGTGACTTGAATGAAGGCACGGTGAGCACGCTTATCAAATCTACAAATGAAATAAAACTAGATGGAAAGGTAATACAGTAGATCAGAGTCAGGAGCCCAAAGGGAGGCGTTCAACCTAAGGAGGCAGAATGTAAGAGCTGCCACTTCTTCCTGCCTCATCTCACACCCTGACATCATCCCTCACTCCTTCCTCCTTCCAGGGCAATCCTCTGATGTGCATTTCTGACCCTATCCCCTCCAGTCTTCTCCATCAGACTGTCTCCACTGTCACCCCACGTCACCCCTCCTCAAATCTTCAGTCTCTTCCTATCTACTGGCTCCTTCCCTGATGATTACAAACACACTCAATTCTAACTTGATCCTACTGGCCTCATTACTCAATCAGCCTGTATCTCTCTTCCCCTTCTTGGTTAAACTCCTTGAAAAAGTCTTCTGGTGGGCGTGATGGTGTATGTCTGTAGTCCCTGCTACTGGGAAGACAGAATACAGGAGCTCTGAGCTGTCATGGACTATGCAGAGCAAGTGTCTGAGCTAAGCTTGGTACCATCAGTATGGAGAGTCCTTGGGAATGGGGGGTGGGTGGGAGTGGAGGATGGGGAGGTGGTGGGGAAGAGCTAGGAGGCTGCTGTAGGAGGGGTGAAAGGGCCCCACTGCAAGAGCAAGTCAAAGCTTCTGTGCCAATCATTAATGGGATCAGGTCTGTGAGAAGGTCCTATACTTCTAGCCTGTGTGAGATGGAAATACCTAGTCTGAAAAAAGAAAGGAAGAAAAAGGGCTTTCCAGATTTGCTCCTTACTCCTCCTTTCCTCTCCCTCTATTTTAAACCCTCCACACTCTGGCTCCTGACCTCGCCACTCGGCTGACCCTGCTTTCCCAGGGAGCCTCCCCACACTCACTGTTTTATCTCATGACAATGCTGCTCTTTGAAAAAAGGAATTGAGTCGCTTGCTAGAATTTTTATCCTCAGAACTTGGCCCAGGGTCTGACACACACAGTACGTGCTTAATAACGGCCTTTTCATTTGTTCATTCCAATCCAGAAGCCTTTGCTCAGTCCTCAAGTTCCTGACCAAGCCCTTGACACTGGCGAGGCTCTTTGTCTCTTTGCTAGGTTTTACTGGCCTTGCCCTCTCTTGATTCTGCTCTCCACCTGACCACTCCTGCTCAGTCTCCTTTGCTGGGGCTGTGTGTGGAGCCGTGCCTGTCCAGGCCATGTCTGAGAACCGTGGGTGTCCCCCAAGTCCCTCATGTCCCTTCCCTTTATGCTCCCCCACTAGGTAATTTCAGCAGCCCTCACAAGTTCAATGATCACATCTATGCTGATGATTCCCATCTCCCTAACTCCAGCCCAGGGCTCTCTCTTGAGCTCCCATCTGCCATCACCAACTCCCTAGTGGACATTTCAAAATGGCTATCAAATGTCAAATTCATCATGTATGACACAGAATTCATTTTCTCCCACGATACATCCCTGCTGAGGGCACTGAGACCTTTCCAATGAACCTGGTTAACGACCTCCTTGGATCTTCTCTTGCTCAGCCCACATGTACCAAGTCTTGTCATTTCTATCCTCACAACATCTCTTGGATCCATCTCCTTCCCATTACTCCCAGTTCAGGTCCCTTAGACCACTGCAATAGTATTGGTCTCCACTCTAATCTACCTTCCACTTGGCTGTCAAAGCAGGTATCTGAAGCATATGTGTGACCAAGTCAGTTCCTTCCCTTCCTTTTTTCTCCGAAAAAAGCCTTCTGGGAAGGGCAGTTACTCTAATCCTTAACTTCCTTAAAGGAGATGAAGAGGCTGCCTGAGCCCAGCCCACAATTTCATCTCTATGCATGAGAAATTCTGCTTGGACCATGTCTGGATTGAGCACGGTTTTATCTGTGAATGCTGTAGTCCCAAGTCTGAATTATTTTCCTGGATAAATCAGCATTTAAGAAAAGCTAGACCATGCTGAAGAGCTGAGCCATCAAAATGAAGTCTGGAATGTGCTACCTTCTTCAAATTAAGCAGACACAAGAAACTATCCCAAAGACACGGCCTTAAAAGTAACTGCAAGACTATTTTGATAAATTTACTCCATTTAAAGTTCTGCTTCCTCCCCATTCAAGCTGGTCTGACTTATCAGCTTCTCAAGGTGCAATTCCCCTCGCCATCTCTGGGCTGCTGACGTGCTCTCTGGCCAGGCAGCCCCAGATCTGCTTGCTGGGAGGCCCCAGCCTCTTCCTGTGGCTGGGAGCCTCGACAGCACCAACACAATCAGCTCTTCCAGAGGGGACCCCGCCCATAGCCAGAGTCAGGAAACTGAGCGCCCTACAGTCCCAGCCAGGAATCAATCTGGACATTTAAACCAAGTCCCAGGAAGCTCTCAGAGAGGGCAGCCAAGGCTTGGGTTCCCCTCTAGCTCTCAATGCAGTGACTGCAAAAAGATTCCCACACTTACCAGCCTCAAGTTTGCATTCTAGAAATCGCAAAACGATCACTCACTCCTTAAGCAAGTCAGTTGTGAGGTTTTAAATACACTCTGGGGAGAGAGTTAGCACTGAGCCCAAATGACCAAGACTGGGAAAGAGGAGTGTGTAAAGGTAATGAAAGATTCTCCATTTACTTTTAAAACTGCACTTACACATTGCTATAATTGCTATAGACAGAACTGTAGATATACAGATAAAAAAAGAGATAGATAAACAGACAGATATATAGAAAAAGACACAGACATCGGCACAGATAAAGACACTGCTACATCTTCAGTAAAGTGTCTTGGGGACATGGGCAGCTTTGCCGGGGCTGGGGCTGGACTACTGCTGTGGACACAGGCACATGGTGATGAGCAGTCAGTCTTTCAGAGCTCTGGACAATCCTGTGACATGGATCTTACACCCCTGTTCAGTACTTGCAGATGTCCCCTGCGTGGTGGCAGTAGTGGCAAACAGAGCATGGGGGCTGGCTACCTGGCAGGAGAAGCAGCTTCTCCAGCCCGTGTTCAGCCACCTCATCGCATGGTCCTTTCTGACTGACAACATGGCATCCTGGACCCTATCCTGAGGTGGCTCGATCTCCCTATAGCTACTCAAGGTTTAGGCACTAGCTGGGCTGGACTCCTGGATGTGGCTCAGATTCCAAGGGAAAGATGGAGATGTGCCTCCTCCCCTGGAGAGTCTCTCACTGCCCATAACGTGCACAGTCACCCACACTTACTGCCCACAGCAGAGAGGCTACTCTCCTGCATCCAAGATCTCTCTGGCTATGCGGTAGAACCTATGGACACCTCAGAATCATTCTTTTAAATGTATAAAATAAGATATGTAGGATTAGAAAGTAATCCAATTATACTGAAATAGTTAGCAAAACAACATGTTTTATAAGTCCCAGATTAAGAATCCTTGGCTTAGAAGAAGAAATGCCTCAGGAGGTTCTAGGGAAATAGAGCTCTGGGTTCTAAACTAGATATGCAGTCAACCTTCTAGCAGGAAATCCCTCCTGACTGGGGAAAACTGCTTTGAATGTTGCTGAATGACCTCCAGGGAGAAGGAAGTCCAGCCTGGCCTGTGCCTCTCACCTCCTGCTAT
Source organism: Pseudocheirus occidentalis (assembly GCA_028646575.1). Taxonomy (NCBI): domain Eukaryota; kingdom Metazoa; phylum Chordata; class Mammalia; order Diprotodontia; family Pseudocheiridae; genus Pseudocheirus; species Pseudocheirus occidentalis. The sequence continues at coordinate 380,899,038 of CM053593.1, forward strand.
GGTCAGGCCAATGTATTGTGCTGAACCGTAATTCCTAGAGGGCAGAGGGCATGTCCTGCCAAGAGTATAGAAAAGAAGGGGAGGGAGGGAGAGAAGGAAGAAGGAAGGGAGAAAGGGAGGAAGGCAGGTTGCAACTTCAGATATTCTAGTCGGACCAGACACACACTAGGAGTGTTTTTCTCTGTGAATGCTCTATTCACAGAAGCTGAATTATTTTCCTAAATAAATCCTCCTTTAACAAAGACTGGATCACTCCGAAGATGAAAACAGAAAGGCTAACTTCTAGTGTCAGTGGACAGAAGTCTAACCAATTGTTTTTGGGGTGGGGATGAGGAACAGGTGGTGCTCAGGACAAAGATTTGGCCACGAAAAGAAAAGCTGTTTACAGACCTGACTCTCATACATGGGATTTAACACACGACACGCTTAGTAGAAATGCCAGTTGCAAGTCAATCTTTGGCTCTAGAGAATACGTAAATTCTTTAAATATTTAAAAACAAGACAAATCTCACTGGTGCTTCCCGTGTCATCGTCTCTTCTCTGAACTAAGGGGTAAAGGACAAATCCAGGGTAAAGAAGCAGAGCTGAGACAGAGGCAGGCAAGGAAACCAGGTTCTAAAGGTAGAGAACATTCTGGGTCTGAGGGTGGTTAGTTCACAACTACTCCTAAGAATCCTAGGTGTTCAAAGGCTGCAGACTGGCTGAAAACCTGCCCTTAACATTAATTTGGCAATTAATGGCGGCAGCTATGACAACCTTCTGACACTGCTATTCCAATGTGAGCCGGTGCTGGGGACCTGGGCTTTAAGGGCTTTAATCTCATCATGTAGCTGTAGAATTCACTTTAACACCTGTGTGACCCAAGGACCAAGTAACTTCCCCTTCCAAGTCTCCTCTTCCTCCATTCAAATGAAGTGACAGAGAAAAGCTGCTCTCTCAGGCCCTTCCCAAACTGGGCATCCCATGACTCTCTGAGCAGATACTGATGGGCCAGCTACTATGTGCTCAGGCATGTCCTGCAGCAGGGAGGCACAGGTGATCACAGACACATCTGATGCTGGGGAACTTCCATCTGAGGACCCAGGTTCAGAAGGCAGGGCCCTAACCTGCTTTTAGGACACTGAAATCTGTGGCTCCATCTGATCTTCCTTCACAAAGTGAAGGCTTCTGGCCCCAGCTGCTCTTTTCTAGATAACCCAGAGCTCAATCCAGCAGACGCAGGTTTCCGATGGCCCGGGAGATCTCTTCACTGCCCTCCTAAGACTGTACTCTCTGACCCTAGGAAGACTTTAAAAGAGCCTTCGACAGGCCTTTCTGTGTCCATCTACAAATGCTTGTGAAAACCAACAGCCCCTGACCTTAATGGTGTTTCTAGGCGCCTCAGCATCCACATGGCCGAAAGGAGGCTCAAAATATCCCAAAATGTATCCTTGGCTCAGTGGGAAGCCCTAAGTAGTACAGGGAGCAGGCCGGAAGACCCCTGGAGTGTGGTGTAAGAGAAGACTGGGTCAGTGGTATGATTAAATTAGAAGCTGCCTGGCTAGCTCACAATGCTGCCCAACATCACTCAAGCACTGGACAAAGTATGGCACAACAATGGGCAACGCTGGTCAAGAGGTCACCTTTAATATGATTAGCTCTGGAAATGTGAAGTCGATCATCCCCCAAATCCAATGGGCAAAGGCTCCATTGTGTGGCCTAGAGCAGTCACGGCTTCCAGCCTTTGAAGGAATGGGGACCCAGTGCAAATGGCTGGCGAGATGGCGAGCAACACGATCAAGGTCCATTGAAAATCGGACACAAATGTGTATTCAGGCTTCTTGGTGATTTACTGAGAGCGCCATTGTTCAGGGCTTTGCCCCGAGACAGCAGGGGTGGTCTTCAGGGCGCTTCTCAGGATGCCTGGGTCACACCACAAGTGCTCCCTCTCCTCCTGGACCATTTAACTTCTCTGGCCTCATTCACTAGCTGCGCCTTTCCCCTTTGAAGTCATAGAAAGCTGCCTCATCTATCACTGACAGGAACTCTTTCAAAAGGACTGGGAGTGAATTCGCTCCTTTACAAACTGGGAAGGCTCAGCCGCAAGGAGGGAGGGCACTGGAAGAAGACGAATGATGGTCCAGCTCCTCCAAAGGAAGCTTTCCTCCAGCTCTGCACCCACCCGTCCCGGAAGCCCTCGCTCTGCCAGCCCAGCCCAATGTGGGGGAAAGCGGAGTCTTTAGAGGGGTGTCATTGGCCATTCCCAGATGCCTCAGTGCATACTCCCCGTGGCCGTTCCTGCGTTGTCCTTCAGACCGCCCCATGACTCCTGCTCTCGGGGTGAAGGCTGTCTCTGGAACTCACCCTGGCTTAGCTCCCTTGGCCTACACTGAGGGACATTTCCTCAGGCCAGGCTTTCATCTCAACTACTTCCAGCAAAACCAGTTACAGTGACAGCCACAACAGCAGGCTGCCCCACTGACCACCATTTCTGAAAATGTCTCCTGATAATACTGAGGTTAAAGAAAGACTGGGTGAGTCATTAGCTTGTCAGTTAAATCCTGTGCTAGGCCCCACTTTTTCCAGTTTCCTCTGGAATTTTTCAAGGTTTTCCCTTGTCACTTGTGCCCCTCCATCCATGTTCTACTTTCAGAGGGAGAGAGTCAAAGGTCATATATTTATTTAAAATCCCATTTTTCATAAGTAAGCTCCTGAAATGTGAAACTTTTTTTTTTAAAGGATTTATCCTTCCCAGGACAGTCTCATCTAATTCAGAAAGCTTGACAATATTGGTGAGGTCTGTTTTATAAAAAACAGGTTTTTCTTGAAATCTTTGGTTTTTCCATTGCCCAGATTCTCCCATCTCCCCTTCCCAGAGAGTTAGCCCTTAGGAGGAATTTTTTTTTTTAAGAAAAGGAGGAAGAGAAGAGAAAAATTCAATAAAACCAATCCACTCATCAAAACAAATAATGCATCCAACATACCATTCCTGTGCAGGTGCCTCTGACGATCGCTGGCTGTGTGACCTTGGCCGGTCACTGCCATAGAGTCTCGGGGCTCAGCTGTTCTCTCTGCTCCCTTTTGGTTCTTAACATCCCATGGTTCTGGTCCCAACTATGTTCACATAAGGCCTTGAGCAAATCCCTCAATCTAGGAGCAAACTCCCTTAGTCTAGAAACTGAAAACAGTCATGACCAGCCCTGCTGCCCTCACAGGGTTATCCTGAGGAGCCAGTGAAGATACCCCACAATAAGCCTCATCACACAGCAAAGCCCCAGGCCGCCAGACATGCAGGGGCGGTGCCTGAGCCCTGGCTGAAAAGCCTTTGAGGACAGGCCCGGCAGGGCCAGCTACTTTGGGAGGCTCATCATTTTCTGGTCTCAATAAATGTCTAAGACCAGCTAATTACTGAGTTTAGCATTCTGAAGGACAATGAGCAAACAGGCCTCACTCTAAGTGAGCAGAGGTCAATGACCCAGACTGGGCCAAGGGGAGCTGGAAGAGGTGGGAAGGTGGAGCAATGTCAACAAGTGCCCATTAGATGCTAACTCTGTGCCAGGCTCTGGGATAAAGCCCGATGGGCACAAAGCAGAGACAAAGAACACCAGCCCTCATGGAGCACCTAGTCAAAAAAGGAAGACAACAGGCAGAAGACAGACACAGGGTAAGCTGGGGTGGTGTCAGAGGGCAGGCAGCAGCCCTGAGGCTCACAGAAAGTCTGATGTTCAAGGAACAGCAAAAGAAGCACCTCAAGCTTCCATAAGTTTAAAGGTCTCCTTCCAAGCTTTGAGAACTCAGGAATTCAGCCTGGGCTGGGCCTGAGGAAAGCATCCTGCTGACAAGCTCTCCCTGCTGTTCCCCCAACAGAACCTGCAAGGATCCTCCTGAGGAGCCAGGCCTTTCTCTCCTTCCTCCATTTCTTCCCCCTACCTGGGGAGTCAGGATTCATTCCACAGTGGGAAGGACAGCAGGTAAGATTCACTGCCAAGGTCTCCTACAATAAGCTCTTAGGATGAAGCACGAGTTTCCATTTGTTAAAGAAAACCATTTTTAAAAAAAACTAAACAAACAAGAAAACCCTTTTTCCTGGTTTGACCTCAGCCCTGACCTGCTCTGGAGAGAACAGGCCACCCTTCTTATTCAGATCTTGCCTTGGACTAGTCCTCTAAGACCTGCCACAGGCTTTCTGAGGTCTGTAGCCTTGGAAGGCAGGGACAAGGAGGGTCTTTCCTCCTTTTGTATAGGCTTGAGCACCAGCATGGGGCTAGACACATACACCAGAGCTCACAGACTTAAAGCTGGAAGGAACCTCTGAGGCTATGTGGTACAAGCCCACTATTTTACAGAGGAGAACACTGAGGCCCAGAGAAAGGAAGAGAGATGTGTCCAGAGACCCACAAGCAGTGAGGGTCCTGCAGACTCCAAGTACAGCGCTCTATATTTTTGTAACCTTCCTTTTTTTGTTTTCGGTTGGGAACAAAAGGAGAGGCAATGATGGTTAAGTGACTTGCCCAGGCTCCCTCCTGGCCAGTGAGTGTCTAAGACTGGATCGCACTCAGGTCTTCCTGACTCCAGGGCTGGGGCTCTACACACTGCACCTCTAGTTGCCTCTTATAAACTTCTAAAGCACTGATGTGGGCCCTTAGTTCTATTACATAATTAGTGTACTCTTTCAAATTCTTTCAAATTCTCCAAAGAGTCTCTACACATTATTCCACTAAGTTAAAAAACATGATATTCATAATCTCACCAAGGCTTTGGGAACAAGTAATATTCGAAAACAAGCAAATGATATCCTGGCATGGCCACTCTTAAAAGGTCAGGCCCCACACATTTCAATTCTAATACCAGAGGAGGTATTTCAAGTCTTCAGCCCAGAGTTCACCTAGGCTTCTCCTGGCAATGTCTTTATCCATCTCTTTGACCCTTGACCTCAGAAGAATGTGTCCAAGAAAAAACAAAAACCCAGAGACAGTAACAGTACAAGAGATCAGTGTCTCCCTCCCTATCCCCCACCAAATTTTTTTTTTAATTTACAGAAACACAAAGTGCTGCATTTGGAGTCTGGAGGATCTGGCTTCAAATCTTGGCTCTACCCCTTCCTACTTCTGGGTTTCTGGACAATATGGCAGCCCTCCACAACAGGGTACCATCAGGCTGCCTAAACAGGGGCAAACTGCACCAGGGTGGAAAGAGAGCAAGTTCAATCTCCTGTATCAATCAAAATGGGAACAGGCTTCCAGGTAGCTCCTGCATTTCCACCAGGGTGAGATGGGGAGATCACAGCTCTAAATTGATGGATGGATGGATAGATGGATGGATGGATAGATGGATGGATGGATGGATGGATGGGATAGACAGACAGATAGATGGACAGATGGACAGATGAATGAATGGATAGATAGATAAACAAACAAACAGACAAATACATAAATGGAAAATACAGAGAGTTGCCTATAGAGCTCTAAGGGTTTAACAGGTATTTTTCCATACCTGGATAATTTCTATGAAATTAAAAGAAAAAACTGAACACCATCATGAAAAGAGTGCCTTTCCCATCTAGAGCAGACTCTCATCCAGTTAAATATAGTTACCTTGAGGGCAGGATCAGTGTCACTTTTGTCCTGGTAACCCTAAAGTCTGGCAAAATCAGGGACTTAATAAATGTTTGTTGAATAAATGAAGGCTATCAGATATTAATTTAGATATCTCTCTATTAGTAGACTGAAACGGAAGTCACAGGCAAATGGTGAATGCCCCACCTTTGACCTTTCTAGACTGCTCGGCCATCACTAAGCAGCAGGCTGGAATCACACTGAGAGCGACACAGGGTTCCCGGGCCAGTCAGCCAACTCCTCAGGTCTCGTTTACTGCCCGTCTGCAGCCGGGCTTATGTACTAAAAAGCTGCTGTGCTGCTGGTGGATCGGAATGACAGCTCTTCTTTCAGAGATGCCACATGGCTGGGAATAATCCCGACACACAAGAATCTCTGAAGAATCAAGAACAGGTGATCCAAAGCACAAGGGAAAGATGTATCAGTGATGAGGGCTCTGATGCTCAAGAAGAGGACAACAAAGACATCACTAAGAACACACGGGACCAAAACAGGACATGGGCCAATCTCAGATCAAGAGCAAGGGATGGGAGAACAAGCAGAGCACCCAGCCGAGGTGAGCTCACCCTTCCTAGAGAACTTCATACGGTGCCCATCATGTGCCTCTCTCTGCAACAGGACTCAGTCCGCCTCAAACAGCCTCAGTGGTGCAACATGGGAATAAAGAGATAAAGTTCTAGCCTTGGCTCTGGGTGACCTTGGACAAGTCCCTTCACTTTTATTAGATCTTAGTTTCTCCATTTCTGTCTAATGAGAAGGCTGGGCTCTATGCCATTTTTCATTTCCCCAAAGGAAGAGGGAATTAATTCCCATCCCTATATTCTGGTCCATATTCCTTTCCCTCATTTCTCATGCACAGTGCACAGCACAAAAGTGAACACTAAATGTGCTTTTTAATTCATCTGGAGCTCAGCAGGCAAACAGTAAAGTTAATTCCAGACTGCCACTTTTAGAACTCTGGCCCAGGGCCATGCTGTCCTCATTAGGAAGTCACCAAAGGCCACTGGATCTAGGGAGCCCCAGACCAGAGGCCCTGCTTGACCATGCATCTGACTGTCTGCCTAGTTCCTCTCTGAGCTATTTGACCTGCCCCCCCCACACTCCCCCACCCCCACCCCCACCCTCATACTAGAATGCAAAGTCTGAGGACTGGTCTGATCTGATTCTCTGCTAGACCTGACTCGAGAGAATTAGAGAATTAAGGGAGCACCTTGTCCTGGAAAGGATGTCAGGAGTCAGGCAGACCAGGGTTCAAATCTCTCTTGCTCTAATTATGAACTGTCTGACCCAGGACAAATCACTCAACTTTTCTAAGCTACAGCGTCCTCTGCAGTGTGGAGGTGACAACAGCACCAACACTGATGGGTTATTACAGGGGTCAAATGAGGATGTTGTAAAGCACTTTGTAAGTCTTGGAGGGCTATAGAAATGTCAGCTAGTATTACTGATTGCTACTATGAGAAGTAAGCCTCTGACATGCTTTAAAGCAGTAATTCCAGCATCTGAAAAATGGGGAAAATCATACTAGCATTATCCACTCTATAGGTTGTTGTGAGCAAATTATTTTATAAGTCTTCAAGTGCTAGATCAATGGGAATTATCATCACTGTCATTGGCAAATGGAAAAACTTTTCAAACTAAAAAATGTTTTTGCGGTATGACTGACTTCCCTCTCCACACCTGGAGTAATCTGTACTTTTCTGGCATTTAACAACTAAGAGAAGGGTGCCAGTAATGCTTGTCACTCCTCCTCCCTAGGCAGGTGTAGCTCATCTCCTGAGGAGGAATCCAGATTACAGAGCAACTCTCTTCCTGCTAGTTGAATTCAACAGGATTTCCTTGCAATTATCCATTCCAGGCCAACCCAACTAGTGCCTCAAGAATCACAGCCACAGGAGATACACGTATTCAGCATCAAAGAGGCTCTTCCCGCAGGGCAGGGCACCGTGTCCCTGGCTTCCTGACACAGTTCAAATTCAGTAGTTTCTTAAGTGCTTAGACTGTGCTGACAGGCAGCTGAAAGCCCTTGTTAAGAGTGGGAGGACTTCTGACTCTGTACTGGATTAATCCCAAGTGGAATATGTGGCCTAGTCTTATCTTTAGCAAGACAAGGCTGCTCCCAACTTACTCACTCATCCTATCCCTCTCCTTCCCCACCTACTACTCCCCAGAGACCATTCATTCCTCATTTTAGAACACTTGTACTCATTACATCAAATTAGTGCAATTTGAAATTGTTCAAAAATGTCCAGTTTTCTTTGTGATTCCATTGGGGCTTGCTTGGCAAAGACAATAAAGGGGTTTGCCATTTCTTCTCCAGATCATCCGGCACATGAGGAAACCGAGGCAGATACAGTGAAATGACTCTCCTAGGGCCACACAGCTAACGAGCGTCTGAGGCCAGATTTGAACCCAAGACAATGAGTCTTCCTGACTCCAGGAGCAGCACTCTGGGCCCTGCGGTGCCCCCTGGCAGCCCCACAGTTTGAAAAGCCTTGTGTGAAAAGCTCTTTGGGAAGCATCTGGGAATTATGGGTCTGGTGAAAAATGCATAAATGAAAACAAAAGAGACAGAAAAATAACCCAAGGGCAGGCGTGACCTGGATAGGCTGGAGACCTGGGCAGCGACACACAAGCAGCCAGAAAGGCCCAGGCCCAGGCTCCTGGTCTTAACAGTTACATCATCAAATAGACTCTCATCTAGTTAGTAATTAAATCATTTGTATCAACAGTGAAGTGAATGGCTAGACATACTCATCATTTAAAATTGGTATCCCCAAGCCAAGATGGTGCGGAAGCAGGAAAACTCCGTGGCCCCCCCATGACCGCCTCGAATGCCTATAAAATATGACTCCAACAAAACTGTAGAGCTACAGAACCCACAAAGTGGCAGAAACAAATCTCCCGCCGAAGGCGGTCCTGCAGGATCCATCACAGCGCACTAGGAGCCAAGCCTAGTCCCACGTGAGCCCGCAGCGTTAGTTCCAGGGTGACCCCGACTAGCAGCTGCAACGGACTTCAGGAGAGTGGATCACCGGAGGGGTCAGTATAAAACTCTGTTGGAACTGGGGGGGGGGGCGCGGGGCAGGGAATGGAGGAGCAGGTCCAGCCCCTGTCCCTGGCGCTAGAAGTGGTGGAGGTGCGGCGGCCCTGCAGCTGCCTCCACATGGCTGCTTCAGAGCTCCTGGCCTACAGATTGTAGGGGGGGGCCAAGTAAACATTCAGGGAGTAATCACTCTTGCTTTAACCTGCCTGGATCTGGATTGTGGTAGTAGGTGGTGATACTGGGGTGTGTGACCAGTGAGCCAGAGTTGGTGGGGGCTGCAGAGACGGCACCCTCCTAATATTTCTGGGAGCTGTGAAAACCCCAGTGATCTGGGACAAAGCTCTACCCTCTAGAAGCAGAGTTCTACTGTGGCAAAGAGATCAAAAGTGAAGTAATTGACTGGCAACATGAGCAAGCAAAGGAAGCAAAGCAAGCACAGACATCCAACTTTAGATTCTTTTTGGGGGGACAAAAAGGATCAAAGCATGGAATGGGAGGAAGACAACACAGTCAGAATTCCTGCACCAAAAGCTTCCAAGAAAAATATGAATTGGTTACAGGCCATGGAGGAGCTCAAGAAGGATTTTGAAAATCAAGTAAGAGAAGTGGAGGAAAAATTGGGAAGAAAAATGACAATGATGCAAGAAAATCATGAAAAGTAATTCAACAGCCTGACTGAAGAAAATAACACCTTAAAAAATAGACTAACTCAAATGGCAAAAGAGGCCCAAAAAGCTGAGGTGAAGAATGCCTTAAACAGCCAAATTTGCCTGATGAAAAAAGAATTTCAAAAGTTCACTGAAGAGAATAATTCCTTCAGAATTAGAGTGGGGCAAATAGAAGTGAATAACTTTATGAGAAATCAAGATACTATTAAACAGATCCAAACAAATGAAAAAATACAAGGCAATGTGAAATGTCTCATTTAAAAACCACTGACCTGGAAAACAGATCCAGGAGAAATCATTTTTAAAAATATTGGACTACCTGAAAGTCATGATAAAAGAAAAAAGAACCTAGAAATCATTCTTCAAGAAATTCTCAAGGAAAATTGTCCTGATATTTTAGAACCAGAGGGCAAAATAGAAATGGAAAGCATTCACCAATCACCTCTTGAAAAAGACCTCCCCCCCAAAAAAAACCTCCCAGGAATATTATAGCCAGGTTCCAGAGTTCCCAGATCAAGGAGAAAATATTACAAGCAGCCAAGAAGAAACAATTTGAATATTGTGGAAACACAATCGGGATAACACAGGATCTAGCAGCTTCTACACTGAGGGATAAAAGGGCTTGGAATATGATATTCTGGAGATCAAAGGATCTAGAATTGCCTTTTCCCTTGAGCCATCCTAGGTAATCATTTAAAATGGTGAGGTACTCTCTTGATCCAGAGAACCCCACAAAATCATATAAGTCAAGGGGTTCAAATCTCTGGGTCCACTTCAAGAACACCCGTGAAACAGCCCAGGCTATCAAAGGCATGCATATCTGAAAAGCTACCAAGTATTTAAAAGATATCGCATTGAAGAAACAATGTGTTCTGTTCCGTTGATATAATGGTGGAGTTGGCAGATGGGCCCAGGCTAAGCAATGAGTTTGGACACAAGGTCTATGGCCCAAAAAGAGTGCTGAATGATTGCTGCAAATGCTTAAAAAATGCAGAGAGTAAAACAGAACTAAAGTGTTTGGATGTGGATTCTCTTGTCATTGAGCATATTCAGGTTAACGAGGTTCCCAAAATGCGATGGTGTACTTACAGGGCTCATGGTAGAATCAACCAATACATGAGTTCTCCTTGCCATATTGAGATGATTCTTACTTAAAAGGAACAAATTGTTCCTAAACCAGAAGAGGAGGTTGCTCAAAAGAAAAAGAAATCCCAGAAGAAATTGAAGAAACAAAAGCGTATGGCATGGGAGTAAATATGACATTAGAGTGCAAATAAAAGTGAAATGAAAACAAAACAAAAAAAGGATCTAGGATTAAAACCAAGAATCACCCACCCAGCAAAACTGAGTATAATGTTTCAGGGTAAAATATGGTCATTCAATGAAATAAAGGACTTTCTAGCATTCTTGATGAAAAAACGAGAGCTGAATAGAAAATCTAACATTCAAATACAAGAAGCAAGAAAAGCATGAGAAGGTAAACAGGGAAAAGAAATCATGAGGAACTTATCAAAGCTGAACTATCTACATGCCTACATGGAAAAACAATAATTGTAACATGAAATTTTTCTCAGTATGAGGAGAGTTGAAGGGAATATAAATGTGTGTGTGTATATGTATATATACATACATATATATATA